>OY728165.1:919383819-920633819 GCA_963277665.1 Viscum album
CAATTGCGCGACGTCCACTATGATTGCGCGCCACCTCTCAAACTTCTCTACCAGCCTCTTCCGATTCCGCACGCCTCATCCCTTAACCCACACGACTCCCGGAGCTTCTGAGATGGCCGCGAATCAAGGGAATGAGGGGGATGCCGCCATTCGCAGAGCTGAGATGGCGGTGAACGAGGAGGTCTACGGAGCCAAGGAGATTGTTTCCAACAATCAATCCTTGTTCGACTTGCTGACGCCGGCCGAGAAGACATATCCGTTGTCGGACAACCTGCCGCTCTGGAACTTTGGCATCCTAGATGAGGTTCCGGTGCCAGGGTTCGAGGTTGATGCGCCACGGATCTGGGTGACTCCGGAGGACGAGCATCCCCGCTATAACATCACCAACAATGGGCATCCTGCCAGGGAGACCAGGCACTTAGATGTTTATGTCCTGAACCCGAGGACGCGAACCATCGTCGGGAATGAGCCTACTGCGGAGAACTCTCCAGCCCTCTACTCGAGCACCTATCGCCAGAGTGTCACCGACGACACCAAGGGCTGGCTGAAGGACTGGGACTTGCGGTCTGGGGGCAATTTCACCAGTGAGTGGGCCTGGGCGTTCTGGGTACGCCACACCTGCGATCACTTCGTGGAAGAGCTGCGGTACATCGGCCTGTTTGAGGCGGTGTGGACGTCGCAGTTCCACTTCTACCAGCAGTCCGAGCTCGGGCCGGATCTGTTCACCCGCTGGTCCCCGGATACCAACACCTTCCATCTTCACCATGGGGTGGTCCGCATCGGTCTCTGGGACATCCACTGCATCGGAGGTATCCCGCTGGAGGGTTACCAATACGATGAGTTCCTGCCTCCGAAGAACACATGGGACAACAGGTCACGGACTCCCATTCTGACATGGCATCTACTGGACCTGGCTACGCAGCGGCTCGAGATCAAGGACTTCCACAAGGACATAGCCTACAAGGAGTGGTTCGGCCAGTTCTTGGAGCATGACCCAGCGGTCAAGATGCCAGGAAGGGGGAAGCGGTGCCCGACCGTGGTTCAGAGGAGCCGGAACGGGTCGTACTGGCGGGTCCTGGAGACGGGCGACTACCACTCATGGGGGTACCGCGTCATCGAGGCCCAGGACCCAAATATCTGGTACGCGGCGTTCCTGGATGCCTTTCTGAGTGGGTGGATCCTGCCAGTGCGGGACGCGAGAATGGGCGTCCGCCCGGCGACACTGGCGATGGCGGGCGCCATGGACACCAAAAAAAGATACAACCTCGGGGTCCCAGTGCTGGCGAAACTGTATGCCAACCTGGGACGCATCACGCGAGGGGGGTCGCCACGAAGGATCTGTGGGCCCTTTAAATTCTTCCACGGCTGGGTGGCTGCTCACCTTGGTGGGTACACGTTTCCAAACACCATCATTCCTCTGGGCAACGGCCTGCGACCCTCCCTGCTGAACATCGCGGGGGTCGCTCCGATGACCCTAAATGAGGAGGGCGTGATGATTCGGATTGGAAATCGTGCCAATTTCAACTTCAGCCTGTTCCCCACTCCCGTCGGCCAGATGATCGACAATGGACAGGGTCCGCTGGAGCAGTACGAATACTTTCTGAGCATGCGGGGCGGGGTGCTCGTGGCTCGGATCGACGGGAAGGTGATCTGCGAGCCTTACGTGCCAACCCGGTTCGCCAGGTAGTTCGGGTGCCTTCAACGGATGCCGAAGAGGGTATTCACTGCTGTTCGGGAGGAGACGAACCCTTGCGTCCTTCGCCAGATGTGGCTGATGTTCGCCGCTTTCGGCTCTGGCGACATCATCACTCTCCCTCCTACCGGGGTCGACGCAGGCTTGGCAACCGAGTACGCCGAACACTGGGCCATTGCGTACCCCGAGGGGCTTCTACGGAAGCTAGTTCGGCGGCTCGTGGTCACCCGTGCGGAGACCGGGCGTCATGGAAGGAGGCGTGGCGCCGTCACGCGGGGGAGAACGGAGGCGCGCCAAGAAGAGGAGCCGGCGCGGGCAGGGACTTCGGCGGCGGGCACATCGCAGGCTGCCGCCACGACTTCAGTGCCCAGAGAGGGGGCACATGCGGTGGTCGGGGAGCGGCCCGGGAAGCAGGTAAGGCGTCTGCTCGAACCCTCCCACGATGCAGTCTTCCCGGCGCTGTGGTCGGCCTGGATGACCCTGCGGCAGTCGCTGGGGACCGAAATCATCTGGCAGAAGATAACCAGCGAAGGAATCCATCTGCCAGAGGTCGGGCGCCTTCAGGTCGCCGACATGGTGAACTTCCACCGGCGGTATGCATATCTGACGGCCATGGACGAGTACGCGCGCCAGCGTGGTCAGCGTGCGGAGCCGTCCCTTCTGGTGAAGGTGATGCTCGGTCTAGAGCCTGCTCCAGAACAGATGTCGCCGGAGGAAGATGATAGTAACGATGACTCCGAGGAATAGGAGGAGACGGGGGAGGATGAAGGATCGGAGGGAAGGTCCCATCCGGGGAGCCCGTGGGAGAGCAGCGAGGTGGCCGACTCCGATAATGTCGATATCACCGAGTTCCTCGAGGTCCGCTTCTATCCCTACTCAACCTGCTTCGGCCATTCTCTTATGCAGCTTCTAACCCATTTCTCCACCTTTCTCAGGAGTGCACGGATGTTGGTCAGGCGTCCTCGGTAGGAGTAGGAGAGGCGCCAGCAGGACAAGGCGGGGGCCAGACACCCATCATTGAATTGACAAGCGCTGAGGGGTCCCCTGCCGCAATTGCTCCTGCGGCGGTCGGGATAGCGGAAGATGACGCTTTGGATTCCCGTAAGTCTCCTTACTTTACTGTTGGTGCTCGCCGTTGACGCTCCGTGACTAACCACGGCATGCCCCGCGCAGTGATCTCAATACTGGAGGCTCGTTGGGCTGCCGAACCCGGGCCATCCACGAGTGAACCAGTGGCAGACATGCCGCCTGCTCCGGAACAGAATTCTCACACCGAGCCGGCCCCACCAACTGCTGATCAAGGGGCTGCGGACTCCGGCGGTGCTGCCATCGGAGAGAGGTCGGGGGCTGACGAGGCTGTCAACGCCGCTGGGGCGGGAGAAGAAGGTCGCCCAGATGTTGGGGAACCTATCCCCCCTGAGGAAACCCCAGGGGCGGACCCTGCAGCAGACCTGCTGGCTGCCTTCCCTGCCTACCGGCCTGCCGACCCCGAGAAGATGGACGACTCGGACGCGGAGGCGGTCGAGGAGATCCGGATAACGCGACGCAGGGGGTGGAAGTGCATCCAGTGCTTCCTCAAGAGAGACCCATCGGAGTGGCTGAGGTGCATGGGATCACTTCAAACCTGGCTGCGCTTCCTGTGTGCCTGGGGAGCTGATGCTCAACGCCTCCATCTGACGGTCCGTAATTTCATGGCCGAAAAGATGCGCGGGAGCCGCCGGCGTGCCGACGTCGCACAATGTCGGGACATGTCGGAGAGCACGCGGGCGCTCCTCGTGGCGGAGCAGGATGTCCGGCGTCTCTAAGGGCAGGTGGCAGAGAAGGAGGCCTTCGTCGCAACATGCACTGAACTTGTGGAGCAACTAACGGCCCAGCTGGTTGACGCCCAGGTACAGCTGACGGAGGTGGTCCAACAGATGGTCACACTTCAAGTCGAGCGGGAGCGTGCACAGGCCAGGATCGGCCAGCTGCGTTCTGCGACCGCCGACGAGGAGAGGGCACGCAGAGAGCGAGAAGCAGCTCTGGAGGCCGCCAGCCAAAGGGTAGCGGCGTTGGAAAGATTCATTCAGCACGCTAATCCCTAGGGGCTTTGTTTTTCCATTCCCAGAACATTTTGCTTCCGCTACTCAATACTTCGATCCATTTGTATGAACCAATATATTTATCTGCATCTTTTGGATTAACATGCTTAACCACAATTCATTGTCTCTCGGGAGCGTTAACCAAGCTTCAGGCATCCACAATTGGGCCCGGATTTCTAAAGAGAATAGAGAGATCATTCCTAGGAAAGGAGACCTCAGACCTAATCAATGTAGCATCCCCCCAACTTGTTCCGACACACGAGCGGGACAACGCTAGGGGCATTGAGATTTTATCCGAACATAGGGAAATGAGAAAGGGTGAATCACGTGTCCCGAATTCAGAAATCCACAATGGTCGGCCTTCCAGGAAATGCCCAAGACGGAAAGCGGACAATGGATCAATCGACCATACTACTGCAATAGACGGACCGAAGGTCATCATTAATATTGCAGGAGGCGGATCACATGTCATCATCAATGCCGCTTTGGGGGTTCCTTCAGGCACAAGGGTGGAAATCTAGATCAACAGGGCATGCAAAGCGTGGGGCGAAGTGATGATTTGTTCGGACAGAATCTAACACTCCCAAAATTGTGCCACCGTGGGGAAAGCGTATTAGGAGGATGTACTAATCTGGCCGTGAATCACCCCAATTCTCAGACAGAACCTCTTTGACGAGGAAACTGTCGCTTCCCATCATTGCAATGGGGAATCCCGAGCTGAATCGGGGAGAATATCACAACTGCACCACTCTACCAGAAGCCAGGCCAGACGGTCGGCGACGAGGAGGGGCGGGACTTAGCGATCCCTAAGGCTGGACCCGAGTCGATATGCCCGGGCGTTCCTACGTACTCCATCAGGCTGGAGATCAAGCCACACGTAGTTCTGAAAGTGCAGTTTTAACGTCATGCGGGACGTAGAACCCCGTTTGGGGAGATCTTAGTTTAAGGTCATAGAGCTTGGACCAAAGGGGCAGATCTTAGTTTAAGGTCTTAGAGCTCGGACCATAAGAACCTCAAAGCACACCACATCGTGGTCCTATCCCCTGGATATGCAAAGATGCACTGAGGTATAGTTTCAAGAGTGTCGATGTTTCGCTTGGCCAGAATGGGAGGTGGAAAATGTAATGTGAATCATGCGGCCATTCACTCAAGGACTGGGGGCACCGGCGTAACAATATGGGAGTACTGCCGACCGTGGTGGAAAAGCAGCATCAATATCGCACTGACCGTTGATGGAATGAGGCAGCAAACGAGCATCAACCGCTCAAGCGCATGATTCATATCGATTTGCTGCCCGAGGCCCTTGGGGGCACCAGCCCGAGTCAGTGGGAGAGCACTGAGGCATTGTGTCCAGACCGCTCACGGGGGCCCCACCCAGGGCGTAGGCGATGGGTCCGAATGAAAGGGAGCACGAAGCCTGAAAAGTGGAAGGAACCTGACCAAGCTGAACCTGACCCTCCTGGAAATAAACCAGAGTACTCTTGACACTGGTGGACCACTGCAAGGGGTCGAGGGACACGCCTTGAGGGTGACCCGAAGGCGGCGGATTCCCCAGAGAAGGGGGAATCTCTAAGAGGTGGGGGGCTGGACCCGAAGTTTCAAACATCCGGGCATTCCTACGTATCCCATAAGGATGGGAATCAAGCCACACGTAGTTCTGGAAGCGCGGCGCAACAAAATCGGGCACCAGCGCGGGGAGGGGTGCGGGTCTGACCCTCGCACATAGAAGAAGCGGTATTTGATATTTCTTGTTTGTCCTTAAAGGTGGATGGCTTTACTTTGTGCAGTGACATGCCTGTGATTAAGAAATCCCTGGCGTCGCCACAATAATCAAGCCATGAAAGGCATTGATAAATGGCGTGGTTATTAACCAGCGCCCAACGTGAGTGTCCCTTGAGGAGAACATCACGATGCAGTGCCGTTTCTCGTCGGGCGGCCAAGACGATCACAGTTTACGGTCGTGTGGTAAGACCAGACAACACAGTTTAAGTTCGTGTGGTTCGGAACATGGAGGAATCCGCTTATTGCGATACGGCGGACCCAGCGGAGGTGGGAACATACCCAGCCCTGGGGTCACGCACGATTCCAGGAGAAGGATCCTGGGATAGGGGCCTGCATATGTCCATCACCCGAGGGGCAGAGATGCTAGCCTCCAGCTATACTGGGCCCAGAACACGATTGTTAGGGCGAATCCTTCCTCCTTATGGGGATGAGGGTCCAGCTACACATGGCCCTTAGGGAGGACATCAGCATATATCCTTGGTGCTCAGATCGTGGGAGCCTCGAAAGACACCATTACCCTGGTTGGCCTGCTTAACGTGTAAAGGTGTACTGAAGGTCAGTATGAAGAGAGTGTCGAGATTCCACTACAACGCACAAAGTCGGAGTGTGATGAGGACTGCGCAACCAATGTTCAGAGCCTGAAAGAGCCGACATGGAGATCAAGGATGTCATTGACTATATTCGCAACACAACATCCGATCGCGTCAGCCTAGGATGGGGCAAGCAAACGAGCATCAGCCGCTCAAGTGCAGGATTCATATCGATTTGCGGCCCAGGACCCACCGGTAAATCGACCTGGAGCGTTAGGAGATCACTGAGGCATCATACCCAAACCGCTAACGAGGATCCCTTTGAGTGAAGGCTCGAACAAGAGGAAGCGCGAGGCCCGACAAGCAACACAGGACTTGTCAGGATTGAATCCGACACTACGGGTCATAGGCCTGAGTACCCAAAACATGTCAACAGCTCACCGGAAAGGGTCGGAGGACTCACCCTGAGAGCAACCAAAAGATGGCAGATCCCCGTGATCAACCAAGAGACGGGGCTGGACCTGAAACACAAGCATCCAGGCGGTCCTACGTATCCCATAAGGATGGGAATCAAGCTTCACGTAGTTCTTGAGAGGCAGTTTAACGTCATGCTGGACGATGAGGGGTGTGAGGTAGTCCCACGCACGGGGGAGGCGTACGGCGTGACCAGTAAACCGGCGTGAATGAGGGAATAGCCCCGCGTTCACGCCATACGCCTCACAAAAAAAAGGAGGGGAACTGGGGCCAGAGGCCCAACGTGGGATAGAGATTCCCGAGAAATGGGGCTGGGCATGAAACATGAATGTCCAGGCGGTCCTACGTATCCCATTAGGATGGGAATCAAGCCGCACGTAGTTCTTGAAGTGCAGTTTAACATCATGCAGGACGATGAGGGAAAGGGGGGAGCGGAAGGCATCCCCAAACGTGGGGGGCGTACAGCGTGGCGAGCAAACCGACGTGAATGAGGGCATAGCCCCGCGTTCACACCATACGCCGCATACCCAGAGGCAACTGGGCCAAGGGCCCGAAATGGGATAAAAATTCCTGAAGGATGGGGCTGGGCCTGAAACATGAATGTTTAGGCGGTCCTACGTATCCCATAAGGATGGGAATCAAGCCGCACATAGTTCTTGAGGTGCAGTTTAACGTCATGCAGGACGAAGACGCTTGGCAGTTTAACGTCTTGCAGCGCGGACGTGGTACAGTTTAACGTCATGTTGGATGAATGCTGAACAGTTTAACGTCTTGTAGCTTGGACGATATGCTAGGCAGTTTAACGTCGTGCATCTTGGACGTGGTACAGTTTAACGTCATGTTGGACGAAACACTTGGCAGTTTAACATCTTGCAGCGCGGACGAAGTGCTAGGCAGTTTAACGTCATGCATCTAGGACGTGGTACAGTTTAACGTCATGTTGGACGAAACACTTGGCAGTTTAACGTCTTGTAGCGCGGACGAAGTGCTAGGCAGTTTAACGTCGTGCAGCATGGACGTGGTACAGTTTAACGTCATGTTGGACGAAACACTTGGTAGTTTAACGTCTTGCAGCGCGTACGAAGTGCACTCAGGAAAAGTACTGCTTGAGGAACCTAGCGTTGGTGGGAGGAGTGACATGCTCACCATCCATAGTCGCTAGGGAGTACGCGCCATTGGGATAGACCTTGTGGATGAAAAAAGGTCCCTCCCACTTGGGCTCCAACTTGGGTGGCTTCCTATCGGGGATCATTGGCGCTCTTAGGGCCAGTACTAGGTCACCCTGCAGGAAGGAGCGGAGGCGAACCTTCTTATTGAAAGCTCGAGCCATTCTTCTTTGATGCCTCTCCAAGTTGTGCAAAGCGCGAAGCCTATTCTCATCCAGTGCTTCCAACTTGACTAGACGGGCTTCAGCAGCTCTGTCCGGCGCTTGCTGGTCGTAGACCGCAGTGCACAAGGACGGTAACTGGATCTCGATGGGCAGGACGGCCTCAGCTCCATACACCAGGGAATAAGGGGTCATCTGGGTGGAATTGCGAGTCGTCGTCCGATAAGCCCAGAGGGCGTTGGGGAGCTTGTCCGGCCAACTCTTCTTGTTCTGACCAACCATCTTTTGCAGAATGTTAGAGAGGGTCTTGTTAAACGCCTCAATCTGTCCATTTTCCTGCGCATGATAGCGAGATGTATGGTTCGAGCGAATGTTGTACTTGGCGTACAACTTCTTCAACTCGGCTGCTCAGAAATTGGCTCCGTTATCTGTGAGGATAGCGTGAGGCACTCCAAATCGATAAATGATTTTGGAGGTCACGAAGTCAGCGATCGAACAGGATTTGACCTCTCTGAGCAGAATCGCCTCTGCCCATTTGGAGAAGAAGTCAGTGGCGGTCAGAATGAACCGGCACTGGCGAGCCGTCGCCGGCAGGTAAGGTCCCACAACGTCCAGACCCTAGACTGCAAAGGGCCCGGAATACCTAGTGGTATGGAGAGGCTCCGGAGGCCGATGCACAAAGTTCGCATGAACCTGGCACGCATGGCACTTCCTAGCATACTCGATGCAGTCATGGATCATGGAGGGCCAGAAGTATCCCAACCTCTGAATCTGGTGGGACAGCTTCGGCCCAGTCTGGTGGGCACCACATGAACCAGCATGAACCACTTGCATGACTCGTGGGATCTCAACTCCTTGAAGGCAACGGAGGAGAACACCATCAAATCCGTGCCTATAGAGGATCTTCTCCAGGCCGGGACTGCTCTGGAGGACAAACTGCGATGCGCGATGTCGAACTCGCTCGCGCTCAGCCCGATCAGACGAGAGAATGCCATGTTGGAGGTACTCAACCAAAGGCGCCATCCAATCAGGGGATGATTCGACTGCCATATCTGGGGTACTCGGGGCTCCGGGCACAGGGGTAACCATGGTGAGATTACTTACCGACGGGCCGCGATCTCCCTCCGGGGTAATGGGAGCGATGAGCCTGCGGTGCGTCACACAGATGATCAGGTTTTTCTTTTCAGGCTCTGCGAGTGACGCAGCAAGGCTGGCCAAAGCATTTGCTCGGCCGTTCTACGACCGGGGAATATGGACAATTTCTGGCCGAGAAGGGAACTGGGCCATCAGAAGGAGGGTGCACTCCAGCAATGGCACAAGTTCCCGCTTCCTGATAACATAGTCGCCATTGATCTGCTTAACGACCAGCTCGGAGTCCCCTTTCACACACAGATGGGGCACGTCGATCTCGAAATCCAACTCGAGGCCAGTGATGAGGGCATGGTATTCCGCCTCATTGTTGGTACAGCCCTCTGACAACAGGAAAGAGTATGGCAGCACGACTTGCTCCGGGGTAATGAAGATGATACCCAAGCCCACTCTATTGAGCTTAGGATTATCGAGTCTTCTACCGGTGGGGCTCCGGGAGGCACCGTCAAAGTGCATCTTCCAGCATGGATCGGCTCGATCGACCGAGAGAATGGCCTCATCAGGAAAGCCTAGATCCAGCGGCTGATCCGCGGAGGTCGGGTGAGGAGCCAGAAAGTCTGCCAATGCTTGCCCTTTGATGGCCTCTTGAGACACATACCTGATGTCGAACTGCTGGAGAATCACAGCCCACCGCGCTAGACGGCCAGTGAACATAGGCCGGCTCAGGATATATTTCAACGGGTCTACCCGAGAAACCAACTGTACCTCATGGTGCTGCAAGTAGTGCCGTAATTTCTGTACGGAAAATACGAGCGCCAGGTAGCTCTTCTCGATGGGGGAATACCTAAATTCCGCATCGAGGAGCATGCGACTGTGGTAATAGAGGCTATTCTCTGTTCCCTCGTTGTTCTTCTGGGCGAGAAGGGCACCAAGGGACCGTTCCAAGGCGGTCACATAAAGGACCAGCGGCTTCCCGGATACAGGCGGCATCAGAACCGGAGGTTGAAGCAGGTACTACTTGATTTCCTCGAAAGCAGTCTGACACTCTTTATCCCATACATATGTGGCACCTTTCTTCATGAGCCGAGAAAAGGTCTTACACTTTCCGGCCAGATTCGTGATGAATCGGCGTATATAGGCTACGTGGCCTTGGAACCCTTGCAGTTCCCGAATGTTACCTGGGGGAGGCATCTGGATAATCACCCTGATCTTCTCCGGGTCGATCTCAATACCCCGGTACCTTACCACAAAGCCAAGAAACTTCCCGGAGGTGACCCCGAAGGCACACTTCAACGGGTTCATCTTCAAGCAGCGAGACCGGAGGAAGCAGAACACTTTCTCAAGATCTTTGAGATGGTCCTGACACTGGCGCGATTTGACCACCAAGTCGTCAACGTAGCATTCCACCAGTGTGCCGAGGATTGGCTTGAATATGCGGTGCATCGCCCGTTGATAGGTGGCACCTGCATTCTTCAGGCCGAAGGGCATGACCTGGTAACAAAAGATACCTTGGGGGGCCCTGAAGGCAGTGAACTCCTCATCCTCAGGGGCCATCCGGATTTGGTTGTATCCGGAGTATCCATCCATGAAGGAGAGGGCTTGGAACCCTGTCATGGCTTCAATCAACAGCTCTGTCACCAGAAGGGGAAAATCATCCTTCGGAAAGTGGCGGTTGAGATCGCGGAAGTCGATGCAGACTCTGATCTGCCCGTTCTTCTTCCTGACCGGCACAATGTTGGCCAGCCATCTGGGGTACTGAACTTCCCTCACGAAGTTGTCTTTGATAAGCTTGTCAACTTCGGCCTCAACTATGGCACCGTGGAATGGGTGCATCTTCTTGGGAGGCTGCTTGAACCCACGATGGTTCGCCGGGAGACCAAGGTGGTGGACGGCTACCTGAGGATCTAGCCCCGACATCTCGTCATATCCCCAAGCGAACACATCACGGTGCTGCCTGAGGAAGTCCATGTACTACTGCCGCTCCTCAGAGGGCATGGCGGCACTGACCAATGTGGGTCTTGGATCTGCCTCGGTTCCGAGGTTCACCTGTACTAACTCATCGACCGTGGCGGAGACGCCTTCCTCAAAGGCTGGGGGTGCATCTTCCACGTCCTCTCCACTCGGGGAGGGATCGTCCACGGGAGAGACTGCGTTGGAAACTTCATTGGGGCTACCAGATTCTGCTGGGCCACTGGTGCTGGCACGGGCAGTCGCGGTCATCTCATCAGGAGACTCACAGGCCGTCGAGACCATGGATATGTCCAACCGATGGATCAGGAGGATGTAAGCATCATCCAAACTTGCTCAGGGATCACTTGCAACAGCGAAAGTATCAACCTCACCTGCCAGGATCTGCTTATCCTTGCTCTTGTAATAGTCCGCATCCAGATAGCGGGCTTCAAATGAGGCAAAGGGAGAGGCATCCCCCTGAAGCACGCCTACTCGACCGTTAAGGGATTATTTAAGGCATTGGTGGTATGATGAGGGAACCGCCGCATGAAGGTGGAGCCATGGCCTGCCCATCAATGCGTTATACGCAGTGTCTTGAGAGAATACCATGAATTCAGTGTTGGCAACCAGGTCACCGAACTGGGTCTTCAAACGTATCTTGCCGACCAGAGTTTGCTCGGTGCGGTCGTACCCCTGGATCCTGAGGTCGGAGGGAATCAAGTCATCCTCAGACAGCCCCAATCTCCGGAGCGTCCGAGTGGGAATCAGGATAATCCCGGACCCCGTGTCGACAAGACAGCGCCGGACATCAAGGCCATTGAACTGGCCAGTAACATACAGCGGACGAATGTGCCCCTGTATAGGAGGGTCTTCATCCTTACCAGAGAACGAGATAACTGCTTGACATTCGGCGTCCTCAATCGTTCCGGCGTGAAAGGCCTCTACAGCCGCAACCTCCGTCTCAAACTGGAGGGGGCTCTTCAGGGCTTCAGCGAGCACCTCGCGCATCTCAGGTGACATGCGCAAAGCCTCAAGGATGGAGAGCCTTGCTGGGATGTCGGACAAGTGCTTCAGGACATCATACTTTTTTGCCAAGCGCGAGCCCCTGGTTGCAGGAGGTTGCTCTGCGGTTGGAGGCATGACGGGCCTTGCCGGTTGGACCGGCGGCCGACTGGTGCTTGGCGCATCTCGCTGTTCATCGGTTGAAGCCCGGGAAGTAGTCATCGTACTGGGGTCAGGAGGCCGGGATGGACTCATGGCAGTGCGGAGCTGATCGCGACGCGGCTGAGGCGGTTCTGCCTGGTCCCACACCACAAACAGGGGCAGAGGTGAATCCGTCATCCCCGGATGGGGGGGCTGCGCACGTTGAGCTCGGTTTTGAGCATGCTGCCTAGTCTCAGTGGCATGCACGGCCTGGTTGTAGGTACCAATTGTCGTGCCCCAGCGACTCCTGTTGTTGCGGTTCCTCCGACGGTGGCGAAGACCGGGGACACTAGGGAGGTCCACCTGGTGTTCTTCAACGTCGGGAACTGAAAAGGGATTTACCAGCTCGACGGTATTAACCAAAGCGTACCCAACACTGTCATCGGACGAATCACCCACCACTGGGCGGATCCGCGGAGGGATCACCATCTCTGGGGGCATGAAATCGCCGAGAGTGCGGGATAGTGGCGGAACTGGCAGGGCGCGCTCTTCCTTCTTGCGCCGCCGCCGCTTTCTCTTCTCGGAAGAGGCAGGCTGGGACGACGATGCCGAAGCAGCACCCGCAGATTCTGGGGGCTCAGGCTGATTCAAGCGCGCACGGATGATTCCATGGGCGCGAATGATCATCTTGCGGGCCATCCAGTTATAATACTTCTGGGATCCGCGGTCGGAGACCAGCTGCCATTCGTCCTCATTGCCGCTATCGTCATCTGATCCCATGAACACGCCCGCCACTTGTGCTGGAGCTGGGCCCAACCTGATTACATTGTTGTTAATCTGGTCTTGGAGCCAGTCCTTAAACGCGTAGCACCGCCGGATGGTGTGCCCCAGGGCCCGATGGTAAGGGCATTAGCGGGGGTTATCCATGAGATGTGCCTCCTCTGGCCTCCAACACTCAGGCAGTCGCACAATCCTCTGCTCCAGGGTGCTCCAGAAATAACTGGGGACCTGATCCTCGTGAAATGAGTAAGTCAGGTATCGCGGGCCCCTGGGAGCGTGGTCTTGACGAGGGGCTGGAGGGGCCTGCCGAGGAGGTGGACCCTGATTATCTCGCCTGGGTTGTGGCGGTACATTACGCGGAGGGGCCGGCCGGTTCTGGGGCTGCCACTGCTGGGCCAGGAACTGAGCCCGTGGAGGCGGATTCCTGTGAGGCTGTGGAGCTGGCCTCACCGGCAGCAACTCCAACGGCCTGGGGGCCTCTATCTGGGCAACAGCAGCGGGCTCAGCCCTACTGACTCTCCTTGCAGGGATCATAGGAGGCAGCGGGTGTGCCTGACTGGACTGTTGCAGGGCTTCCTCAAGACGTTGAGCTTTGTCTGAGAAGTCTCTGAACCCTCCAGGGTAATTCTGAGTGATCAAGGAAGGGACCAGCTCGGTCTTGACGTTCCCGACGCACATTGTCAGCAACTGCCCTTGAGTCAATGGCATGTCAAGGGAATACGTGAGACCCTTCCATCGGGCGATGAAATTCGCGACTCGCTCATCAGGCCTTTGCTTGCACTTGAAGAGGTCTGCGATACTCGTCTTCCGGGTCGTGGAACTGAACTGGTAGAGGAACTGTCTACGAAGGTCCTCCCAGCTAGTTATCGACCCGACGGGGAGCTGGTTGTACCAGACAAATGCTGGCCCTTCCAGTGTCTGGACAAAGCAGCGAAGCTTAGCGGCCTCCTGCTGCGCCGGAGTTCCCAACATAGGCCCGGACCTCGAGTTTAAATGGGCCAAATGCTGTGGCGGATCTCCAGTCCCGTTGAAGGGGGAGAACGTGGGGTTCCCGAATCCCGGATGTGCCGGCATGTCATCCACCCATGCTGGGTATGGCTTGCCGTCCGGTGGGATTGCCACTTGTCGAGTCTCCAAGGCTACCAAGCGGGCGATGAGTGCCACCATCGGATCGTCTGGACATGGGTTCCAGTTCTGGCGAGGATCTCTAACCACGAGCGCATTGCATGGCCCTTCAATCGGGTCGTCGACCGGGTCGTCGAACTCGGCAGCTCGTGGGATGGTGGGCGGAGCGGCCCTTGGGGAAGCGGGAGGAATCCGAGCGGGGTCTCTCAGGTAGTCACGCCGCTCGGGAGGGTGCAGTGAAACATACCGTGCCCTCTTGCCATAGGCAATGGCCTCTCCCCTGTCGGAAAACACGGCATAATCACGGTTGCCCGGGAGAGCCTCATCGAGGGGTGGTTGTTCCTGTCCCTACTGTCCTGGCCTAGGATCACCGTAGTCAGGCCGCCGCTCTGCAGCGCGCTCGGCGAGGAGCTGGTCAACCAGCTTCTTCTGCTCGGCGAGCTGTTGACGTAGCGTGGCCTTCTCGGGATCCTCCTCTTCCCTCTGCATGGAGGCAGATGGGTCGGCGGGATTTATAGCCCCGCCGTGCTCTTTACCTTTGCTGACGTTTCGGCTCAACGTCAGTGCTTCAGTGGGTGTGGGGAGACCTAGGAGGTTTCTCTGGTGACGAGTAACTCTCATCGATGGATCCAACGACGGCTTGTCTTCGGGGGGAGAGCCCCCGTCGAGAAGTTCCAAGTCGTTCCCCTCTCCCGACAGGTCAGCCATATTGACCATTTCCGTCCCTGGGGATGTACCCTCATGGCCACCCAGTGAATCGGGCTGTTGGCGAATCGCACTGAAGCGTAGGGTAGCATACTGCCCCCACCCACGGATATACACGTGGGGGGTGGCTTCCTCGATAACCTTGCGGAGTACTTGAAAACACTCAACGCATCGTTGTTGGAGGGCCTCGTGGTGCCCAAATGACCCGGGGTGCCGAACCGTGGGGAGCGTGGCCAGGTCAATTTGACGGCACTGCTCACCAATATCCTCCAGGTGCGCTTGACTCCCGGGATATGGCATTTGTAGGTGGTGAAGACGGGAGTGAGTCTCCCGGAGAGTTCGGCAGAAGCATTCGAACTCATCTGGGGTGAGTGATTCGGGCGCATCAAAGTCCGGTCCTGCGACTGGCCAAAACTTCTCAGGGAAGTGGCCCTCTGCAAGGACGGTCCAGAAGCTCCACGACTCAATCTCGGGACCCAGGTCTCCTTGGTCCTCTTCAACGACTGGGAATGGACGGGGAACCGGTAGTGGTGCCGAGGCGGGCCGCCGGGCCGACGGGCTGGCCTGCGGTGAATACGGCGAGCAGGCCGATTGGCCTCCATATCCCGGGCCGCCCTCTGAGGGTGGCGGTGCCCCAGCTACCACATCACGATAGGACGGGCCGGCGAGCGAACATCCTGCCGTAGCGTCGGTGCTCGCCGAGGGTGCACTAGATCGTGGTTCGACCGTCGGTCCCCAGAAAAAGTCTCTGGCTTCTCCGATCGAGGCAGAAGGCGCTTCCAGAGGGGCCGGTACCAACCGCAAGCTTGATCCTTGGGGGTCTACCAGGCCCTCACTACTCCGGATATACCTTCGAAGAGAAGCGGGGATCGTATCGATCTCACTCTCGGGAAGTACGAGGCTGACATGCCGCATTCCTACCCCTGCCCCTAGCTGGCGGGATCGGGGGGAGGGCTCCATCGCCGAATCATACTCCGCCTCTGTATCAGAGAAACGAACCGGTCAGATCTCTGTCCGGAATTCCCTAACATTCTTCCCTCAACGTCGACGCCTCGCCTTCCTGCCCCTGGGTGGTTCTTCGGGGCATGGCTGATCTCTGTCCTGGCGTCCTCCGGCCACACCGGTGCTGGAGCCAAGAGGACTGGAAACCAAGGTGCGAGGAGCACCGGGACAGATATCAAAGGGGACGCGGGGAGAGATGATTCCGGGCAGGCCTCCGGGCCAGGATTGAAAGGTGGGGTGACCCATGCCTCTTGGATCGGCCACACGGAGTAGACCCTGTTGGTGAATAGTGCTACCGTGAGGTGGTCCGCGGTGGCTATTGCCTGTACCAGCAACCGGGAGAGTCAACCCAACCTACCTTTGGGGCGGTCGGGGCCTCGATCCAGGTCGGGCATAGAAGTGCCCCTGCTCAGGATGCGCAGGGGCCTGGTGACTGGAGCCAGCAGTGGCTTGAGCCAACGCGGCCGTTGTTGCTAGGGCCCCAAGGTGGGCATCCTCTTCCGCTCGTTCCCGGCGTTGGCGTCGGGACAAACGAGTCGGGATGAGCGGCGCGGGCAGGTGCAGAGCCCGTTCTTCGACTTGAGAAGCCTGGCGGCGGTGTCGTCGTGGCCTGACAGGAGCCCTTATCGCGGATCCCTGGAGCGAAACTCAGATAGGGTGGTCCCGGACATCTTCCACCTCATCCGCATAGGGGAAGGAGCTGTCGGAGTGTTCCGGGGATAAGCTCCCGAAGCGGTTGGACGTCAAGGTAGGCAGCGGTGCCTCCCTGCGCGGCCCTCGGGGGCGGCGTTGGTGGCAAGGTGCAGCTTCCTCGAGGTCTAGGCGAGCCATGTCCCTGGTGGGGATGACTCCCTCTTCCTCATATCTCCGCACCAAGTTGTTAATCACCCTTCTCTGGATGACCTCCGAGGGGGAGAGAGGGCGTGGTTTCCCCGCAGTCGCGGCTGCTGGGACGGCTGTGGAAAGGGCGGGACCGCGCGGAGTAGCCGCATCGGTGTTTCCCCTACCCCTGCGCCAGTGGGAGGGTGGCGATCGGGCACTGGATTGGGTGACTTGATTCTTGAAAGCAGGGAGAAAAACCCATTAACACTGACAGGAAAAGGAATCGACAACCAACCATTAGTGCCACGACGCCTTCCGTGGGGGGAACCCAGGCCATCCACGTCGTGAGACGGAGGGCCCGATTTCCCTTCCCCAGCCCCTGGCGGGTTCTGTGCCCTAGTGTTGAATGCTCGGTCGGGCAACTTGCTGGTCTTCCAACACCTCTGAAAGAAATCGGTCTTCGTATTGAGGAGAAGAGATTCATGTCGGGTTCACCATTTTCTGTTTCGGTGCGGATGTGCGTCGGGTTTCTGTTCCGACGCTGTTCCGCCAGGACGCGTTCGCGCGTGCGCCCGTCGACCCGAAGGGAGGGGCGCGCGGCTTGTGGCCCCGCAGTCCCGCTTTCTAAAGGCAGGCGGCATCCGTCCCTTATTCAGGGGCGTCTGCTCCTTGTTCGAAACCGGGATGATGGGATGTCGGCTCCTCCTTCCGTGGACGTCTCCTTGGAACTCGTTGCCTAATCCGGGTCTCCCTCATAGATTTAAGACGTGCTCGTGAATCTCGTTCCCGGCGCCATGTCTCCATGGACACCGGTTAATTACACTGCTTCCGCCCGGATGCTCCAAGGAGTCTGGACGGGGAAGCAACCTGCGGTGAGGAGACCGAGTAGCTCTGGGTGTTGGGGGCGTGTCTTAACACTGCGGCTCTGCATGTCTGCCTTCCGTCTCTAATAGGGCTTCTCGAAGGCGTGATGACCTGAGGCATCCCGCGCTGGGTGCGGGGAACTATGTTACCTGAGGTTTTCCTCATCTTCCCATGTTTAACACGGGGTATGCCGCGAGTTTAACGTCCAGCGGGGACGGCATCGGACTGATCAACACGATAAGTGGATCAGATGACAGAACCCCTTGCGGGGAACCTCCGATGCTGGGGCCAGCACATGGGCGGCTTCTCGAGTGAAGTGGAGTGGAATGAAATGGCACGACCCCACCGGGATGTGGCGGCCCGGGTAAGGATCAGGATGGATGATGGAGTGAAGAGCTTGGACCCCGTAGGGGCTTCCTACGTACCGCGCGTTAGCGCGGATCAAAGTCAGCGTAGTTCGGATATACAGTTTAACGTCATGCTAGACGTCGGCAAGCCGACTCACGAAGAGGTCGAGGCTGTTGGGCGGAGGATTGAACCGAACCACCTCGCACAGAGGGGGATGGAACGGCCGGGTGGATCACAGTTTCATGTCATGCTGGACGCTGAAAGGAGAAAAAGGCAGTGGGGAAGCACAATGGAGATACACATGTGCAGTCTCCCACCAGGGCGGATTCATAGGTGAATCGACGCAAGTGTGAACCCAGGAGAAGTCCACTGATGGACGAACCGACGTGAATACGACCGGGATGACCAGGTGGTGGGCTTGAACCTCGGAGAGGCTTCCTACGTACCCTGTTTAGGAGACAGGGATCAAAGTCCACGTAGTTCGTTCTGTCAGGACTTACACACTGAGGCAGCCCGAATGCGGCAAAACTCAGTTGGAGAGGGACTTGGGCCGAAGGTAAGAGACTTCGATCCCTGTCACGCCCTCCACTGGCTTCGGCAGTGGGGAAGCACAATGGAGATACACACGTGCAGTCTCCCACAAGGGAGGATTCATAGGTGAATCGACGCAAGTGTGAACCCGGGAGGGGTCCACTGATGGACGAACAGACGTGAATACGACCGGGACGACCAGGTGGTGGGCTTGAACCTCGGAGAGGCTTCCTACGTACTCTGTTTAGGAGACATGGATCAAATTCCACGTAGTTCGTTTTGTTTGTAATATTTTACCCCCGTGGGCGAAGGCCACTCCAATCCCGACATCCCTGCAGAGACGAGAGGGTGGGGGCCACATCAAAACCGGGAGGGGGACCCTGCGTGCGAGGAACGGGATCGGACGAAGCGGACGGTTTAACGTCTTGCCGGACGAAGTACAGTTTAACGTCGTGTGTTGAGGACGAATGCTGAACAGTTTAACTTCTTGTAGCTTGGACGATATGCTAGGCAGTTTAACGTCGTGCAGCTTGGACGTGGTACAGTTTAACGTCATGTTGGACGAAACACTTGGCAGTTTAATGTCTTGCAGCGCGGACGAGGTACAGGTTAACGTCATGTTGGATGAAACACTTGGAATTTTAACGTCTTGCAGCGCAGACGAGGTACAGTTTAATGTCATGTTGGACGAAACACTTGGCTGTTTAACGTCTTGCAGCGCGGACGAGTGTGATGCCGATGATGGGTCCGTGTCACTTCGCGCGAACCTGGAGGGCCGCACGGGAAGACAACGCACGGTGCAGGCACCCGGGATGAAGATCATCTGGCGCCACGTAGGCGGGTACCCTCAGGGGGTCAAAGGGGGCGACCCTGGTGGTTTGCGCGCAAAAGAGGGACTTGGCGCGCAATACCGCGGGTCGGCGCGCAAATGGGCGGGCTGGCGCGTAATTGGGCCAGTGCTTTGCGCGTGGAAGATGGAGATTGCGCGCACCGGGCTTCGAATAGCGTGCGGGGGCAACGGCTCATTATTTAATGAATGGCCTCTTAGTAAGGGGGGGTGCGCGCAATCGGGCTGGATTGCGCGCACCCGGGGGCAATTGCGCGCAAGAGGCTTCTTTTGCGCGTGAAGGCCTTTGGGTGAATAGTTGTTTCAAAGGAAAGGAGCCAAAGGGATTGCACGTGAAGGCGAACCCCAAGGCTTTATTGCGCGAAAGAAAGGAGGTTACCTGAAGATCGGCATTGCGCACGGAGGGGGTTGGATTGCGCGAACGAGCGACTCTTCGAATTCCGGCAACCCCCAAAACGTCGGGGGTCGCCTTATATTTATAGGCAACCCCGTGCGCGGAATCCGGTTCGTGGGCGCGGAATTTCCTTCGCGGGCGCAGAATCGGGCCCGGTGCGCAAGGGAGTCGCGCGGGCTACGGGCGCGCAAAATTGCGCGCTGGCCCAGCGCATTGCGCGCATCCCGGGAGGTTTGCGCGCCTAACTTCAACTTTGCGCGCGGGTCTCCAAAATTCTGCGCAGGGCCTCCGGGCCCTCCGAAACATGCTTCTGACTCCAAATATGACCTCGCTTTCCGCATCCGGAGCTGCGTTTGGGAACAACGGACTTTTCCAGCGTCTACAGTGAATTTTTGGCATTGTTCTGAAAAACATTAATTTTTGATGAATAGTGAAAACACTAAGTGATAGTTAAAAACGGATTTCTCATTTAAATTAAGCATTACCACTTCTGTGATTTGATTTCCAAAACTCTGACATACATTGTTATCATTATGATGTAAAATGTGGTTCAATGGGATTAAAATAAATTTTTGGTGAATAATAACTTTTATGTTCTATTAATAGAGATTAAAGTTAATTGGTGAAATTTAAGGTAAATATGATATTATAAAAATATAAAAATATATTGACACTTGTCCTACACTTATTGGATGAGTCATGGCCGACCAAGACAATCCATGGGCCAGCTTGGGGACCCTGTGGATCCACATGGGTAAGAAAATGACATTATGAACTTTTTATTTAGAGTAAAAATAAAATTGTCACAAACATGTGTTGTTTTACTAAAAAAATTATTAAATGGGGTAATATAAGTTAAAATTTTGACTATAAATATTAATTAGAAATCTAAAAATATTTCCTACATCATGATATTTTCTTATAATATTTATACATTAAATAAATTAATGTTTTTATGACACCAGGATGATGCGGCGTTTACCTCATTAATTATCGATTTTAATAAAACGGAAGGATAATGTAAAATCCAATACATAAACTTGTAAAAAAAATATTGGATGAGTAGATTTAGAACCCTTATTACCTTAGCCTCTAAATATATCATTTTGGGGCCTTTGAAATCCTAAAATCACTTCATAATAATGTAACATTTCATGACCTTCCAAGAGTGCCCCTCCTCTCCTCTTATAAAAGGCCCCCACCTCTACCACCTTATTCACACCTTCAAAGCCTTTTGTCTCGGCCAACCTCTGACCAAATACTCTCTAAACATTCCTCCCTTCATCCTAGAAGCCTTTCCTTAGGAATAAATCTCTTAAAGAAACCATTTTGGTTCAAACCGATCGGAGTTACCCGATTTAAAGGTAATGTCTTCTCTAATGTTGTTCTGTTTTATTTTGCTTCTCCAAACCCCTAAACTCTTTTTATTCTTTTATTTTGTAACAAAAAAAGTATCTTATATATATTAGGATGTTTTTATGAGAATATTTTATTTACACTTACTCACACCTTCGTCTAATGGTTAAAGAACATACGGTTTCTATGGGTGGCGAATTAGTGCCTCACAAAACGATAGTTGTTCAATCTTCTATTAACACCTCTCATGGTGTCCATTATGAAGAAAATATTTTCATATATGACATATATATTATGTTGATGTTTTCCTTTTGCTTCTGTATTAGTAATTTATGGCATACCTTTATGATTTCCTTTATGGGTAAACGCGATAATTTTATTTTAGGATGTGCAGACTACCGCCCCCACAAAGTGATTTGAATCGTTAATGCCATATGTGGGATGTATAAAGGATGGAGTAAATGGTAATATATATTATATTATACTGGAATATATTATACTTTTATATAATTATAATTTCATTCCATTAAATACGAAATAGAAATGAAATTATTGTTCAAGCGTACGTACGGCTTACCGTCTCCGTGAACGGTGCATGTCATTTCTTACCTATAAACGTTATGTAATATTATAAATGCACGTATATAATGGATATATATGATATATATGACATCTACATCATGGATATAATTATGGATATAATGGATATTTTACCACAGGAACAACTTATAATTATAAGAAGTTTATTTGTGACTCAATTACCAAAGATCAACAAAATGACCGTTATTAACTTAAATAATTACATAATGTTCATAACATGGTAATAAGTGATATAAAATGAATAATGAACTTGAAAAATGTTCTCAATCAAGTATAAATTAACTCTAGTCTATTATTTCGGATATTAAAGAATGATTGAGTCATGTCGGACACGGGGTAAGGGAACTTCTTAACCCAATTTCCATTCTTTGGGTTAATCTCCTACTTTAAAATTATGTCATGATATTATTATATCCTATCTTGTATTTACACTTTCTTTATGTTTACATATAGTTAATAAACATAATAGATCTATTTTATTTAAAAAATGATATTTGTAAGGGACTTCGTCTCAATCTCCATTCATTGATGCATATTTCGTTTTATACACAAATTTCTTTTATACGGTGTATAAACCCCTTTGAATTTTATGTTTATTCAAAAGGAATATTTTTTTACGAAGCATTTTATTAAACGACAAAAATTAATGTTTTCTCTGTCACAAGTATGCGGCGACAACGACTTCTCTGCCACCGTGACCATTTTTTGAGTTTTGGATTTCCCTAAAATCCATAACTTTATTTTAAATGAAAAATAAATACCAAGTTTTAATTTTCATTTAATTTGGTATTGAAAATGGTTTTGAAAATTTTTTTATCATATCAAAGTGTTTTATTGATATCTGGTGATTCAAATGTGGAAATTTTATGTTTCATTTATGTATGTTTTATGTGATTCGATTATGTTAGGGTTTATGATATGTTTAAACATGTTCATATAAGGAATGCATTGGACTTAACAAGTGATGGGTGGATCTCGCTATAGCTCCTCGATGCATCAGCAGGTCTCATGAAACAAACTAGTGTCTTGGCACGAGGCCTTGACAAAATCTTATTTCTAGTCTTGGCATGAGGCCTTGTCAATGTGGTGAAAATAGTCTGGCCATATGCATTCCATCATTATGAAAGTGGCTATTGATAGTGCATTTGATTATTCGACCGGTAAAATATCCATTGAACAAGTAAACGGCATTACCGCATTTTAATTTTGCCATATTATGATGAAGTTTAAGTTTAAAAGACTTTTGTTTTAGTTATACATTGCCTTAAATGTTTTTGTTTATTTATGAAAGCTTCTGCTATATTGTTATCCTTACTCAGCGTCTGAGCTCACCCCTTCCAATGTTTTAATTTTTCCAAGATGTGAAGAAGTATATTATGAATGACCTCCATGGATAGTATGAGGGGATATGAAGACAAGATGTTGTTGTAGTTTTGTTTTACTATATGATTTAATGTAAGACATATGAATGTATCTAGTGTTTCCAAGGCTACTAAACTAATCATTCTTTCGAGACTTGATCTTTTGTGATCATGTCAATGTTACGCAATAATGCATCGACTCTAGGTAACTTGGGTTGGGGCATTACAGTTGGTATCAGAGGCAGTTTAGTAAAAACCTTGAAGCCAGATATATATAAACTCTAGTTAGAGCATATATCCCTAAGATAGACATTGAGGATTAGTATAGAATAACTTTCTGGAATTTTGGTATTATCGAGATTTTGTGAGTTTTTCGAGCAATACATCCCTGTCTGGATACAAGAAGGTAGAGGCAGCTCTGGCATAGATGTACCTTGGGGTAAATCCCAAAAACAGTGCTTTGAGATAGACTCAAACAGGAACTGGTGCACGACAATGGGCCTTGCTGCACTCTTGGTTACGACACTCCTGGGGGATATGCTTAGGATAATTCTCATTTTTTACAAAGCATTATGAAGGGTTTATGAGTATATACTTTCTCAAAGAATTTTTTTTATGATTATGGATTATATCCATAAACTGTTCAAATTACATTAAGTATTTTACATGTTTGGAATTATTCATTGTAATTTATAAACTAACCTAGTTTATGCCATTGTATAGAAATGGCGCCCAGTAGAAGGAATGTGAACTCCATCAATATGTATGATCCAAAGAGTAAGAAAGATCATATCTTTCACGGTATTAATCCAACAATTAGAAGGGGAATAGTCTCCCATGTGTTCTCAAAATATGAATAAATAGTATCATGTGGTAATAAGATAAGTAATGAATTCTCTGTGTCTTATGGATTTTAAGGGAAGAAAGAGAAGAAAAGGATGGAAGAGAGAATGATGGATAATGGGATGAGGGAAAAGAATAATTTTCCAATATGTGATAACTATGGGATGAAACTCCTTGGAACTTGCCTGAAGAGAATGTGATTTTGTTATAAGTGTGGAGAAAAAGGACACCAAGTGCGTGACTAAAAGGTTAAGAAAAAGGTTTGAAATGTACAATTCTTCATCTGCAAAAAGTGGGGACACTACACAAACCAATTTCCTAATCATCATAGTATGCCCCAAATGTTGTTATTGGATAATAATCAAGTTATGATATTACCAGAAAATAGGAGTAATGATTAGAGTTCTTTTGTTGTTATTAAAAAAATTCATTTGAGTGTTGTATCAATAATGTACATGTTATAATAATTATGGAGAATATAAGGATTGTACTTCAGTACTATTTCATCAAGGAATTGAGATTGTGTGGAATCAAGAAAAGTGACTCCACAGAAGGTTAAATTTTTGGAAAATATATGGTTGGGAGAAAGATAAACCATAATATGGTTCTGATACCGAGATAGTGATTTTGGAATAATACATGATTGATTTGGATAAATTATATAGGATATTCTTAAATTCTTTGAAACTGATTAATTTTTTGTATACATTTTTGGATAGAAAGTGTATATCTAGTATTCTATAAGGAATAAGGTATCATGAATGTAATCAATAAGGATTTATGGTAATTTAGGATGTTGTAGTGTTTTAAAAGAATATATGATGAATGTGTTCACATGTTTTTACGCGGAAAAAAGGATCTTCATTATGTTTACCTTATAAAATTTGGACTGTGAGTTGGACAGAAGTATGTTGGATTAATATAAAGGTTGGAATGGATTATTTTGAACCTTTTATAGTATTGTTTAAGGTTAAAAAATTTCTGAATATTATTTTTGGAATATTATAATACTATAGATTTAGTAAAAGGACAACCTATAGGTCGGGGGACAACCCGTCGCGTCAGACAATGCTGTAGGAATCGAACCCACAACCATAGTGCGACATGCCTTTATTACCTACCACTAGCCTAAAATAAGTCCATGTTTATTACAAAATAGTTTTCCTAATCTAAATGGTATGTGTTAATATTTTGAACCTTGTACGATTATGATAAATAAAATATTTTGGAGTTCAATTATCTTTTTGAGTGAATGATGAGTTTGTGGTAGAAATTAGTTGAAGGTTGAAACTCTACTTGTCAAGAATAAATATATAAATATCTATCTCTTATTCTATTAATAAATTAATTCTTAAACTTTAGTAAAGGAATATTAAAACAAAAAATGTGTTATCCTAATACCTTATGTCTTGTTGAACTGATAATATTTTAAATCAACATTGATTAAAGGCTTTGAGGCCCTAAATTTTACACTTGTTTGTGATTGATGACCTCAATCACTCCCTAAAAATATTTACGTTATTCCTCCAATTATATGTCTTCAATTTCCACCAATGTACTCCTAATCGAGATCATAATTTGGTTGTGACTTTTTTATTTTCCTTTCCCTCTTATTAAGGCTAAATTTTATAAGCCTTATTTCTGAAGTGGGTTTTCCACATAGGTATTTTCTATTTTCAACCTTTTATTTTCAAAGAAAATTTTCAAATTTCGAGGACGCAATTTATTGAAGGAGGGGAGAATTTGACACCCCAAGCTTCCATGGTACGCTTCAATTTGAATAATAGAGCAACGTGTGTTGTACGCAACCTCAAGTTCTAACACGCCGCGTCAAATAAAAGTAGCCGTTATGAATAGTAATACCCCCCTTTTGAAATTATATAAATTTTATATTTCAAAATGGATTTCATTTTTTGATTCAGAATATTGAAATTAGCCTATGTTGAATTTTTGGTATTTTTTTGAGAACTTTCAATTTTTGATGAATAGTGAAAAATACTTAAAAACAACTTTTTTAAGCAAAATAATTAATACTAATAAATTATACTAGTGAGTTGTTTTAATGTATAATTAGAATATAATTTTACCATTTTATCCAATGGTGGTCATTAGAATAAATTTCACTTTGAAATTGGACATGAACAATTGTCAATCTTTTGATATATATTGTTTCTTAAAAACAAGCTATTTTTTGTGACAGGGGGAATTAATTATTAAATTAATTAATGCAACTTATATGTTTTGAATTTTTTAAAATAGACATCATTTTTGAATTCTGAAAATAAATTATACCTTAGGGTGAATTTTCGGCAATGTTCTGAAAAACTTCAATTTTTTGATTAATAGTGAAACCACTAAGTGATAGTTAAAAACTAATTTATCGTTTAAATGAATCATTACCTATTCTGTGATATGATTTTCAAAAATCCGGCATACATGGTTGTCATTAGGAAGTATATTCTGGTTCAATGGGATGAAAATAATTTTTGGTGAATAGTAACTTTTAAGTTCTATTAATCGGGATTAAAGGTAATTAGTGAAATTTAAGGTAAAATGATATTATAAAAATATAAAAATATCTTGACACTTGTCCTAAAATTATTTTATGAGTCATGGCCGACCAAGAAAATCTATGGGTCAACTTGGGGACCCCATGTAGCCACTTGAGTAAAAAATGACATTAAGAACTTTTTATTTAAAGTAAAAATAAAATTGTCACAAACATGTGTTGTTTTATTAAAACAATTATTGCATGGGGTTATATAAGATAAGTTTTTAACTATAAATATAAATTGGAAAGCTAAAAATATTTCCTACATCATGATATTTTGTTTCTAATTTTGAGACATTAAATAAATTAATGTTTTTATGACACTATGATGATGCAGCGATTACCTCATTAATTAATGATTTTAATAAAATGGAAAGATAATGTAAAATACAATACATACACTTGTCAAAAACCTATTGGATGAGTATATTTCAAACCTTTATCATTTTAGCGTTGAAATATATAATTTTGGGACCTTTTAAATCCGAAGAACACTTCATAATAATGTAACATTTCATGACCATCAAAGAGTGCCCCTCCTCTCCTCTTATAAAAGGCCTCCACCTCTACCACCTTATTCACACTGTCAAAACCTTTTGACTCGGCCAACCTCTAACCAAATACTCTTTCAACATTCCCCCCTTCATCCTAAAAGCCTTACCTTAGGCAGAATGCTCTTCAAGAAACCATTTTGGATCAAACCGAGGGGAGTTATCCGATTTAAAAGTAATGTCTTCTCTATGGTTGATTTGTTTTATTTTGCTTCATCAACCCCCTAACATCTTTTTATTCTTTTATTTTGTAAAAACAATAGTATATTAAATATACTAGTATATTTTTATGAGAAATATTTTATTTACACTTACACACACCTTCATCTAATAGATAAAGGACATACTGTTTCTGTGTGTGGTGAATTACTGCCTCACGAAACTATGATTGTTCAATCTTCTTTTAACACCTCTCATGGTGGCCATTATGATGAAACTATTTTCATATATGATATATATATTATGTTTATGTTTTCCTTATGCTTCTGTATTTTTCATTTATGGCATACCTTAATGATTTCCATTATGGGTAAATTCGTTAGTTTCATTTTAAGAAGTGCAGACTACTTCCCCCTAAAAGTGATTTGAATCACTAATGTCATATGTGGGATGTATAAAGAATAGAGTAAATGGTATTATACATTATATTATATTGGAATTATATTATACCTTATATAATTATAATATCATTCCATTAAATACGAAATTGAAATGAAAGTAGCGTGCATGCGTACGTACGGCTTACCGTCTCCATGAACAGTGAATTTCATTTATTACCTCTAAACATTATGTAATATTATAAATGCATTTATATACTGGATATATATGATATATATGATATCAACATCATGGATATAATTCTGGATATAATGGATATTTCACCACATGAACAACATGTAATTATAAGATGTTTATTTTTGACTCAAGTACCAAAGATAAACAAAATGACCGTTATTAACTTAAATAATTACATAATGTTCATAACATGGTAATAAGTGATATAAAAGGAATAATGAAATTTTAAGAGGTTATTAATCAAGTAGAAATTAACACTAGATTATTTTTCAGGATATTAAAGAATGATCGAGTCAAGTGGGACACGAGGTAAGGGAACTTCTTAACCCAATTTTCATTCTTTGGGTTAATGTCCTACATTAAAATTATGTCATGATATTATTATGTACTATCTTGTATTTATACATTATTTATGTGTAAATATAGTCAATACACATAATAGATCTAGTTTATTTAAAAAATTATATTTGTATGGGACTTCGTCTCAATCTCCATTCATTGAGGAATATTTTGTTTTATACACAAATTTCTTTTATACGGTGTATAAACCCCTTTGACTTTTACGTTTATTCAAAAGGAATCTTTTAATACAAAGAATTTTACTAAATGGAAAAATGAATGTTTTTCTTGTCGTACGTATGCGGAAAAAATGTCTTCTCCGCTTTCGTGACCATTATTTGAGTTTCGGCTTACTCTACAAGCCCTAACATGTTTTTAAATGAAAAATGAATAACAAGTTTTAATTTTATTTTATTTTGGTATTGAAAATGGTTTTCATAATGTTTTTATTATATCAATGTGTTGTATTGATATCTTGTCATTGAAATGTGGAAATGTTATGTTACCTTTATGCATGTTATATGTGATACGATTATGTTATGGTTTATGATATGTTTAAACCCTGTCATATGTGGAATGCATTGGATATAACAAGTGACGGGTGGAGCTCGCTATAACTCCTCGATGAATCGGCAGATCTCATTAGACAAACTAGTGTCTTGTCATGATTCTTTGACAAAATCTTATTTGTAGTGTTGGAAGCAGGCCTTGGCTACGTGGTTATGATAGTCTGGCATTATGCATTCCATCATTATAAAAGTGGTTATTGATATTGCATGTGATTATTCGACCAGTAGAATATCCATGTGAATAAGTAAATGGTATTATCTCATATTAATTTTTCCATATTATTTTGATGTTTAAGTTTAAAGGGATTTTGTTTTAGTTATACATTGCCTTAAATGTTTTTCTTTTTCATTAAAGCTTCTGCTATATTGTTATCCTTACTAAGCATCTGAGCTCACCCCTTCCAATGTTTTAATTTTTCCAGGATTTGAAGAAGTATATTATGAATGACCTGCAGGGATAATATGAGGGGATATGAAGACAAGATATTTTTGAAGTTTTGTTTTAATATATGATGTAATGTAAGACTAATGAATGTATCTAGTGTTTCTAAGGCTACTAAACTAATTGGTCTTTCAAGACTTGATCTTTTGTGATCATGACAATGTTACGCAATAATGCACCGACTCTAGGTAACTGGGGTCAGGGAGTTACATTTCTATTATAGGAAATAAATTATAGTTGATATGTAATATTATTCAATTGAGTGAAAATTAGAAAGTACAAAAGTTTATAATGATATGTAATATATTTTGGTTGATATAGAAGATAATTAAAATCACATGTTTTATATTAAAATTAAACCATGATATATCTTTGGAACAAAATTTTTTTTTGTAATGGACACATGAGAATATTTATCAGTTATAAATTTATGTAAAATGGTGAAGAGATCTATATAAAATATTGTTAGCCCAACCTGGTTAATTTACCCTACTGGGGGGGTGTGAATCATGGGTCGAAAGATTAAAAAATTATGCTTATATAATTTTGATTCTTTTAAAAAATTTGACCTTTCTCCATTTCATGTAGAAATTTATGATAATAAAATAATTTATGAACCAGAAACAACAATTTTTCTTGGTTCACCCGAATTGGGGTACAACAAAGTTGAATACAAAGGAATCGTTCATAATTTATAAATCCACAAAAGCACACTACTATTAGAAATCATTGAGGGGAATCACTGTACCTCCTAGATTAAAATGATTCACAATTTGATATCTCACTACTCACTCAACTGAAGTGTGATCATTGCTCCTCCAGAGTAATCTTCAGTAGTTCTGAAACTACCCAAAAAAAATTCACACATAGTTAAGTCATGTTGTTAAGTTTCCACCATGTATATAAAATAATATTCACCACATAGTTTTTCATTTTAAAAGATTAAATTAGCGACCTTTTATTCATCCTTCACAAGATTCATTAATCCCTTGATGGAAAAATCTTCACCACACAGTGCAAGTGCTTCATAGAAGACCATTTAATCGTAGACTACTTTTACTGGACCGATTATATTTCAATCATGGATGAACTCCGATTCTTAGATAGAAATTTCATCATTGATGAACTTATCATCATAGATGGATGATTCTTCAGGATTTCCTTTTCCAATTTTAGCTACAATTACCCACAAACAACTTCCTCGATGAACTTCCTATTCCATGGAACCACATTCTCACTTCACCAAATTCTTACAACAATTATTTTCTGTAATGATATTTTCTACACATATGATGTAATTTTCGACCATTATATAGGCATATAAATACAAGAAATAAAGTATTCTAAATTGCCGAAAATGTCATTGTAGATTATATATCACTAAATATTTTTCATGATATACACTTCACATAGTGCAGTTATTTATTTACATCAACCCTTAAATAATAGTCCACCTATATAAAAATTAAGTCTCCCATGAACTAATATTTCTATGTATTCACATATATCAAACCCATTTATGGATGCCTTAATATACCACCTTTATACATAGAATGTTGATCCTACTTTTTGGTTCGCAAAATGAATAGCCCTATGTGGAAATCTAAATTCACCCCCATCGTTTGCAGAATATCGAACCTCCATTGCGGTCCATATATGACAGATTATATGTGGAATTTTTTCCATTACCTATATCTCTTTATGATTCTTCATGTTCTTTAGGTGGTTCTCCAATTATTACATAATGAAATTAATCATTTTTCATAAAACAAAATCCCCATATTGAGGCCCAAAAATATGGAAAACAATGGGAAACTATGCAAACTTCAAAAAATCATCACTTAAATAAAATATACTATAATGTTCTAAAATAATAATTTTTAGAAAACATAAAAAAACCAAAACGTGGAAAATATACATTAATGAATTTTTTTCGCAACAATATCCCCCTTTTTTTGTTGAAAAATCTCCACCCTTGGATATCACATTAATTATTTGTCCATATCTTTCCAAAATTCACTTTTTGTGATTGCATATTTTGATCAAAGATTTAACCGACACACACTGTTATCCCACATGATCAATGCATAGTTACAAAAAAAGAGTATGAAGAAATTTTCATCAATGAATGAATTCATTCCCAAACCATTTGACTCCATTAATAATCATCCACATCTTCTATTGTATATAACAACTGTTTCACATCCTTTAGAATAGTCATATATTAAACCCCCTACATCACTTCCCCACCTATAATCTTCTCCCTCTATCTTGATTAATGAACTGTATAACCCTTTCTTATCGACATTTTTCCCCTAATCCAACAAACTAGAATGTCACTCATTTTTGATCTGAAACGTGGTAATGAACACATATCAAAACATAAGAAGAACACAACATATAATGGGGAGAGGGGGATACTACAGCCATTCATATTCAAGTGTGGGGATTTGAATGGAATCCCAGATCAAGTCAATGATGTTCAAATTATTCTCCAAGTAAGGCATTTCTCATAATATATAAAACCAATATTTTTTATGAACATACTCCATCATCACATTTCTATGATCTAAATTTTTCCTTGATGAAAATATATTACATTTCATTGTACATAGTACACGAGTGATAAACTATATTTTAATAGATATTTATAGAACTTGAATTATCATTAAGGATTCATATTAGATACATAACATCAACTCCCATATCATCAAGCATTTTCATCATCTATAATAACTATAAAAATGATTTAGTAGCCAAAATATATTCTTGTTATACGCTTCGTAATGAAATGAAATATTATTTTTTTCTTATAAAATAAATACAAAATGATCTATTCTAGAGTGCACCACTTGTGATTTATTTTTTAACATATATTGACTGGGCCCATCAATTATCTGTATATCACAACAACTCTCGCTAAAAAATTTCATTTCAAGAAAATAGAAATCTGCATTTCCCTTAATATAATGAATTATTCTTTTTTACACTAAGAATGTTATTTTACACGGGATTTCACTGATACAATTGTACATGGAAAGCGGAAAAAATATCAGGTATTTTCACTGTTAAATACAATAGTCTGCCAATGATCTACCTACATTATGTTACATTAACAGCTTTGGCTTAATCATCTCATGGTAGTTTCATCTCGGTAGCCACTAAAATCATTATATACATGGAATTATCAAATACAAATATTCCCAAAATTCCCATGGAATATTGTTATTGAGAAATAAATATTCCATTCCTTCCTTGGGTCACATATAAACCATGTAAATATGTTACTTCACAAATAATGGACATTTTAAACTCACTTTTTATTTATTATATGAACTAATTTCACTATGCTTCATCAGATCCAGAAAATATTTTGTAACAGGATGCACTACCACCGTTATCCATTGATAATTTTTCTTGTTTGAAATATGTATTTTAATCAAATCCACCATGGTGAAAATAATGCTTCTTCAAAAAATGATCCATTGTTGAATACGAAAATCTCGAGGCTTATTCAACCTATATAGCACCTTTCTCAGTTGAAATGAATTGTTAACATTTTCATGACTTAGTAAGTAATATATCTTATCGATATACACTTATTATTCCAAAACCCCATTTATAAATTCTGAATTGATCTATATTTTTTATAATATGATACTTATTTACACTGCTATGGAATAGAATAATCTAATTATATCTAACCTTAAAACATTTGAAAATGTTTCATCAACATCGATACCCTTTATCCAGGAGTAGAATTTTAATGCTAGTCATTATCTATTTTGAAAAACAGTACCATATTCATTCATCTGTTTTTGAATATCACATTTGGACCTAATGGAATTATTATCTTTTGGTATTGAAATAATCTCTAATGTTTCAGTATTCTAAATTTGATCAAGCTTTTAAATTGCATCTCGATCCCAATTTATTATCTCCAACAACATGTTCAAAACATTTAGGCTTTCACAAATATAAAAAATGTACATTATAATGTCTTCATTGTCAGTTTTTGAACTAACACTTCTAGATCACCAAAGATATTTTTCCCATAAATTTTAGATAAAATCATCATCTTCTATGAAAATAAATATATAACTTCATGTTCCACATCATCAATATCGTCTTTGGAATAACAATTTTCTACTTTAATACCCCTTGATTTTCTTGTATCCTCATCACTTTTGTCATGTAACTATTCATTATGTTATTGAATATTTTGTTCATAATCTACTACTTTCACATTATTTTATTCAACTAATTTTCCATCCCCTTATTAAAACATTTATAATCATTTATTTTCTTAAATAGACAAGGAATATCCCACTATATCCATGAGATTCAATGTTATTTTTTCTATCATTATTGATATTGAAAAACGTATATCCAAGTATGATAATATACTGAAATGCTGGAATATTTCCTTACCACATCTCAGACAAATTTTTCTCCTCTTTTAGACAAAACAATGTTCTATTGGATATGTCGACTGATGTCAAGGCTGCTTCCATTCATAATTTAACTCATAGGTCCTTTTCAATAAGAAATGTTTTTTCCATGGTATTTCTGATAATATTTTTCTTCTCAAGCACTCAATTATGTTGAGAAGTTCTCACAAAAAAACATTATTCATTCTACCATGTTTCTCAAGATAGTAGTCCACTAGGTTGTTTGGGAATTTCGTATCATAATAATATTGAATCCTTAGAATCGTCGATCCAAGAATCCTTTTGGATTCCCTTTGATATAGTTTTATGAAAAAAAAGATGTTGGACTTGAAGGAAATGATAAATAACCATTCCAAACAACCAACATCATCGGTTAAAGGAACATAATACTTCCACTTGTCAATGGATCTTGGTAGTATAGGTCCACAAAAATCTTCATGAACAAATTCAAGAAATCGAGTTAATTTTTTTATTTTTCAATATATTTCATTATAATAATATTACACTATTGGAAAGCATTACATTTGTGATTATGATCATGTGATATCTTGGGGTGATTTTCGGCAACATCACCTTTGAATAGATCTTTAAGGGATTGCTGAAAAAGATGGCCAAGATGTTTATTCTGAAAACTATTTTATTCTTCTTCGGATTGAAAGTACATATCTTATTATAAACTAACAAGGAAGTGAATCCCCTCCATATTGATTTCTTTTAAAACAAATATACCATCATTTCCATTGATGATACACAATTTATGTTGAAATCTTATTGTCATACCCAAGTTACACAGTCGGCTAACACTTAGAATGTTGTGATTGAGACCTTAAAAAACTAAGAAACTAGAACATATATTATATTTCCCTCAAATTTGGAATTTACTATTCCAAATATATTCATACATTAATCATTACTAAATTTGATTGAACTATCTCTACTATAAATAATTCTGATAGAAATATCCTTATTACTTTTCATATGAGATGCGAATACACTATCATGGATCCATATACCAAAATTATCTAATACATTAAGGGAAATAACTTCAACCACTTCCTTCTCATTTATTTTGTTTTTAATCCATACCTTTGACTTCATAGTATTTGCGGTTTGATAATTTTGATCTTCCCAGGGTCATGATGGACCAAATTCATATTGCAGAGTTAGAAATCAATGTTTTATTTCAATCCCATTTGACGTATCATTGATCATCAGTTAGTCAACATTTTTTGTTTGTGTGGTCACATTTCTTTTTATTTTTTATGATCAATATCAAACCATGTGTTTTCTCAATTCACACGAGAAAAAGTAACCAAAAAATCATTCTTTGAATGATGATCATTGTGTAGCTTGTTTTTTTGGTCTTACTCACCTCCATGTCTTTTGGCTACAGAACATATGTTTTTAGAATGTACGATATTTCAATTTCAAAACACCCAAGACTAGGTGTACTCTAGCAAGTCATTATGATTGGAATATTTGTTCTATGGTTTCTCTGAACCTCCTGATTCTAATTTTTACGCAAATCAATTTTTAACCTCGGATTGTGTGTTTGTTGTTTGAAATCAATAATCATATATTTATTTCCATGATAAATTCACATACTATCCTATTCATTTGGAAATGAATATTTCTATAATTTTTATAGATCTCTTTTTTCCACTTCATTCTTCTCTATTTCCTGAGTAATCTACTTTCCCGATGTTATATCAGGAGGCAATAGACTCTCCTTATCTCTTAATTTTGTTTCTAAGTCGATAAAATGTTCTTCATGTTCATTGAAAAGATTTATTTCAATTTTTTATAAGATAATAAAACCTTATATCACTATGTTTTTTCGACTTTGATATTGTCCTCACTTACCTTTTTTATTTTCCTTGAATTAAATACTTGATATTTTCAATTTATTCCTTTGTCTTAGTATTCTAAAATTCTTGATACTATAAATAATTATTGGAATCATGAAACTCATTTGGCCAATAAAAAATTTACAAGTGAAGGAGAAAATAATTACACAAATTTGGTAAATGGTAAAAAAACCAAAAAAACAATTTCAACATTGATTACAGTGGAAATGTCTCGAAGAAGCGCTCACATTATGAAGATACAATTTTTTATGTGGAAAAACTCTCTATGAGGTGTAAAACAAATCTAAAAGTCGTACCAATAATTTTGGTATCATCATAATTCTCATCATGTCGTCCAAATAAAGGAAATAATTCACATAATGTGGTAGTGATTCCCACCCCCCATAATTGTAGAAGTATTTGGCGATGTGGATGGTATTTTCTATTCACTATTAATGAGATATCTACATAACACCATGGATAACTGACTAAATCAATAGTCAATTAGCTTTATTACACTATAATGTTACCATTGGAGAGAAGAGAAAATATGGATGAATAATAAAGAGAAGTTGTGTCAGTAATCATTTTTAACAGGTATTATTACCGAAAAATGCTAATTTAAATCACCCAACCATCCTTATATTGTAAATTATTTCAGGATTCCATCCCAAGAACCATATGTGGATGATTTATTTTATATATCCCCTTCCCCAAGAACCATATTTAGATTAACCATTACAGAATCCCTCATCGTTTCCGTTCAGAGTCATGATTTTGTTCCATCTTGAATAGGGAAGTAACCACATTGAGAAGTTTCTATATGGTCATCTCCTATGTAGCTAGATCCTATAAAACTAGTTCATATGTGGAAAAACCTACATTGATTGATGTTAGGCTACAAGATCCTATTTAGATAACTGATACACATCCATATCTAATGCATATAGCTCTTATTCAGCAACCCCTATGCTGACGTCTCCTATGGGGCCATCACCTATATGAACATATCCTGTCAATACTATGGTGGAGAAAACCTGAAACACCCACTAAATATCACTACTGGGATATAGTCATGACCATAATACCCTTCCCTTTCCCTATATTCGCATACCCCACAAAAATGGAGTCTCACTAGAATTTTTTCATGCCATCCTAAGGATATTTCAGTTATAGACTATATAAACCTAACATCCACCCTGTATAATTCCATCAGTCGACATAATCATATAATATCCATAAAATTAAATAATTTTAACCACTATTATTTGTTCCTTTTCTAATGCTAAGAGTTTATATTATCCTCTTGGATTTCCTAAGTACATTGATTCAATCATTCCTCATGAAACTCCTAAAACATGATCACCTAACTCCATTTCCCTATTGAACCAGAATGGACCACTCATGTATAAGAATCACACAAGGCATTAATAATCATTTTCCTACTTGTTATAACAACAAAATGATATTAAATTATGCTACCTTAGTGATTCTTATATGACAATAAACTGTATTATACAGTATATGAAAAATATAAGATACCTCCTATGAAAATTAGGTGATTCCTTATTTGTCGAGTGTGAGATGCCTCATGTCATAGTAATGATATAACCAACAAAAATCCACCAAGGGCATCCATATTATTATATTACCTTTAAAATATATATTTTATCCATGACTCAACATAATCCTCATGGGTAAGAAACAATTACATTCCTAGGAGATGAGATACTACATGTGGTTCAAAGAAATAGGGAACCCTCACGAAGTAATCCATTAGTATTTATTATTGGAGGTGGAACCCCTAATACTCTTTTACTTCAAGGGTCATAACATCATAGATCATCAAATTTTAATATCCCAATTACAAAAATAAAATAAGATACAAGAAACTTCAATTCTCTTTCTCTTTTCATTAGGGCTCTGTCATCCATCCACCTTCGAACAAAGTGGATCGTGTGATCTTCATATATACTATTACCTCTTGTTTCTCACATCGAGCATGAATCACATGGTCTTAGAGGATAATAAAAATACATAAATCCAAAATATCCAAAACCTCCATATGAGACTCATATATGGTATAAACCCCAATACTAAACCTCGATATAGACATCTTATTCTCTATAATCTACCAATGATATGATTTTCAATGGGACTCTTATACAGTGTAATCCCCGAGACCATGCCTCAACCATCAAAGGGCTATATACCAAATGTAGGTGAACCATATGTGACTCCTCTATAGGTGAAACCCAAAACTAGTTCATACTATGTTGTATATGACAACCATCCAACTGTTATACATAGGAATACTCTTTAAGGTACAACCCAAAACCTAAATTCACTATAGTGTTCTCAAGGCTACATTCTTTATAGGGTCATATCCAACCTATAGAGTAATACTCCCCCTGATCCCCTTTGATCATCATCCTTATTTTTTAATATCAGTATTGAGATTATGCCCCTACATGGGACACCACATATCATTAGGGTACCTCATGCCACTTAAACATTATTCCCACACCAAACATTAACTAAGAACCTTCCTCCTAGATTAATTTTCGGTATGATTTTAATGTCCTTGGTTTGGCCCTATTTAGATGACAATAAAATGTGACAATTCTTGTGAAGTGGAATCAAACAACATCGGTTATGATTCCTTTTGAAAGGATTTATTGAAATCTGATTTTATGGGTCTGATCCCAACATAATAATAGATTTTGTCACCCTGGATAATATTAAACTCTAAACTGTCACACTATATGGATTAAAACCATCATAGTCCTAATAAAAGAAATATTAATATCTAATCCATTCATAAAAGGGAATCATTGATATATAAACTAGGATGAATAATTATATCTCCATCAATGAATACCACTAGGTACGAACATATGATTATTTACTAATTCATATTCACAATTGATCGTTAATTTGGGGTGATCAATGTTATATATAAGAATGAATAAAGTATTTTCAAAAATATTATAAATCTAAAAGTTAGTTCCTGAAAAGGAAATAGTTCCCCCAAAAGGGTTTGATTAGCAGAAAGTCCCAACCTCTCAACCAATGTGTGTTCTTAAATATTAATGGCAATTTTTTCCAACGTGTTCCTTCCATTTGAAGGTTATTCATTGATTCATCACCGTTATGATAATCATTTGGTTCTTCCAGTTCGATGAACATACCCAATTCTAATATAACCATCCACATGTAGGTGAGAGATAAGAATGGAAATCCCAATATGAGTGATTTTTTTAATATTTAACCCCCCCCCACAAAAATCAGTCATACCATGAGTGGACACTATGATTCATTTTTAAGAAACCATATGCTGAACCTGGTGTGAATCCATTACTATGGTGGCAGTGTTATTCCATGTCATGACCCTTTCAATCTCAAAATGAAATAGGGAAAACTAAAATAAATAATTATGAATATTTTCATTTGTGGAGATCTTAAATTTAAGGGGTATTCTTATGTGTGATTGGAACATGTATTTCATGAAATATTTACCTGAACACTTTTCAATTTAATGGATTTTTTCTAGTTCTCGTTGAAATGTGCATCAGAAACATCACAAGATGGGTCCTTGATCAAATAGAGGATTCCATATCCCACCCATCTTCTTAAAATTTTGGTTTCAAATTCATTACTCATTGATTACCACTATATTTGTACTCCCACAACCCTAAAAGCTTTTTACATGGCCCTCCACATTATTATGACCTTCAAACCATCCTATCAGTGATGGTTAGAGGTACATATCCAGATAGACAAAATAGGTTCCTCAAAACATTTTGGTTTCCTGACCTTAGTTCCCAATAATGAATTCTTCCATTAGCATTGGGATGATGGTGAATTTTTCACTAGAAACCTAATCCTATTATCATAGGTTTCCAAACAAAGGGGCCCTACTAGTAATTTTCATAGTCAACGTCATGTGGCTCTCTATCCCCACCATGAAGAGGATCATCCCAGCGAGTCCCATAAAAATTCATGATGACTGAGTTCCCTATGGAGAACTGTCGAGGGAGATTATTAAAAAATATGAAATATGAAATCATACTTTCTCTTACTAATGAATTATGTTATTTAAAAAGCTGGAAAACTATATGGAGATGAAAATTCCTACTCATTCATATCATGTTTTCCTATCAAAAAATGGTGGAAACCAATGAAAATATGAAAATTCATGATCATTAATAACAATTATATTAGTTAAATATGAAGGAAATAAACAAGAAGATGAAAATTCATTCTTTTTCATATCATTCATGTCAATCAAATACAGTGATAACAAACCAGTATATGAAAATAACAGTAGATGAATATAAATCCAATCAATAATAGAAAATTGAATGCATTGAGTAAGAACCAATTTTGGATAATTAATATCTAGTATTAAACATAAATATAGTAGTTATTAGAGGACCTAGTTGAAATATCATGGCTACCAATTACGGGAAGACTCATGTTCGTACCCCTACACCAGAATTCGGATATATTCTTATACATGGTAAGGATGTTTCTCATCACATCCTTGTAATGATTGAAGATGAAACATATATTACAAACTATTTTCTACAAACCATCCCTGATAAGATCACATTAGTGTAAATATCTAGAAGTTGATCCCAGGACCTCACCTCTTTATGTGGGTTGTCTCATCTGTTCACTATGATGGTCACTAAGGAGAAGAAATGAACCCCTTCACCCATCCCGGATGTTTTTTAGCAAAATTACATGATAAATGGATCATAGGATCTTGCTCAAATAATTGTTTTAATTGACTATAATATTTGTACTCCAATGCCTACTCTCAGGAGGAATATATCCCTTCTAGAATTTCGGATGATTACTGGATCATTTTGGTAGTTTAGTTGGACCAATTTGAACATACACCTATTTAATAAGGTTATCACTTAAATCATGTGGCCTTAGTCACCTGCAAGAGAGATCATAGAACAAAAATAATTCCAAAAGATAATATAAAAATAATATTAAACACATAAGCCTTCATTTTTGGAGGATATAGTTCTTGAGTCCATCTAACATCTATTAGTGATGGTTCTATATCTTTTGGATCCATTTTCAATTTTTTAAAGTGGAAGTAGAAGTTGAGAAGTTCCTCCCCACAACATTATTACTAGTAGCTATGTAGGTCCTCCAAATATCATCTACTGTGATATATAGCTTTGTGGGTAAAAACCTATTGAACATGATATCTAATATTTTGAAGATAATAACAGTAGACCTTTTTGTCACGACCTGACCTTACCCAGGCTCATGCCGCAACTACCCAAAGCATGCCTCCATAGACCAGGGGATGGTGACATGTGCCAAAGGCTAAACAAATTGGGGTGGCCTTTTCCAGAGTACATGTACACACACACGTATCCCACTCAACTCAGAAGTGCGGAGTAAAAGGAGAAGTAAAGTACTAACTTCCATAAACAACCACAAAAGTGCATCGACCTCTAAATAGTACAAAGAAAAAGAAGAAGGTAAAATGAAAAGAAAAAGGGCAAAACATCTGCCCTACCAAAAAAGTTCCACAACCCAGCAACAGGTTAAAAAAATTAAACACCTGGGAGAGTCCCACACCTGGAACACTACTACGACCGCCGCAAGCGGTCCATGCTCCCGAACTCCTAAGCTCCACTGAAGTCTCGATCGACCTGTCCATCGTCTGCAAGGGTACACCAAGTGTGGTCAAAGCCCATGTGGGGGGTGAGTATAAAAAAATACTCAGTAGGATGCCCCAAAGGCTCGAGGAAGAAAAAAAGGAGGTACTGAAGAGTTCAGCAGTAGATCGAATAGGGAAAAGTAAAGGAGTACAACTGAGAGAGAAGTAAAGAGTACAACTCAACCCAACAAGAGGAAGGAAGTAGAACCGTACAAACACAAGGAGCTAGAAGCAGTGAGAAGATGAAATTCTCATCGAGTCTTCACTACCTATAGTATTAGAGTAGACTCGTCCAACCATAAGAAGCTTGACACGGAGAGCACGTGGCTTATCCCGCGCGTCTTCGCCTCTCCTGGAAGGAGAGTAACCGGAACCCAAGGAGTGGGTACTGGAACAAGGTATATACATATCCATATACCCAATCAAGAAGCCCGAACATGATTGTAAGGGTTTATCCATACCGTAGCACAGCCCAAGAAAGTGAGTATCCAATAGTACCGGAAGTAAACACCATCGATGCCCATTATCTGCACATCATCCATGAACTGCAAGTCAAGGGGCTCAAATCACTGAACCATGACACTATCCACTTTCGGCGTCACAGACTTGACCGCATGGTTTTAGGTCACATCTCAAGGATGCGTCTTGGTGGGGAAAGCATCCCTCGTACTTGAGAGTTCAGAGGGAAGATCAAACCACACCTCATCACTGTCACACATTCAAGAGGTCTGCTCAATGTCGACAGGTTCCCACCGCCCAGCCCCACAAAAGGTTAATATGCTGGAGGGAGACCCGACAAAAGTCATCGACGGGTCCCAATTCCTAGCACCATGAAAGGGTGATCTACTGGAGGTAGGCCCGAAACCATTATCAGGGAACACTTCCCAGACCTGCTGGAGTTAAACTCGGATCTTCTCTAGCCATCCCTGTTGGATGGTACCCCACTGGCCATCACTGTTGGATGGTACCGCAATGGCCATCCCTACTATATGGTAGACCACCAGCCATCCCTGCTGGATGGTACCGCACTATCCTTCCTTACTGGATGCTACCACAGTGCCTAACCCTACTGGGTGGTACCTCAATGGTAACCAGATCATGTAGTGGGAAACACATCACAATAGATCGCGGAAGGAAGATATGATCTCGATACATAGACTGGGAGTCTGTGCACAGGGATCTCTAGGGGATCCTTACCCTATAGAAAACAACCTCCTAGGTAGAGGATCAGTTCCTGAGTAATGTGTTGGTCACAGTGATACCCAAAGAACCCTACCAGGGAACACGAAGGGACGTGAAGATCTCTCCGGGCCTCTCGGGGTGATACATGCTCCAATCCGCTGAGTCTACTGTTGAAGCAGACCGATACAACTCACTCATGAAAGTGGGAGCACACCAACTCTATATGAACACAAGTAGCCATAAATAATGTAACAGTCTGGTGGAAGAGACCCAACCCTGAAAAACCCCTCAACTGAAAGAGCAGCATAACCAAAACAACTCTGCCAGTCAAACCCTTGAGAACAGAATCTGGGGGACCCACTCAACCCTACTGGTTGAAACCATCAAGAACAAGAGGACCCTCTACATCAAGATAGGTCAAAGGTACGTAGATTAGAACACGACACACATATGGGGCCCACACGACGTGTGGCCCAAACTCCTATCCAAACCAAGTGCACAAACATTCTGAGGTACAATCTACAACATGTACCTCCATGAATTCCCGTATACTCCAAGAGTATGTAACATCTCCAGCCTAAGGCTATCGTGCACATGACACCCAAAGTCAATGAAATAAGTTGTAAACACAACTTCTCCAACCTTCTTCCTCCACGACCCTAGCATGGAAAACCACATCTCTTCAAACATCAACATCACTCACACGAGAGTGAAAGCGATCACACACCAAGGGTTCGCTTCCAAACTCAAAAAGAAGAACCACCACCGTAGCACCTTTCATGATTCCCCATTTAAATGAGATCTCGAATGAGACTCCAGAAGTCCAAACAGATCACACCATTGTAATCCTTGTAGAAAAATATGCAACATAGACTATCTACTCACCTCCAACGGACATCCGATGGAAAAGACGTCCAACACCGATTTATGCCCCAACAATGTCCCGTGGTCCTGTGCCTCGTTCTTGAAAATAGTCGAGTGCATTTCACCATTGTGATCTCCTCGTAAAGACACATCAAATTGACCACTAATTTGAGTGCAACCAATATCCGGAGAAAAATATGCACTTAATCGTATAGCACACGGGTGGTGCTTTATGGGACCCGCATCTCGGTCTCGAAGCGCAATGATCAGATCACACCGTTGCAATCCTCTTGAAAAATTACACAATATTCACTATCCACTTGTCCGAAACGGACACCCGGTTATAAAGATAGAAATCACCGCCAACTACCAAAAAGGCCCTCATGGGGCCCACACCATCGTTCAAAATTAAAACAGGCAGATTGTGCCATTGCAATTCCCTCATAAAAACAGCCAAAATTGACAGCTCGAATGCCCCGAACGTACATCTGATGAAAATGTTGCTAAACACTACTAGAAGCCTTAATGATTTCCTCTGAGGCCCCTGACTCAACTACGGTTTCAACGACCGAAACCGTACTTGAAATCTTCGTCCCAATTCCACGGTCACAATGCCATTGATAGCGCTCAAATCGGACATCAGATGTGTCCGCGTCGCCCAAAACAAATACCCCCAGAAAAACGTCAGTCCAATTAATGGCGTGTCGCGCCACTGAGCCCTTCGTCCTGAAAATTAAAAAAACCCGAGACTATATCAACACATTTGTCATGATCCAAGGATCGTGTCGTCATATACAACACACGAATCGAACACCAGGTTCATATTTTAGAAGCGTTTTACAATTTATTGGACCGAAACGAGGTGGGTCAGGCCGATTCGGCTGGCCCCCTACCTGAACCGGCCCACGGTTCCCCACGCGGGGCGACCCATCTCTCCCGGACCGGCTCATCCAGTCCGGATCAGCCTCCACGGGACCTGTGTATCGCAAGTCCCTGTCTCTGACCTGGGTCACGAAGACCCCAGGTCTTCCGCATCTCGTGCCCCAGCTGGCACCTGCTGACGACGCCGCTGACCCAACGCCTCCACCGGCCTCCGCTCGACCTCGCAAGACCGACACCAGCGGCTGCCTGCCGCTCCCCGCTCATGCCCACTCCACCTCAACTAGCCACCTCCGCTGAATGGATCCCGAAATGCCGTGCTCGGCCTCACCCTTGCCGACACTCGTTGTCGAGAAGCCCCGCTGCTGCGCTGGAAAAGCCGGACCAGTGGAAAACACCTAAAAAAGTAAAAACCCTGAAACTTCTCCAGACGATTATGATCACCTAGGGACTCAGATTTCAATTCTGAAAAGTGCATCGGAAATATCAGAAAATATTCTATGCAACCATATGCATTTCTAGAAAATGAAACACCATTTTGAAACTTCAAAAAGATTTCATAGGAGAGGTTCAAAATTAAAATACGAAACGAATATCTCCTACCTCTTTGGTTATAGATTGAAGCTTTGTCATTGATCCGCCAAAGACACACACCACCTTGGGGAGGAGAGGATGGAAGAGGGTTTGTTGGAGGATCTCCTTGGTTGAGAAATCTTCCTCTAGGAGGTGAAAATGAAGATGATGGAATGGTTTATGGCTTAAATAAAGAAAACAAATTTTAATTTTATTTAATTTAAACCCCAAAATAACTAGCAACATAAAATCTTGACAAGGTCGAGGATAAGCCTCCTCTAGTGTAAAAACCACCTCCCAATCACAAAAGAGGTCTTGGAATTTTAATCTGATGTCCCGTGCAAAATTTATAAAATTTTAACATCTGAAGCCGTTAAATTAGGAAAACGCCCCCGGTGGAATTTTTCACCGAAGGGTCACGCCCGTAAAAATTACACCCCTCCTAGGGTAAATGGAACATTCCGGACTCAACGATGCCATCAAGTTTTTCAATCCATGAAACCATTTACGAGATACTTGAGTTTAACCATTAAACGAATAAATTAATTATTTTATTTATCTGTTTAACATTCTGGTAACGGGCGAGGGTTCCCAATGTCCCGCGCCGAAATGATTTATGACGTTACTAGGGTAAACACCCCATTTTGGAGCCATTCATACTCTAAAATTTGTGATTTGAATCACCGTTTAGGAGTTATTCCATTTATTTGGCGTGCCTAGTGTGAACATAGTGAAAATTTAATTCTGGACACACCGGGGCTCGGAATCGCATGCCATCTAAAGGTGCTACTATGGAATAACATTCAGAATATTACAATGTATTTTATATCAAAAAATGAGTTCTTACATCATTCCCTACTTCAATATTTTCATCCAAGAAACGTAGAACTAGGGAAACACTTAGGGTACTAAGCCCACAACTAACTCTCCCATACCTCGAAGAACTATTTCACATTCCCACGTCACCGCATACAGACCAAAGGATTTTATCTGTTTACACGAGGTCTGTCATTGCCGATGATGTGCATAGGAGCACACACACTTCTTCTCGGGTGAGTCAAGTGGGAGACATTGTGCACCCACTTCTGACCTTGGGGTTAGGGCAAGGAGTTATGGAACCTCTCCATCCATTTGCACGGTCTCAAATGGCCTGACGACTCTCAGGGATTTCTCACCTCCACGACCGAACCCCTACGTCGCATGCTGCAAATGGATTATCCGTTTGGACCTGGGACAAAGCCCGGTGATTCGAATCTTCAGAATATCTATATGGTGAAACACCCAAGGATATCTGGACACGCAATATTTCATAGTTGATGTCCCATGAACAGAACTCTCTTACATGCTTGAAGAGTGAAGGAGTCGACACCATCGTCAAAAGAAAAGGTTCCATGTCTTATACTTTACTGACATAGGGTTACATAGACACCCCACGTCACCCTGGTAATACCTCAAGAAAGGAGTAGGGAGAATAACATTTCACACACAAAGTCTAACAATTCAACTTGCAAAAAGTAGAAGAGTCGTAAAGCGTACCCCTTTCCACCTCATGCTTTGTAGGATCGTAGACATCTAAAGCTCACGGCTGTCCGTGGTCACAACTGTCAGCTCCCGGATCTTGACGTGGACCGCATGGTGGTGATAGGAAACCCTCGTATTATCTTCCCCCACTTCTATCTCCCCATGCTCCTCTGCTAGAACCACCTCTCTGAGCACTACTCCGATCACGAACCAGCCTCTGTCGTGGTGGTCCACCCACTAGCTTCCCGATATTCTTAGCGCACCTGGTCCGGTAGTCTCGCGCCAGGTGACCTCACCCATCGAAATCATAACACCGACTCTATCCGTGATGAAATGGTGACCTACGGTTCCATTTTGGTGTACGTCAATTTCCCTGAGTCCGGTTATCAGAAAGCCACCTGCGTTAAGGTTCTGTCAACCGACACCCGCTAGTTGCAGCAGACGTCTTGGATCTGTCGAGCCTGCTGCCACCAACAACTTTAGAGAGTCACTGAAATTTCTCTATCACCAGCACTTTCTCTAGAACCTCGACATATGTGGGAATGCCGAAGGGTAAAATGAAATCATAGATCTCTTTGCAGAGACCCTGCTCGAACTTCCGCGCTCGGAATTTTCCGTCGTGAACCAAGTCTGGGTAAAATTGTGCATGATCTGCGAAACTAGTCGCATACTCAGTCACCATCATCCCTCCCTGCTGAAACCTCAGGAGCTCCTGGATCTGAATGGAGCGTAACAAAGAGGGGTAATACTCCTCACTAAATAGTAGATAAAAGCCGTCCCACAAAAGTGATGACTCATCGAGAAACTGAGTCACCAGACCCCACCAACGCCAAGCTGCTCCATGGAAAAGGCTGGCAGCCAAAGTGACCATAAGATCTACCGGTGTCTGCGAAAGCCTGAAGAGGACAACCACATTCTCTAGCCAAAACTCTACTGCCTTAGGGTTTGGATCACCACTGAACCTTAGCGGTCTCTACCGCTGGAACTCACGGTGTGTGCTCAACCTGCGCTCAATCTCGGTCTTCTCTAGAGGAGTTGTCTGCTACACACCAGGTGTGGGTGCAACTACCATCCCACCCGGAGAAAGGGGCTCACATGATGGGTCCTGTACTGAGGCCTCATAACTCATAGAGTCGTCGTCACGAACCAAAGCTGGTATCCTGGCTGGCTGTCTTCGCAGAGACATCCGGAATGTTATCAAGGAGTGTCGCGTTCAGATGAGCATATATGTATATAACCATAACAAAAATGGGGAGCATACTCAAGAAGGACAACCAAGATTTAATCCTATGTGATGCACAAACCAATTTCCATGAGACAAGTGTCTCAGCATGCCTAGCCAACAAATCGACTATTAGGGGCCTCATGAATGGATATGTCTGTCACTGCACCATCACTGGACTCCCTAGCCTCATGAGCCACTCTCGAGACACATCATCATTTTTCCCTAAATCCCAACCAATTTCTTTTTAGGGACATCCTCACAATGTCCCAAGGAACGAACAACCTCAGATACCACTTTTTCATGACTCGACCTTACTCGGGTTCGAGTCACAACTACCCCAAGCCCGCCTCCATAGGCCAGGGGCTGGCCGCAAGTGTCGAAGGCTAAACAACTCGAGGAGGCCATTGCCTGAGTACCTAGACACCCACACACACACACACAGCCCACTCAATGCAAAAGTGCAGAGTAAAATCGAAATTAATGTACTAATTGCTATAAACAACCACATAAGTGCATCGACCTCTAAACAGTACAATGTAAAAGCTGAAGGTAAACTGAAATGAAAAAGGGAAAAACACGCTCCCAACCAGAAAAGTGACACAACCAGGCAACAGGTTAACAGAAGTAAACAGCTGGGAGAGTCCCACACCTAGAACCTGAATACGACCGTCGTAGGTGGTCTATGCTCCCAAAATCCTATGCTCCACTGAAGTCATGATCGACCTGTTTTTCATCTTCAAGGGCACAACAAGTTCGGGAAAAGCCCAAGCTGGGGTGAGTATAAAAAAAATACTCAGTTGAATTCCCCGAAGGCTCGAGGAAGCAACAAAGGAGGTACTGAAGAGGTGAGCAATAGATCGAACAGGGAAATGTAAAGGATCACAACCAAGAGTGTAGTGACGATTACATCTCAACCCAGAAAGAGGAAAGAAGTAGACTCGTCCAAACACAAGGAGCTAGAAGCGGTGATAAGATGAACATCTTGTCGAGTCTTCACTACCTATAAGAGGTGAGTAGACTCGTCCAACCACAAGAAGCCAAACATGGAAAGCACATGGCATACCCCACACGTCTTCACCTCTATTGGAAGGAGAGAAACCAAAACCCTAGGAGTGGGTACTGGAACAAGGTATATACATATCCATATGCTCAATCAAGATGCCCGAACAATATAGTAAGGGTATCTCCATCCTGTAGCTCATCCCAAGAATTTGAGTTGCCAACAGTCCCAGAAGTAAACACTATCGATGCCCAGTATCCGCACGTCTGAACCGAATTGCAAGTCAAGTGGCTTAAATCACCTCCCCTTGACACGATCTGCTTTGGGCAGAACTGACTCGCCCGCACGATTTTAGGTCGCATCACAAGGATGCATCCTGGTGGGGAAAGTGCCCATTGTACTTGAGAGTACCGGGGGAAGGTCAAACCACACATCGTCACTCTCACACAGTCGAGAGGTCTGCTCAAAGTCAAGATGTTCCCACTGCCCATGCCCGCGAAAGGGTAATCCGCTGGAGGGAGACCCGACAAAAGTCGTCGAGGGGTCCCAATGCCCAGACCCGTGAATGGGTGATCCGCTGGAGGGAGTCCTGGAACCATCATCTGGGACCACTTCCTAGCCCCGGTAGAGGTACACCCAGATCTTCATTGGCCATCCCTACAAGATGGTACCCCACTGGCCATCCCTGTAGGATGGTACCGCATTGTCCATCCCTTCTAGATGGTATACCACTATCCATCCCTGTTGGATGGTACCGCACTGGCCATCTATACTAAATGGTACGTCACTGGCCATCCCTGCTAGATGGTACCTCACTGGTAACCAGAACACGTATTGGGAAACACTTCACGATAGATCGCGGATGCAATATATGTTCTCGATACACAGCAAGGGAGTCTGCGCCCAGGGCTCACTGGGGCTCCTTAGCCTACTGGAAACAACCTCCTAGGTAGAGGATCGGTGCCCGCGTAATGTGTTGGTCACATCAATACCTAAAGAAACCTACCAGGGAACACGAAGGGACATAAGTATCTCCTCGGGCCACTCAGTGTGATACATGCTCCAATCCGCTGGGTCTACTATCGATGTGGAACGAGACAACTCACTGTAGAAAGTGGGAGCACACCCACATTGTACGAACGCACGTAGACGTAAATGATGTCACAGTCTAGTGAATGGGACCCAAACTTGAAAACCACCTTAGCTGAAAGAACAGGGTATCCAAAACAACTCTCCCAGTCAAACCATCGAGAACAGAACAAGGCGGACCCACTCAACCATGCGGGTTGAAACCATCGAGAACAGGAGGACCCTATACATCACGAGTGTTCAGAGGTATGTAGAGTAAAACACGACACACAAATGGGGACCACATGACGTATGGACCAAACTCATCTCCAAACCATGCGTAAAAACGTTCTCAGGTACAAACTACAACATGTACCTCCAAGAATTACCGTATACTACCATAGTAGGTCACATTGCCAGCCCAAGGCTATCGTGCACATGTCACCCAACGTCAATGAAAAAAGGTGTAAATGTATCTTCGCAAACCTGCTTCCTCCACGTCCCTATCATGGCCAACCACATCTCTTCAAACATCAACTTCACTCACACGGGAGTGAACGCGATGACACATCAAGGGTTCGCTTCCAAACACCGCAAGAAGAAACGCCACCGGAGAACCATTCATGCTACCCCATTTAAATTAGATCTCAATTGAGAATCCAGAAAACCAAATAGATCACACCATTATAATCCTTGAGGAAAAACACGTGAGATAGACTATCTACTCTCCTCCAATAGACATCTGACGGAAAATCCGTCCCACACCACTTTACGCCCGAACTGCGACCCGTGGTCCCGAGCCTCGGTCGTGAAAATAGTCGGGTGCATCCCCCCGTTGCGATCTTATCAGAAAGACATTTCAAATTGAATGATCACTTTTCTGCAATGGATATCTGTAGAAAAAGATGCACTTCACCGTATCGCACATGAGTGGTGCTTTCTGGGACCCATATCTCGGTCTCGAAGTGCAACGAATGGATCACAGTATTGCAATCCTCTTGAAAAAGTACACAACATTGACTATCAACTTGTCTGTAACGGACACCCTGTGATAAAGATAGAAAACACTGAAAACTCCCAAAACAACCCTCATGGGGACCACACCATCATGCAGAATTAAAGCGAGCAGATTGTGCCATTACAATGCCCTCAAAAAAACACACCAAATCGACTGCTCACACACCCCGAACGGACATCCGATGAAAAAGTTACTAAACGATACTCGCAACAAAAAATATGGCCCATGGGGCCCACGCCTTAACTCTGGTTTCAATGCCCTAAACAATTCTAGACGTCTTCGTCTTGATTCCAGGGTCGCAACTCTGATGACAGCGCTCAAATCGGACATCAGATGTGTCTGTGCCACCCAAAAAATAGCCTCCCAGAAAAACGCCAATCCTCTTAAAGGCGTGTCGCATCAATGATCCATTTATATTGGGAATTAAAAATCCCCAATAACATCTCAACTCATTCGTGTCGATCCAAGGATAGCGTCGCCTCAGACGACAAGAGAATCCGACACTCGGTATATATTTTAGAAGCGTTTTAAATTTTATTGGACTGAAACGAGGTGGGTCGGGCTGATCCGGCCCGCTCACCCTGCCTGACCCAACCCACGGTTCACCGTGAATGCCCTCCCATCTCGGATGGACAGGCTCAGCTAGAACCTCTCACTGGACAGGCTCATCCGGCCCATCTCGCCCCATCTGGCACCCGCCGATGACCCCGCTGACCCAGCGCCTCTACCGGCCTCCGCGCGCCCTCGCCCGACAGACCCCTGCAGCAGCCTGCTGCTCCCCGCTCACGTCGACGCCGCCTCGCCTGGACACATCCGATGAAGGGATCCCATGCCTCCATGCTCGGCCTCACCCTCACCGACACCCGCTACCGAGAAGCCCCACCGCCACGCTGGTACGGTCGGACCACCAGAGAACAGCCAAAAAAGGAAAAACCCCAAAACATCGCCGAACAATTGGAATCGCCTCGGGCCTCGGATATCATGTCTGAAAAGTGCCTTAGAAAGCTCTGAAAATATTCAACGCATCCATAGGATTATATTGAATATTAAACTGCATTTTGATGCTTCAGATAGAGTTCAAAGGAGAGGTTCGAAATTAAAATACAAAATGAAGATCTCCCACCTATTTGGGTGTAGCCCAAAGCTTCGCCGTTGATCGGCCAAAGCCGCGCACCACCTTGGGGATGAAAGGTTAGAGGAGGGAATGTTGGAGGAGATCCATGGTTGAGTCTTATTCCATCAGGAGTTACAAATTAAGGAGAGGGGATGGGTTATGGCTTAAATAAACAAAAATAATTAAAATTTTAATTAATTTAATCCCACAAATTAACCCACATCTGAAACTCTCAACATGGTCGAAGTTAAGCCTCCCCTAGGGTAAACACCACCTCTTGAGAACAAAAGAGGTCTCAAGATGGTAATATGTGGTCCCGTTCAAATGATATAATATTTTGATGTCCGAAACTACTGAATTACAAAAACGCTCCCAGTGGCATTTTTCACAGAAGGGCCGCGCCCATGAAAATTACACCCCTCCTAGGGTAAAAATCACGTTCCAGACTCAACGGTTCCCTCTGTTTTCCCATCCGAGCATCCATTTAAGAGATACTTGAGTGTAACTGTGAAACTAATAAATTAATTATTTTATTTATCCGTTTAACGGTCTGGTAACGGACGAGGGGTCCTAATGTCCAGCGCCGACATGATTTATGTCGTTCCAAGGTTAAACACCCCATTTTGGACCCATCCATACTCTCAGTTTTAGGATCATAAACACCATTTAGAATTTATTCCATTTATTTGGCTTGCCCAGTGTGAACTCATTGAAAATTTAATTCCAACCACACGGGGGCTTGGAATCGCATTTCGTCTGATGGCGCTGCTCTATAATAACATCAAGAATATTCCAAAGTCTTTTATAGAAAAAACCAGGTTCTTAAAATTTTCATAGATAGAATATTGGAAATAAATAAGTTCCTCTCATTGATACTATTTTCCCTAAATATCATCCATAGTGTAAACACTATTGAAATTATCCTTGTATTAGGAAGTTGATTTATGTTGGTTTTCCTCCCCATGATGGTATCATCTACAATGAATCTCCCCAGAATGACATTTATTTTCAACAGTAAGACACTACCCTTCGCCAGCCAAAAAATGATAAATCTCTCATAATGTGAGGCATTTCAAAGGATGTGGAATGACATTCAATATACCCCATTGATTGAAAGAGGAATACTTTCTCAACTAGAAAATGGCATGGGGAAATGGCCAAACATTAAACATCCCTAAGACCATTTCCATGCTAATGAGAACCCCAATATATTCACTCCGTGTGAAAAAAATATTCAACAATAACTCAGGTTGAGATGATTATGTAGTGGAGTCTCTAACTGAATAATAAAAGGTTATTCTTATCATTATAAAATAATTTTCTGGTGATGAGATGTCCTACATGATTTGGCCCACATCCACTTCTTAGTCTAACAATCCAGAGGAATTTTCAGACGAATTAATACCCAAAATCTATCTAAATCTCTACAAAAATCTATACAACATGAAAAAATTTATTTCCTTATAATTGGTACAATGACCATTTCAAAATATTGGGACATGCTGTTCATAAAAGAGACATGGAAGCCCTTCCATCTTCACAATTTCTATGATCATAGAAGCGGAGAATATATATTTAATTGGAATTTCATAATTCATTTCATGGATGGAGTCTTCTTATTATAAACACCCCCACATAGTGTTCATATCTGAGGATGGGGGAATATGAAGATTATAATTTCACCTCACTCTACATCCAGCATATAAAACATGAAATGTCATCCTGTAATTTCATTACACAATGATGGATTTTAAGAACTACCTATACTCAAGAAATATGACACAATCAGCTAGAATTGACCTCAAATAAGTCTCAAATGATTCAATAATGATGAGAGAAATACATAAAAGAAAATATTAATCTATATAATCAAGAACATTAAGAAGGATTATTACTTAAGGGAAGTCAATAATCAGGCAATAATAATATCTTTTGAACCAAGAAGTTCACATGAAAATCCAGCACTACATCCACCTCATTCTCAAAATAAAGGCATGTGAGATATAGAGATAATAGACGGTAGAAACAAAAGAAAAAATATTGGATAATCCCCATCATGTTGGGATGAGGAAATTTGAAACAAAAAATTACACCTCAATGGTCAACAAACTCAGACTAATGAATAACAACAAAATAATCGGAGAAACCCTAGCCCGCTAGGCTAGTGAAAATTTTAGCTCAGCCTCACCTTTGAAAAAAATAATAATTTTACCATCTAAGGAGGAAAATTATAATTAAGGTCTCCATGTTCATATAATATCATGACCCAAATTCCCTAAAAGTGATGTATATGACCAGGTTTCAGGGAGGTTCCCTCTGGGTCACACTTGGCCAAAAAGGTGGAAGTGGATTCTAAAATGGAATAGACAGGTCCAAAATGGGATGAAATAACCATCACATCATTCAAAGACCAGAAAGATTCCTATAATACACTATGCATTGGTAAAAATCAAGGGAATAGATCCCACAAAAGGAATTGAAGATAATACCAATCTAGAGGATGAATGATTTTATGGTTCTAATCAGAATATTGTCCACACTAAGAAAATTATTGTTGTTTTCCTAATCAGAACCAAAAACTCACCCCACTTGTGGGTGCTCCCACAACCAATGAATAACTACATCATTAGCGAACATAGAACAATGAAAAGTGGAAAATTAGGGTGGTTAATGGAACACCCCTCGAATAGTTTTATCTCCTCATGCTCTATAACATTTTTTAAAGGTAGTAGAAATAAATAAAATAACTTAGGGGACTCAATGATGAAAAACTCTGATGAGTCATTCTTACTTATTATGATCCATAGGAAGAGTCTCAACATACAAATCCAATATGTTCACCTCAAAAAATAGTTCATGCATGCGATAGTAGATGGGACAAGACATCTTCCAAACATGGTTCCTAGACCATTGGTTTACATGGACCCGATTATTGATAGATATCAAGACTTTCCCCCATAAGGGAAACAACCATAACAGATTCAAGATAACCTTCAAAAGATTCCCCCTACTAGATATCTTAAAAAAATAATGATATAAATGGTTCCTTCATTCTTAAATCTTGCTACAACATTTCCTTTCATGTTCAACCGAACATTCTTCATGGTGTTATCTACACCATCAAATCATTTATAGAAACATTGGAACATATGGATGAATAGAGTGTAGTAATACAGTCAGAACATAAACCTTATCCTGAATGATTGGATGAAACCATAACTTCGACATGATTTAGGAGTCCTCCATTTTTTGGTTTTCAATGGATCAGAAGACTTGTAAAAACATCTAGAACACTTTTCATACCTTCGTTATCCCATGATGGGAACTTCCACACAAAAAAGATGTAGTGAAACTCATATTCTTCATGTAAATCCTGTAAGGTCTAGAATTTGTATAGTACACCATTTTTTTATATAGTTCACTCACAGTATGGGAAGACCAATGTCAATAGTTCTTCTTTTAGTTTATTTAAACACTGTAAAAGGAACTAATCCTTGATCTCTCAATATAAAAACATGGATAAAATTATATTGAACATAATTTCATTTTAGAATGGAAATGGTCAACTTACACTCTGAACATACTATTTCCCTAAGAAGATATGTTATCTCTTTTCACTGAGAAAATCCAAGATGTGCCATTAATACTGATCATCATGGTGAGATATATAGGGGGGTTTCCAAATTTCATATTCATTTCCCATTGAATGGATTATTACTTAAAGTGTACTATGTTAAATTTCTGAATGATTCTACCATTCTCGAGGGAAACAGAATGAATATTAGTGGAAACATCTGTCACACTTATGTCAGTACCAATGTTGGATCCATCTCTAAAACCCACACCATATCATAAAAACCATATTTTCATCAAAATAATCCCCAACCTCACTAGGGTGAGTGGAAGGGAACTTGGTGAAATCCATTAGATTAGTGGAGGAACAAAGTTCACACATTAAAAGATGATATAGTCTGCAACTACATTATAGATTTTATGGATAATTATTTGGACTATATATTAGAACCCAATTAGATAGATCAAGTAGGTATCGATGACCTACTATATTATTTCCCCTTCTATAGGATACTGGGGAAGAACCTCCCATAATGCTTCATCTTCAACAACATCCTGCAAAATTTGGAGGACTCTAGGTGCATAAATATGAGAAATATTATAGAAAAATTAGTGTATGTTTCTCATACTAATATTGAGAAATTAGATGAGTGGAAATAATATATTATAAAAAGTGTGATGAATATTTATTTGTGGATTAATTGAATCAAAATCAACTGAACTCATGGTATACTCCACGAATAGTTGGAGAACCCTACTCCCCCTTAATTTCTTCTTCAACAACATATCTGACACCATTGAAACAATAATATTCACAAATAAATACATCCTAAGGAATTTTAGATTGAGTAGTAAATAAAATTTGAGGAAATAAAAACTTGCTCCATGGATTGAGTGGGTTTTGAATCTCTTAGACTTTGTGGACTCATATAAGAAATGACGGGCACTACCCTGCTAAATGGACACACGGGCACCACCCCACAAAACGGTACTTCCAAAAAGTCATATATACAAATTAATCATCATATGTGGGAATAATATCCAGTTACCTTAATTTTATTAATTTAATGGATCCCTTATAGAATTATGAATATGGTTATGATATTGATTTCCCCGCATATGTTTAGGGAACCCGAGGAACATGCATTAGATGTTGAGGATACTGGGGAGGGTGTATTCATGGAAGGAACCAGAATTGAAGCCTTGTCCCTACTTAGACTATCAATGTTGTGGAAGTACATTGAAGTTCCCTTCAGTGAGTCCAATATGGGAAATAAAATACCTCTACATATTCTAAAATCCACCCTATCTAGATCAACTCTGTATTATCAATTGTAGGTGGGTATATTTGTTAGATCACACTAAATTTTAATGAAGGCATGTTTGATCTAAACAACCAAGGATATAAAAACATCAAACTCATATATCAATGGTTTACACATATACAACAAATACACTAGCCCATAACAGTCTTATAAAGAATCATATACATTCTAGGAGGTGTGGTTCTTTAGGCTTTATGTGTGATATCTTGATACTGTTATCATTGGTACCATCCATGTTATCAATCTAGGATGTTTAGAGCTTATCAAAATACCTTTTAGAATAACTCATTAAATCATTTCTAATCCATATGAACATTGAGCATGAGGTTTCCACTCCTAAATTCTATCAGACATAAAATAATTCCAAAAAAATGCACATTGTTGTTTTCTTTGTAGATCAAGATGAACACATTTTTATATAGGGATAGAGTAGACACCTATACATTTCATGAATGATAAATAGTGTGTATGTCCAAAAAAATTCATTGACAGTGGTTTTGGAGATAATATCATTCTAGTATGAACATGTTTCCATTTGTGATACAATGAAGATTATCTCACGCCTTCCTACATAACACTACAAGGCAATGAATAAACTAGCCAAATACAATGGGTCATATCCGGAGAAAGGACAAATTTAGAGACCATGAATCGAAATCAAAATTTATGGTTGTTCAATAGTATAAAACCTTCAAAATTTGGATAATAATGCCTTAGTAGAATCAACACATAGATATCCCCTCATCATACCACCAACGCATAAAATACTACATTAATGGAAAAATTAAGACATATCAGACTGATAAGTCACTATTACAGTCCTATGAGTTACATTATATTGATGTAGGATTCAATCCAAAGGAATGGAAACAACCAATTGGTGAGGTTTTTTCTTGGTTCACCACCAGAATGGTCTTGAAATGATCACGTCTGACCCCTTCTAATAGAAAATCAATGAATACATGTTACCCATCAATAATCTAGAGTATATAAGTCCAAATTCAAACATATATTTAGTTTTCTTCATGATATATATCCTAAAAAATAAGTCCAATATTGTGGAAATGTTTTCAAAATACCCATAATGTTGTGAAATCCTAGATGAAAATCCCTTCATTCCATCCCCAAATCACCATGAAACCCTTTCCTAACTAGTAGAGGTAGAACATGTTTTATCCTCATCAAAAATGTAACAAGACACTTTTTATCCATCCCTCACTCCATCCCCTCCAATTTTTCAAATATTTCTAACAATATAAACATGGTTAGAGGAAGTCATTTAATCTTTTGAATGTAAGGATATTTGCTCCAATCGTAACTCTAGAGTGCTTCTCCCACTACATTTTCCCCATATAGAAGAAGAGTAAGATGATGAAAAGGAGGAAGAAGAGGAGGATGAAGGGGACGAGGAGGGCCATAGGGATAACCCATTTATATTTGAGGAGGTTGTCTATACCAATATTGATGAATTCAATGAAATGATTCATGGTACAAAAGAATACACATGACCCAGTTTGATCATTATGTACATTCTTTCTGAATAGCATTATGTATCCACCTTTGTACTAAAGAAACATTGATATGTGTTATCCTGCAGCTACATGAAAAAACTATGTCTTGACAACAAGTTGGAAACTCCTTACCTGGGATGACATAGGGCCAATAAGGCTTCAAGAAAGATATTTGAAGGACTTATTTGACACACACACACAAAATTAATGACGATGTTGAAAAGCTCACCAAACCCACGTTTATTCAATAGGTCCAATATTGAAAATGACTTTCTAATATAGTCCATGTCAAGAAATAAATTAGAAAATATGAATATTAATCAATTTCTTATATCTCTACCAGCACTACCTAAAAGATGATTTCCTAGTAATAATCATAGAGCTATTGATTGATGCAACAACCGAGTATCAAGACCTCTCCCTCAAGGATGGATATTTTGGATACACTAATATATGAATGTATCAACAAGATGAAGAATCCACTTCCTTTAGGACCTATAGGGATTGTTATCCAATCTCGTAATTCCCTATCATTTAAATAATCTGGTCACTACATAAAAATTTTCCAAGCACCTCAAAATATAACATTTCCTAGGAATGTTTTTGAAATGCTATGTTTAATAATTTTCTATGAAAATAATTACAATTCTCTGACCACCTGGATGATCTTGAAACCATCTTCAACACATGGTGACCCCACAACCTAGAAATTATCCACTTGAAATTTTCTTTCAGTGATACCTCAGGGAAATTACTCATCTTTTTTGTACTCCATCATGGTATCAATGACAAACCGGGGAAGAAAAAGTCCATCCTTAGCATTTTACCCCAAAAAAACATAAACTAGTTAAGGGTAAATAAATGAAGTATGTCCAACATAAGTAAAATTATAGATATCCATGTAGTAAAATTTATTCCCATAACTTGGTTTATTAAAAAGATCATTAAATATTTTTGGACTGATAATTGTTATAAACTATTTAATTGTATCTTGAAATATTATTTGAGCCTAACTGTGTAGATGTCACCTTTTAAAAGAGGATAACATATTATGTATGTGAAGGAAATAGAGAGACAACATGGATTTTTCTCATGAATATGAATGAAAATATTATTGATAAAATCTTTTACTACCTCTTCCAAACCATGATCAATGATGAGACTCATTATTCCTATTTCAAGATGAGATAAATGGATCTAATATTTGTTGTCTGAAAAATGAGGCACCACCTGAAGAATCAGGAAGCCAATGGGGTCTCTCATATAATCCCACTCTAATAAACTCTGAGTCATCCAATGGTGATTTATAGTCTGTCATAGTGGGTGATCATCCTCTCTCTGTGTGAAATTTAGTTCATGCCTCCAAAAGCCATGACATGACAGATATAAACAAATTTTTTGGAAGATAAACCCTCAGTAGAAATAATTCCATGGGATACTAAATTACCCAATGAAGAGGAATTCTCTATTCAAGAGGTACCCCATATATGGGAGATATATTTTGACATTTCATCCATAAACCTGATATGGGAGAGAATAAAAGAAAACTTAATAATAAAAGTGGTGTTATGGATCATCCTCATTTCTACAGCACAGAAAGATATTCCTTACTCCTTCTAAATATCATAAGGGTGCAATAATAATGAATCGCAATTTCAGGATCTCATTATAGGGATATATATGGGAATTCAGGTAAAAGTGAATCCATATAAGAAAAAAGGCGATTCAAAAATGGTCATTAAGTATCTTAATTCCTATTATACCATGATAAAGGAAGATATAATCACCCTTATAAATAAACATCATGGAATAATGGTGGAATTATCTTTGGATAAAATACTGACTCATTTACCATGGTAACTAAATTACTAGGAAGATTCCATGCAAAAAAAAATACTCAACTATAGCAGATCCAAATAGGGATGAAATAATCATCATCTTTACACATCACCGAATAGTCTCAAGATTCGTTCAAGACAACAAGGGAGAGATTAGTGAAGTTATTCATATCCTCAAATCATATAGTCCTGCCACCTATTGGATGAAAACCATTATAGACTACTATTATGATCGATAACTCTCACCAGACAAAGCTGGGAAAGAAAAAAATAAGAAAATGAGTAATTAATATTTTTCTAAATGATTACTTGTATCCTCAAAAGTACCTATATAATGGGATATATGATGGGGTAATGATCTGGTGAATTGATTAAGAATTGATCACTTCTATCATAGAAGGAAGATCAGACTATATCTTGAGTTTCCCATCATTCAGGACTCATAATTTCCAATAAAATATGTGGTTGGGGTATTATTACCCAATATAAAATAGGTCAGAAAAATAATTACCAAAAACATTCATTCCTTCCATATTCACACCAACTTCATTCATCAACCCATAGAGTTTCTCCCTTTATCCAAATGATCCTACCAGTTTTTTATATTTGGAATGGATGACATGGTACCATATCCTCCTACTTCAAAAAAGGCGTTTAAGAACATTCTTACTACAACTAACATCTTCTATAATTGAGATAAATCCATATCCCTCAATGATTTCATGGAATGGAACATCAATAACTTCATTAAATCTAACATCATCAACAAATTTAGTATCCCTCACAGAATACTAATTGAAAATGGAACAAGATCTTATTCTACAAAATTATATAAACTATATTAGGAGTAAGACTTCAAGTCCAACCATTCATCCTAGTACCATTCAGTGACTAATGAATATATAGAGGCATTTAAAAATAGGATACTAAATCTAATCTAGAATATTGTAGTTACAGATATAAATTATTGGATATGAATTCTCATTCATTAATTGTGGGCTTACCAAACCATGACCCATTGTTTAACATAAAAGACCCCATACTCATTACTATATATGAAATATGTGTTAATACCCATCGATGTTCAATTGAAATCACTCTGTGTAGTTATCTATGACTAGTTACCCATAGATGTGAAGTCACAATAATAAATGAGTGAATTGGGGTGACTATATGGGAATATGTCATATACCATTCATGATTTGTATGTCCACCAAAACTAGATTGCATGAGCCTTTAATAGAAAATATTACCTCTAAATATTCCTTGAGGTAGAAATTGTTTTAGTATTTTGGAATTTCATGATACCCATAAAGGACCCTCTAATTATGAACCCAAAATGGTAGGGGCATTATATCATACATAAGGATTATTTTAATGGATACTATTCTTTTATATCAATGAAAGAGAAGCTTAACACATCCCTTACCAATGTGATATTTCTAAAGAAATAATTTTTATTTAAAAGAAACCTTAATATCTTCTATACTACATAAAATTTCATATAAAATATTTTTCAGGTAACTTTAATATGTGTGAAACATAATCCATGTCCGATTAAAACTAAATATATGACATGAAGATCCCCACTGCACAATGTAAAACTATGTAGCTAGTGTTTTTCATGTGACCCAAATAAATAGGTTTGACACATATTCTATATTGAGAAATGAAAAATTACAAGACATAAACCTTCATTCAAAAGTACTTCAAAATTCACAAGAATAATCATCTCACCTATTGTTATCTGTACACGAGATAGATCTATATAGAAGAAATATGGAATACCCTTTTTCCCATGTGAGGGTTAGATATGAATAGTGAGTCAACTCTCCATGAACTACTCGTGGATGGATTCTCATATCAATGGGATATGTATTAATTCTCATACCTCCACTCTTAGGACTAGCCATAATGATACCTTATTCCCATATAGGGTGACATGTGTACTTAATAAAAGAGGATAGACTGCATGTCTGAAGTCTTTATTGCATGATATTAAACTACATGGTTTCTGGAGAACTATGTATGGATAGATTCTAATTCCAATGGGACATGTAGTGATTCCCATACCCTATGTCATAGTATAATCCATGAAACATTGAAACACACTGTTCCCTGTATGAAAAAATCACTGAAGTGGAATTCAATGTAGTTACTTCCATTTACATGTCAAACTAAGCGAAATAACCTCTCTCTCCACTTGAATCAAATCTATGTAGTAAATCATTTTTAGAACTATAGGTTCATTAATTCTTCTTTTATTAAGATACATAATAAAAATGGATCTTGAATCACGAGTGAAACTATTAAAATTAACACAACTATGGATAATTCCCCCTCCCTATGTATGGGATACAATTTCATAGTGAGTATGTTTTATAATTATATATGACTTCATTCTCACTATAATATTATAATGAGTGAAACCTATATATTAAATTCTTCTCTATCCACCAAAAAATATAATCACTCATATCCTTTATTTTTATCTCATATGTGGGGAGGAATAAACCATTTCTACCCCTTCTTTCTCATGATGAGAACAACCCTCGTGGGCTTAAGAGTTTTGGTAATGGGTTCCTTGATTGATCAAGGAATATCAATTTCATTTAAAACTAATTAAAATTTTATTTGTTTAATCATGATTATGAACAATTTATTTCTTGATTCCATCCATATTCAAATACATAGTTCTGCCTAGGTCATTAATCATAAGTTTATCCACAATATTTCTATTATAAATTTGAGGAACATTAATCCATATTATATGATGCTAAATGAAATAGTTGATGTCCTCATCTCAGGACACTAAATAGAATTATTTCCACAATAAAACATGTGGAGTGTATCTCTCATTAACAATATACGTAGTGATTCCCATAACTCAGGTCCTAGTACCAAACACGAGGGAAATAAAAACATATCCCCATATTTTTCATACAAAAAATTATCTACACATGAGATCGTAAATTTTAGATCATTAATTCATGGATTGATCTAGGAAACAAGAACATCCAATAAAACATATGAGTGGGATCTATGAAGATAAATTTTAACTTCATAATAAATAATGGTATGGATTCCACTTACATACTTCGACCCATTCCATCAATTTATCATACTCTATTTCCCAATCTATTTCAGATCTCCAAAATATTTCACAAGACATCATATATTGAGGGACAGTCTCCTATGAACACCATTGTTTGAATATGTATAATATTAACCGGTTATATATATATAATTCATCAACAAAAAATGCATGTCAACCTAAGGAAAATTCATCCCTATGATAATCCTCTTTTATCTATGTAAGCCCTATCAGAATTGTTTTCTCAAGTCATTTATCTAGATTCATGAACCCCCAGAATCATGGTTTAAACTTTCATTCCCACATAAATCAACAGAATGTAAAAATTTCTCCACCTAAAGAGACATTTATTACTCATCATTTCTATTATTTATGGTCTTTGTCGTATGATGTAACACAACAAGACCCCATGTCTTCCATATCGTAAAATTTTAAACTACATGTCTAATGTCATTTTATCATGACACTAACCTCTATCAATTCAAATAACTAAAACTCACATGATTTATATTATCATGATATACAATTGGACACCCAAATCATTAATTATTTTCCCATCTATGAAAAAATACCACCCCTTTTCCTCTTTATGAGTCAGACCTACACAGGGATATTTCACATGATAACTATATATAGATAAATTCTCACTCCATATATATATGTAGAGACAAATGGATCCTATATCGAAACATGGAGAAAATATTATTTCCCCCACTATCCTCTTCTTGAGGTATATATATAAAGGAAGGTATACTTTGTGTTTCACCCCGCTCTTGAGCTTGGATTCAATGGAAAATTCATCTTCGCTATAAATGTGTTCAATAGATTTGTAGGAAGTAATTTCCAGAACTATGTATGGGTTGATTATCATTTAAAAGAGATACATAATAACCCACATACAATACATCTTGTTCACACCCATTATTATAAAATAATTCTTTTTTATATATGGGTTAGACAACTATTTTTAAAAACTTTCCTCCTATTTTCAAAAAATTTTGATATAAAATTATCCATTATTATTCAAGTAATTTTCATTCACAATTTAAAATATGAGTGTGGGGATGTATGAATTTCCATAATCCTCCATGGCCATTGAAAATGTATGTTCAGTGTCCTCAAGACACATTTTTTTGACAATAAACAATATTCCGTAGTTATATATACATATGTCGACTACACAAAATCCATTTCAACCAAAGGAATATTTTTCCTCCTAAGAGACCTATTATATTTCTATATTCCACCATGAAATATTCATCCCATAACACTAAATAGACTCAAAAACCCATATATTAAACCTTACCACCCCGCCACATCATTCTTAAATATGATATAATATTTATAGATATATTTCCATGAAAAAAAATTATATATCACACATTACAATCTAAGAGACCTTAAAATGTATCCCTTTAATTTCATTGTTATAAAATATTAAACTATAAGATTTATTTCTTTATCAAAAGGCATTAAACTACCCCATGATCAAACCCTACAATAAAAAGGAAGAATTCATGAAAGAGTAATTTATCATTAATTGATTGCATCGATATAGATGTCATCATCATTTTTAGATATAATTTTGTTGACAATTTACCCCCTTTAGGTTCTTTAGAGATATGAATTTTTGTAAAATACATGACCATCAGGAATGTAATTTTATTTTCCTAATGGAGCCATTATTTAACAAAGCATAACATTCCCTTGTCATCTCTAAATTATTTTCCCAGTAAAATTCTACGAATCAGAGGAAATTTCATTCTCAAGATAGTTATCCTATATAACAATATTCCCTAAAAATATTTATCTAGAAACATACATTATAATATTCATTATGGATAATCCTCCCATTCTTTTCCCATATCATTTTTGGAAATCAAAATTCAAAAAATTTTGGTCTAAAAATGATCCCCTATTCAGAAATAAAAAATATTTGGAGATTCTTGTCTAGTAATCCATGTTGGGTTCATCACCCCATAATTCATATTGAAATATATTTAGATAAAATAACATTCTCTTTTGTTCATTATTCAAGGCTTTAGACATACAACAAAAATAAAAACAATTATTTCCATGGTGAAATCCTACAAAGGTAACCTTGGGGTAAATTCATGAACCATCTCGCTAAAAATATTCTTTGTATGAATTATTTAAAAGGTAGGGAAATAATTTATAGAAGTCACAATAGTTTTTATATAGAAAACCCTCAAAGGGGTTCCAAATAAAATGATGAGTCACACCCGTTATGTTTGTTCCATAATGGACTTATGAAAAAAATTAGTGTGATAAAATAAAAGAGACAGTGTTTGTAGCATTTTCCATATAACCATGGATGTATTAAAACTACTATCACTATGTCTCTAAGCTTAGAAAAATAATTAATTTTTTTGTTTGGTCTACATGAATAGTGTAAAAAAGTCAAATGAGGAATAATTGCATCATTGTAATAACCACTTCTTCATCCTAATCTAGGAAAATTCCAATGGGAAAATTTAATAGTTTCTAAAAACTCATAAAGTAAAGGGGAAAATAATTCCATGAATTTGTTAAAGGGTTAGAAAATGAACCTGAATAAGTGTATGAAAAATGAATAAGGAAGAAATGTAATGATGAAATGGCTTATATTACATATAGAAAATATTCATTTGTGGAGCACTACTCTATAAGGTGTACCACCACTCTAGGAGGTGTATTATCTCTCGATGAGGTGTCTCGACATTCCGCATTTCATCACTCAAATAAAATACTTCACGAGATATGACATTTATTCATTGTCCCCCCATAAATAAATAAGATTATATTTGTGTTTACTTTATCATTTTTGATCCCCGTGAATGAGATCCTTGGAGTCCACCTAAATGACCCACTACCCAATTAGTCAGTTACCTCGGTTCCATTATAAGTATACCAGGGGGCGAAAAAGGATGGGTGATAAATCGTGAAAAAATATTGGAGAAATAATATTTTGAGGGTAAAATTATATAAAAATTATACGTTATTTCGGAAACTATATATATACCAGAAATCCTTATTGGATACCATCTTGTGTAACATATAGCAGATTTCCCTTCATAGAATCCCATCTCGAGAACCGTAAGTGATTGACCCATTTTGGTGCTCTTGGTAATTTTCTGTATGAAGAGTGATTTTATGGCCTCCCTCTTAGATAATTAATCACATTACAAAGAACCAATGCACACTTGTCCAATATACCCATCTTTTACAAGACTATCTCATACGTGGGCATCCCTATGTGGTAGTCTCTTATGCGGCAAGCTTCTATTCGACCATATCCTGGACATCCATATACTATGTTTCCATATCTTACATGGAAATAAATACACACATAGATCCTATGTGGATAGTTTATTTACAAACATCTCCTATGAAGATAACCATATACTCCCTCTAGTCTATACCATGGGGTCTATGCCCCTATACCCCATCTCAGTATCACTATTGATATGTAATCCGAGATATCTGTAATGGTCCCTTCGCTACCACCAATATCCCCCATGACAAATGGGGAGTATCACCAAAAAAGTTTTGATCCAAGTCGATGACAGTTTCAGTTATGGCCTATATATCCCTAATATCAACCCCGTATAATTCCATGAGTCTGCATACTCCTCTACACTCGTTGAAATTCATTGATTCAACCTACTCCTATTAGTTCCATTCCTTTTATTTGAGTTGTGATAATCTCATTGGATTCATTTATTAACATCATTCAAACAGTACTCAAGCATATCCTAAAACCCCATAACCTGATACCAATTCTAGGTTGAACAAGAAATGGATTCTCTTATGTTTGTCCCAAACCAACCATTTTTTTGAATCTTTTTCCATTACATCCCAACAAACATGATGTCAAACAATTATTTTTTAGACCTTTATACATAAAAATAATCATTAGTATATTCTATTTGAAAAATTTAGAATTCCTCCTATGAATATAATGAGATTTCTTATGTGTTGATCATGAGAAACCTCATGCAATGGTCATTAGATGACGACATAAAATCCACCCTCAAAATCCATCATTTTATAAACCCCTTAAAAGATATTAATTAAACAAGATTTGAGATACTCCCCATTAGTAAACTAATATTAATTATCCATGAGTGGAGATACTCATCATAGTTCTATGAAATAGTTAATCCCTCCTAGTGTAATCACCTGATCATTTTTTTGGAGGTGGCACTTTTTCAACTATTCTATTTCCTGCATCGTAACTAGATAGATAATCAAGAGTGACTATCCCAATTACCAATATAAATGCGGGTATGGGAACATTCAAACCCCATACACATTCCTATCGGGCTCCATCATCCATCCACCTATGGAAAATTTGGATCCTGTGATCTTTAGATAAACTACTTCCTCTTGTTTCATACAAAAAGCATGACTCACATGGGATTAAAGGATAGAAGTGATCATGAGACATAAATGATCATAAAACTCCATATATGCCCCCAATTTTGTATAATAACAAATTATAAACATTTATATCATCCTATTATTGAGTACAATCCACAATCAAATCCATTCCAATGGGAATGATATATAATTTAATCCTAAAAAACAATTCCCCATGCTTCAAAGGGCCGTATTACCAATTATGAATAACCCTTTGGTACTCCATAATAAGTGTAATCCCAAACCCCTTTAACCTATTTGTTCTTTGATTCCCAACCAACTGAGATATGTAATTATACACCCTAATCTAAAAACCTAACATGTGAATTCACCATAATGTTATCTGGGGTACATTCCTAGTAAGGTTATACCCAATCCGAAGGGCTATATGCCTCTCAGGACCCTTTTACCACAATAATTATTGGTTCATATCCCTAGTGATACCATGCCCCAACCTAGGATAAAACACCACTTCCAGGTCCCTCGGGCCACCTCAGTGTTTTCCCCCACCAAACATTCACTAGGATCCTTCCTTCTAGACATATGTTCTACATGATGTTAAACTACATGATTTTGTCCCTATCACACAACCATAAAAGGTGATGTGTAAAATTAATTGTCACAAAACAATGTAGGCTATCGTTCCTTTTATAAGTATATATAATAATACCATATTATTGGTCTAATCGCGACATCAAAAAAACATCCTTCTCCCTAGATGACAGTAAACTCCAGAGCACCTCACTGTATGTATTAAAATATTCATCATCATAATGAATGAACAAATATTATTAAATTAATTCATAAAATGGAACCATTCATGGAGAACCACATATACCAATAGATGTTACAATCAATGATGATCCTGGAATATATATGGGTGATTTTTTACCCCTGAATGTTCATAACTAATTTTCAATTCTAGGTGATCCAGGACAAACAAGATAATGAAAAGATGATTCTTCAACATATAATAATTTTACAAGAAAATATCATAATATGAAATATAACCACCCCAAAGTGTGTGAAGAACTTGATAACCCATCTTCTTGAAAAATTTTATTTCATATATTTATATGGATATGTTACCCAATGAGTTCCTACCAATTGAAAGTAGGTTTATGATTCATCACAGATATAAGAATTATTAGGGTTTTTATTCCATGAACTAACCGAATTAGAAATCGACCTGTTAAAAGTGGTTGCAAGATAATAATAGTGAACGCAATATTAACAATTTTCAAATAATCACCCCACAATCAATCATACCATTAGTTGAAGCCATGATTCATTATTAAAAAACTAATACTCTTTTGGATTTGTTCGTTTTGGATATTCAAATATCCACCCCCTCTAGATATGATTATAATTCACCTTGTAGACCAACCCTTCCATCAACATCTCCATTATAATTGTTTCATTATTCATTTATGCAAGATAAACCAACAACTTCGACCAAATCATTCCATTTCAATATCTCTTCAACCTTAGATTCTTATGAACTCTAATTTTTTTTACAAAAGAACATTATTCTTTTTATAGATATTTTACTAAAAAATTTCTAACCATTTATATAGGATAAATACTTATTCATGGTAATTTATACATAATCCTCATCATCCTCAAGAATCTTATTGGGGAACCTTACTACAATATTTCAATCCTTTCCAAATCAAAATCATGCATATGAGAATTCCCCTTTGAAATTTCCTTTTAAAATTTTTATATCTGAGGAATGGAATGACATTACCTCATATATATCATCTTATTCATGGACATCATTAATTGTGGGTTTCTTAATGGGCTCAAATTTCACATATTTGGAATTTTGTTTTTCCACAGACTCATTATCATCATTTCTAATCTCTTATGTGATAAGAGTACTTTGAAAACAATCTAATTTCAGATCATTTGTATTCTTATCTTCAAATACAAAAAAAAATTATATTAAACTGAGGTGAAAGCCATCTCATGATGTTCTTAAATATCTTCACATCTTCATGATCTTCTCACAGACCACAAGTTTCTTCTACAGTAAAATTCACCCTCTTAAAAAATGAATTTAAATACTCATTAGTGTGAATTATCATATCCTCATACTTTTTTTATAACATGAATCTTTACATATTTATCATTTGAGTCACCTTCATAAAAATTTAGAATCTTTCAAAGTGTATAATTTTATTATATACACAACATCATGTTTAAATATATTTTATTTGATTGGGATCCCCATAAATCATTGATTCAGATGAAATCAGAATCCAATTCCCATCAGTCATCTTATGATAAAGAACCAATGTCTACACTAGTTGAAATTTCATGCATCACTTCTATGAAAATATTCATTTCTAAAGATCATATGTAGTGATGAATCTGATTCGTCATAATTGAAAATTGTTTCCATAAAATATTATAATCCGTTTATGATTAAATCCTCCATTTAAACCTCTTAGAGATAAATAATAACATTATACTTTAGATCCTATATAAATTGTCACCCTAACTATGTTAAATTACCTTAGGAGTGGGATGAGTCATGGTATGACAAATTAAACATATTTCCCCATATTATATTATTTCAACTTTAGAAAACAATCATTTTCCTCTTACAAAAGTAATATATGATAATGAATGAATGAATTCATGAGAAACATCAACATTACACGGTTCACCCACAATGGGAAACATGCATGGATGATATAATTTCTGTTTTCCCATCTATGAAATCGCCTAATGTGCATTGTTGATACAATTTTCAGAGCATAGTCATTATCACTCCTAGTTTACAACCATTCATAATTTGAAAGCTCACTAATCTCAAAAACGATGTGTCCTTACTACTCCCCTAGAGAAATATTATGATGTTGTGAAACACCATATATTTGATTCAAACATTTGTTTGTTTTGTTATCAATTTTTTTTACTTAGTTGATTAAATAAAATTCATCGTGTAGAATTTTCGTTGTTGAGAGTCTATTCACAAACTGTTTTTGATCTTTAACAAAATTCATAATTACTTCATGGAAACTATTGTACCGTGCAGCATGTGTGCTTTGTGTAAAGCCTTTCTTAGTTGACTACCTTTTCTTCATGGATCACATTGCTTCACAGATGACTTTTTCTTCACGAACAATTTTTTCATCACAAATGAACCCTTTCCATGGATGGATAATGATTCAAAATTCCATTTTCCATTATGATCTATATTTCCAAACAATAAAATTCCTTCATTATCTAACTTTTCCATGGATCCACATTCAGACTTCACCGAATTCTTCCTATGATTATTTTATATAATGATATTTTCTCTCATTATGATATATTTAGTTTACATTATATAGGAAAATATATCCTTCAAAACCCACTAATCATAATTATAATAAATTTATTTTCTGATTTTCTATCACCGCATATTGTACTTTATATGTCGTTCATATATCAATAATATTATTTTTTGGCACACCTTCATTTTAATTCTTCCTCCAAAAAATGATGAGTTTCTTGGAAATTGATCTTGTTATGCACTCATATTGCACAAAATATATTCTGTTGACCTTAAGTCATAACATTATTTCATTGAATGTCAATACACCTTTTCAGTCAACATATTTCATATCCCTGATTGGTTTCTATTATTCACCTCATTCATTCATTGAACATCGAACCTATTTTACAGTCCGTATAGAATAACACCTATGTGGAATCTATGACTTTCTCAATTTCTCCTATCAATTCTGAAAACTCCTTATGCGGTTAAAAAATAATGCACTAGAGAAATAAATCCTATTCTCTGAAACAAAATCCTTATTTTGAGCCCTAAAAATATAAAAAAAAAATTTAAAATGAAATTGGCTACAAAATATAATCGTGGATAGAAAACCTCATGGAATATTGTCAATGGGGGCTTTCAACAAACAAAAAAACACAAATACACTGTAAGGATACATTGAAAGATTTAGTACCAAAAAAGGTACTTTAAAATTATATATGATTAATATGTTTCAAATGAATTTAAAAAACCTTAATACTAAAATGTTACTCAATTATTATAATGTCACGACCCACCATCCTCATGATGAGGGAAGGGATAGAAAACTTCTAGACCCTTCCTTCCTCAAGTTGATGGAGAGATAATGAACCCCGAGTCCCACCCTCAATAGGCCCTAGAATGAAGACTAGCACCAGGGGTATAAAATCACATGTAATATATAAGGCATTACCATTTTTATAGAACATGATTGGGAGATAAAATGGTAAATCCCAAATAACTCCAAAGACTGAAATAAAATTAACTCCCAAAATCCATTCCAATAATCATGTCCAAAATAACTAATAAAATGTACATGAAAACTCTAAAGGAATGTACCAAATATAAAGAAAATTAGCAACAAAAATTTTCTTGATGATTGATCTAGTAGGGTTCGTCATAGTCTTCAACGTCTTCCTGGAAACCTGGAAGCAGTTTTAATTACGTATGGGGAGTACACAGGTATACATAGTTGGGGAAAAAATCTCTTATGCAAAAGTGGGGATAAATTTTATTGCTCTGTGAGAAATAGATATAACCAAAACACCTAGCAAGGAAACTATACACCCAACATCACCAAGAAACACTAACCAAATAATTAAAGTCATTTAATGTAATATTAATATCACCTTGATATTTGTGTACCTTTCATTGATTTCCCACATTTTATTTATTAAATACTTCACATTAGACCTCCCCCACATCTATCATGACCCTACATCTCCATTATGAAGGAACGGGCATAAATCTTTCATACCCTTCCTTCTTCATGTTGAAGTAGAGATAATGACCCCCCCCCCTGAGTCCCCTCAATAGGACCTGGAGTGTCAACTATCACCAAGGGTATAAAATCACAAGTAATATGGAAGGCATTACCCTTTCTATAAAACAATATTGTTAAAAAAGATGGTAAATCTCAAAAAAATCAAATGAATGAAATAAAAGTAAATCCCAAAATCCATTACCGTAGGCAAGTCAAAAATAACTTATACAAAGAAAAGAAAAAACTCAAGGAAAGTACCAAATGAAATGAGAAACAACAAAAAAACATTCCTGGTGTCCCACAAGTAATGTCTGGAATGATCCTCGAAGTCCTCCTAGAAACCATAAAGTAGTTTTTTATATATAGGGTGAGTATACAGTTATATGCAGTAGGGAAAACCAAAAGTTCTCACGCACAAGTGGAGAGACATATTAATTCCCTATGAGAAATAGAGATAACCAAAACACCCAGTAAGGAAACTATCCTCCCAACCTCACCAAGGAACACTCCCCAAATAATGTATGTTAGGTAAAATAATTGTAACAGAACATCAATATTTTGGTACCCCGCAACACTTTACCACTGGTTATTTAGGAAATCCTATGCATCTGACCTCCCACACATGTTCTACTATAGTCCAACTACTGCCCCAATAATAACCCCATGTGTCATCCCATCTGAACATGTATTCTGCCTGCAAACACCTGGTCCACAAAAACCATAAAAAACCATTCCCACATACACCTAGTCCAAAACAACCACCATCACACCCAAAGACACCTGGGCTAGAACAACCACTGCCACACTTGTAGACACATGGAATCATCCGAAAGACCCTTTGGAAACTTTCCTGGTCGTACACACCTGGGCCAACAACCACAACACACTGTACATGAAGTGTCTTGCGCCATAATGAAAATTATTCCATCACATCATTCCAAAATAGTCAGGGGATACCTTGGAGAGGGAGTAGAAAGGATTTAATAACCAGCCAGTCATAGGAATGTTGGAAAGAACACCCTCTCCCAAGAAAATGGGTTTGTTTGGCATGCAGTGTTCAACATGGGTGGCCTGCGTATAAGAAACACCAGAAATAAATTTTATACATATATGTAAATAAGAACTCATCCCAACCTTAGGGTCCCAAAACCAACAACCAGCCTGCACCTAACCATTCCTTTTGTTACCCCTACATAAATAAGTACACAACATCCAAAACCCTAGAATAAACATCTTCTTGAAAAAAATTTCATATCATACTAAGTCACGTTATCATGTTAAAGTGAAATCCATTTAATCATTCCTTCACTATCGGGAAACTAACATGCACAACCACATCCCAAAAAAACAATTGGATGAAAAAGACCATTAAAATGTTTAAGAATTCACACATATTTCTCTTGTGATGTAAAAAAATTGAAAGGGATCCGTGAGATCCCTTGAAGTACTGGATCCAAACCAAGCCCCAACATATTGTCTCCACACGGCCTTAGATTCACAAACCAATAACCCCCCACCAAAAGCTCCATTCCCTTCTATGACACCAAACAAGGAATAAAACAATGTAACCATGCATATCATCAGAACATATAATGGATGTTTTTAGATTTAGCCAGCACTATTCATTAATTTCCATCTTTTCATTTGGTTAACTAGGGTGATCACATAAGGATTATCATTCATCTAGCATCCATTTAGTTATCAATGATTACATGATTAACCAGTTTCCATGTTACATTAATTAAATCACAATATTATACAAAAAATAGAGCTTCATTATTGCATAATAAAGGACCACAAACGACCATGATTTTTAGTGCACATGGTCCCATACAATTCATAACATAAAAACAACAGTATAACACAACAACATAATCATCTTTCCCACCTCTTCTTTCATCAATAGTATATTTTTTATCCCCATTATGTTTGGTTTTATCTATGTCCCAAGGTATCATCATCATATACACCCCTCATGATGCATAGTAAAATACAGATGATGGAAAACCCCTAATTGGATGATCAAGGATCGATGTTTTATTCTTTTCTCCAATACATGGGATGGCATGACATGCTGGAAATGTAAACTCTAATGTTGAGTGGAATGGCCTCCAACACGGGTAGTGATTAATCTCTAGAGGAAGTCTCGAAGACTAATAACATAATCCTAAAGGAGGAAGGAAGATAAGACCTCATCTTATAAAGGGGCCAGATCCTAAAATCAATGAGATGATTTCAAAGTACATAAAAGTCTGATCGTGGATCAACCATGCTGATGGGATATTTCACATTTTTTGTATTAACTGAAGATTAATAATTCCCCTTGGAAATGGTGGATATAGGCCATGGGACATCTATGAGTTTAAATATTTTCTTTAAATGGAAAAAAATGTAACAACGACGAAATTGGAAAACACGGTGAAGGGTGTGACACCAATGAAAAAGGCAACACATTTTTTGTAATTTAAGGGTTGACCAAAACTTAGGGGATTAAAAAATATTTTATGTTCCATAAATCACTTTTAAAAGGGAATTAAAGTACTTTTATCTTAATAGATACATTATTGCAGAAAAATTGGATAGTCTTGGATAAACTAGAAATGACTAACTGATGGGGGATTCACTGTCGCCAAGGCACTGTCACCCTGGAAACGTCGCCCTATCACTCATGCTAATTAGTTCCACAGACGGCCCATCAGTGCCACCAATGGCTAATCGTTGCCACTGATGGCTGATCAGTGCCCCTGATCCCATTGGTGCCACCGTTCATTTGACATAAAATTAGGTAAACACCATAATGAGTCATTGATGGTCCCAAGGATACCTCAACCACTAGAATATGAAAAAGTAAAAGACTTGGAAGGACCAGTCCATTAAATTAGATAACTCTCAAACTATTCTCACCCTCTATAATTGATGAGTAATCCTAAAGAAATTGAGGGGTTTGAGCAACCAATTCTAAAGAAAACTGTCTGGTAAAAACCACCGAAGAGTTGCTTTAAATCCTGAATAAAGACTCAAAGTCTTGGTACATCTTCCCCATATCTATATCCTGAACAACTATAGAAACAATACCTCTCTTCTTGCCCAGGTAACTATGCATAAATATAAAGGTCACATATTCCTAACTTATGGACTAGGGAGTCCCTTTTCCCCTATCAGGATATTAGCTTTTTTGGGTGGCATTAACTCACCATCATGTGTTTTATTGTATCGACATTAATGCATCTTGATTAGGGATCATGTCACCCCCTCAACTATGTAAACAATTTTTAAACACATTTAGAGAACAAGGGAAACACCATATCTTATAGAAAACAAGGTCAATCATTACATCACAAAAAAGCCCAAATAAAACACAAGATCAAACTCAAAATATATCTAGTTACTGGGCACTCATCTGTGCCTCCCATTCCTAGGTACTCTCTCTGAGGCCACCGTGGATCCACAAAACATGAACCAATGGAATGGTCTGTCCATAGTGCAACATCTCCTTACAATCCTCGATCCTCAGCGGTCATTCCATGAAGGTCACATCATCCTCGATGTCAAATTGTCTCTAGTAGAGGACGTGTGAGTCATCATGTAGATACTGACGAAGTTGAGATACATGGAAGACATTGCGGATCTTCTCCAGCAGTGGTGGTAACACCAACTAATATTAGAACTCTCCTACTCTGCCCAACACCTCAAAGTGTCTGATGATCCTTGGAGAAATCATACCCCCCAACCAAATCTCTATTCTCCACGCTGGGGGAAGACCATTAGGAACATGTGGTCCCCAACCTCGAACTCCAAGGGTCTCCTTCTATGGTCATCATATGAAATCTTCCTGTCCTAAGCCTCCTTAATCTTCCCACATAGTAGATGAACCTTCACCATCGTGCTCTGTACGACCTATGGGACAAGAACACCTTCCCCCCCAAAAAAATTCCGTCACATGGGTGAACAAAACAGTATTCTATACAAGGCTTTGAACAAATCCATGCAATTAGTAGATTGGTATCCATTGTTGTTGGAAAACTCTACTAGTGGAAAGTGTCATATCGATGATCGTCCGAAGTACATGACACATACGCACAGTACATACTCCAATATATGGTTGGTCCTCTTTGTCTTCCCATCCATATAAGGGTGAAAAGCCATGCTATGGAAAAGCGTTTCCTAAAAAGCATACTATAACCCCTTCTATAATCATGATGTAAAGTGTTTATCCTGATCCGAAATGATGGTTCAGGGAACTCTATGTAGTCACACAAATTCCCTCACGTACATCTGTGCTAAGTCATCCAATACACTCGACTCCTTAATCGCTAAGAATTGATCCTATTTCGTCAATCAGTCAGCCACTACCGACATGGCATCACACCCTCCCTCATCCCTGGGTAGTCCTATATAGAAATACATCAATAAATCATCACAATTTCACTCAGTAATGTCTATGGGTTGCAACGGATCACATGGAACATGGTGTGTAGCCTTCACCTACTGACCCACGAGGCACTTTTCCACCAACTCTGCCACAAACAATTTCACTCTGGGCCACCAAAACTAACCACTATTACCCCGATACTTATTGAAAACTCCTTGGTGTACCACCATTAGTCTGTTATGTATCTCACTGAGATCTCTCTCATGCATTACCCCTAGGATAAACAACATCCTTTATAAAAGCATCATATTCTGAACATCCTCTGACCATCCTTCTAGAGCTTCAACCTAGCTACTACAATCATGCATCACTTCAGCCTCTAAGTCTCCCCACTAAGACTCCTCCACCTGCCGTACCAAGGAAGACTACACTATCATTTGAAATATAAATTATCTGCCATCCTCCACTCTCATTCTCAGATGTAAAGCTTTCAAATCCTCAAGGGCTGTCCAACCATCTGCTGACTCCCGAACCACTTCATGCTGTGACTTCCTACTCAAGGAATCACCTACCACGTTCCCCTTTCCCGAGGATTATGGGATCTCAATTTCTTAGTCCTAGAGAAACCCCATCCAACTCTCTTTCCGCATGTTCAGATCTAGCTGGGAGAATATATACATGATGATCATGTAATATGTGAAGACCACAAAGTGTTCCTTGATGAATCAATTCCTCCAAAACATTAGCATAAACACTGCTACTGAAATCTCCATGTTGTTGGTGGAATTGTTACGGTTGTGAGAAACTAAATACCTAGACCCGTAAGAGATCACTCCCCTCCACTACATCAAAACACACCCCAAGCCTAAACATGAAGCATCCCAGGTCACATCAGATGTTACCCCTTCTATCTTGACATTATTCACTATTTGAAAAATTAGTCCAAACTGTGGGATCCCCTCTAAAATTTTCTATAGAAAAGTCACATTATTGTGCGGACTTTGGAAAAAATGTTCGAAAAAAATGTGACACAAGTTATATGGACACACTATTAGGGTGAATGTTTTTCACTAATTATGTGAAAAATGTGTGACTCATATTTTCTTCATATAAAACATGTTTTTAGGGATCAGTGCAACTAAATCTCAAGAAAACATTGGAGTCATGTTTCAAGGATTAAAACACATCCTAAAACATTAAATTTATGTATTCTAATGATCATATATACATTATGTGGTATCATAATGATTCATCCTTCCACAAAATTAAATGATCAAAAAATCATAATTTTAAACCGGTTCAAATGACGAGGTGTTACATTAATAAATAATATCATTGAAATTGTCAATATTACACAAGAGTTATGTTCTTAATAATGGTTTAATTATATGTTGACTTGTGAACCTCTGAAGAAGATTATATAATCACTTTTAATATCTTACATGAGTTATTATAATAACCCATATTGAAAATGGCATGTGGTTTTTAAAAGATTAAATTGTGTCTATTGTTTTACTAATGACTAGAAAGGATGACAGATAGGACTAAAAAGCTTCTTGATGGTTTATTTGTACAATTAGTTAACAAATATTTTTGGAAGTTGAGTTAAAAAATGTCTATTGATCTCCAAATACTATATCTCCTTGTGGAAGCATGTAAATGTACTTATAAAGGACCAAGAAGATGAATTTATTTCATTAGGAATAATATCTAAAAGGAAATTTCACTTGAATTATATCTGTTGTAGACATTGTGTTATATGGGCAGTGGAAGAATATTGTATTACTATAAGGAGAATTTATTTATTATTATAACTTTTAAGAAATTATTATATATCATAATTATATTTTAATATAATTATTGGCATTTAAAAAAAGAGTGAATAACTCAAAATTACCTAATATTCTTTGAAGAAGTTCAATAATTATATGAGAAGTTAAAATTAATGCAAAGCGTATTTCTTAAAATTAGAAAATTTGAAACATGTTGAAGCTCACTGAGATATATAATATTATTAAGATGATTTGTCAGAAATTCTAAAGATAATACTAAAACATAATATAGGAAGACTTGTAATTGTGATGCATATTATATTTCATTCCATACATAATATTCATCCAGTGAGTGAAAATTAATAATATACAAATGTTCACAGTGATACATATGATATTATATTTGATATATAGGTTTATTTATATTGTATATATTGAATTATAAATTCATTTGTATTTTAGTTTTGGTACATAAGAGTTTATTCATCTTTTTATTGGATACATAATTGTATTTATGAGTTTAAGATTTTGAAAACATAGAAAATGACTATATGGAGAATTGATACACTGAAATGTTAAAAGATATGAAAGAGTGAAATTTTTAAATATCTTTGATATGTAAGAGTTAGTAAAAGGATATGATGTGTATAATTGATTATAAATTTTTTAATATAATATTTATGGGTATTTAAAAATTTTCAATAAAAAATGTGGAAAAACACTGAGAAAGAATGTGATATGTATGAGTTTACCTGAAATATAAAGGATATATAAGGGTCAAAAAAATTCATTTATTTATGTAAGGTTTTATCTATGTTCATTAAAATAGTTTTAGCATTTATATTATGTAAAATGAAATAGGTAAGATAAAATTTCACTATCATGGAGATATGTAAAAGTCTCATGGGTGGTACATAACATTTAACACGATATTCCAATACTCACATAAGAATTGACAAAAATTTTAAGAAGGATATTCAGGAGAAAATAGATAGTTTTAGATGAATAATTTTATAATATATAATTCATAAGAGGATTTAAATCACATGATTTATTCCTAATATTCAAATTTTCAATATCACAATTCCTTAAAAAATAAACATTATAATATTAAAGATATGATGAATAAGATTTAACTACAAGGAAGAAGATCATGTTTCACAGAAATGACATCGATGGAAGTTGAATTGATATATCGAAAGGATAACACCATGATAAGATACATCAAACCAAAATAGTTCATTTCATATGGTCGTTAACATGTGGGAAATAATAGGAATATTTCAAGGAGATGAAGAATATATGAAGATTATATGAATTATAATGTGGAAATTGGTCTATGAGATATGAGAAGATAGAGGTTAAGATCATATATTTATTAATTCACGGTATCAATAATTAATGAAGATTAAATGATAGATAATATAGTTCTTATTGGAGAAATATTTCAATATTTAAAATTTAAAATATTTTTCATGTGAATTTGGAAAAAAAATGATGAAAATGAAATTGTTTAAAATAATTATGAGAGAAGAAACCGATATAATATTTTATATATTGATCTTATGTATCTAATAGGGAAAATTGATAAGCCTATGATATTTTGAAAAATAGATATTGTTTAACATGAATGATTTAAAATTCAAAGAGGGATACATAAATTTAATCAAATAAACAAATATTTTATATATATCATATGATTTTTGTGAGTTATTGATGAATATGAATAATATAAACCACAATGATTTTGTGATAAGAACATCATGCCTGTTAAATAGAATAATAAGCATATATCGATTCTTTAAAAACATTACATTAAAGGAAACGAAGAGAACTAAACATATTAACCTATAATATCTCTATTTTTAGTACTAAATTATTATTAAATAATTTAATATTATTGATTTTGGTATCCTAGAAGATTATTATGAATTTGAGGAAGTATATTACAATTTTTATGTTAAGATATACCTCTATTACATTATTTATTAGGAATCAAGGTGGACCCAAATGACTGAATTTTCAAATAGGAAGACGTAGTTAGTTATACATTCTGCAGAATTGAATGCTAGTAATTTCTTGTTACCATGGTGCTTCTAGGAGTATAGGTTCAAGGATATACCCTTACATGATATTAACATGGATAATAAAATTAATTATTTTTCTGAGTGAGATAATAACCTTTTAAATTCATGGATATAGTCATCCACAACAGTGGTGAACGTCATTATCAAATCCTTATGTGCCTTGATTTGTTTTCCTTACGATTTTTATCACATACATGAAAAATGAAGCTAATTTGATTATGGTAGTGAGAACCATTCACGAATCATTCCGGAAAAAAGAGACAACATAATGTAATTTAACATCATGCCTAACCACAGTTGAAAGATATACCTTTACAACATAATCATCCTTGTAAAATAAATGATTATTTATTAAAAAAATAGATTATTTTCCTATATAAATAAATCAAGTTAATGGTTTTATATGTCGTTATTAAATTTAGGATACACGCGATCCACTTAATTCAATTGAAAATTCTCTACTATATAATAATATATCCCATATTTAATTACATTATATACATATAAATTGAATTGACAAAAAATAACCACATATCCATAAATTCAACTGATCCATGGAATGATTATAAAGTACCATATGAGTTTGGGAGGGATATATTTATTTTTAATATATTCGGAGAAATCAAACATAGTGAGTTTTTTATGTGAACATTAGTCCTTTTAGAAAAATATTCATTTCTTATAGGAATGTATTTTTTTAACAGATCATCCCCGTGAAAAATGTTTTTTTTGGATATTCTAATTTTTCAAAAGGAGGATCATTTTCTCTTAGTAACATATACTTGGAGAGAGAATAAATTTTTGATAATATAGTGGCACATCATCAATTTTTTGTTTTAAAATTATATATTTTTATTATGACTAATAATATTTTATATTAAAAATAATCATTAAAAAATTTTGTCTTTGAAAAAACATTATCTTTTCAAGTAGTTTTACATAATATCGAATTTCACCTTCAAAAACTATTTTAATTTAATAAATATGTTCTTCATAATACCATATAGATGTATTTTTCTTATATAATCCATTAATAATATTGTTATTATAATCAATTGTTTTTTAAAATTATTTCATTTTTTTATTCCATATATAAATCGAATTAATTTTATAACATATAATATATTCTTATAACTCATGTAGACAAATTATACCTGAATAAATGAATTATAAACATATATAAATAATTAATAACGTTTAATATTCATGCTATATTTTGAAATTAATGAACTCTCTCACACCATCCTATTATTTTTTTTTCATATAATTAATGTTCCTCAATTCCATAATCATATTCATTCAATTTTGTTCCATAATATTCATATTTCATAGAAAAAATTAATAGAAACATAAAAACCTGAAAATACTATAGGATCTAAGAATAATAGTTTTAAGGTGTGGTAGGTTCTAGATTTAGAAGATAATCTAAATATTGGTTCTCAGATACTATGAATATGGTATGTGAAACAATTTTTCCTTATAAATTAAAAATATCAAACCATGTAATTTTCAAATAATTTGATTGTTATCATTTCAAAAGGATACAAACATTAATATATGTAGTTATATTTACACATTCATCATATATCTCAAGATGTAGGTCTTAATATATTACGTACTTCTATAAACTGGTGAGATAACTCCATATTCTATGGGTTGATCAATAAATAATTTCTATGATTATTTTTACAGATTAAATAGATATAGAGAGTGAGGTAATAATTAGGTGTTAATAATCAAATAATATCATCTGTAGCTAAACATAATTAAATAGTTTTAACAACCTAAAAAAACTAGGGATTTAATTTTTGGAGTCAAAAAACGAATCTCCCCTTTTTTATTCCAAAACTGAAAAACATTTCATGGATAAATATATAATGTATCATTAAATAATAATATCTATAATATAAATTATAAATAAATAACCCACTTATTCATTAATATTTTTATCACTTATTAAATGAACAATTACTTATTAGATGTAATTAAATAAATATAACATAATAATTTTTCCAGTTAAATATTTACACAAACAAAGACAAGTAACTTAGTATGTCATCTCTACTAGTAAATAAAAAGGAAATGTCTATTAAATTAAACTAATAATGAATATATATATATATTATAAATAAATAAATGAACACCTTTATTCATGTTAAATAATTACATGGGATTTACGTGCGTTGTATGTAACTTTCATAGAAATAGATTCACAAAGTGAGATTGATTTTATTTTTTAAAATAAAATTAAATTACTTTTGATTATCTCCATGATAAACATAGTGGGAATCCCTATAGGTCTATTTTTTAGTGGCATTAATCCCAACACATAGTCCTAGAGAGGTATCTATCAACACATCATGACACCCATCGAAAAATAGAAAATTTATTATAATGAAAACTATCACATAAGTAATTATTTTGTAATATAACCCCATTTTAAACTAATATGTCATCTAGAAAGATGAATATATCCTCCATCATATTAAAATACTTGATTTATTCTTATTGTGGTTAATAATATAAACATAATAATGATAATTATGATCATGGACTAATTATTTGAATTTTTATCTCTATCAAATGGATAGAGATATCTTTTCCCATAACCTAGAAGGGAAAACACATTACTGATAATTAAATTAAACTTATAATTTTTTTAACATATGTTTAATTTTAAATATTTTATTATTAATCATAACTTGCTTCACAAGGAACACTAAACTTAAATGAATCAATTACATATTTAGGAAAAAAACAAATATTTATTATGATTATTAAAACCCTATCATTTAATTAGTGGGAATAAACCTGAGTAAAGACATTATGCAGAATTTATAGAATGAATATAAAGGATAATCATTATAGTAATGATATTGAATTGGTATTACTAAAATAGAAAATAATATGATTTTATACATTGGAATATATTTTTCTAAATATTTTATTTTTATATGATATTAAATTATATTTCACGAAACCTATGAATAATTAGGATAAAATATATTGGATATGAATAATTCTTTTATATTGATTTAATTAGAACATTTTCAAAAATAATACTTAGAATGGATAAAATTCATGAAAATCTATATTTCTAATTTTTTTTCATTATATAATATTTTTTTATTTTAATGATAAATTGATAAATTTTATTATTTTTATGTCAATAGAAAAAAAAAATTTAATGAATCATATTAACATTTTATAATTATATTATTTTGGATTTTTTGTAAATGCATAATTTTTTGTTGAATACTAAAAAATATTTTATTTACAAACTAAATTAATTTTAGGACATTATTAGTATATTTGTGTGAATAATAAATTAATTAAACTTTATTTATAAGATGAATTATTTATTATTTATTTTCAATTATAATTTTGAAAACACTTTAATATTTAAAAACTAATATTTCAAATTCTAGATGTTAGGTTCTATTTTCAAAAATATTAAAAACTTATACATTATAAAATTATTATTTAATATTTATTTATATGACTTATATTTTTTTAATATTATTAAATGGATATAAAATTTATAAAAATTAGGTACAATCTATGTAAAAATATCCATTTAATTTTTTCAAATAATGAAAAAATTAGTTACCTTAGAAAAAATAAAATGGGGTAAACATTTTTTAACCTAGAGAAGAATACACCTAAATTGTTCCGAAAACTTGTGTGAAATGGATTATGAGGCTTATATTTACCTTCTATATTCTATTATACATCATTTCTAAAATTTGGATCCACATTCGTCGATAGTTACATCCCATTATTTAAATGTTTAGATCATTTACAAAAATTTCATCCCTTTTAACATATAAAAGGGGAACACATCTATACACTTCCTCTAAAATGTCATCCCATAAAGATTGAAAAATAATCTACGAAAACCACTACTAAAAATATCTTTATACCTTTAATAGGTATTTTTATTCAAAATATTCCATCTTAAAATGTAATACCCCCTATGTAATTGTGATCATCCCAGAACTGGGGTATAAATTATTAACCACTCCTTTCTCATTTGTATTAAATGATATATAATTATTCATAAAAAAATTACATTATAACATGAAAAAATTATTAAATATATATCATTATTATAATGGTATGTTATAATAATAAGATTATAATTATTAACCACCATTCCTATTTCTATTAATAAAAGAGAATCTTTTCTTTGTACATTGTTCAAACAACCGCCTCCAAAGCGTAGTGTGTTTCATTTTTTTTCACCTCCATAAAAATTATTCAAAAATTGTATTTTATTAAATGAAAAAAATATTTATAAAATATTTTATACTCTTAAATGATAAACCATATTGATATATTTTCATTTTTTATGAAAATGGAATCATATACAAGGCTTACGTGTGGACTACCGCCTCCAAGGAATGAATTATTTTCAGTTTTATTCTAGTCAATTCATTACATTGATTATCATGATAATGGTTTTAGTGGATAAATATTATTTTTATGATATTATTATATATTAATTGATGATTAATTGGTCAAACTATTAATAATATGATCAATTTACAACCATGGTAAATTAAACTAACCAAACGAGTATTCCAAGAGAAAAAAATGATTTCTTCATACATTGAAATGACATAGTTGGGGTTATCTAATTGTACTAATTAACATTAATTTTAATATAAAAAACATACAAATAGTATTTAGGGACATTATTCTTACTTTATAATGTTATTATAACAATATCACTTCATAATGATCCTATAATTATTGTATGTTCAAGTGTGGATTGGATGAACCAACTAATTGAACAATAAAATGAATTTATATCAGCGAAGAATTTAGAAATAGTAGTACTATTATAATATTTTTTAAATTTTCAACTAATGATTTTTATTTAATAGTAAAATTATTATTAAACTCATTATGTATGAAATCACCCTCCATATGTTAAGAGTCAACAGAAAATGGTCATAAATGATTCCATCTTCACATATTATAACCAATACTAACAAAGAATGAAATTATAAATTTTTTAAATATCATGGAATTTCAAATAAATAATATTGACGGGTTTCATAATGGTGAATTATTTATCAAGAACAAATAACAACACTGATTTCAGAAACTAGTTCAAAAAAATCCTGATTACATTAACTTGATATTTAAAATATTTAATAACTAGCAATAATTCATATAGATATTGATTAAAATTGTTTATTATAAATCAAAAAAATATAATTAAGGATTGAAATTACATGATTAATTTGGTCGTGTTTTTATACATGATTTTAAAATTCATTTTTGGATTTATGGACTTGTGGTATGGGTGTATTTTCAAAAAAAATCACTCCCTAAGAATTATTTTTTATTATGCACTGTGTTTTATTTCAAATGGTTTATCTACTACCCCATTACTTTTTTATCACTATTCACTAAATATTCTTGATATTTGTTGTATTAATTGAAATTATATTCTTAAATGGGATTTTGATTGAAAATATTATAAAGTCATAAGGGTTTTTAGTCTCAATTCTGATTCCTTGATATATACTAATGTTCTGAACCATGTTTCATTTGTATGGTTTTCTATTGATTTAAAATACCATTATTTTCTTATAATATATATCTTTATAATTAATTGGATATAAAAATATAAATATTGGTCTTATTTTAATATTTCATTGACTCAAGTGTTACCCCAGTCATAAGAGTTATACGTAACTTAATATTCATTCATTAGGTTGCGGTAATTATCATGATTTTAATTCATATAAGTTAGAAAAATATTATTATTTAATTTTATTATGTGGTATTATTATATTGTATACATTTTTACAACATAATACCCATTTCAAATATTTCTCTCTACAAGGATTATGTTTCCTATATGGCGTACTGACAACCCAAAACACTTTCATTGAGTTATTAGGTTTATCCTGAAATTATATTCCCTATTCTTTAGTTCTACCACCGTCATATTTTATTTTATGGTATTTCGTAATAATATTTTATTAACTAAGATATTGGAAAAATATATTTTCACAACTCCACTTTTAAACAATGTGTTTTCAACAAATGTATATTCAATGAATTCAAAACAATTATTTCCATTTATTATTATTTTTTATATCTTTAGTTCAACATTTATTATTGAAAAATTTAAGTCAGTCTCAAAAATCCATTTTAGAGATTAATTTTAAATTTATAATTTTTAAAAATCATTCACTTTTCCTTTTCAATTGTAAATTTGGAAAAGGATATGTATTTTGTTATTTTACGTCAATGTTAAAAATATATTTTGATTATCCATAAAATTTTCACCAAAATTTACATTTTAATTTTTAAAATTATTTACAATCAAGGGATTTATTTTACATTATTGCATCTAATATATATATATATATATATATATATATTGAGTTATTTGACTATTGGTATCAAAAATTTGGATTCTTGATCCCCTCTTATGTGATACCATTTGATGTATTCTTTTTTGAGGTTTTTTTCATTTATGTCCACATACATAATTTTTTCCCTTGTTTTGATGGGGTTATATTGTTTTATGACCATAAACCGTCAAACTATGGAAGGATTTTATAATGATCATTTTTATCATTAGACAGGATAAGTCACTATTTTTTTCTTTCATACACTTCCACTATGATTGTGCATAACATTTATTATAATACCATTACTTTTTGAATTCATAGTTTTTCATTTATTAGAATAAACTATTCTCAGCAAGATTCCATACCATTATTTATTGGATAAATTGTTAATGTACTATATAACCCATACTCCATGCAATGTTATTTTATAGGATTCTTACATAGAAATCTATTACATTGTTTGATCAGGGAACTATTTGAAATCAATATTTTTTTTATTCAAATATTTATGTTTTTTGATAACTCTACAATGATGATGATGTATTGTTTAACTATCCACCTTATTTCTATACGTATATCATGATGATTTTTTTATTATATTTAAATGGGGAAAATCATTAGTATTTTATATTTTTTCCATTAATGTTGATTATTGGATATGTATGTTTTTTTGGGTTTACCCATTATCTCATATGATATAAATATTGGAGTTGAACAAGTGACTTGTAGGGATCAACATTATATATCCCATCCATACCCTAGTAGGTTTCATGTGAAAATATGTTTATGTATTTTTAGTATTCCCTTCTAAAATAATATATTTCGAAGAAATAATACCTTCATGGTATGAAAATGTTGTCTAAGATCATGTTTTCATGGCATGGGGAACTGAATTCAATTTCTATAATTATTAGTTTCGTCAATAAATAACTATTTATTTCTATCCATGATATCTTATCTTTACCATTATTATACTGAGATATTTTATTCTCTCAATTTCAAATATTCATTGCTTCATGTTGTTTACATATTCATGTCATATTATTTGTTCCATGTTTACATCATTATTTCATCATCTCTATGATTTCCCTTACTGATAATTTGATCCAAACCCTTATTATATTTTTATTTCCCCTTGTAAACCCAAAAATTATAACACATGAAATGCCTAATTTTTTACTTTTTTGGATTATGTTTTGGACATTTGAATAATAATTATATATTATGTTTGATTTTATCTAGCCAAAAAAATTTATAATGGTTGAGAAAGACATGTTCCTTCTCAGTATATGATTTATCCTTATTACCTATAGATTTGAACATAATATATCATTGTAATGAATATAATGAATTATTTTTTTTATATCATGTAATGATGGGATATTTATGATTTGGAATCTATATTTGGTATAAAATATAGTTTGTAATGTAATTGTTTACGAGGATAAAATATGGGAATATGGGTATAGGGAATAGAAATTGGTAATTGAGTGGGGTTTATATAACTTCAGAGACAAAGATGACTATTAATGATAATAAAATTCTTGATAAGTTAATATTGTAAACAATTTCAAATGAATATATAGCCCATGGGATAGTATATTAATAAAAGATAAGGTAAAAATGAACATATTATTTGGGGTTTAAGATAAGTGATCTTTAGTGAAAATTTTAGAATGAATTATACACATAGGATGATATCTTGATTAATTGGAAATGTCTTGCATAATTTTTTTTCTTATTAATTAAATTCTTTTTTGGATACTGTAATGTGGACGGGTATATATCACCATAAATTTGGAGGTAACCACCCAATAAATATCATTGTGTTTTTACTCGATCATTACTCTAGTGAATTGTGAATAGAATTAAGACATCATTCCTAGCTAAGAAATACTAGGGGATATTATATGGTCAATAGAATTCTTTATATAAACCATTATATTGGGATTATTTCCTAATTACATTAAGGGGTTCAGTTAAGAAATATTAGATAACCTAACATTGAGAAAATTTGTTTAAATATAATGTATCAAAAGATAAAATTATTGTATAATTAGAGAATACATATTTAGATTATGTCTTAATGTTCATATTATCATTTAATCAAATTACACAGACAATCATTTTTGTTTTGAATATTTGGGTGAAATAGGATCACAAAAATGATGTTTTGAAATGCATACATCTAGAAATTTATATGTCTTATAACATAATGAGTGTGATTAAATTAATAGATTGAAATTTTATTATTTTCATTTTAATGATCAAAATTTTGAGTTTCCTAGTCACTGATTTTGTTATCATGATAAAAAAATTCATACTTTTATTTATTTTCTTGATCAAATGATATTTATTACTGATATTATTCTATATTCTTGAAGTTATGAGGAATATGTGGGACATATAAGGATTTCTATTCATTATTTATGGTTTAAAAATTGGAAACATATATTAAATAGTATAAATAACTTGAAATGTGAATTTATGAAAAGGATATATTTTTTATGATAAAAATTTAAGAATACATGATTAAAGTATATTTTAAATTTTTGATTAATATTTACTTGATTATGAGGTAATAAATTGTTAATTAATTTTCATAAAAGTTGGTTATAATGTATTGAAATTTATTATTGATTTAAATAAAAATAAATCCATTATAGTTTAATGTGATTTATCAAATTTATGGGATTATGATATATAATGTGTAGTTTGTGAATTTATGAACTATTGAAAAGTAAATTAATGATTTAAATATAGAGATATTTTTTGGATGATTATTTAATCTCATTATTTTTTTATGCCATTGAGATAAAATGGTTTTGGGAAAGGTATAATATTGAGATTATATTATTATATTGTATACATACATGGTTATATTATTAAAGGAATGAATTATGTTTTTTGAGGAAAGATAAGTAACATGATATAGCATAAGAGAGTAATCTATATATCATCATAGAGGTTATATCATTAATTATAAACTTTTTAACAACACTCTCATGTATTTTTATTCGTGAATAATAATTGAAATTATGAGGATGCAATATTTTTAATGGGGAAGAATATAATACCTTTAATTATAAATAAATGAATAATTTTAAATAAGTGTATGTGTTCAATAGCTAAATCCACAAAAAAAACACTAAACAATAATGAAGCAATGAAACATTTAGATAAAAATAAAATTATTATGTATAACTATTATATCCTCTTTCTTTCATTAGTTATAATTACTTAGAGTAACCACTTCATGAAATATTTATAGAAAAATATAAATTCTAATTTTAATATGAAATAAATTCAATTAGTATATATAAAATTCCTCATAAGATAATTTTATACATAGAAATGTATATTTATAAATGTTAACATCTTATGTGATATGAATTTTTATAAAAAGAAACCCGTGATTGTTGATGATAAAATATATTTGGTATAAATAATTATTTAATATGAATTTAATTAGAATATTATTGCAAATAAAATTTATAGTGGTTAATATTCAAATAAAAGTTCATATAAAAACTTTTTTTCATTTTATCTCGTATTTTTATTTAAATATTAAATTCATAAATTTTAGAGTTTGATTTATTAAAATGGTAATTATTTTATGATTAGTAATTGTAATATTTTCTTAAGATTAATTTTACGTAATTTTATTATCAAAATTAATTGTTTGTGAGTCATAAATAATACATTTATTACTAATAACATGCCTTTTATGAAATTATTATTACATAAGTTTGAATTTTAAATTCCTAGTACTCTTTTGAAGACCAAATATATATTATATAGGTCCATTTATAATTTTAATAATGTTTATTATAATTTTATAACCAATATTTTAAATTTTAAAACCTAACTTATTATTGTAAAAAATTAAAATTTAATACATTAAATAATTAATGTTTTATCTTTAATATAAATCATTTTTATAAATTTAATCATATTAAATGGATTTAAAATTTTTAATTAATATATAAAAAATCATTAATAATGGTTCATTTCATTTCTATAAATAATGGATAAAATACTTTTTCAAAAACTAGTTACCAATATAGAAATCCAAAAGGGTAAAAACTGTTTAACCAAGAGGGGAAGACCAAATAAAAATTTAAAAAATATAATAAAATTGGTTGATGAGGGTTATCAAGACCTTATCTCTTCATCTATCCATTATTTATCAAATTTTAAAACAAAATCCGAGAGTGGGACATCCCACTATTAAAAATTATTGGGTATTTAAAAAAATGTCGTCCCTTTTCACTTGTAAAAGGGGAATTCCTCTACTCACACACACTCACACCATAACCCACATAGTTTAGAAAAAAAACCCAAAACCTCTATCATAAAAATTACCTCCAACCATAAATAGGCTTTTTAATTATAAAAAATACATCCCTTGATGGATGAACTTCTATTGCAATGGAGATAATCAATGAAGGGAGGTGTAAATTTTCAAATGATCCATTTTCATTTATAAATCATTATGTGAAATTAATCATACTAAAATAACATTAAACTATAAAAAATTATTAAACCTTTATATTCTTATAATTTCATATAATTACAATGATTATAAAATCATTAGACATATTTCTATTTTTAATAAGAAAAATGAAACCGTTATTCATGTGTTGTATATGCTACTAACTCTCTAACACAACCTGTTTCAATAAAATAAACCGTAATGAAATAATGGTCATAATCAATAATTTAATATATATGAATGATATTTCTGAGATATTTTATATTCTTAAATGAAAATTCATATTACATATTACCCTCATTATTTGGAAAACAAAATCATCATAAATATAAATGTGTGGACTACCGACTCAATAGAATTATTAATTTCCATTTTTATTTTCATCACTTATTTACATATATAGTAATGATAATATGATTAATGTTTAAATGTTGTTTTGATAAAATCAATATGTTCCTTAAATGAAAAAATTTAAAACCTATTAACTATATCATCAATAAACAATTGTGGTAAAACCTATCTACAATCACCATGAATAGTACACATGAATATATAGGGTTAAATTTCAAAATGTAAAAGAAGAAAAAAGATGTGGCCTTTTTAATTTATTATAAAAAATTGAGGGACATAGAACTATGTTATTATGATATTTTTCATGATAGAATGATGGTCAACACTAAATATCACTTTGTGGTCTCCCAATATTTCTACTAAAAAATTTTATCAAAAAAAATTATAATTGACATATCAAGGTATATCATGAACTAGTGGTTAAATTAATATTGTGATGATCCAACATCTAGAATGTATTTTGATAATATCATAATCCCTCACCTAGGCATAGAATCTCCCAAACCAAACCACAGTGTGATGAGAACCACCACAACACAATTCTTTCAATTATAGGTACAATAAAAAATCATGGGAAGGGATTCATAACACAACCTTAAATTTTTTTCCATATCTCATAACTTCATGATGTAATATATTTTATATCCTTCCCTTGATGAAATACCAAATAATCATAATGTAGTATCTCTTCTACCAAATATTTCCTTAAGTTTCGTCTAATATAATCATGTCACAACACACACTGATGTTACAACTGTTCTTATCCATATTTACCAAATAGAATATCATGATGTATTTAACTAGGATATTGTTTTATTTATATACATTTATATAATAATTTAGTTAATTATCAACCATTCATTTAATTTCACTAATAAACACATCTCCATCACCCCAAAAACCAAAAGTATGGGACCATAAAAAATTTGGGCCTCTAAATTATATAGCTCCCAAATAATTTTTTTATATTCCAGGAGCTCCTAAAAATTACATTAATGTAATTATAGTTGTAGAGGTGGTCACAGGATGTTCATAGGAGTTATGGACGGAGTGGTGGAGACGTAGACGATAAAATAATTCAAGATGAGTCCTTCGGTGTGGAGGGGGGTGATGATCTATAAGGTTTGATGGATATATAATGATGGTTTATCTTGTGTAATTGGGAGTATAATAGAGGATTTTTGATGAATTTCCCATTTATTGTATTGTTGCACTAGCATTCTAAGGTATGAAATAGTATTGGTGAGTCTAGTGGTGTCGGGTGGTTGTCTATAGCATAGTGTCTCAGTTGGATTTATTATATGATTCTTAAGAAAATTAGGTGGATACACAATATATTAGGTCTATGGAATAACATTATGATCAATTATCAAGTGGATTTATCATAGTGTATTTTCCTAAACCATGGTCCCCATGGGTTTTTAGATTTTTTGATGTGGAGGTATTCATTGATCTCATGGATTCTTCGGCCATCACCTCCACAATGCAGTACCTTTAACTACAACATGTTCTTTTTAATTAAATCACATCTGTAGTATTTTATTATGTATTTCACTATGGAATTTTGTTTTGAATACAACCTATAAATTGTTAAATCCTGCCGAAAAACTTATTTTATCTGTACTATCTTCTCAATTCATGAAAACACCATAATCTTCCCACTATGTTCCTTCATACCCCTTTCAATGGATTTTAACCCACGCCTATAGATATATAACATATTCTCATAGGGTGAAAAAGTTTTTAGATTTCATTTTGGATCTCGTTGGTGACCTCTATTTTTTCAAGCACATGAAGAAAATCAGAAAGCTCTGTTCGATGTAAGGGAACCACATTTCACATATATTTATATATAATAGAAGTTTTTGTGATATTTTTATCTTTTTAGAAGATTATATGAACAAGATTAATAAAGATAATGAATTGGTTTAATTGAAATTGAAATGGGAAGGGGAATATAGAAAACATACATTATAGATTTGGATATTATGTGATATTGAAATTGAACATGCATTATGTCTTTCCAAAATTCATGGATTTGGGGGGATATTTTTGAACTATGGTTTCTGGGTTTTGGAATCCCTATTATGATATTTATTTATCTCTAGAAATGAAATTGAATAAACATATATATATATATATATATCTAATTATTAAATTAAATTCAAATGGAAATTAGGGATTTATTAAAATGTTATGGAAATAAATAAGTGAATGTGAAGAGAAATCCCCCCCTTCTAAATATGAATAATATATAAATTATATGAAAAAAATTGTGAGGTTTTTTAGGATGTTCAGGAAACAGTGATGGGTAGTCGGTGTGATGTTTGGAGGTAGTGGGTAGTGGTGTTGTGTAGTGAAGATGTTTTAAGGTGTTTGAATATTATGTGGTGGCTGTGATGAAGAGGTTTTTTTAGTTCTGATATGGAAGTAGTTCTGGGATGTTTTGAATGTGTATGATGTTTCTTTTTAATTTTAGTTTGTTATGCTATTTTTCCAAGTAGTGATAAAATAACTTGTTATCAATAAATTGAAATATGATCAGATGTTTTTATAGGTTGTATCGATAATGAAAGAATTATATTAATTTGAAAGTGTGGTTTAATTTAGTTTTTAATAAATAACAATTTAAGGGTATTAATGAATGAAATGGATGGTCAGTGACGTATCTAGAAAATAATTTAATTTCAAATGAAATGAGAAATACATATTATTTTTTGTAGCTTATTTTGTGGTGTTATCGATTTAGAGGTGAAAACACAATTCTTTCTTTTCTAATCATCAGTAGAGGTTGTGAGTTGGATGGTACTCTTATTGTGAAGCCATAGGATGGTTTTGTGTGTGGATATATAAATGAGACCTCATTTGTAATTATCTTATTTCTATACACACACAACCCATGTTTACTTCCATGTGCTTAGAACCAAATTTTGTTGGACGTTTTTTAATAAACATTTAAGGCTGTTGATGGATGGATAGTTACTATAACATCCCCTCTCTTTGTAGAAAAGGACATTTACATGCACAAGATGTTATGAGAAGAAGTTAAAAAAGTGCATTACTGTGATGGTTTGATGAGATAGCATTCAGAGAGGGTCATTAATTATAGAAATAAGTCACAATGTTGATATCAGTCATTCCCATAATATCTTAATATTCTGGTTATAGATGTGGTCGATATGAGAAGTGATGTGATGGACCATTTATTTATGGGTGAGATGTGATGTGATGTGATGGACATGGCATCTACAAGAGATATGTGTGGTGATTTTTTGTGAAAGCCTAGGTATCATTGGGTGAGTTTCTATATAGAATAGATGAGAGAGCTAGGATTTATGATGTTTAGGGTAAGTGAGTAAAATCGGCAGGAAAGTTGTGTGGGATACCCTTTATGTGATGTGATTTTTATTTTGTTATTATACTTGGATACATCATTTGGTGGGTGATCCATGTTCTAAGTGGTATTGCTTAGCTGGCCTATTTATATTTACCTTCTCTTCTATTATCTCACCAGTGAAATATAATCCTTATTTCATAATTACATGAGATACATTTGGTGTCCTATTAAGAATACATATATGTCCACCCTGTAAATATAATAAATGTTTTTAGGTTTCTAGGAGGACTAAGTGATCTTTGATGGACACTACTAGCTTGGATCCTTGGATTGTTGTTTTATCACAACCCCAATTTTTCATTTAAAAATTTATTTGGAAACTCTATTATTATAACACTCCGTGCTTCCATAGTATGCATCCTCTTAAATAAATCAATAGATTGTGTTTCACGAAACATCAACTTCAATCACCCGATGACATATCAATCTATCTAATTAAAATGTAGATATAAAAAGCATTAACGAAATTATTAAATTTATAAATTTAATTTTTAAAAATTAACATCATTTTTGAATATATAATATCAAATTCTACTTATGGTGAATTTATTTCTTTTTAAAAAAAGAATCATTTTTTGATGAATAGAGAAAAATACTGCATTTTTGTTAAAAAACCAACATTTTTATTTAAATATTTTTTTACATTTTTTTATAGTCACAATAGATACATAATAAATATATTATTCCAATTTAGTTCATAAAATATTTTTTATAATATTACTATATACAAAATAACTATTAAACTTTTAAATGTCTCTTTTACCAGCCTTATAACAATATCTACAGATTAGCATTAAACATAATTTTTCTGCTTCTATGAATTGAATTTCGAAAAAGTAACATACATGATTTTAAATTTTTTGAAAAATGTTCTCTAATAGGTTAAAACTAATTTTTGGGAAATAATAGATTTTGAGTATTATTTACCACAGTTAAAGGTAAATAGGATAATTAATTATAAAAATATATTTTAATAATATAATATGTCCTTAACAGTTGTTGTAATTTCAATGGATAAGTGTTCTTCAACCAAAATAATCCATGTGGTGAAAATATGATTCATTTGAAGACATTTTTGTTAGATTGGGAAATTACTTATATTTTATTAAAAGAAGATTTAAAAATGTCATATCAAAATTTTAATAACTATGTCATTTTAAATATAAAGATATATAACTTATATGGTCAACAATAAATAGTATTTATAAATTTAAATTTATTATCCACATAATAGTAATTTATTTGTATTTTTTGGGAATAAATTATTATATTAAATGGAGACTCCATAATTATGTACTAATTGAATTATGAAGGGAAGAATTAATAAAATTATAGTAAAAATATTAAAATAAATATAATTTAATTAATTAATGACATCCAAGAATTTAGTTGATAAAATATACATTTTGGAGACATATTTTCATTATTGTTTTGAAGTTATCCTATTGTTTTGATGTTTTTATAAATGAAAATTTCGAATTGTATCAAATTTGAAATAAATGAAACTTTAAAATAAAAAAAAATTCATTAAATGTTATAAAATTCATAAAATTATCAGGTTCATTAAAATTAGTAGGATAATGATAAAAATTTAATAAATTATCAAATTTTATTTCTTTTTTAATTTTATATTAAATATATTAACCGTATATTTTAAAAGGGAACTTAAACATGGCAAGAGTTAAATTGTTTAACAAAGGGTTAAATCTAAAAGATAAGGTTAATTTTTTACCTAAACATTCCTAAAATTTATTTTCTAGTAATATTTAAACCCATACTCATCATAGACTTTAAATAAGTTACATTGGATCTATTGGAAACTGAAAATTAGTATATAATAAATTAATTTTTTTAGATCTTCCAAAATTACATCTCACCTCTATTATAAATGGGAACCCTTACTTCCCTTTTATTCACACAAATAGAGTCCTTTATTTCGTCCAAACCATTCCATTTTCTCCCAAATCCCCCAACTTCATCATAGATTCTATACAATGAGAAAAAATCTGTTCTATGGAATTGTTTCGTACAAACTAATTGGAGATACCATAAAATGTGGTTATTTTTTATCACCTATTTCAATGTTTTTTCTTCTTCTGCTTCCTCTTTCTATATGGTTTACATATCAAAATAAAAACACTTGTATCCTCTATATAATATGATTTTATTATAACATGGGACAAACATATTCATCATTTTATCCATTATATGAATAACAATATTACCATTCCTGTGTACGTATGGTTTACAGTCTCCATGTCATGGTGTAATTTTTTATTCAAAAATACAATTAATTGTATTTGTATAATGATGAATATAAAAGACAGAAAAAATTAATATAACATGATAATGATTCTGTATGAATAGTATATCATCCAATTTCATAGCATTTAACCGTCAATGCAATGATATCATCGCTGATGCGTACCTATGGACTAACATCTCCATGATGTGGTGAGATTAATTATCCTTGAAAACCATTACAAAATGATTATAAAATTTATGTGATGAGTAAAAACAATAATTATGAATTTAATTATATTTTTTATATTAATGATATACATCTTATTCATAACAAACATGACTTACAAGACACAACATGAATCGGAAAACGAAGTAGTTAACACCAAAAACAATGACAATAATAAAATATTATTAACAAAATGGTTTAAAATTATCATATATGATATGATAAACATGGATATGGTTTTTATATAATTTAATAACATACCCTAAAAATTATACAAAAGTTTAACACAAACTTGACTAAAGGAAATTACAGGATAAAGGTTAATTTCAGAATCTCATTATTATCTGAGGTGGATTATATGTATGCATCTACTAGGAAATATTAATCATCAATGTTCATGTTTCATAAATGTTATTTCTATATATCATAAAAAAATTAAATTCATTTTTATCCATGTTTTAATTTTTATAAATTTTTTAAAGGATTCATTCTGTTGATTTCCAAATGAGTTACTTTATGAAAATTTTGACAAATTAAGGAAAAAATGTTTTTTAATTTATACGGTGCAAGAACCTATTTTCCATCATTATTCCATGTTACTTTTTGAATCATACCTTACAATATTACAAGGATATTTTCAAAATAATTTGTTTACATTCATAATTGTGCCTCTTTAAAATGATTTCAATGTAAAAAGGAAAATTTCTCTCAAAGGGTTTTACTGACTTTGTTATGTTATTTCCATCTATATCAACAACCATTTTTTGAGTTTTATTATACATTTTCATTGATTTATTATGATAAATTCTTATATATTGTATTTAAGTATTAATGATATATAAGATGGTGGATATTCCATTTTTACTCTATTTATGGTTAGTGTTTAAATTATTTAAAATATGTATGATAGTTTTATTACAAATGTTTATGTTTTATTTTATATATTTTATAAGAGGAATGAATTAGACATAGTAAGTGGGAGGTGGTGCCCTATATATCCCCTTTATTCATTTATAGGTATCATATGAAAAAATAGTTTCTTAGTATGAGACCTTGACAGTATGATTATTTATCGTCTTAGCACAAGGCACAGATTATATGGTTATGATGTTCGATATTATGAAATCCCACATTATGAGATCAATTTTTTATAATGAATGTGATTATTTTACAAGTATATTATCCATTTGAATGTCTAAATGGATTTTTTTATTTAGAATTTCCATATTATGTTGAATATTATGTTTAAAAGGATCTTGTTTCAGTATTATAACTTTCATTAAAATTTTTATGCTTATTTATGATAACTAACACTATATTGTTTATCTTTACTGAGCATCTGATCACATCCCATTCTTATGTTTAATTTTCCCATATGATGCGAAAATGTATACTATGAATGACCCGCAGTGATAATCTAATGGATATGAGTGTTTTCAAAGGAGGAAAATAGTTTTTTTCATTTCCATATGTAATATAAAACTTATGTATGAATTTTTATTTTCCAAGGCTACTAAACTATTTGGTCTTTTGGGATATGATATCTTCTGATCATGCCAATGTAAAAAAAATGCACTGACTATGGGTATAAAGTTATAATGCTATATAGTTGGAATTAGATGAATTTTTGTAAAACACATGGAAACTAGATTTAGATAAACCGTGATTAGGGATAATTACCCTATTATAGACTATGAGGATAAGTATAGAAGAAAATCATAGATTTTTGGAAAAACATAGATTTTGTGGGAATTTCTAGAAAATACATCATTATATGGATTCATCACGTTGACATGGTCCTAGCACATAAGTACCTTGGAGTGATCAATCCTATAAGGAGTTCTGGGATTCACTCAGGGTAACGTAGTACCCAACAACGGACCTTGTTGCGCACTTAGTTTGACACTCCCAGAAGATATGTTTAAGATAATTCACATTTTATTTAAAACCCATTATGAATAATTTATGAATTAATAAGTCCCTAAAGAATTTTTTTTCTTATTATTGATTATATTTTCATAAATATTTAAATTTATTTTAGGTATTTTACTATCATGGAATTATGAATTTTTAAAGAAATGTGTTGACCATTAGGCCTCTTAAAAATTTAAGAATATTTTTCTCTTCGTTGTTAATAAGATTCCGTATGTGATCTGGTATGACAGAAATGATATCATTCAAAATAAATTATCATTAAACCATAATGCAGGAAAATCCGGGATCATCATTGTAGCATGAGCGGCTGCTTCAATTAAAATAACCACTACAACAACTTTGTTGGTAACTTGGAGATTCTACGCAAAATCTTGGTTGATGGAATCTATTGACAACCCAAACGTACCATTTAAGTGTTCTATAAAACATTAATTCTTGGATGGATCAAGGTGAACGTTGATGGTTCCTCAAAGGGAAATCCTAGACCTTCCAGCTATGGATCATTTTTTTCAGATTCTTTTGGCCAGTGTCATGGTTTTTTCATTGGGAGATACAGTATAGCTACGTCATTGTAATCAGAAATGATGGGTGTTATTCATGCTATCAACCTCACTCTTCAAAAAGGATGGAGGAAGCTCTGGATTGAAAGTGATTCTACCACCATTGTCCAGGAAATTTGGAACGGCGTGATTCATCTTTTCTGTCCTCTCACCACCCTTTGGATGATATTCATTTATTCTCTCATCGATATTGACTACATTTCCACTCACATATTTCAAGAAGCGAATTCCATTGCTAATTCCCTTACCAACACGGGTGTTCACCAGGATATGACTTGGCTGGATGCCCTTCTATCTGAATTATTTCATCCTTTTGACAAGGATTGTAAAAAACACCCTTCATTTCATCTCTTGTAACTCTTTGACATTATATATTCAATAAAATGTGCCCTGGTCTTTGACTAAGGAACTACCTTCTTAAAAAATTGATAAATTCCATAGAGAATATATTTCAGGCTTTGGGGAGTAACGAAAAGGAAAAATATTTTATGTAAGCCTATGATCTATCAGGATATACATATCAATGGTGGTTATTAATTCAAAACATATTAGAGGATTCAAAGGTTAAAAATAAGTAAGGGAGGAAATTTAATAAACTATTCCAGGAAAAATATTTTCATCATGATCTACGAGCAGATATGGAGATGTAATTTCAGATTCTAATGCAAAATGAGGATGATAATGTTTCAATGTATAATGCCAACTTGACAAGGTTATCAAGGCATGTTGTAAACTACATTCATAACCCAAGAAGTATGACTGATCGATTCTTTTATTGGGTAAATCCATTCCCCCGATGGGAAGTTATCTCACAATATTTCTTATTGTATAAATAGGTTGTATCATGTCCTATAAAGATAGAAAAGTAATTCTATAATGCTTATAAATTTAATGGAAAATATGAGAGGAAGATAGATTCTGAATACCCTAGTACTTGCTTAATGTGGGATTGGAGTTTGTTAAAAGTTTAGAGTAAAATGCCAAAAATACTGTTATTGAATGGGGAATAAAAAATCTTTAAATGTTCAGTTATACAATTGTAAAGATATGAGATATTATTATTTTTTTTACAAATTGTTACAGAAACTTTACCTATAAAAGGAAACAGGAGCAAGGCCAAGCTTTTTCGATTACAACTGCTCAGGTTGAAGTTCCAAATTATGTGGTGGAAGGTACATTAATCATTTACTCAAATTCTACTAGAGCACTCCTTGATTCTAGATCATAAAATTCTTTTATATCGTCCCAGTTATATTTAAAAATTATATTTTTCCAATTCAAATTAACAAGGGGTTGTAAGTAAAAACCCCATAGGGAAGCCTCATTGCAAAAAATATGTATCAGGAAATTTCCATTATAGCATATAATCAGGCAATATCTATTGGATTTATCATCATATCTTTGGTCAACATTGATATAATCCTTAGTATGGTCTTGCTATAAAAAATACAATGAGAAAAGTTTTTTCAAGAAGAAGGATGTTGTGATTTTGTGAAAAAAATTTATAGGCCATTATCTTTAGAGCAGAAAATTCATCACTTTATTTTAATCAAAACCCACCACCAGTAGTTGTACATAATATGATTCTAATGGAGGAAGTAGAAATAACATGTTGGTATGAAAAATAAATAACCAAATTAAAGATATACTGATTTTATGAGAATATATTGATGTATATCTAGAGGGATTACCTAGAAATCCTCTAGAACAAGACGTTGAGTTTATAATTGATTTAATCCTTGATTGAAGGCTAATATCAAAAATCCCTATAGAATGGATACTATGGAATTTGTATAGATGAAGAAAAAAAGATAGGAGTTGAGTAATATTGGATTTATTCACGCAAGTATTTCATAATGGGAAGCCCCAATATATTTTGTTAAAAATAAATATGGATTAATGAGGATACGCATTGACTAAAGAGAAATCAATGCTATTAGAATAAATAAAAAGTATCATATGCCTGACATTGATGATTTATTTGATAAAAATCATAGAGGTAATTATATATTGACGATTAGAGTTTGTTCTGGATAACATAAATTGTCGGTAAAGAAGGAATATATTCAAGATTCCTCATTCTGAACTCGGTATGGGCATTACGAGTTTATAGTAATACCGTTTTGAATGACTAATGCACCCTCCATTTTCATGAATCTTATGGATATATTGTTCTAGGAATATTTTAATTATTTTGTCATAGTATTTATTGGAATTATCATGGTATAATCCAAACACTATGAAGGTAATTATAACCACTTGCAGAATGTTTGAAGACTCGTAGAATAAAATAAATATATAGGAATTTTTGCAAGTGTGAAATATGGGTTCTAGAAATTTATTTTCCTGGCCATTTTTCCTTTTAGGAGTTAATATATTATGATACTATAAATAACAATTCAATACATGAATGGAAAACACTAAAGAGTATAACTAATGTACGAATTTTAGTGGGTTAATCAATTTACTATCCGCTTTTAATCCAAATTTTTACCGGATAGGAAAACCCATTAACAAAAATTACGCATGAAGTGTTTAAATTCATTTGGAAAATAGATTGTGATTATGTTTTTGAATAATTAAAGGGAATATTAATCAATGCTTATAACCGGACATTACCATCTAAGAATGATGGTTTTTTGATTTATAGGGACGCATCAAAGAAATGACATGGTTGTGTTCTTTTGAAAAATGATAGGGTTATTACATATGAATCAATGTAGCTGAAAATTCATGAAAAAAACTATCCAACTGATGATATTGAGTTAGAAGAAAAAATATTAGTTTTGATGATATGGAGACAGTATATCTACTTTGAAAGATATGATATATATATTGATCATAAGAGTTTTAAATTTTTTTTATTTAAATTACTCATCATGAGAAAAAGTATATGTCTTGAGCTACTCATGGATAGTTATTGTACAATACAATACCACCCAGGGAAGGAATATAAGTTTAAAGACGCTTTTAGTAGAAAGGACCAGGTAATTATGATTAAAATGAGAGTTGAAATGGATTATATGTTCATGGATTTATTAAAGACGGATATGGGAATTATCATGGATGGTGAAAATCAATACTTTTTAAAATGGTTTCCAATCCATATTTTCTGTAAAGGATAAACAAGTTCTCAGTTTGATGAAGAATATTTTCAAAATAAAACGATAGTTGTGATCGATGTGAGATGATCAACTTTGTTTATGAAGATAGGATTTTAAAACTTGGGATCAAGCTTTGTGTTCCTATTATACAAGATCTAAAAGGGAATTATTAGATGATTTTCATATCTCCAATTTTTCTATACACCCTGGTATAACTAAGATGTATTTTGATTCGAAGGAAAATTTTTGTGGGAATATATAAAGATGGATATTACCTATTATGTTTCAAGATGTTCAGTTTTTAATAGGACAAGACTGGAGGACAAAATCCAAGTGGATTAATGCAACCTCTTCTTATACATATGTGTAAATGGGTTTATTTTACAATGGAAATTACCATGGGGATACCTAATACTCCTAGAAGAAATGATGTGATATGAGTTATTATTGATCATCTTATAAAATACACACATTTTCATTCTATAATAGATGATTTTCCAATTGAAAATTCATAATGAATACATATTATTGATGTTATTAGACTTCATGGTGTACCTCTATCGCTTGTTTCTGATAGTGATTCTCAATTTACAACATGATTTTGGAAAATTATTCATAAGCCCCTAGATACTGTGCTTTGTTTGAGTAATTCCTACCACCCGAAAATTTATAGGCAATCAGAAATGACTATTATAACCATAGAAGACATGTTGAGATCTTGATCATATGACAGTAAAGGTTTGTTGGATCAGTATTTACCATTGTTATAATTTTCCCATACTAATAACTTTTATTCAAGTATTAATATGGAACGATATAAAGCATTATATGGATAAAGATGTCTTAAACTGACTTGTTGGGATGGTGTCTGTTAATGGAAACTCATAGGCCCAGAACATACTAAGGAAATGATAAAAAAGGTAATGACTATTCAGGCATATATCAAAATAGATCACAATACGTAGAAAGTAGAAACTGATAACTAGAAGAAGGATTTGGAATTTGAAGTGGGAGATCACATCTTCTTGAAGGTATCTCCATGTAAGGGTGTCATACGATTCACTAATAAGGGTAAATTAATTCCTAATTACATCAAACAGTTAAAAATTCTAGAATGAATTGGAGTTGTAGCTTACTATTGATCAATGGCTCTAATTCTCTCCAAGGTTCATCATGTGTTTCATTTATCAATGTGACAGAAATACAAGCCAGAACCAACACATGTATACACCTATATATAAATATAAATTGAAGCCAATTTATTTTATTTGAAGATCCATTCATGATTATTTATACCAAATATAATGTATTGAGAAATATGATAACACATCCGGTAAAACATGTTTGGGGAAACTATAAAATGTAAGATGCGACATTCGAACCTTAGGAACATATGATGAAGAACCACCCGAATCATTTCATGGAGTGATATTCTAGCAACATCGAGGAAGTAGTTTTTTGAAAGAGTGAATAATTTAACACCCCAAGCTTCAACAATATGGTTCATTTTAAATAATTCAATAGTTTGCACAACACCTAACATTGAGTTTGAGTGAACCACGACCTATCAAACTAGCCATTTCAAAAAAATATATGAATATTATTATCAAAATTAAGAAAATCTAAAAAATTTATTCTTTAAAATAGAAATCATTTTTTAATTTGAAATATCAGAATTTACTTTTGTGAATTTTTTCTATTATTATAAAACAAAACAATTTTTATGAATTGTGAAAAATATTGAATTATTATTAAAAATTATCTTTTTAATTTAAATAATTATTTTAAATTAAAATTGTTTTAAAGATAAAATAGATACATAATAAAAATATTATTTCAATGTAGCATGTTAGAATAATTTTTATAATACAATTAGTTATAAAATATTTATTAAACCTTTGTACATCTCTTTTACCTGCCTTCTACAACATCTACAGATTAGCATTAAATAGTATTTTCAAATTCTATGAATTGAATTTTGAAAAATAGACAAACATGGTTGTAATCAGTATGAAAAATGTGGTATAATAGGATGAAAATAATTTGTGGTCAATAATAACTTGTAAATTTTATTTACCACAGTTAAAGGTAAATTGGGTAATTAAGGGAAAATGAATGTTATAATAATATAATATTACACTAAAATTTGTCCTAATTTAATTGGATGATATTTTTTTGACCGAAATAAACATAAATTAAAAAATTTGATCCTTTTTAAGCCAATTGTGTGAGATCAGGACATTTATAATATTTTATTTAAAGAAGAGATAAAAATTTCATATTCAAATTTTAATAACTATATCATTTTTAATACGTGGATACATAAGGGATATCATGAAATATAAATATTCAATAGATATATAAACTGATTATCAACATAATGTTAAATTATTTATAATTTTATAAAATAAATAATTAAATTAAATGGTGACACGGTGATGATGTAGTATTTGAATTACTAAAGGAAGAATCAATTAAATAATATTAAAAATATTAACGTAAATATAATTTGACTTAATTAATTACTTCCACGAATTTTATAGATAATTGAGATATTATAGTGACATATTGGAATTATTTTATAGTAATTATCAAGTTGGGTTGATATTTATAAGAATGAAAATTTGGATTACTATCCAAACTGACATAAATAATACTTTTAAATAAATAATAATTAATTAAATTTCATAAAATTCAAAAAAAAATCATCCAAAAAACTAGTATAATTTTGAATACATTATTAATAATCCAATTGTTTTTCGTTTTTCATTTATAGTAAATATATAATCTCTATATTATAAAAGAAAAAGTAAATAAAGTATGAGTTAAACTGTTACACTAAGAGTTCAATCCAAAATATACGATTTACTTTGTGACATAAACTTGTATAAAAATCATTGTATGAGACTATTTCGAACCAACCATAGATTATACTCTAATGAAATCACTATGGAGCTATTTTAAACCTAAAATAAATTTATATTAAATTACTATTTTAAGATATCCCAAAAGTACCCATCAACTCTCTTATAAGAGGGAACCATTTCTTATTATTGAATAACACATCTAAAGCCCTTCAGTTTGGCCAGAACCTACCCATTTATCCCCAAAATATCCCTCAATTCACATTGGAGTCCATTATTTCTACAGAAATCCCTTCTATGGAGTTCATGGTTACAAACCAAAAGGGGATACCTGAAAAAGTTGTAAATGTTTTATCGCCTCTGTCAATATTTATTTTTTATTCTTCTTCCACATTCAATATTGTTTAAAAAAATATTATAACTCTATTATAATCAATGTAATGTTATTTTTTTTATAATAATGGGTAAACCATATTTCTCATTTTGTCTAGAATATTAATAACAATATCACCATGCATGTGTACGTACGGCTTACAGTCTCCACATCATGGTGTAATTTGTTATTAATCACAACATTTATTAGAGGAGAATATTGATGCGTATAATGTAAATAAATAATTAATATAACATGAAAATAATTATGTATAACTAATATACCATAAAATTTTATACCATTTAACCATCAAGGGAATGATCATGTTGCTCGTCCATATGTACGGCCTACCAACTCGTTGACGCGGTGAGATTAATTCTCCACATTAACTATTAAATAATGATTATAAAATTTATATTATGAGTAAAAATAATAATAATTAAATTAATGTGATTATGGATATGAATAAAATTTATCTTATTCATAACAAACATGACTTTCATGTCAAAATAGGAAATCAGAAAATGAATAAGTTATCAACCGAAACAATGGTAATACTCAATTATTATTAACAAAATGATATATGCGGTACATATATGAGATCATAAATATATATATAGTTCTATAATAATTTTATAACCTACATTAAACTATAAAGGAGGTAAACACACCCTATACTAAAGGAAAGTACAATGTAAGGGTTAATTTCACAATGTCATTATTACATGAGGTTGTTTTTATATAAGTATCTACTGGGACATCTTTATCACCCATGTTCTATGTTTGTAAAAATTTATTTCAATATTTCCAAAAAAATTAATTTAATTTTTACCGATATATTATTTTTTATAAATTTGTTTAAAAGAATCATTCCATCGTTTTTCAAATGAGTTACTTTATGAACTTTTCGACAAATTAAATATAGAATATTTTTTAACTAATATGGAACAAGTGGCTATTTTTCTCCCTGATTACACCTTAATATTTTGAAGCTTACCATAAAATATTACATGTTTGGTTTTAAAATAATTTTTTTATTATTATTTTACATATTTTAAATGATTTCAATCTAAAAAAGAGATATTTCTCTCAAAGATCATTAATGATTTTGTTAGATTATTTTCACCTATGTCTACATCCTTTGTTGTAATTTATTTTTAATTATTTTTAATTTATTATGTTAAATTATTCTACATTGTAATGATTTTTTTATAATATATTTGACTATGGATGCACCATTTTGATACCATTAATTGTTTATGGTTAAATTATTAACATTTTATATGCTAGTTTTAATATGAATGGTTATGTTATATTTTACCCCTTTCATAAGTTGAAATAATTTGACTTATTATGTGATGTATGTGGCCTCCAGTATCCCCTTGATTCATTGTTAGGTAACATTAGAGAAACATGCATCTTAGAACAAGGACTTGATGATGTGGTTATTTTTTGTCTTGGCACGATGCCTTGACGGTATGGTTATGATGTCTAACATTATGCATTCTCTCACCATGATATCAGTTATTGATTTTTCATATGATAATTTGAAAATTTAATTATACATGATAATGATTGAATGGAATTATTTTATTTATTCATGACATATTCTGATGAATATTATGTTTAAAATTATTTTTTATGTTTTATACCTTTACCTAAATATTTTATACATATTTATGATTGCATCAACTATATTGTTTATGTTTACTAAGCATCTGAGCTCACACATTTCATATGTTTCATTTTCCACAGGATGAGAAAAGTATATTTTGATTGACTTGTATGGATAATCTGAGGGATACGAGTGTTTTCAAAGAAAAACCTATGTTGTTTTAATATCTTGATGTAATGTATAACAGTTCATTGTATATAGTTTTTGCAAGGCTACTAAACTAATCATTCCCTTGGGATTTGATTTCTTTTGATTATGCCAGTGTAATAAAACAATGCACTGACATTGGGTAACTAAGGTCAGGGAGTTACAACTATTCATTTAAATTATCTATACCTTGTGGAGTGTCTTTGGTTTCCATTGTTTTTATGATATTTCATGGAATTTGTTTACCCCTGATATTCTATATCCTGATCCTATATATATTATTGGGGATAATTCTATCCATACATGATATTTTAATTCTCTCAGCTCTTGCTTCCACCTTAGGGCCTGCTGGAGGTGGGACTCAAGAATAATTATATATCTTCATTAATATTCATCTTAGGAGGGCTATATTTAGAGGAAGGGGTAATGATAGATCTCTCTATATGTGAGTTTTATAGATAAGATTCTGTTTTTAGTTAGTAATAGTTAATTTTTCAATTTTGGAAAAGATGTAGTTTCCATTTCATTGGGTACATGACATATAATAGGGAATACTACATAGTACATGGGAATTTAGGACCCCTAGGATCTAATTCAAGGTCTTTGGTCCTACCAAACCACCAAGTGAGGTGGAACCTATTTTAGGGATGTGACTTATGGGAGATACATGAATCATAATATCATGGGTTATTATTTTAATTATGTGTTATTTGGAATTTAAAATTATTTAAATGGATCTTAATAGAATTTAATAGTATCAGGAATAAGAAATATATGCCTCCATGTATTCATCTGTCTATGGTTTTGGTAATGGAGTTTTGACAGGCTATCCCAGTTGACCATTGGAGGGTCAACCCCGTTTGGGTGGATGATCAATAGTTTAGGACATTGGGATACTTTCAGAAAATAGATTTGAGGAAGTATGAGAGTGTCATTTTTTATTTAGAGACTGAGAGTTGGTTGGAGGATCTCAAGGTCACAATCAAATTGATATTCTCCCTAGTGGAGTATTGGGATACATATGTAGATATCTAAATGGGAGGATCTTCATTTCAATAGTGGATAACGTAACATGGTGATTGGAAGGAGGTAGTTGATGCATAAATCTAATTTTATAAGGATTTTGGAGTCGAGTTTCAATTAGAGAACAATAATAATGTGAAGTGGAACGAGATAATCTCTCTTTTGTAGGGGATTATGTCTTTGAGGGGGATGGTAATCAAGTTTAATGGACTTTTTTATGTCAACCTAAATATTTTTCTTGTTAAATATTCAAGTTCATGGAATCTTGTGAATAAATTTATACCTTCAATGTAGTATTAAATACCCCCTTTTATGTTTCCAATGTATTTGAAGGTTGAAAAGAAGATCAAAGGGATTGAGTGCATACACTAATGAGATTCAGTACTGTGAGAGGTGAACCAATCATGTAACAAATGGACATGATAGGATATCCATTATAGCATATTCTAACATTGAGTTATTCCACGATATATTATAGGGTGATGTGTTGAATTAGTTGGAATATTTGTAGTCAAACCCTGATGATGAGGATGATATAGTGCATCTCTAGTCAATGGTTTTCACCCCTCTTCTTCTTCATCAATTCATGGAGGTACATTTTGGGGATATTGATTTTGGATATAATTTATGGAAAGGTATACTCTTCACTTGTTCTTAATGGATTTTATAATGGTGTAGAGTACATAATCATTCCATGGAATGATGATGAATCCATTCTTGTTATGAGAGTAGGTTTTGATGGGGATTCAGTCCCGTATTGTAATTTCTAATAGATGTATGGATAATCAAAGATTCTATGGAATAATGTTTGGTGACCAAGGATTTTGTAGCTTGTTTCTATATTTAACACTTTAATGCTCAAATATTAGATGGAGAAGGACCACGTTCAGTTATATTAGTGGAAATGGGATTGAATCGTTGTTTTTATAATTTTTTCACTTCTATGACCTCTGAGAGGTCATGAAACTATTAGAGTTATCACCAACCATCACACCACATTGTCCCACTTAATAACCAGGTAAAAAATAGGATTATTTCTAGCCGAGGGATTAATTTATATAAATTATATTTTCCATATTCATGTAACTACATTAATGACTGTTTAATATTGTTTTTCCAACTCCATATCACAAATATAGAGAGGGAAAAAAATTCCATTGAGACATAGTTAATGTTGGGAATATTTGGATATCCTTAGTAAAAATATACACAGTAATAAAAATTTCATAGAAGATATATGAATGAAATATACTCAAGGAAGGAATCTTCTTACCACCACTACATTATAGAAACAAAAATATCATAAAACCTTCTTCATAAAGGTTAATACAACCCAAATGAAAAAAAAATAAAATATATCATCCTACACATTAGGTCATACTTATAGGATTGGGATTTATCTAATCCTGAGGAAGAAAAATTTTATTTTACAATAGTGATTCAATGAACCGCTCAATTGTAATAGTCAAATAGGTGTGGAAATTAAGAAACTTTTCTATACTAAGGAAAAAATCATAGGGAACCACAACTATTATGGACTGCTTCAATGATGGAATCATTGTATCTCTATCCCTCTCCCAGATTTAGGTCACACTACTGACCGAAGTGTATGATCACTGATCCAATCTATAGTAGCCTCTAAATAGATGTTTTGAATTAAGTTTTCGACGAGAAACTCAAATATAATTAATTTGGGATATAGAATTAAAACATTTTCTTAGGATTATGTCTATAAAAACTATATCTAAAGTAGAAGAGAAACAAACCATACCTCTACTAACAGAAGGGTAATCTAGGTTAAAAGCCTCATCTTCCTATACCAAATCATTCACTTATCCACCAACTCTCTTATAATATTATAGAAAACTAGGGGTAGTGTTGATGAGAATTGATTAAAGATCTAGCCACCTCCTTCTACTTTCCATGCTCCATTGCCACACCATCCCACCTATAAACCTCTATATTCCAACTACTTTCAAGTCATCGGTGGTCATTTTACCATATCTATATTTGAAAAATGTTACGTATGAAAATCTATTTTGATATTTAATCTTTCATGAGAACAATAAAAAACTCATTTTCATAAACCTATTATACTATCCCCTAGGTCCACACAAATGAAATAACCTATTATGTTGTGTCATGCATTGTATGCTTTCTGTCAATGAATTTGTCTCACCCTGGAACCCTAATGATCACTAATATAATATATAATGATATAAATTTTACCCTTAACATCATAACCAATCACCAACATGGACATACATGCTTTTGACTGACATTATGCATCCAACTGAACCACTAGAGGGGGGTTATAGGTACATGTCAATGAAAAAAGAACTTCATGTTTTCCACCTGAAAGAAAAAATCACTTTAACTAATCCCCTTCATGGTGGCCTCACCACATAGTGGGTCATACCTTTTACCCAAATATGGAATCATCATTTTTATTATTATCAATAAATAATAAAATATGACAATACATACCATGGTCAATGTGTTTATCTGGTGAGATAACTTGATTTGGTCATGAAAACACATTCCATTCTTATATGATGTACCAACTAATATTTTCCCCTACAACTAGTGTCTATATTTACCATTTAATGAGTAATGTTTTTGGAGTCCCAATGAAGGGATATCTCATCTATTTCACCACCACTAGACTCCCTATCTTGGGAACTGAACATGAAACACTTAAACATTATTGCCATAAAACCCAAACAAAACCTCAAAAGTAAAAAATCTCCAATCTTTTATCTTCATGTATAATCACACTAATACCATTATGTTATTGACTAACCCAGTATTTCATATCTAGATACTTATGATATGCATGTTAAAACTCAATCACTCCTCTAATATGGTTGTGGGTAGAGACCAACATCTAGTTGGAATATCACACACATTAGAGAAATAATCGTAATGTATCTGTACAGACGCACACACACTTATCAAAATTATCATAAAATGCTAAAAGGTACATAAATATACACCTAATACCATAACCCTGGAATAAAATTAATCCCACATAAGATTACAAAAAATGTACTATAAATAGTAAAGTCCAAATATAAGCCCACAGAACACTAGAAACAATGTCCATCCTACTCAGAGGGAGGGGACATGAATGGTTTGTTCAGATACCATATTGGGGTGAGCATGATAATAACTATTAGCACAACCCTAAATAACCAAAAAAATCAGTAAGATACCATTCAGAACAAAATAAGGTATATCAACTAGGATATGGGACATAACAGTAAGAACAATAATAAATCTTATATATACTCCTGATATAATAAATGTGTCAAATAGATCTCTACATGACTTCCATACACATGATCCCACTCAATTATTTTGAGTAAATCTCATCCAAGAGAATCCACTCCAAGAGATGTGTTGTAACTGATGGATCTCATCCAAATGTTTGTGCTCATCAGTTGTCACAATAGAATAAAAACTCTAGAAATATGATGACAATAACATCAATATAGGGGATCACACCTAGAATCACTACTGAACATCATGAACCCTAATAGAATAACCTACTAAGTGGGGTTTTTTTAGGATAATATCTTGTACCCCAGTGGATTAACCTTCTATATAGGTGATCAATTCCCTATTCAAAAAGGTCAGGATGATACCAAAAATCCCACCCATGGAGAATTAAGGAATGCTATATGATATCTCCCTACATCATACAAAGGGACACCACAAACTCTACCCAAGACTCATCTTATATAGGGGATAAAAATACTATGATGAGGATATATTCTCACATTGTACACTCATAGTGATAGACCTAAGGAACTCACTCAAATAATACTAATCTACATTAAGAAAATTTAATGGAAAAAATGCATGCTCATTCCATATATTATTTGAGAATAACAACAGATTCAAACTTCCATTAAGGTGTACATGGTGTGTCCTATAATTGTAAAAAAATGTATCTCAAATCCTAGAAGGTCCCATGTCCAATGATCAAAAGTCCTAAATCTCTATATAAATAAATTGTGTCTCCCATGGGGTACAAGACATCTAAATTCCCATCAATTACTTTTTTTCCCCAAGAATATTCACATATGCATCTATTAATCCTTATGTACTTTGGTTTATGCTCGTGTACTCTACCTGTTCGTGTGTACATTCTGAATAATAGGATTTATTCCCTATCATACACGATTTATGGGTCTCATGATCTTCTAGTCAAATAGTCCATGTACACATCAATCCATCCTTAATGGATTAGACAACATTTTTCTTGGAACATATGGCATGTTGCACCACATGCCATCCTAGGCGTGTAAACCATGTACATTTTGCGATGGTCAGCAAAAGGTCATATTTTATGTGTCCTCACCACACAATGTTTGATACTTATTATCACACAAAATCCATCATAGCTATACAAATATGACTATATTTTTTCTATTTCTAAACAAAAAGTTGTTCCATATGCTTTTAAAAAAAATTCCTTGTTCTTCATTTATCATTCTCTCATGTATCCATCACCCTTGATTCAACTTTAAATCATTTTTTGATCATGTATATGATCTATTCAATACATTTCATCACGAGTCACCATATTTTAGACCTCTAATCCACTCATAGTTCCTTCCTTGTTCTTCATAATATCACCACAACACTAAACCCCAAGTATCTAGTCACAAAATAAGATAGTGATCCATCCCCATTACCATGAACCTTACTCACATCCCCTATGATGAATCCACAACTATGGAAACTATCTATTTCAACAAAGATAAAATTTACAAGGTTCTATTTATATGTATCAAACAATATTCCGATGAAAATAAATTTCAGAAATAAACACCTACTGAACGGCGGAAGAAATGAACAAAACAAAAGATTGGGAATAAACCAGAGCTATTTTAATTGTTTTCCTTCACCTTTTTCTATTTTAATGATGAATAAATTTACAATAATAAAAAAATAAATCAAATTCACAAATTCAATGAAAATAAACCCATTTCGACAAATCATGATATACCCATGAATCAATCAGTTTGTTGATTGATACATATTTATCCTAGGATAATAAAAATAGTGAAAATAAAATAATGGAATACAATGTCATACCTAGAGTTAGAACCATCATTGGTGAAGAATGCATATTCTAATAAAGAAGATAATGGTTTGGATGTGATAAACGTCCGTCTCCTGGTTCTCTATGATCTGTTGATCACAGACCCTAAATTCTGCTCTACCAATGACAAAATCCTTCTTCCTCTCAAATCTCATATTTTATAAATACAACCCTCAATATTTTACAAAATCGTACATTTATAGATAGGTTAGGTAAACTTTATATTAGAAAAAAATAAAATAAATAAAATAATTTATTCTATTATTTGTTTCTATGATGATGCATTAAATAAATTCTTAACACCATCATTGTTTATGTCATGCCTATGGTAATCCACACATTCCAGATTCAAAGATGACCTCATTTTTTTGATATGAGACTCCACCCATGTGTTATTACAATATTTCAGAAAAACCATGTATGCATGATATAATATTTTTATTATTTTTATTATATCAACACTGATGTTCACTAGGGAATAGAATTCCGCAAATTCGCAACACCTGGCTCAAAATATTTATTTATAAATATTTTAAAGTATTACATGAATTAACATGTACATTTTAAAAATCATCAATTAGAATAAGATATGAGATTACATATAGAAGGATTCCCATGATAGGACCATTATGAAATCATTTTTGTGAATATGATCGGGGATTGCACCAAGTAGGATTTGTGCAGTATGTATGGATCATTGATGGGAATAAATAAAGATATCATCAATGGGAACATGAGTCATGCTTAGATCAAATAAGTGGCATGTGATATGTTGGGCTCATTGATGAGGTATAGGGATAAAGTAATCAATTGGACCATAAATGGATATTACACCTAATAAAATACCTATTGTATATAAGATATGGATATCTAGTGTAGGGACTAACAAAATGTCAAATTAGTTACAACAGTAGACCATTGGAAAGAGGTCATTAAATAATTTTGGATATATGAAATTTAAATAAAATTGGTGTTTTATTTGAGTTGGAAGGGTTAAAATAATTCAATTATTTTTATGGTTGATGGTTTCATGAGAAATACATGATAATCCATCCATAAAGATACTAGATATATTCTATTCATGAAATATCTACGGTAATATTTATTTAAGAAACATATAAGTGAGTGACTGTAAATTTTTTACAGGGGAGGCATTAGTATATAGAATTTATAAGGTAGCCTTTCCAATTTTCCATGTTGAATTCAATAGTTACATAATAGTACTTCAAAAAGTCTTTTACTATGTATGTTCTTTATAGATAAACAGTATTATAAAATGTGAAAATAATTTCTTTCTTTTTTCGGGGAAAATTCTTATCACTTTTGAAAGAGTTTTTCATTGTTATTTAATAGAAATTTGTGTATCCATTTACCTATAATTGTTGGATCCATTATTATAAACATGTTATGCGGTCAAATAATTTTATTGATTTGGATCATCAAAAGAAATTAAGACATGAATGATTTTATCTTAATGGTGGAAGATTTATTATAATGAGATGATGTGTTAAATATAATTTGGTAAAGGGTTCTATATGATGAGACGTAGGATTGAATTTGATGCCACCAAAAAACATTTGAAATACTCTTATGCTATTGTGACCATGACTACCTCATTATTATGTAAATTCAAATTATTTTAATGTTTAAACTTATGCAGCCACAAGATCCAGCTAAGGATCAAATCGTTTATGGCCCTAAATGTTTTTTGAATGAATAAAACATGTAAAAAACAAAAAAATATTATTATATGGTAGAAAATTATAACTAACTCATATTTGAAATGAATCATTGAGGATATTATGAATTTTCATTGGATTGTTATTGTGACTCCACATATTTTATCAAAAAAAATGGGGATACTTCTACGAACAAAAATATTCCTTCAGGGTAAAATTTTCTATTATTCCATTTTTTTCTTACCATTCTATCTTCGTTGAGGTTTTGACCCTCATTTTCAAGAAGTAATAAACCAAAAAATAAAATATAATAGAAAATAACGATCAAATAAATAATAGAAACAATAAGAAAGAAAAAATGGCCCAATCATCAAAATCAATCATTATACCCTAATGAAAACAATGAAGGGTGGTAAAATATGACCTAATGAAATAAATTTCATATAATCATATTAACCCATGAGAATGAAATGGAAGAAATAAATAATTTCTTAGAACTTCATTAAATAATAACCCCAACTCTCACATACTACCTTTATCTCATTTTATTAATCATCTACAGATCTATCCGTTAGTCTATCCATAGATAACCAAAAACCTTGATCTATATATCCCAAGTCATCATAGGGGTTGGATTTAGGTTCTTTCAATTACAACACTATAGGAGTACACTAATTCTTTGGATCATATATCATCACCATCATCATCGTCATCACCATGTCTATTTCATGGAAGTGATATTACTATATGTTAATCCTCCAAGGATGGGGTTATACTCTATCATATTCATTTGAAAAATCCTCCAACCAACCTTATAAAAACTATTTCGCTAAGACATATATACCACACACACACACACACACCATTGTGTAACCAAAAATAGATAAAAAAAATTGTACAGTGATTTTACATTTCCATTTGCTAAACAATCAGCACATATGACCTTATATATTAACATATTCATGATCCTAAATCCAAATATAAAAACTTTTTGTCATCATAAATGAAAACAAACATTATTTTAATATTTCAATTAATATTTTAATCATGTCAGTATCAATACCATATAGTTTTCATGTCTAGTTACTCTATGTTAAACTTGTATAAGGAAACTTCACACGGAATAAAACACAATCTAATCCTATAAATGATACTAAGGAGGGAACATAGTCGGATAGTTAACTCGATATTCATAAATTTAGATAATTTTCATGATACTATGACTACCTTCCATTAATATATAATTAGAAATAAATTAACATAATATTAATGTTATATCTCACTTTCACTTATGAGGATAATCAATAGGAAAGTAGAACAATAACTAAGAAGGATAAACACTCATCTATAATATCAATCATTTCACAAAGGCTACAGGGTTGGTCTTTCCCTTCCCTTGATCTATATCAATAAATCCCGTAATAGAAAAATGTAATACCATAAAATAATCACCACTCAAGTGTAACCAACCAATTAATTTTTCATAAAAACTAATGAAACACTCAAATAATTGGGATTCATAACAGATTCATTGAACAAATCATCATAAAAAAGGGTTCCCCATGAGGTCCCTTTAATAACCAACCAACAAGAATCCTATTAGAACTCCAATTTTTTTTAAAATAACCTTCACATAAGGAAATTTTATCCTATTTTTCTCGTTTGATCATACATCATCATCAAATGGGAGATAATATAAATGGAATCCTTAAATCAATAGGTATCAGACAAGAAAATTATCATTAGAAAAAATAGACTAACTATAACATGTTTATTGAGGAAAAAATAATCAATGTAATTCCAATTTCCATTCATATAAGTTACTAGATTAATAGAACTATATAAAACATAAAAATTGCGGCATCATTTGTTATATTTTAACAGTTAATCCACCTTTTCTAAACCCTATATAATTTCAATTAATATATATTATATTTAAAAAAATAATTTCAAAACAAATAAATATAAACCAAAATTTATTTTAATATTTCAATTTGAATCAAATAACCCATTTACAATCACTTTTAATAGGGTATATAAAATTTTCATTATAATATTACTCTATAAACTAACTCAAAAAAGAAACATCCCATACAATGGGCCACAAAAATTCATTTGACTATGGTTTCCCCAACGAATCATTTAATAAGCTATATAATCCTTATTGACTTGTAATGAAGTAGTATCATATACCATTTATTTAGTATATTCATGAAATTCATTAATAACTATAACTAAAATAAAAATATCCCATTATTATAAAATAATCTATGAGATAAAAATACCCAATTTGAATAGTCCTCATCCCTCATTTTCATTTCTTTTTAATAATCATTATTTTATACTAACCATAGATAACATAAGTAATAACCAATATCATTTATAATAAACATAATATAAAAAACATATTCCTTAAAACTCATCATATATTTATCTTAATTAATACAATACTCCTTAAGAAGTGATGCGATGTTGAAACCAAGAGCATGAAAGTGTGATCCACTCCCAATGATAAATTGATCCTAGAGTGTATATAATATCAAATTTTAAAACCAAAATAGATGGTTTCATTCTCCTAAATTCATGAAAATACAAATACTAAATTATTAGAGAACATTACATAATAAAAATTACATATAATTAAAAGAATATATCCATTATTATCCAACTCAATAAACACACATTAATTTTATATTCTTACAATGTTATTTCACCATGAGATGGTCAAATAGCATAATAAATAACTAGAAGACAAACAAAAATTAGATGTGGAGAAAAAACCAAAGGAAGGGGATGTTTATAAACTACCTTAGATCAAAAAAATAAAACATGTCTATTTTTCCAAGAGTATGGGGAGAAAATGGAGAGTAAGGGGGTTGATCCCCTCCCACTTGTATACTGTCTGGTAAGAATCTATGAGTTCGATTCAGGTAGAAAATTTGAGGGTTCCATTTTCCCTTCCTTAGGAAATTCAAATTATAAGGACTATTTATATATCAAATATAGGGTGATTTAGTGTACCACGGATTTTGTGAATTCTCTATTCCTTTAAGAACAACATTTTATAATGGTTTTATTTCTCAAACTACTTAATATAATCTCAAAATACCACATATTATACAGTTTTAATATAATATGGATATGCACACAATATTTATGTGGTTGGAATAAAACCCTAATCCTGTCCATGTTTTTTAAACTACTCAAAAAGGAATTTTTATTGTGACTCAAATTGAATACAACTTGTTAGAATCCCAATTTTTAATCTCTAAGTAATTGGTTTTACACCCTAATTATTGATCATTTAAAATCAGTTAGAAATTGGATGTACAAGACTTTATAAGATTATTATCACCCAAAATACATGATTATTCATTAATGTTGATACATAGATAGAAACATCATTGGTCTTCTCCCAGAAGAATGATATATTCCTCCTTTACTATTGTACTTCCTCAATAATCAAAATAGTGTTGATCTTAATGAATATTCTTAATCTAGTGTAATCAGGATTCTCTTAATTATTTTAAATAAAGAGTAATAATTATTATTTATTTCTGATGAAGTAAATTCCTCAATAAATTTTCAATATTTTATTTTCCTTTGAAATTTATCTATTTGAGAAACCTTTAATTCTTTAATATAAATGTCATTCTATGAAATTGACACAAAAAAATTTCATTATTTTGTTCATGTGAATTGCATCACACATGAATTATATTCTCCACATTGATATATATTCAAAAGCAAAACTACATTTCATGAAAATATAAAATAGATACACAACATCACAAGAGGTTAATCTTATTCACCGCCTTGGTATCCATATTCAGAAAATAATATTTCATCACATAATTTTATTTTTTATTTGAGATATCACATATAATAAAAGTAAATATCCACCCATCAATTCTTCCTTCATGAGAAAAAGTTAGATCACATGGTTTTCCATTACATGAATAGAGTAAATGTATCCTCCAAATCCTCTTCACATTTTACAATGGGTATGCAAAGTCATTATCATTTGTCATGTGAAAGATCACACATTTTATTCTTCTCCATTCATAAATCAACCCAAGGTATTTAGGTTCTTCTTTCCATCTTGTTAACATGTTAGTTATTGGGATCTTCTTCACATGAAAATATCATGTGGTTATCCCTATAATTTACAAAAAACACAACTTCCATGCCCTATTTCCTGAAAATGAGATCTCTCTCTCAAATATTTCTAAAGAAAATTGCCCTAAACTCTCAACCTATCGTCTATTTATAAGGGTGGTTTATCACCACCTATCCTCTGATATTCACAGTGAGTTAATTATTTCCAAATATATTGGGATATCATTTAATTCCAAAACTCTCGGTATCTTCATGCACTATATTTGAAACAATATATTCCTTATTTCATCATATGATAATGAAAATTTTAATTTTCTTTATTTCTATAAATACCTAATTTCATAATTTGATAATAGAAAAAGAAAATTTAAATTCCTTCATTTTACAACCACATAGCATAATTGGTTTGGTGAAACTAGTCAGTAGATTTGGATCGATTATAGGACCAGCTACGACAGTCATATGGGGAAATATATACATAAACATTCATATACATTAAACAACTCTCCATTTAATTCACCCAATATTCATACATTTAAATCAATAGTGGTAATATAATATACAAACACCTATGTGATTTATTTAGTTATATAGATAAATAACTATTTGAATCTCAACTCCGAATGAATTTTAAAGAAAATTATCATGTTCTCCATATATTTTAGAACATAAAACTCAGGCTTGTATATTTTTATATCACTTAGATGAATTATATTCTTAAAACAGATTAAATAATGTTAGATAGAGATAGCATAAATATAGATTATTTATCTCGTTGTCTCAACTTCTTTTCCTAAGAATGAACATGGATAAATTTTTTTGATCATATGAGGTTAAAACATGAACTCTAATGAGACGAACATCTTGAACATGTAGATTCCTCCAATCATATGTCAGATATGACAATGTCTCAATTGAATTTCCTGAGAAAATATATCACACAATTAATTTTCATTACATATCATTAAAAGAATTTTTATAGTAACTAGATAAAAATTTTCACCACCTCAACACATACATAAATTGGGTACTTCTATTTGATATACTTTGTTCAATAAATTAATCAATTTTGAACTACCATCCACACCAAGACTCAATATACACATACCACATGTGAATGGATGAACAAATCACCCATTATGTGGTAACCCTAGAACTCTTCCGGATCTATGGATTACCTCTTCTACAATCCATATATATAGCCTTTCCCATGTAGGTTTTGTCATTACCCCTTCCATTATGTGGGTAACTAGGACTATATCTCCCTCATGGTAGAGAATTTCTCCGTCAGCAAAACTGATGAGTAAGCCCATGTTAAATTTTATGGTTGTCCTTATTTACATAAAGTCCCACAACAAATATGAGTTATAATAATTCTAATTAGACAATACAATTTGAAAAACATTATCAAATATGAATCTTAATATCAAATTTCTCTTCAAATACTCTTTATATAATATGTGAATGCATTTTCCATTGTCTTATTTCAATTAATATTCTTGTCTAAAAATTATTTTAAATATTTTTTCATCATAAATGAAATTTAATATATGTATTTTTAACTCAATTATTTTTCCAATTTCATCATATTTATAAGGAAAATTTTGTAGGATACACAACCAATTCCATTAAATGAATCCATAATAATTTAACAAGCATCAATACGCAATCCATCAACACCTGTTGACTCATTGAAAAAAAAGAAACACTTAGGCACAATAATATCCCCATTTTTATCTTATAGTAAATATATCAACAAATTATTAAAGGAAATATGTCTGATAAAACCTTATCTCTCTAATTGATAATCATATAAAAAGGGTATGTGGGTATATTCTCAGCCCGATTTTTTTTCAAAATATGTTGTCTACCCTTATATGATTATTTCAGGAACACTTCTGATAGAGGGACTATATCACCCTTTTTTTAGAAAAATACCATAGTTCATAAACTCTGATCTTCATGGGATAAATATTCATGGAAAGAAAGAGAGATAAAACCATGGTTTTCTAATCCATCCATAAACTATCATGCATGTAAAATCATGGTAAGAATTTATCAATTTTAAAATTAGAGGTTGTTATGAAATGAAATATATGATCCTTTACACACATTACTAAAAGAATTATAATTTTTATGTGAAAAAAATATCTAATCCATTTTATAACATAATCATAAACTATGAAATGCTCATTAATTTTTATGATAAATAACATTGAAAAGTATGGATGAATTTTGAACTGGAATATCTCATATTCCAATTTTATAAAGCTATTTTGAAGTTCCACACACACTATGTAGTGAATATTTAAAAAATCCTTATCATCAATGATTCTCAAAAAAAGTTATATTTATATATACATAAATTACATGATATTTTTTAATAATATATTTATATAGGCGAATCTGGAGGAACATTATGTTTCTTTAGGAGTAACATCCATGCAGATACCTACCTTTCAAACCGAGCCATTATTTTCTCCAAATCTCAGTCAAAATTTTATCTAAATTGTATGGTATGACATTTTACACCTTATTTTATGTATCCATAAGATTTAAATTAGATATATATGTTTTTAAACTTACTCCAACTTATTACATAATTTTAATTGATTTCAATAGAAAACTAGACACTCTTTCTTAACATTATCTATCCTTTATGAATATTATCGCTACATACAACCATTATTCTATTAAATCATTATTTATTCACAATAAAGGGGATATATTCAAGTCATATTTTCTTGAATTTTTCATATGTATGGGCCTTATTCTTATATATTCTAAAAAATTCTTCCAATCATTCCTATCTAGTCTAAATTTAATGTTTTCATTATTTTTTGATAACAATGTTTTTTCTACGAGACCTTATTCCCATATGATCAATATGAATTCCCCATTATTCATTTAATTTTCCATTAAATGACATGTTAAACTATTAATAGTATTCTTTGTGCATATAAATTTCGTAGTACCAAAAAAAACCCCGAACCTAAATATTCTAAATTAATATACATTCTGTATATACACTTTTTGTTGTTATAATTCCCTAAATTTACCTTTCATTTTCCAAGAGTAAATTATTTTCTTGATGTCTTTATTTAAATATTTTATATAAGATAACACATATAAATTATCATTTACATCAATGTAGGTTATATATTGTTTTTTTCAACTACTTTATTTTCATTCCCATTTTCCTTCTACATTTGGTTAGACAATTTTCATCTTTCTTAAGCTTTTCAACTCCTAGATTTTGGAAAACTATTATTTTAATGAATTTTTATATTATTCCATCTTTGCATATATTTTTTTGAACTTATAAAAAGACCAAAAATATCCTAAGAACTTTCTAATCTATTTTTATATTTTTCCATAGATTTCATAATTATTGGACCTTTCTATTTCTGATTGAAACCACTATATTTTGTACTCAAACTAATAAAAATCTCTTCATACATATTCTCTCTTCCACAACTAATGTGTTGGGTTTATTATTGTTTTACACTATCAATATTTATACAGATTTTGGTTTAAAACATGTATGAAATTGTGAACCATTTTTAGTACCCAAGGAAGTTTCTCTGTCAAAGGATACCTTCATCTTGAATAATATTTCCATTTGATAAGAATAATGTCATACTATTATTTGGTTTTCTATCATGAATGAAATAAATTAGTGGATAATATTTTTTATTATTATCTTAGGATGATTCATCTCATAGTGATTCCTTATTCTTCTATATCACCTACAATTCTAAACACATTACATTGAGGGACTTATAGTCATCCCCAATTAATCTCAACCAAGCTTCACAATCCTCTTTCACCTTATTTATTTTTTATTCATACATTTTTATTGATCCATGTAAATAATTTTAATTAATATGAACCGTTTTTATTATATGATCTATTGGAATGTCTATTACTTCCATGAAATGTTGTGCATTTTTTCCTCTGAATAGAAATCATCTAAATATAATAAATAGATTTCCCACTGGGATACCTTTTCTATCCTTCTTCTATATGAAGAGTCAATTGTTTCCTAACTTGTACTATGCCAGTGAGAGTAATTCACCTTATGAACATATTATGTAGTGAATCCTTTATTTCTTTGGATTCTTCTTATAGTTGTTCTTTATTGAAAATAAGTCTCTTGATAGTACCAAAAAGACATTTAACCATATATTTGGGGGAATTCTTTATATGGTCATTGAGTTTATAATTAATGGAACTAAATGACATATTATCTTCATATATTGGTCAATATTCATTAGAATAATCATAATAAAATGTATTGTTACTATATATAGAACATTATATACCATTAATTATATGTTTCTATTAATTATCTTCAAGATACCTAGTTAACATCATTTTCTATTTTATCGTCCTTTTGTAGTCATAGAATAAATTAATGTATTTTCATCCCCATATTAAAATTATTGTTCTTTATATAATAAAAAAATGCACATCCAATAGTCTTTACTTCATAAAATATATTAAAAACCTATATAAAAAATAATATATTTAGATGAAACCCCCCTTTGAGTTGAGTTATAGATTCAAAGGATTGGATGGGTACCAAATAGAGGCGGTTGAATCAGTGATGAATTTATTTTATGTATTTTTACCATATTCCAAATTCATTATCTTAAACTGATCATTTTTATTGATCAACTCAATATAATTTCCCAATATCACATCATGAGAAGTTGTAATATAATAGAGTTAATCACACAATATTTATAAGGTTTAACATAAAACCATATTCATTTTCATGTTGGTTAGACACTCCACCATGTATTATACACTATCAATAAAAGTGAGTAAAACTTGTTAGGAACCCCAGTTACAATATCTTAGTAGTTGGTTGGACACCCAATGTCCCCAATTCTTTTATTGGTTATACACACCAACTAAAGCCTCCAGTATCTAGTTTTACAAACTAGATACATGATTACACTTCAATATTGATCGAAATATGGAATGATCATTATTAATCCTCCACATAAAAGTTATATACCCCTTTAAATGAGAACATACTCAAGAACATTAGAAAATATGGTCTATGAAATCTATCAGAAATTTTGTATTATGGTTTCTCCTCATACATTGAATGATTGACCATTTATTTTTCCTTTTTCAAGATGATGTTCGGACCTTAATAAATTAGGAATATTTTATATTCCATTCAATTATATATATTCAATATACCTTATATTTTTTATATCGAGGTGGTTATATAGAAATAAATTATTCATTATTATTATTATTCTTAGTTTAATTACCTAACACATCCTTGATATTTTCCTTATGGATGTTTCCCCAATAGTGAATCTTCTTTTCTAGAAATTATAAAATAGATAAACATATTCACTCCATGTTATTCTTCATTACCTCCTAGTTATTGTTACTCATAATACTAGATGGAAACACATAATGTCAAGTGTGACTCGAGAATAGACATCACATAAAAGGATTATATGATACTTTACAACATCCATTCAAAGATAAAGCTAGCCTACATGTATATCCTTTTCATGAATAATATATTGTTACCTGAAAGGTTCTTCAGTTATTCCAATGGGTATTAAATTTTATTAAACATCATCAATTAAAAATTTTATGAGGTCTCCTTTTTTATATTGTGAAACTAAAATATGTACAAAAGTCATTATTTCTATTATGTACCCATGTTATTCCACAAGATCTTATTTTTAAGAAAATGTCACATTGGATTCCTTCTTCATAACATAAATTGATCAATAAATTCATATATTTAATTTAAATGCTAGATCAATCTCCATTATTCTGAATTATTGTAGCTCTGAACACTCTACAAATCCTCGATTTATATATGTTCTTTATCACAACCTCTCCACCAGTAATCAATGCATGTTACAGCTTCCAAAATATCTTTGGATCTCATTTAATTCTATTACTATTAGTATATTCATGAAACTGAGATGATATGTGATTTATGTGATTTAGTTTTATGATCATGACATATTAAAGTGGTCGTTATCTTTGAAACTCCTCATTTATAATTATGTTGAAAAAAAAACTACAATTTACATGACCCTATATGACCAACCATGTAGAAATATTGGTTATGTGAGATACATGAAAATATTTGGTTACTTGAAACAACCATATATGAGGTTTATATCAGAAATGGATATATGAAACTTCATAGACATGAAACAAAAAACTATATAATAATTCACAAATCACATAAACTACAATCTACTATGTGATTCTTATATGGAATTTTTTATCTGAGTAATTTTTTTATAGAATAATGGTTAAATGATTCTATCCTCCAAAATAATATGGATTAAAATAATATTATGCTCCATGATTTTTAGAATCTCCAACTCAAGACTATATCCTCAAGTCACATTCGGTAAAATAATAATCATTAAAATAATTTATTCAAGAAAGACAATATTTTCATGAAGGGAGATTAATTTTCTCATTAGATCAATATCTTAGCCTCATAATAAACCTGTCTACTTTGGGTTGACCATTATAGGTTCATCCTTGAAAATTGAAAATTTTCAATTCTAATGCTTGCATATTACTTTAGTTGAAGTCTGAAAATGACAACGTAACAAATGGATGGCCATGATCAAATGAACCGGTCATTCATTGATATTTATGTATCATTAAGGGTAGGGGTATATTAACCACTCAACGATTCACCACACATAGACTAGTTCATTAGTTGGGTTGTTCTATATAGTACAATCTATTTTACAAATGGTTTGAGTTGGCACCTGGGTCAGCACCAAGACACACTATACACACACCAGATGCGGTAGGCTGACCCACTCTCCCTATAGTGAACCAACCATCAATATATATGAGCATTATGTACTCCATATTTACATAATATCACACACCATCCTACCCATATATGTTCTCTGTTGACTCTTTCTAAAATGAAAGTCCCCCGGTCTACCTCTCCCAAATAGTTAATACTTTCTCCCACACTGAAGTTAAAGACTGGTCCCTTATGTATTATTATGGTTAGTATTTTTTATAAATTCTAACAATTATATAATCCATACAATAAATCTAAGCATATAATATAATTATAATCAATTCTAAAATATGATTCTTAATGTCATCTTCCTCTTCAAATACATCCATGTGAAATTTGAATAAAATTTCCATTGTGTTATTTCAATTATTCTTATTCACTAAATATTTTTTCAAATAATGTTCCATCATTAATAAAAAGTGACACATGTGTTTTAAAAATAAGAATGATTCTAGAATCATCATAATTACAAGGATAATTATCTAATAATGACATTGAATTACATTAAATGAATCCTATGAAATTATCGAAGAATAAAATATAATCCATTAGTACATATTGAATAATATTATAAAAATAAAACACTTGGGAACAATATTTAAAATGTTAAAGATCTTATAGGATACCTTTTTGACTCTCATAGGATAAATGGTGTCTTATCTGGTATCTGATGGAAGAACATCGCCCAGTTGGTGGCCAAATAAATGGGATTGTCTCATGGGTTTCTCATAATAGTACCCAATGGTACTATACCAATTACATATTGGATTTATTATCTACCACCCAAAATATATTTTAATTACTAAACACAAATTTAATAAATTTTCACATTTTCTCCCTATCATCAACAATCTATAAGAATCTATTTTAAATTTCCAACGATTCTTAGAACATCCATCCTTTTAAGTAAATCCAAAATTTCAATTTCTCTCTATTACTAAATCTATTGTGTCCAACAGTCATTTTATTCAATAAAAAAACAAAATTTTAGATTATTACACACTGTTTGTTTAATATAGACTTTATTTTTTTAATATCATTCAATAATATTATCTCACATCCATTTCATATATCTTTAAAGTTATTTGAATTTTAATTTGTAATAATACTCATATTAGATAAAGTCTATCCATTGATGAAAATTCTTCTACTATATGAATTATTTTAATCTGAGTATTTATTATCCATACTAATTTTTATTTAAATTTTTCAGAGGTCTTATTTCTTTATTTCCTTTGGGTATACATTTTCAAATCAAGATAATGGGAGGTTAAATCATCTGACAAGGATATTATTTTCTAATCATAGTCTCACTTATAGATTAATGAAAATATTATTATACATTTTCATAATAACTATATCTGTTTCATTGATATCTCTTACAAACTCAGTAGGGTGAACACATATGATGAAATGGAAAAACTGAAATTGATTATATTATAAGGATATTATATAGAATTTAAATACTTTTGTGTTAAGGGAAACGAGAATCTCATTTTTATTTACATGATGATGTATTTCTATCTATTTTGTGGGGTAATTTTTTATGTAAATCCTTTTAAGAAGACCTAAAAGCGAATTTTCCACTATTTAAATTTCAAGGGGTAGGAATTAAGGGTTAATCTAGAATTTATGTTCCTAAATGAATACTTGAGGTTTTCTTGTGTTTAGTTCTTTCTGGGAAATTGAATGTAGTTATGTTGGATTTTAAGGTCAACCAAAAATACTTAAGGCCATGATAGAGTTTCATATCATCCAATAATGATTAAATGTTATATTAACGTTTATGGTCTCCCATGATGATTTAATTCCATCGAGTGGGATAAGGTGTTTGATAGTTGTAATTGGGTCCATGATAGGTGATTCCTACATATGCGTGTTAAAAGAATCAATACTAAATTATTTCATCTTCCTAATTTTATAGCTAAGTGATAAGGTATGTCATAACTTTTAAGATCACATGATGAGAATTGATATTATTCCTCTTATGGTTGTGTATCACATACAATGGTGTAATGTTGATTATGGTCATATAAAAAAGACTATTATGAGATTAATTCCTTGAAAATATTTGGTATTGGACTTATGTACGATTATATTATTTATATATTACACTAAAACAATAGTTAGGTGACTTTATGGGTCTCATACTTAATCCAAGTACATTAATATTTCAGTTCTCTAGAGAACTTGGTGAAGGTATCATGGGATTACATTATAATAGCATCCCATATATATTCACTACCATATATGTTGATAAATATATGGGTGAAGGGATTAATGAACCCATGGGAGGTGGGAACTAGTGTATGTAACATTTCATAAACACAATATTAGAAGATAGTCACATGGGATTGTTGATAGTGTCATTTGTTCCAGTAAGAGGTGTAAATGTGCGAAACCTATGTAACCTAATTGGGACATATTCAAAATAATCAGAATGTTTGGGGGATATATATAAACTCCATGAAAGGTATGTTATATCCTACAAGTTACCCAAAATTATTCTTAACAAATAAGTGATGGAAAAGGAATATATATATTTTGTAGGGGTTATATCATTCTAATAAATGGTTAAGCCTGAAATTTATGGTCTCAAATAATTGTATAGAGGAAGGGACTTCAAATCTAAAGTAAATATTAATGTCTAAACATATCAAACATTATCATTTTGAAGAATTTACTCATTTTTAATAAATTAATATTTCTCATGTGATGATATCTAGGCATGGTCCATGGTATATACTCTTAAAAATATCAATTTTATAGGACATTATCATATATTGGTGGGTTGTGAGTCCTTTTTTGTGTTCCAATAGAATAAGTGATTCCTTTCATGCTAAAAATTACATGGTGCATATATTCATAGTTGGTTCTATAGTATATTTCTAAGAATGAATGTCTCCTATATCTCTATGAGAGTTCGACACCTATGGGAGATGGGAGATATGATTTTGAATTTGGATCTAAGGAAGTTTGTAGGAGTGTTATGTATGCTATAGTGTCTCCTATGTAGATTAGTAGGGAACACTGAAATGTTGACCATGTTAATGTGTGGGTGTGTTTGAAATATAATAACATTTATAGGATAATTTATCCTTTTATTAGATAGCTGAAAATTATAATCCTATATATTTTTGGTGTTCTGGTTTTACAGAGGCATTTTGAGGCATGCTCACTAGAGTGAAGTCGCAAGTGATAAAATTTATTTCCCACCACAATGTGGAAGGTCTTGGTGATATGTAATTGTTCATGAAAGGGATCACATGTGTATGAGAGTATACCGTTTTATTATATGATACATTAGTGTCAGTGAAATATATTGTCACATCACTTTGGAACTGGTTAAATTTCTCTATTTAGAGCTTCGTGGAGTATCAGACTATATTAGCGATGGGTGAATTTTGAATTAAATTAATTTAGTGGTGTTTGAAGATATGTTTTATCTAGGGGGCACAGTGGTCATATAATTTTGAAAAACCCATAATATATTATAAGCTTATCCTTTTCCATTTTAATTCATTGAAAACTGAATCAAACATAAAATTCCTATAATTGATTTAGTGGTCTATTTTATCTCCTTGATCATTCAAATCAAAACATACCAACATTTAACTATATGTTACACATATATAAAATATATTTTAGGCTTAAAAGAAATATTTTAGACCAATAAATACATCTTCGGATTTGGTTATCATTTCTATTAATAATAGACTATATCCACAGACACTTGATAGTCAATGTTTTTCAGAACATCATCACTAGTTATGGTAATATTTTTAAAAGATGCATATCCTCTGAGTATTGAGAAATTATGTCACACATTGGGATCAAAATATTTTATTCTATAATAAATAAATTATACTCTTATATTCATGTCTACTAGGTGATGATTATACCATGGTATTCATGGAATCTTTTCCCCTATAAATTTAAACAATTCACAAACCTACCAAGGTTTGTCATGTATCACATTTTTATTCCTTACATATATATTTTTTACTAATAATTTCTTATAAATGAAATAATAATATTTTATCTTTTTAAAATTATCCCAAGTATGATCATTTTTAATTTTTTACAAATTTTCTCTCATGTATTTTACCCATGATTGAACTTTCATTATTTCATCATGTGATTCCAACTCTACTTTTGATAGTTATATTGTTCACTTTAGACTATTTATCTGTTTTTTATATATATATAATCTATAAGAATATTATATTCATCAATTCTGTCTCATTTACTCATCATTTTTATCAATGATCAAATCTATTTATTAGAAACATCATCTCTGTATTCATGTTCTATGTCAGTTATAATTTATTTTTCTCCTAAATTTATTCCAAGATCAACCTCTATCACATAGATATCCTTAGATTAATAATTTTTTACCATTATTTCCAATTTTATTTTATTACCATTATATCATTCATATCATAAATCATATTGATCCTTTTAAAAGTAATTGAATATTTTCTTTAGTTTTTATAACAATGAGACATTTCATTATCTGATGCATCTCTACACCTACCTTAATTATCTTATTCATTTTTGATATAACACATACATACAAACACTCTAATGTTATTTATTGTTGTATTTATTCTATTACAAATATGATATATTGTTCTATTTTCTCAAGGATATAAAAATTCAAATTATGATTATAATGCACCACATCATGTCTCATTTCAAATAGTTTTATGAGATACTACTATGAATGAGTGTCATCGTTTCCATGTTTTCACCATTTTATTTCACATTTTGTTCCAAATTTTTTTCGATAATGTTATCATTGATGAATGTTCATCTTAAATACCATGTTTCTGAAGATAATTTTATACATAAATTAATAGTAATTTTTTTTTACTTATCAATAGGTCTTTATCGACAACCCAATTTCATTTCTATCACACCTATGAATCCTATTCATGAATTCTATAACAACATATTTTTCATTACACTAACATAATGAAACTAATTCTACTATATTCCTCCAAAAAAATATGAAATGCTTTTAACTGTTCATTATAAGATTTTTAATTACAAAAGACACATCAATGTGACAGAAATCTAGAATATTTGGAACAATTTTATTTTTCTCTTATAAAATTTTCTCACCATATATCCACTCATAATAGATTCTCCCATATTTTTTATAGTATCACTTATAAGTTTTAATATAATTCACCTATTTAATCCTTGTTATATTTTTCCTATTTTTCAGGAATATAACCTCTAATTCTATATTATATCTTCTTTATTAACTATGAGGAAATATTCATTGTCTTGTCAATTTACATGAATTACACTTCAATTATTTTTCTATGATTGCATCAATAAGTTTCTATCCTTATAATTGATTATAAATATCATCAAATTGAATATCAATTTGAGACTCAAGTGAACATTTTTAATTGTAGTCAGGATATTATTTCAAATACCATCAACATAAATTTCTTTATATTCTTAAAATCCTTCTTAGTGTTCATTGTTTTACTACTGTCATTGATTTATTATAATCTAACATTTCTAAAAAAAAGATTCTTCTTTCTACACAGATATTCACATTAATTAACAAATTCACATTCTAATTCATGTGACACAAATAACCACTTATAATAATGCATTTATTCTTGTTCACCATTTAATTGATTAAATTTTTGACTAATATAATTCTACTTATCTAGTTACTTCCATGAAGATCTTCATTTATTTCTGATATAAGAGGAACTCTCATCATTTTATTAGTATGTATATTGATTTAATCGATATTATATCTTAGTAGGAATAATTTTATTCCAATTAAATTGATTTCAAAGAAAATCATTAAATTATCCTTGTTCCTCCAAAGGTTACATTTACATTAATTATATTCCTAACATTAATAGATTATTGGACAAAGTTAGAATAATAAAAAAATATCCATAAAAATACTTCCTTATTTGATATATTAGACATGTTCTCATTATAAATTTTTAGATTATGACTAACTATCCTCAAAGGTAACTCATTTCCTCATTATAGTATGTCATTGTTTAACAAAAATATATTAAAAATTAAAACATAATTATAAAAAATATTATTTAAGTTCCTTTCCATATTCTCACTACATATCAATATATATATATTAAAACAAATATACTGATTGATAATTATATCAAATATTTTTCTGTATGTTATCATTTTTGGTTATTATACTCTTATTAAAAGATCCTAATTAAAATCCAATTCAAATCATACCCTTATTATTGGGTATTTTATCATTAAGAAATATCTTAACAGTCCTAAAAAATAATTAATCTCATTTATTCTAGTCTTAATATAGTAATTTTCTAAATTTATGTTTCTATTTATAGCATACAATATTCAAATTTTCATCATTTTTTGTATTAACTACTTAACCCATTATAGATTCAATATTGTTTACAACATATTTTATACTAACATTTAGGTAATTTATTATACTATATTACTCATCAATATTTGACATAAAATAAATGATTTCTTATAGATATTCATATTTATAAGTATGCTCATTCAAAAATTTCTTTTATAATGTTATTATATCTCCATTCTTATAAAAATACTTAAATAATGTTATAATAGACCATCAATTTTTTTTTCTATATTCTTTTATGTATCTAAATATTTAACTGAACCATTGAGCTATATTTTTATTTCCTCCCCACCATTAGGTTGTTTTTTGTTTCAAAATTCATACATTGAGTTTTTCAAGGGTCTACATCATAGAATCCTTAGAGTCTGATTAAAACTAAATTTCAACTTCTCTGATGATAATTTCCAATTTTTCATCCCACAAAATACCATGATTTTGTTCAAAAACAATATTCTATATGTGTTTCAATATTGTTTATTCCATTTAGTGGTAATTTTTATTTTTATTTTTATGATTAATAAAAATATATATCATATAATTCAATAATTCTTATACATATTTTGGATTGGTTTATTTATTTTCCACACATAAATTAAGTCAACGAAATATTACATTCAAATACTAATTTTTATAGTTTAAATTTTATTAAAATGATTGATTGGAATTCATCACTCACATTATCATATAGATATTCTCCTTGATTTATGTCATATTTATTCATTTCAATGAATTCCACATCCATAAAATAATGGTTATATATTGATTCTTATTTAAAACGTAAATCATATGTAACTAATCTAATTTATTTAATATAAATTGAATACTCTTCAAAATTTGTTGCATCGAGATGCATCCCTTTAGTATTATACAATGGTGTTAGTATTATCATTATATGTTTGAAATTATTGTTATCTATTATCTTAAATATATGTACGTAAATAGATCAAGTAATCATTATGATTAAGTTGAAGTATCTATTTCATTATTATAAATTAATACATCTTCAAGTAATCAAACTTATTAGATATCAATTTCAACATTTAATTCTTCAACATGTTGCATTCTTCATAAATATTGGAAAAAATTTACCCAATGTATCTAGATGTCCTGAATCTCATTTATATTTAGTATATTTAATTCAAAAATGCATCATATAATGATTTTTGTACATTTTCATTAAAATTGAGAAAATTTTTATTCATCTAATTATTGATAATATATATAGTATCAATAACATGTATTCAATTTATAGTATATTTGTAAATACGTTGAACCCAATTACCCAGATTTGATGTATACTTTATTAAATTAGAACAATATTTGTGCGATCATATCCCAAATTACCAAATACTTTAGTGGTCTTGGTAAAATATATACATATTTGAAAATTAAAACTAAATTTGAAATCATAAAATAAAAAACATGTTGAATTTAATTATTTACCATCCTTTAAAAAATATTTATATTCTTTATTCGTATCATGGGATAAGAAAAAAGACATACTGGTGAGATCAAATAATTAATAAGGGTTACATATTACAGAATCTATCACATGTAAATAATTCATAATAAAAAAGAAATAATCAATATTGGAAGGATAATAACTAAATTCAAATAATATTTAATAAATATCTTTAGCACAAGAATGCATACATGTAAAATATTAATTTTATAATATAATGGATAATAAAATCCCAATTTTCAATGATGTAAATTCATAATATTTGATGTCATGATATTAATCATCATTATATCTATATTTTTAATACCTTATTCCATGATACATAAAATATGTGGGTATTTATACATCAAAAACACATCCAATTTGGCCAAATCAATCTTCTATTGAGATCTATCGATGAATTCAGTGGATATCGATAGCTATACCACACCCCTCACTTAATTTTTAATTAATTCCTTATATGTTGATTGGTGAATTAAATATATAGGTAATATTTCTTATCAATAAATGTCCATATTGAATAAAGAATAAAAAATATCATAATTTTACTAGTTTATTAAAAAACTATGACTGTAAATTACCATGTGTAGAAATGATTTATTGCTTAAGAAATAAGAAAATACATGATAAAGAAAATAAATATGTAAGGGTAAAATACTATCTAATGATGATAATAAAGTGAATGTTTTGAGTGAATGTTAATTAAAAAATATTTATTCATGATCTTTAATTAAAATACTTTCTATAGAAAAAATGAACATAAAACATCCATAGCCAAAATAAGGATGGTATTATAACCACGTATCACAGGTGTAGTATTAGTACAATATATGATTTTTTTGTTGATTAATAGAAATCTAATAAATATAAGATTAATTCATTCTTGAGAGAAATAACATAATCATTTTGAAATTAAATTTTAAAAACAATGAATTTTCAAAAATATATGGAAAACATTTTTCTTTGAAAATTACATTACAATATGATAAAGGATGCTTCAAATCATTAGAGAACATAATGATGGTAATATTATATTCCTTCTATGAATATAAAATATTAATTATTTTTATATTATTGATAAAAGGTAAAATGTATGTTGTTCAATAAATGATAATAACATTACATTAAATTTATTTTAGAAATAAATGTGTAAAAATTTCGAAATAATTAATCAAATATTATTAAATAAATTTTTTAAAATATTGTAAGTATTAATATGGACATGAATTAAAAATAATTTTTTTATAAAAATGGGAATTAAATTTGATATTTCTATAAAATAATCACTAATTCTATTTACCAAATAATATAAAATTGAAAAATTGCATTAAAATTACATTAATAACAAGTTTATATTAATATTAAATGTATTTATCAGAAAAGTTTCATATAATTTCCTTCAATGGAAATTCAAAAATAAATAATCTAGATTAAAATGAGACTGAATAAATAACTCTTACTACTTTGATAATGTTTGAATTATATCTCCCATGAATGGAATGAAATCCAGTGAATCAGTAAATACCCTTTATATAAAAATATTCAGTATATATAATATCAATTTGAGATTTTATACACCCCATAAAAATAAATAGGTGTATAATACCTAATCTATCTAAATAGTGTATAACATCCTATGAAATATCATTCAAAGATCATACCATTAATGTGATAGTTAATAAATAAATTAATTATGTGTATGAAATTTAAATATAAATAAAAATAATTTATATATAATATAAAATTATACAATGTTGTTTCAAAAATAATGTTAAAATATCAATGATAATAAAGAATTTTTTTAACACAATGATTTAAAATTTAGTTAAGAAACATGTTTCCACTTGGTAACATTAAATCCAAATCCCAAAGGAAAAAATAATTTTAATTGAAACATAAATTAACATGAATTTTGAATTATGAATTATATAAATTGAAAATGATGTACTATATACACCATAAAAAATAAATTTGAACATAATTTTAAAATATACCTGAATGAAATGAAATTGAGATAAAATCTTTTACCTCGTGCATCACATTGGTTGGATCTTTTTGACCTCATATCTAGTTTCTTTTAAAAATTTATTAATATATAAATGACCCATATTAATATTTATAATATCATATATGATACTCTTATAACATATTACCACCAGTTTTTTAATAATATTTCATCATTACAATTTTTTATGGGTGTTAACTGCTTTGTCTTCTCATGTATCTTCTTACATGAAAGCTTTGGTTCTTGTGACTTGGATTTAGTTTAATCATATAAAACATTATATTAATTTTTTTAATATTACATTTATTCATTATTTAGATTTCTGATATCATTCATAAAATTTTAAAAGGGAAAATGAATCATATCACTTTGTGGAGAAAATAGGTCTATCATATGCACGATCAACATTATAAATTCCTTAATAGGTGAATGGGTATAAAAGTTAAAGATATATTAATATAAAATAATTAGTACCATGTAATGATTATAATATGTGATAAATATTTTTATAATGATTTTAATCCTTCTGAGTCATTGATGGAAAATATAGTACATCGGTTCTCATGGTTATTGTCCTTTATACACACAAATGATTATTTTGATTCCCATTTGATGGTGAAGGAGATGGAATAATATTATTCCAATTATATAATAGAATATAATTATATGTTATATCATGGATTTATTTTATTTTAATTTTTAATACAAACTTGAATGTGGTAAAATAATTAATAATAAAATGGAGTTCGATGAATACAATTACCTTCACTTAAAACAACCTTATTTAGATCTCCTATTAAGGACCCTATGGGTGGAATTTTTAGAGGAAAATACCTATAGATTGTTTACAAGGATTTTTGGGAGGTAGTTACATTTTATATTGATTAATTAAATGGAATTATAGGTTCTAATATGTAAGGGGATAAAGATACAATTTATAATTGAGGAGGAGTGGAATTTTGTAAATACCAAATACTATTAATAAATTAAAATTCACTCTAAATAATAGTTATTAAAAATTTATAATTAATATATCGGAGGAATTTTAATTTAGATACATACCTAAAAAAACAAAAAAAATGAAATATGTTATTCCCCTTATATCAAAGGTTACTCAATATTACCATTTTAGTTTTCATTATGGTAACAAATTTTTAAACTTTCTAAATTTTCTTATAAGAATAAAATAAAGATAACGATGAGAGATAATTTATAACAACTAATTATTAATATAAAATTAGTTTTATCCAATGAAAATTTTATGTGGTTATAAAATTATGTTTTACACAAGCACATGTAATGCACAAAACCACATTTCAATGTTAACTGAATAAATTAATTTTTAATATTTTTAATATTTAGTAATACCAAAAAATAATTTTTAATTTTAACATAAATTAAGATATTATATTTCATAATCATGAATATAATTTATCTAATTAAATAAATATATTTTGAATAATTTAATTTAATAATGATCCTCTAAAAATTCTCAAAAAATGGCTTTTCAGGAAATATATTTCTCAAGAAAAAGATGATCTTACATTAACAATATAGCTACTAATCATTATTATATAAATTTAAATTATAATAAATATACATATTAAATGAAATTAATATAAATAATTCATCAATATGGGTTATTTTAATCAATTAAAATAGTAAAATATTATACAGATACAAACTGCTTTTTGAAAAATATGTTTTAAGGATAAAAAATAAACTTATACCATAATGCAATATAACGTTTATTAAAATGAAATTAATTATATTGATTATTATTAACGAAAACTTAAGTTACTATTAAATAAAATTAAATGAATAATGGATCTTAGAACTACTTAATTTATTGAACTAAAATTATTGTTTTACAAAAACAATCTATTTTTCGCTAATCACAAAAAAATCATGTTTTTTTAGAAAAATCCCAAACTTTCCCTCTATGTTTATTTTTACAAAAATATTTAAAACTTTATGTTTAGAAAAAAATTTCTAAAATGGGAATAAATTAATTATAAAATATTCTCATAAAAATATATAAAAAAAATTATTGAGGATGAATATATTTTTGATTAATGTAATGACTATACTAAAAATTGAGACCTTTTTGAAAAATATATTTTATTTTTATAGATAATTATTATATAATATTTGAAATTAATTTATCAATATTTATTTAAAAATAATTAACATTTATCTAAATAATGGTCACCTCCAAATTGTATAACACATTTCATTTAGGTTCAGTGATGTATGTCTTATATAATATTGAACATTGTCTTTATTTTGAAAACATGGGGTTTTAAATTTTCCCAACCTTTAATAATTTTTTTCAAATACATTTACCATTAAATAATAAATATAGGGTTTGGTATTAAAAAATCCATTTTAGGAAAAACCACATGGAAAAAGGGTTAATAAAACATCCTCTTAAAATGTATGTAAAATTAAATATGAAGGGTATAAAAAAAATTATTTCCAATTAAGAGAACATTAGTGGGAAGTGAAAATATATACATGGGGGAGAAAACTAATTCCCAATGTCTAGAATATACTAATATATAAATTGTTCAATATAATTTTTACCACCACAAAATCTTAAATCTTGAACGGTTTATAAGACCATTGATTCATCGGATATAATGGTAACTGGGTAAAACATTTGTTTTAATATATATTTTCATATATTTGAAGAAATATTTTTCTATATTGACTATGAAAATAAAACAATATAATTACATGATATGTTTCTCTTTCATAAGTTCAATTACATATATTTTTCTTAGATCAATTTCAATATCATCTCTCACTCCAAGAAATAAATAACAAATATTAAATTTTTATACCAAAAAAAATAAAATTAAATTCTATCTGATCATTTTATTCCATAAAATTTTATCAAGTTATTCCACATTCCTTTAGAAATAATAAATACAGTATATGGGTTTCACAAGTTAAAATAATTTACATAATCAGTACACCTTAATATTAATCACCAAATCCAAACATCAAACATAAATAATTGAAGAAATATATAAATTCAATATTAAAATATAAATTTATAATCTTAAAAATATTATTTTTTATCACATGTTATATCTAATAGTTAGAAATAAATTAGACATCTATTTAAACACAATAAATGTCTTCAAGGTACTTTCATAACAGAAAACCTTATAATGGGTATATTTTACATTAAAATTATAATAAAAATATAACATATTAACCCATGATGTTTAATAGAAGTATTAAACTATAAAAATATTATTGATAAACATATTTTATTTTAGGTATTTCCTCAAATATTTTAATAAGGTTATGTTCCCTAATCTAGGATTTACAAAATTTGGTTACCAAGGTTTCAACTAAAATTGCATTGATACCAAAAATAATGACCACAACCCAAGTATCCCAATAAATATGGCTAAATTATTATATCATATTTTTATCATTTTGAAATATATAGATCATTGGAATCAATTTCTCAAATAATTTGGATGTAAAAACATTTCATTATTTTGAACATTCTTACTTTAAAACACTTTTTTCTCATTTCATCGACGAGATTAATTTTTATATAATTTATGAAATATCTATGTATTGAATTTTAAAAAATGGATTCCATATTTAGAATCATAATTTAAAAATTTACTAAATATTTCCCATTTTATTTGTTGACATTATGAAGAGTATCTTTAGAAATATTTTTTACCACAATTAAATGAAAATCCGAAAATTAAGGGATAAAATAATATTATAAATTTTATATAATTGTCCTAAAAGTTGTAAAATTTTTATTATATGAGTATTTATCATATATATGAACTAATTTATCATTTATGATACCATTTATGAACTTTTATATGATAATATAACATTATAAGTATTATATTCAATGGAAAGTCAATTTTTCAACCATATTGCTTTTAGCAAGAGAAATATTTTTAATATTGTGTTACATAGAGTATATTTTAAACTATAAACATTATTTTCAGAAATAAAATTTTTATCTATATCATGTTAATTTAATTTTAATTTCTATTAATAAAAAAATTACATGAAATGTTGGCATAATGACGATGCAATAATTGTTTAATTAATGGAATAATAAAATAAATGATTTTTAAAATATTAAAATAAATATAATTTCTATAATTAATTTCATTAAATAATTTTACATATTACACATACATTTTATATATTATTTAAAATATTTTGTTAAATGATATCATTTATTGATGATATTATTTAAAAATCATGTAATGAATAACTTCAAACTTGGCACTAATGGTATTTTGAAATAAATAATACATTATTAATTGAAATAAATTTAATAAAATTTTAAAATCCATCCAATTTAGTTGAATTAGGTGTATTATTACATAAATTACTAAACTATTAGTGTTTTACATTTTAGAATAATTATATTAACCCTCAAACTGTAATATACATGCTACTATGGTAAGAGTTAAATGGGTTAAATAAGGGTTAAATAAATAACAAGATTAAAATAATAATAATAATTTTTATAATATTAATTGTATTATTGATTTTAGACCCACAATAATCTTATACTCTAAATAAGCTGATTTTGACTATTTTCAATTGAATTATATTAATTAAATGTTACGAATGTTTCCAAAGGCGACCCTCGCCTCATTTATGAAAGGAAACCTCCTCCATCACTCATTCATAATAAAATGAGACTTATAGATCAACTATTTAATTCCCATTTCTCCACCAAATATAATTAAAACTTTTCTATAGGTTCTATTCTACCAAAAATGCAAACCCAAGACTACTTAAGAGGTCATCTAAAAGAAGTCCACCAAGAAGAGGTAGTTCTTTTTACTAACTCATCCAGATTAATTTCATTTTCTACATACTATTTATATATTCATTAAAAAATAAATTAATAAATATAGGATCATATATGTTCTGAGATATTATTATGATTATGGTAAAACCATATTCCACCTTTAATTCGTCCTATGAAAAACATCGTCAACACATATGTGTACACACGACTTACTGTCTCCACATTGTGGTGTAATTTTTTTTCATCACCAATTTATTTGGATGGGTATAATGATGAATTTAATGGATAAGAATAATAAATGTGACAAAAAATTATTTCTTTATAGTTAATATACCATCAAATTCCTTACCCTTTAATCATTAAGGATATGATACAGCCACGTGTGCATACGTACGACCTACTGTCTCCAAAAACACAATGAGATTCATTTTCCATGTTAACCACTCAATAATAATTATAAATTTTTTATAATGTGTAAATATAATATCTATAAACTTAATATAATTATTTATAAAAAATATATTTTTATCTAATTCACAGGAAACATGACTTACAAGATGAAACATGCATAGGAAAATGAAGTAGTTTACACCCAAAATATGGGTAATAATGGAATATTACTAACAAAATTATATGAGAAGATCATATATGATATCATAAATATGGATATTTTTAAGGAATAAATTATATACATGTTTTAAACCATATATATGATATTAATCAACCTTAAATATTTGGAATGTACAAGGTAAGGTATTTTTTCTTCACTTTTACTTCTGTGGGACACATTCCTTATACACTACATGATTATTTTTTGTAGTGTATATACTCCTCAAGAATGTATTTTATGGGCGTTATTCTAAATATAATGTTATTATAATATGAATATAATTTATTTTCTTCCATGGTTAATATTACTCTACTGATTATAGTTGTTTAAGGGTTAATTTTGAAATCTCATTATTATTAGGGATTATTTGTTTGTAAGTATCTACTGGAAGGTTTATATTAGCCATGTCAATGTTTCTTAATAGTTTTTTAAAAAATATTTTTACAATAAAACAAAAAAGTGTTACATTATTTTTACATTTGTTTTAATTTTTATAAAACAGTCTGAAATGAATCTTTTTGTTATTTTCCAAATGAGGAACTTTTTGGATTTTTTGACAATAATATGAAAGGAATATTTTTTAAACTTATAAAACTGGAGCGAATTATTCCACTATAATTAAACCTTAATGTATCAAATCATACTATAAAAATATATAATATTATTTTCAATTAACATTATTTATATTAATATTTTTAAACCATTTATATATATAATTTTAATTTAAATAAGGAATATTTCACACGTTAAATTTATAAGGATTATATTAGATTATTTACATATATGGAAAAGTCCTTTTTGGGATATGATTCTTGATTTAGTTCGATCTATTATGATACTATATATATTATTCAATTTATGGTGTTATGATTAGTTTTACAATGAATATTCTATTTCGATACTGTTTTTGGTTTATTGTTACTGTATTTACATCTCTTATGCTAGTTTTTTAATATGAATTTTTATTTTGTTTATCTTTTCATGTTAATAATTCATTTGACATAGTTATTGATGGGATGACCCCTCTATAGGCTTTCAATATATCAGTAGGTCTCATGAGATAAATTAGTTTTGGAATTAAGTGATTCCATACCCATTTATGAATGGATTCATTATAAATTTATTGATGGTATGTTTATGATTTTTGGCATTATGAATTCTGTCATTATATGATTTTCTCATGTTATTCCATGTAATTATTATAATAGTATAATATCCATGTGATTTTTTTTATATAATTATATTATTTCTATTATGTCTTTTCATATTATGGTCAATATTATGTTTTAAGGGTTTCGGTTTTAGTTATACACTTTTCCATAATGCCTAATCTTATTATTCATAACAGCTTCCACTGTATTCTTACCCTTACTTAGTATCTGACGTCACCCCATTATTATATTTTATTTTTCTAAAGATTCCTAGATGTATATAATGATTAATATGGATGTTTAAGGTAAGAGAAAAATGGTATTCTTAAAAAAAATTCTATATTGTATTTTATATTTTCAATTATAATGTAATGTTCAGGTATGTCCTGTGGCATCCAAGAATGATAAATTGATAGTTCCTTTGGGATTCGGGTTATGTATATATTCTAATGTTATAATTCTACGCACTATATTTAGGCTACTAGTGTTGGGGTCATTACAATTGGTATCAAATATGGTTTAGTAGAACCATTGAAACTTGAATTAGAAAACATAGATTTGGTAATATGAGGTTAATATAGACTTTGTGAATAAATATAATAGAACATCCAATATTTTCTTTAAGTTATAAAATTATGTGCTTCTTCACAGGAATACATCAATCAGTGGATACTATAAGTGGAAGTGGTTTTTTCATTGATTTATATGGTTTTCCCCCAAAGACTACTATTACTCACACAACACTTTCAGGTTTTAGTCAATAGATAGAACTTAAAAGAGTCATTTTAGAATTTAATATGATGGAAAATGTGGTGGTTGTGAGAAACTAAATTTAATACTGATTTGAATTAAAGATATAGTGTCAATGAATAATCAGTTTTACCAATATATTATTAACAACATATACCTTAACAACCATCTGATCTCACCAAGGAAGAGAATGACATAGCCAGTTAAGATCACTATGGGTCGAGACCATGGAGAAGTGATGGATTTATTTCAATCATGGAAGAAATGTAGATGGTGACACCCAAAAAAGTTCCTCAATGGAATAGAAATATGATTTATGTTTGTGAAAGTATATAAATCAAAGAATTTCTAAGGAAAAGTTAAAAGTATGATGGAAGGAAATAAAACCCATCCTAAGAATCCATTTGTATTTTATTTTCATAAATGTGGTGACATTGGGCATTACCTGTGTAAATTCCCTATTCTGTAGGGTAAAATATTGACCAAGGAAGGACCTATATTGCAAAAAATGGATGATATATTTATTTATTGTTGTTGTATTGAAAACCTTGGATTATAGACTATTAAGCTATTAACCTTATTTGAAGTATGTCTATCATAATTTTTTAAAACTTATATTAATATTGATTTACAAAAAGGAAAACGTGCAAGATAGGTGAAAACCTATCACATTTGGAAAGACCTCAGGGTTTGAACCCACATCCAAATGGTGGTAAAGAAGAACTTCATACCACTAGCCTATGTGATGTCCTAGCAAGAATTGCATTTTTTACTTAAAATATCTAATAAATAAATGTAATTATTATTTTAGAGTCTTTTCTTTATAAAACAGATAACCATGGGAATGGAAAATGTTTTTTTATTAAGTGATTATTGTTATTTTGGAAGATGTTCACTTATTTGGTAATATTATTACATGAAGTTAAACAAATTATTATTAGGAATAATGGTTGAATTTTATTTTGGAGTCAAATATAATTTTTATTATGGGTTTATGTTGATTCATGTTAATTATGGAAATGGTTATCATATCTTTTATATTATGTTATTTAGGCAGCTAAATATTTTGGTATATTACTTTAAGAGTGATAGAAGTTATTTGGGGGACTTATGATCAAATCCACTTGATTTTTCTGTTTCAATATTAGTCTAGAAAATGATTTAGAATCGATGGTTATTTTTTGAATGGTATAGGTTAATGTTTTGGTATTAATATGGAATTTTAGAGAATAAATTTGTTTCTTCATAAAAAAAGTGGTTTATTATTTGTATGAAATTATCTTATAATATCATAAACAATTTTATTTTGGTTCATATATAAAGATAAGAGGAATTAATAGTTATATTTTTTGGTATTTTTTGATCTGTATAAGTATATTCAATTTTTTAGGTATAAAAAATTCATCTAAAATATACATAATTTGAAGAAAAAAAGGTAATAGGTGGGAATTGATTAAATTATCAAACTATAACATTAAATTAAGTATATTTCCTTATGATATTAGTCTAAAAATTAAATCAATTGCTCAACTCGAGTAAAATTATTGTAGAATATATGAATTTTTAATTTAATCATGTTTTTGGGAAATCAACAACCATTTTATCCCATTACAGATTTACGATTTTTTGATGGTTGACATTTTGAGGACCATGTTTTCTATCACTCATCACCAGAACATGATAGTTATATTTCCCTTTCAGTTCCATGTTTTCGATTCTCAAAAAAAAATTCCTGTCTGAATGCCTAATTTTTTTGTGACCATCACATTTCCCGTTTACCTCTTATTAAGGGAATGTTTTACTAAAACTATTTCCGATGCAGGTTACCTAAAAAAGAATTTTGAACACACAATTGTTTAATTTATTTGTGAAATTTCAAATTCTGTGGACAAATTTTTTTGAAGGAGGGGATAATGTTACACCCTAAAGATTCTATATTATGCCTCTTTTTAATGTTACACTTTTCAAATGCTTCGGTTGGAGGCAAAACCAATCTTAAATGAACTAATAAATATTATTATTATAAATATTTCACTATTATAAAATATGAATTAGAATTTTGGTAATGAATATTATTAAATAAATTATGAAAATATGATTCACACATTATATATTTTTAATTAGTTGGTGAAAAAATAATAAAAAATTAAAATTAAATCTTTTTATAAAAAAAATAAATTTTTGTTATGAAAAAAATTAAATATTCACAAGTGTGTTACATACAAAAATAATATAACAATAAAATTTTCTTGTATTATATATATATCTATATTTATTTTATTTTTAAATATTTTTCTTATGTGTTTTCTATACATGCTATAAGAACAAATCCAATTTGATAACCAAATATGTATTTTTATAAAAAAGAAATTTTACCTCCTTTTTATGGTGATCATATTTTAAATAAAATTATTGAAAATTATATATAATTTATTTAATAAAATAAAATTATAATATTAAATATTATATTAAAATTTTACATTGGGTGACTTTCTGATATTTTTCTGATATGTTTCGTGTTTTGATGAATAGTGATAAAATATTTCATTTTAATTGAAAATATCATTTTAATATAAATAGTTTATAGTGTTTAATTATATATATATATATACTATTTTAGAGTATAAGTTGATCATTTTTTATTATTTAATCAAATTTAGTTCATTGGATTTAATTTCAGTTAAATTTGAATAAAAAAACATTTAGTTCTTTTGAAGGATTTTACATTAAAAACTTGTTTTCTTTTTATGTTAATGAGATTAAAATTTACTTAATTTATGAAATATTTCTCTTAAGAATTTTAAAATCGATTAAATATTTGTAATAAGAGTTTACAAATTTATTAAAAAAAATTCTTTTATTTTTTCTATTAATTGTATCAGTAGTAATACTTTTTACCACAATTAAGGTTATATAATATAGTTTACTGTAAAAATTATGTTATAAGTTTTATATAATCACACAAAAAAATTTATAAATTTTATTATATGAGTATTTCTTTCCTATGATTTATAATATAGTTTATGAGACCATTTATGGCATTTTGGGTTAGAATATATCCTTATTAGATTAATATTCAAAGAATTGTCACTTTTTCAACCCTTTTGTTTTTAACGAGAAATATATTTTTAATATTGTGTAATATAAGGGATATGTTCAACAATAAATAGTATTTTTTAAAAATAAATGTTTTATATACATAATTATAATTTAATAATATTTTTTACTGATAAATTAATTACATTAAACAGTGACATAATGATGATGTAGTAAATGTTCAATTAATGGGAGACTCAAATTAATGATATTTTAATATTTAAATAAATATTATAGTACATTATTGTTGTCATGTAATAATTTTATGGATTAAATTGATAATTTAGTAATTATTTTAAAGTGTATTTTCAAATATATCATTGTTTAACATTTTTAAAAACTCAAATAATGAATTGTGTCAAAATTGATACTAATGATATTTTGAATTAAATAATATTTTATTAAATGATATATGAATAATTAAAATAAGAAATTTGGGAAAATGATTTGGATAAAGGTAAATGTTTCATCATTGACTAATTTTTTTGTCATTTTTTGTTTTATATTAATTATATTAACCCCAATAGTGTAACATAAATAATATCACACTAAGAGTTTAAAGGATTATGTAAGGGTTAAAACAAAACGATATGGATATAAATAATAATAATTTCTTGTCTATTTTTCATTGCTCAAATATATCTAGACCAATAATCAAATTATATTAAAAATAAGTCATTTTGGATCCATTTGGAATTGGAAGATACTTCATATTAATTTAATATTTTGAGAGTTCCCAAAGGCACCCTTCACCATGATTATGGAAGGGCACCTCCTCCATTATTCAAGCCAAATTTAACCATACAGATCAACTAATTCATTCTTATATCTCCTTAAAAAATCATTATAATTTTTTTAAATATTATGGTATCCTAAAAAGATTAACCACATGTCCATTAATAAGAGATCTAATTAACATATTTTAAGAAAGAGGTAATTTTTTTACTTACATATCCAATTTCATTTATTCATCGAATTAATATTTATGTGTTATATAAATTAAATAGTAATAAATACACTATCATATATATTGTGATATTTAATTATTATTATTTTTACAACCACATTCCACCTTTTATCCATACTATGAAGACTGATATCGCCGCACATTCATACATATGGCTTAGAGTCTCCCTAATGTGGTGTAAATTTTTTTCATCACAACATTATATGGATGGGTATAATTATGGTCGTAATGGATATATATATATATAAATATATATATATATATATGATAAATGTCTCATTATATTTATACTTTATAATTAATATACTATCCAATCCCTTATCATTTTATAATTAAGGGAATGGTTTCATTACTCGTGCATACGTACGAACTACCATCTCCACAACGTGAGGAGGTTCATTTTCAACATATACCATTAAAGAATGATTAAAAAAATGTATATAATTAGTAAATATAATTTCAATGAACTTAGTATAATTAATTATATAAAATATATAATTATTATCTACAAGAAATATTACTTACATGAAAAAACATACATAATAAAAATGAAGCAATTCACCCCCAAAATAAGGTTAATAAAAAAATAATATTAAAAATGATATATGAATATAACATATGATATCATAAATCTAGAAATGGTTTTGGTATAAATTATTAAAAAAATTAATCTAATATACATGATTTTAAATCACGGCAATCTAAAGCAATGTAGAAGGTATGGGAATTGTTTCTCACTTTTATTTATATGGTACATGTACCTTATACACAATGTGTTTATTTTGTTTGGTGTATATTCATACATGAATTTATTTTAGGGTTATTATTATGAATATAATGGTTTTTATTTTATACATATAAGTTTCTTTAACTCATAGGGAATACGATTTTACTAATTGTAAATTGATTATGTTTAATTTCCCAATATAATTATTGTTCGGGACTGTTTATATGTAAGTATTTTTGGAAATGTTTTCTAAATTATTCCAAATATTCTTACATATGTTTTCAAAAATATTTTCAATATTATCATATAAATTATTAATGTCTTTTTTTATATTTGAATATTATTTTTTAACATATTTGAAATGAACTTTTTGTGTTCTCCAAAGATGATACATTATGAATTTTATGAAATAAATATGAGTAGAATATTTTTTTAACGTATATGTAATTGGAGTATTTTTTACCTATCATTAAACTTTAATTTATTTAAGCTTACCTTTCATGTTAAAAATATACTTTAAAATATATTTTTTTCTTTTCTGATTTCTTGACCATTTAAATAAATTATTTAAATGTAAAAATAATAATTATTTCACTCAAGAAATATTTCTTGATTTTATTCAAGTACTATTATTTAAATAAACATCCATGATTAGATATTATTCATGATTTATTATTATTTATTATGATACAATATACCAATTTTTTTAAGTGGTTATGATATTTATGATTGTGTATGTACAATTTGGATAAGATAACTAGTTTATGGAGATAGTATTTACATTTTTGTTTGCTTGTTTTTCAATATGAATGTTTATGTTGTTTATGTTTTCATATAATTAATGTACTATACACAATATGTGTTGGGCGGGGCCAACTAAAACCCTTCAATTCATCAGTAGGTTTCATGAAACAAACAAGTTTTTGTATTGGATGATGTCTTACCCATTTATGTATGGTGTCTTCGTAGAATCCTCGACAGTATGTTTATGATGTCTTACATTATGTATTCCCTCATTATGATATTAGTTATTAGTAATCCATGTAATTATTCAATTAGTATAAAATTCATGTGATTAATTATATGTAATTATATTATTTCCATTTAATCATTCCATATTATGATCCGGATTTTGTTTACATGGATTTTGTTTTATTTATACACCATGCTTTAATGTTTGTTCATATTATTCATAATTGATTCTGTTATACCCTTACCCTTACTAAGAAACTGAGATCACCAATTTCATATGTTTTATTTTTCCCAGGATGTCAATATGTATATTATGATTCATATACATGGTTAAGCTATGAAAATAATGGTGTTCTTGGATTCCCTGTATATTATTTTATATTTTATATTTTAATTCAATGATTGAGTATGTAATCAGGATTACAATAATACTAAGCTAGTCTATCCTTTGGGATTAATGTCTTTTATCTATACATATGTTATAATATAAAACAATGACTCTGGGCTACTGGGGTTAGGGCCAATATTAAACCCATTTGTAGCAGAGCAATGGATACCTTCTTTTGAGAAGATATTTCCTTATCTGGGAAGTAATGGAAGGTATATGGTTATCATAATCTTTTATCATCTATTATGCGATGAAATTCAGTTACCTATATCGATTAATAATAAAATAATGGATGATGAAATCGAAAATATGGAATGGAATGATTTGAAGAAAATTTTCAAGGGAAAGTATTTTTATTATTAAAATGATAAGACATGAAGAGACAATTCTTGAGTCTAAGACAAAAAATGGATGGAAACATTTCTACATGTGATGTTAAATTTACAAGGTTATAAATGAATGTTCCTGAATAAAAATATATGAAAAGGAAAAATATTTCATGTTTTATTAAGGGACTTTTTCCATTTCTACAATGTGATGTATTCTATCAAAAATAATCTTTTACCGAGGATATAGTATCATTTTTCATCACGATTGAGGAGGAATTTTATAATCCATATTTTTTTATGGGAAACTTCATAAGAATAGGGATACTAAGTAATTCAGAAAAAGAAATAAGGTAAAAGGGGAAAAGGGATTAATAAAATTTATATATTTTAATAAATGTGGAAATAACTGTAACACCCCAGGTTAATAAAGAATATTAAATTTTCATATTTATCCATATTTGTGAATAAAATATTAAAATTACTTTAAAGGGGACACTATGCACGATGGCGTACCCAATACGCAACAATGAGTTTCTTGGGAATCTTGTGTTGCACTCTAATAATAAAATAATATTATTTTAAATGGAAGTAATGCCTAGTTGTTGTAATGATGGGAATGAACAGAACTAACTATAAAATGATTATATATGTTTTTCAAATATTTTTACTCTTTACAATAAATGTTATAGGATTAAAAATTCGAATGAATCCAATTTTAAGCGTAAATATTCTAATATTCTTTAAAAGGTCGATTAACCGCCTTTTGATGGAGAACCTATTTTAAATCCTCTTTTTGGAAATTTTATGTGTTATATTTGACAAAATAAAATTCTTCTTTAAAATCGGGACATCAAAATTTACTTTGTGTAAATTTTTGGTATTTTTCCGAAAAAGTTCAATTTTTTTTTGAATAGTGAAAAATGTTGTCTTTTAATTCAATACCACTTTTTAATCTGATTTATTTATATGATTATATTATCTTTTGAATTGGTTTTGAAGTGAAATTATAATATATTTTTACCATTTAATCCAATAGTGGTTTTTGGAATTAATTTCACTTTGAAATCGGACTTAAACTAGTGTCAATCTTTTGATACATTTTGTTTCATAAAAACACGCTATTTGTTTTGAAAATGGGAAATAATTATTAAATTAATTAATGAAACTTATATGTTATTAATTTTGTAAAAGAGACATAATTTTTGAATTTGTAATATCAAATATAGCTTAGGGTGAATTATTGATAATTTTCTGAAAAACATCAATTTTGATGAATAGTGAAACCACTAAGTGGTACTTATAAAAACTGATTTTTCCGTTTAAATGAAATTTTTCCATATTTGTGTTTTGAATTTCAGAAATCCAACATACATGGTTGTCATTAAGAAGTAAAATGTGGTTCAATGGGATTAAACTAGTTTTTTTTGTGAATAGTAACTTATTATGTTTTTAATCGCGATTAGAGGTAATTAGTGTAGTTTAAGTTAAGAATAATGTTTTAATAAAATGAAATGACCTAGAAACATGTTCTAACCTCAATGGATGTTTCATTGCAGACCAAGAAAATCCATGGGTCAACTTGGGGACCCCATGGAGCCACATTGGTAGTAAAATGACATAAATACATTTTTATTTAATGTTAAAGTAAAAATGACACAAACATGAGATGTTTTACTAAAACAATTTTTAAATGGGGTTATACAAGTCAGATTTTTGACTCTAAATATACATTGGAATTTTATAAAGATTTCCTACATCATAGTATTTTTTTTATAACTTTTATTCATTAAATAAATTAAATTATTTATGACATCATGATGATGCAGCGATGACCTCATTATTTAACGATTTAAATAAAATAGAATGATAATGTAAAATCTAAGTCCTGAACATGTAAAAAACCTATGTAATGGGTGGATTTAGAACCCTTATCACCTTATCCTAGAAAAAAATCATTGTGGGACCATTAAAATCCGAAACTCATTCTAAAATAAAGTAACATTTCTTTACTTTCCAAGAGTGCCCCTCCTCTCCTCTTATAAATGGCCCCCACCTATACCTCCTTACCCACACTTCCAAAAACTTTGGCTTGGCCAAACCCTACTCCTTTTGCCTCTCCACATCCCTCTATTACTCCTAGAAGCCTCACATTGGGCAGAAGTCTTCCCAAGGAAGCCTTTGAGCTCAAATCAAAAAGAGTTACCCGATTTTAAGGTAATGTCTTCACTTGTGTTCTTTTGTTTTATTTTTCTTCTCCAACCCCCTAAACTCTTTTTATTCATTTATTTTGTAACAAATACAGTACCTTCAATATACTAGGATTTTTTTATAAGAATCATTCGTGATACACCTATACACACCTATATCAAATGGTTAAAAAACATACTGTTTCTCTGGATGGAGAATTTCTGCCTCACGAAACGATGATTGTTCAACATTCTTATAACACCTTCAAAGGTGGCCATTAAGATGACACTATATTTATATATGATATATAATATGTTTATGTTTTACTTAAGCTTCTTTATTTTTCTTTTATGGCATACCTTTATGGTTTCCATTATGGGTAAACGCGATATCTTCATTTAAGGAAGTGCGGACTACCGCCCCCTCAAAGTTATTTGATTCGTTAATACCATATGTGGTACGTATAAAGGATATATTTAATGATATTATATATGATAACATACTGGAATTAAAATACCATTATGTATCATTATGTTTTAATTACATTAAATATTAAATAGAAATGGATGTAGCGTTCATGCGTACGTACGGCTTATCGTCTCCATGAACGATACATTTCATTTCTTATCTCAAAATGTTATGTACTATTATAAGTACATACATATAATGGATATATATGTAAAATATTACATCTAAATGATGGATATCATTCTGGAATTATAACATATATATATATATATATCATTTTTTTTAATTCCATTAATCTGACAAAAAATGAATGTAGCCTTCATGCGTACGTACGGCCTACCGTCTCCATGAACGGTGCTTTTAATTTTTATCTCCAAATGATATCGAATAGAATAAAATGAGTATATACTGGATATATATGATATTTAAAATATCAATACTATTCTGGATATGATTTACCTATAACTACATGGAAAATTATTTTCCAACAAGTTCAATTTTTGACTCATGTACCAAACATCGACAAAAACGTCTGATATGAACTCATATTATTAACCAATTATTATAAAATTAAAATATGTGATATGAAATGAATAATAATATTTATATGAGGTCCTTAAGCAATTATAAATTGACCAAAGATTATTATTCAGGAATATAAAGAAACGAACAAGACAAGTAGGACTTGAGGTAAGGGATCCTACTCCTCTCTTTCTTTTTAAGTACACTCTTTTATGTCATTCCTTTTAAGCTCATCTTTATTGTGATTCGGATGTTATTTTATATTACACCTACTATAATTTTTATGTTCATATGATGAGAGAACCTATTCTCTCTCATCAATCCATTTTGGAAGTTTTGAGTGGCGCCGTTAGGCTGCCAAATTTTCGTAAGAGATCTAACCTCTCTCTTTCTTTTTATGTACTCTCCTTTATGTCACTTCTTTTAAGATACTATTTGTTATGTTAGGGGATGTTATTTTATATACCTATTTCTGTAATCATTATGTTAATATTATGAGATACCTATTTTATCTCATCAATCCATTTTTGTATGTTTTATGTGGCGCCGTTAGGCTGCCGAGTTTTCGTAAGGGATTTTTCATCTCACTTTTATTCCTGTGAGATTTATGCTACATTTGCCACAATTTCCATTGAGTGGTGTATGTACTTCCCATTATTTTACTCATTGTGTAATATACTTTCATTTATGAGTATTTACATCAATGTTGTATTGTCCTTCTTTCATGGGGTGTATATTTCTAAAGATACCCATGTCGGTAAGGGAGCCTTTCACCCTCCTCTTTTAAAAGACTTATTTTTTTATGTCTTTTAATTCACATACTATTATGTTGGGATATGTTATTATATATCCTTATTGATGGAAATTTTATTTCAAAGTGATTATATACCCTTTTTATCTCTCATCAACTCATTTTCTAAATTTTGAAGTGACATCGTTAGGCTGTCGAATATTACCAAGGGAACTTTTTAACCCAATTTCGATTTCTTTGGATTCAACATGTAGTTATTGAATATTTCGTCCTTTGAATATGTGTGAATGAACTGTTATTGTTTTAAACTTAATATCCAATTATATTGGGTGTATTTATATTTGTCACACATAATTTTGAGATTGATTTATCCTTAATTTAAGGATACCTTCTTTATATGGTATTTCATCACATTTTACATTTCTGTTGAGACTTCATAGTTTTTATGCACCAATTCACACTCATATGGTGTATATACTGTCCTTTGAAATATTATATAATGAATCCATTTATTCTCATGATATTATAATGTTTTGATTAAATTTTATTCCTCAATTATTGTATTCAAGTGTCTCTAATTTTGGTAAACCCTTTAACCAAAATATCGCTTTTAATGTTTTAATGATTTGTTCTTATTAATATCCATGTTTTCAAAATGGTTTTAAGGATTTATTTATATGGATATTAATGGTTTAAAATGTTAAAATCATCAAGGTGGTATGGGAATCATTGATTCAAAAATCTCTTTATTAAATGTTTTAAATGGTTTTGAAAATGGTATTTTTTTTGAATGGATCCATTATTTCAAAATCCGAAAATTTTATATTGTGATTGAAATGTGGAAATGTTATGTTTCCTTTATGCATGTTTTATGTTATACATTTATGTTATGGTTCTAGGGAATTGTTATGAAAATGGGTGGGTTCGTGATAAACTCAGGGCGGGTGATCTCGATATAGCTCTCCAATGCATTGGGTAACACGAAGGAGTGAAACGTTAAGGTTTCTCCGAAGAGATTTAGGGAATATACTGTGGTGGGTATTTCAAACGTAACCAAGAGGGTTACACCCAATATAAGAATGTTATGAATGCATCAATTTACCTTTATGTCTTATGATTTCTATGATTTATTCATTATTTGATGAGGTATGTTAAAGTGGTTATGTTTTATGAGTAAAGTTTGATTTCATTGATTCTTATGTGTACATGTACTCATGTTTCCTTTCCATATATTTTTATATCCCTTACTGAGTTTTTTATGCTCATCCCATGTTTTTGAAAAAAAATTCACAGGTCAAGGGAAAGGTACATGATAGGATGATAGTGTGAAGGAAGTGTCAAGAAAGAATCCATGTTTTTTTTAAATATGTTTCCATTGATGGGATAAATGAAAACTATCTTTATGTAACTACTTTGTTCAAATGTGGAATGTAATGCAAGTTTTATGATCTAATTCTGTAAAACTCTAAACCTGAAAAGATCCTCAATGTGTAATCTTGTATTAACTCAAGATTAAGTAAGGTTTAAGGCTGGGGCCTTATAGTTGGTATCAAAGGGAGGTTTAGATAACATTAGAGGTTAGGGTATCCTCTAAGCATAAGTGACATTACCGTAATGGTTAGGATTTCAGAAAGAGTCCTAGTTTTAGATAAAATGAATGAGTAAGTATATCTTAGTGTTTACCTTCTTCGTTAGTACATGATGGTTTTGTTGATGTACTCACACTGACATTTCTGTTTTTAGTGAATGGATCGATCTAGCAGGCACCAAAGAGACAACAGGTTTGAAGGAAACTGTGGTGGTTCTCTGATTAAGATACTAGATAAAATGGGGGATTCAATGAGGGAACTCTTGTTTGTTCTAAACCAACTATCATGGAGTCATGACCAACCACTTGAACCTTGGTATCATCTGTAATGCATCATGTATGAGATGACCAATAAATGTGGAAGTTCAGGTAATAATTATAAAGGTAACCATTAGAGTTTATATGATCCTTACTTTAAAGGTAATTATGGGTTACTCTATGATATGATGGAAAATGAAAGGCATGAAATAAACCTAAGGTTATAATAAGTTATGATCATTTTTGAAGATTTTATCTCGTTTTGAGAATTATGTAGTTTTGGAAAAAGGACAACACGTAGACCGTGTGACAACCCGTCGCATCGGACAAAGATGTGGGAATCGAACCCACAACCAAAGTACGACTGTTTTTTATCGCCTACCACTGGACTATGTGAAGTCCCTGGTTAGTTTGACTAATTATTTTTAGTTAGATGATTTTAGGATTCAAGAGTATGATTATTTTGGGTTATCTATTGAAATGATTAACCTATCATCGAGGATATGTGATTAGGTTATTTACTTTTGAATATGATAATTTAAGAGCAATTGATGTTATTTGGAGATAAATGTTAATTTGTACCTTGGAAGACTATGTGACTAAATCCTTTGAATTTTTGGGTTTCAATCTTAGTTTGGTTTACTTTGATGAGTTTTATGGAAACGTTTTTTATCAAATGGTCCTCGTTGAACTTTGGGTTTTGTTGGACAAATTTTAGAGATTAAGAATATATTTTCTTTTTATAAAGGATTATCCTTTTCTGGATTATCTGATCTTGTACTAACCTATTTGGTTTTGGTTTTGGTTAAAGTCTAAAGACATGGGAAGTATATAGTTTTCTTTTGAGGATTAGGTGATTCTCTAGAAGTTGATTATAGTGAACAAGTCTTCCTAAATGCTCATATTTCGGGGAATGTATGAGTTTGTTTCAGAAATCAAGTAAAAGTTGAAAGTCAACATGACAAGTAAGTATGTTTCCTTAAGATCAAAAATAAATTCCTCAATGAACAGTAACTTAAAACAAAAATGTTGTCTGTTAACTTTTCCTACTAGGGAATCGAATACCATTTAACCCATCCCACGTTTGTGATTTTCTTGTGGTTAACTGTCTCCTAAATATGTTTTCTATCACTCTCCATCAGAAAACGACCCATTGTTTTTTCCTCCATGTCCATATTTTCATACATGGAATCCTTTTATGGGTTAACTCGAGTGACCTTTGTACTTATATTTCTTTATTTTAAAGTGATAGTTTTACTGACTCTTGTTCCGATGTGGGATTTTCAATGAAGTTTCCAAGCCCAATTTTAAAAATTATGAGGACGCAATTCCCAAAAGGGGGGAAGGGTGTAACACCCCAGGTAAATAAAGAATATGAAATTTTCATATTTATCCATATTTGTGAATAAAATATTAATATTACTTTAAAGGGGACGCTATGCACGATGGCGTACCCAATACGCAATAATGAGTTTCTTGGGAATCTTGCGTTGCACTCTAATAATAAAATAATATTATTTTAAATGGTAGTAACGCCTAGCCGTTGTAATGGTGAGAATGAATAGAACTAACTAAAAAATGATTATATATGTTTTTCAAATATATTTAATCTTTACAATAAATGTTATAGGATTAAAAATGTGAATGAATTCAATTTTAAGCATAAACATTCTAATATTCTTTAAAAGGTCGATTAACCACCTTTTGATGTAGAACCTCTTTTAAATCCTCTTTTTGACAATTGAATGTGTTATATATGAATAAATAAAATTATTCTTTAGAATCAAGACATCTAAATTTACTTTGTGTAAATTTTTGGTATTTTTCCGAAAAAGTTCAATTTTTAATGAATAGTGAAAAATGTTGTATTTTAATTCAAAACCACTTATTAATATGATTTATTTATATGATTAGATTATATATTGAATTTGTTTTAAAGTGAAATTAGAATATATTTTTACCATTTAATCCAATAGTGGTCTTCGGATTTAAGTTCACTTTGAACCTGGACTTAAACTAGTGTCAATCTTTTGATACATTTTATATCATAAAAACACGCTATTTGTTTTGACTACGGGAATTAATAGTTAAATAAATTAATGCAACTTATATATTATGAATGTTTTAAAATAGACATCATTTTTGAATTTGAAATATCAAATATAGCTTAGGGTGAATTTTTGGTAATTTTCTAAAAAACTTCAATTTTTTATGAATAGTGAAACCGCTAAGTGGTACTTATAAAAACTGATTTTTCCATTTAAATGAAATTTTTTCATATTTCTGTTTTGAATTTCAAAAATCTTACATACATGGTTTTCATTAAGAAGTAAAATTTGGTTCAATGGGATTAAAATAATTTTTTTGGTGAATAGTAACTGATTAAGTTTTTAATCGCGATTAGAGGTAATTAGTTTAGTTTAAGGTAAGAATAATGTTTTAATAAAATGAAATGACTTATACACATGTACTACCCTCATTGGATGTGTCATGGCCGACCAATACAATCCATGGGTCAACTTGGGGACCCCATGGAGCCACAGTAGTTGGAAAATGACATAAATACCTTTTTATTTAATGTTAAAGTAAAAATGACACAAACATGATATGTTTTACTAAAACAATTTTTACATGGGGTTATACAAGTCATAATTTTGACTATAAATATCCATTGGAAATCTAAAAGGATTTCCTACATCATAGTATTTATTTAATAATTTTTACACATTAAATAAATTAAATTATTTATGACATCATGATGATGCAGCGATGACCTCATTATTTAACGATTTATATAAAATGGAAATATAATATAAAATCTAAGACCTAAACATGTCCAAAACCTATTCGATTGATGGATTTAGAACCCTTATCACCTTAACCTTGAAAAAAATCAATTTGGGACCATTAAAATCCGAAACTCATTCTAAAATAAAGTAACATTTCTTTACTTTCCAAGAGTGCCCCTCCTCTCCTCATATAAAGGCCCCCACCTCTACCTCCTTACCCACACTTCCAAAGCCTTTGACTCCGCCAAACCCTGCTCCTTTTGCCTCTAAACAACCCTCTATTACTCTTAGAATCCTCACTTTGGGATGAAGTCTTCCCAAGGAAGACTTTGAGCTCAAATCAAAAAGAGTTACCCGATTTTAAGGTAATGTCTTCACTTGTCTTCTTTTGTTTTATTTTGCTTCTGCAACCCCCTAAACTCTTTTTATTCATTTCTTTTGTAACAACTAAGGTATCTCCAATATACTATGATTTTTATTATAATAATCATTCGAGCTACACCTACACACACCTACATCAAATGGTTAAAGAACATTCTGTTTCTGTGGATGGCGAATTTCTGCCTCACGAAACGATCATTGTTCAACTTTCTTCTAACATCTTAAAAGGTGGCCATTAAGATGACACTATATTTATATATGATACATAATATGTTTATGTTTTACTTAAGCTTCTGTATTTTTTTTATTTCATTCCTTTATGGTTTCCATTATGGGTAAATGCGATATCTTCATTTAAGGAAGTGCGGACTACCACCCCCTCAAAGTGATTTGATTCGTTAATACCATATGTGGTACGTATAAAGGATATATTTAATGATATTATATATGATACCATACTGGAATTAAAATTCTATTGTGTATAATTATGTTTTAATTCCATTAAATTTGAAATAGAAATGGAAGTAGCGTTCACGCGTACGTATGGCTTACCGTCTCCATGAACGGTATATTTCATTTCTTATCTCAAAATGTTATGTACTATTATAAGTACATATATATAATGGATATATATGTAATATATTACATCTAAATGATGGATACCATTCTGGAATTATAACATATATATATATATCTCTCATTTTGTTTTAATTCCATTAATATGTCAAAAAAATGAAAGTAGCGTTCATGCGTACGTACGGCCTACCATCTCCATGAACGGTGCTTTTAATTTTTATCTTCAAATGCTATGGAATAGTATAAAATGAATATTTAATGGATATATATGATATATAAAACATCAATACTATTCTGGATATGATGTACCTATAACTACATGGAAAATTATTTTCCAACTAGTTCAATTTTTGACTCATGTACCAAACATCGACAAAAATGTCTGATATGAACTCGTATTATTAACCAATTATTATAACATTAAAATATGTGATATTAAATTAATAATAATATTTATAGTAGGTCCTTAAGAAATTATAAATTGACCAATGTTTATTATTCAGTAATATAAAGAAACGAACAAGACAAGTTGGACTTGAGGTAAGGGATCCTACTCCTCTCTTTCTTTTTAAGTACACTCATTTATGTAATTAATTTTAGGCTCATCTTTATTTTGATTGGGATGTTATTTTATATTACTCTTACTATAATTTTTATGTTCATATTATGAGAGACCCTATTCACTCTCATCAATCCATTTTGAAGTTTTTAGTGGCGTCGTTAGGCTGCCGAATTTTCGTAAGAGATCTAACCTCTCTCTTTCTTTTTAAGTACTCTCCTTTATGTCACATCTTTTATGCTCCTCTTTGTTATGTTGGGGGATGTTATTTTATATTCCACTAGCTATAAACTTTATGTTAATATGATGAGAGACCCTATTTGACCTCATGAATCCATTTATGTATGTTTTAAGTGGCGTCGTTAGGCTGCCGAGTTTTCGTAAGGGATTTTTCATCTCACTTTTATTACTGTGAGATTTATGCAACATTTTCCACAAATTCCTTTGAGTGGTGTATGTACTGCCCATTATTTTACTCATTGTGTAATATACATTCAATTATGAGTATTTACATCAATTTTGTATTGTCCTTCTTTCACGGGGTGTATGTTTCTAAAGATACCCATGTTGGTAAGGGAACCTTTCACCCTCCTCTTTTAAAAGACTTATTTTGTTATGTCTTTTAATTCACATAATATTATGTTGGGATGTGTTCTTATATATCCTTATTGATGTAAATTTTATTTACAAGTTATGAGATACCCTTTTTATCTCTCATCAATTCATTTTCTGAATTTTGAAGTGACGCTGTTAGGCTGTCGAATTTTACCAAGGGAACTTTTTAGCCCAATTTAGATTTCTTTGGGTTCAACATGTAGTTATTGGATATGTCATCCTTTGAATATGTATGAATGAACTTTTATTTTTTTACATATAATATTGAATTATATTGGGTGTATTTATATTTGTCACACATAATTTTGAGATTGATTTATCCTTAATTTAAGGATACCTTCTTTATAAGGGATTTCATCACATTTTACATTTCTATTGAGACTTCATAGTTTTTATGCACCAATTCACTCTCATATGGTGTATATACTGTCCTTTGGAATATTATATCATGAATCCCTTTATTCTTATTATATTATAAAGTTTTGATTAAATGTTATTCCTCAATTATTGTATTCAATTGTCTCTAATTTTGGTAAACCCTTTAACCAAAATATCGCTTTAAATGTTTTAATGATTTGTTCTTATTAATATCCATGTTTTCAAAATGGTTTTAAGGATTTATTTATATGGATATTAATGGTTTAAAATATTAAAATCTTCAAAGTGGTATGGGACACTTTGAGTCAAAAATCTCTTTATTAAATGTTTTAAATGGTTTTGAAAATGGTCTTTTGTTGAATGGATCCATTATTTCAAAATCCTAAAATTTTATATTGTGATTGAAATGTGGAAATGTTATGTTTCCTTTATGCATGTTTTATGTGATACATTTATGTTATTGTTCTTGGGAATTGTTTTGAAAATGGGTGGTTCCGTGATAAACTAAGGGCGGGTGAGCCCGATATAGCTCTCCAATGCATTGGGAAATGCGAAGGAGTGAAACGTTAAGGTTTCTTTGAATAGATTTAGGGAATATACTATGGTGGGTATTCCAAATGTTACCAAGAGGGTTACTCCCTATGTAATAATGTTATGAATTCCTCATGTTACCTTTATGTCTTATGATTTTTATGATTTATTCATGATTTAATGAGGTATGTTAATGTGTTTATGTTTTATGAGTAAATTATGATTTCATTGATTCTTATGTGTACTTGTACTCATGTTTCCTTTCCATATATTTTTATATCCCTTACTGAGCTTTATATGCTCATCCCGTGTTTTTGAAATGTTTTTCATAGGTCAAGGGAAAGGTACATGATATGATGACAGTGTCAATGACGTTTTAAGAAATAATCCATGTTTTATTTTAAATATGTTTCCGTTGATGGGATAAATGAATACTATATTTATGTAACCACTTTGTTCAAATATGGAATGTAATGAATGTTTTATGATCTAATTCTCTAAAACACTAAATCTGAAAAGATCCTCAATGTGTAATCTTTTATTAACTCAAGATTAAGTAAGGTTTAAGGCTGGGACCTTATAATAACAATCATGGAACATGCATTTTGGTAATAGTAGTTTTTACTATGATTGGAGAAAATTTTCATAAGGCCTGTGATTAGAAGGAAATAAAAGTGGTCATCAATATGAAATTTTTTATATATAAGGAAATGGGAAACAATTCACATTAATTTCCTAGAATTCACAGGATCTTTCCCTAAAACATTCTAAGGGAACTAGGTAGTGCTTATGTATTCACTACAACTGAGGTAGATCTTAATAAGGATTTGGTGGAAGGTATATTAATTATATCATAAAATTTATCAAAATCATTATTTGATTATGGATAAACAAAATTATTTTATATCTTATCATTTTTCTATAAAAAAAGATACCTCCAATTCACCCTCGAAGGTTATTTGTCAATAAATATTCATAGTGGAAACCTTATTGCAATAAACATGTGTAAATAAGTTGCTATTATTTCACATAAACGTGATATGTGTTCTTATTTTATTATCAAACCATTGTTTCATTTATATATAATCATGGATAAGGAATTACATTCCAAGTATAATATATACATTTATTTTCAATGGAATAAAAATTTTATTTGTGATAAAGATATGTAATTTATCATCTTTAAAAGGTAGACCTCATCATCTGTTTCATATCTATATCCACATCAAGTAGCTCTTATAAATGAGATTCATAGAGAGAAATAGAATATGGAACAAAACTAATGAAAATTATTATATTTAAATTTATGATGTATCTATTTTATAAGAATATAAAGATATATTTCTTGGGGACTTACCTGAACATCATCCATAGATGAAAATTGATTTTTTTATAATTTTAATCCCTGATGAATGTTCTGTAACAATGAATCCCTATATAATGTTCCTAGTGGAGTTAATATAGAAATAAAAAATAGAAATTTAGTGATAAGGTATTTATAGACCCTAATTTTTCACCTTGGGGATCTATTGTTCAATTCAATAATAGTAATGAAGGATCTATGTGGAAGCCCATTAAATATAATGAGATTAATGTTTTTGAGATAATAGACATGTATATGTTTCCTCTCCTTAATGATTTATTTGAGAAGCATCACAAAGCATGATATTTTTCAAATATTGATCTTCGTTCTGGATATCAACAATTGCATGTGAGGAATGACGATATTCCAGAGATAAAATTTAGAATAAGGTATGGAAGTTTAGAGTATATAATTATTCTATTTGGACTGAATCTATGATAATACAATGAAGACAAATTCATTCCATTAATGGGTTATAATAATCAGAATAAAAAAATCATAGTTTCATTAGGTTGGAAAGTTACTATCATCATCTTGTATTGATTTTTTCCAATTAGATAACACATTAACAAAGATTACTCATAAATGGGTTATGTTTATTTGGAAAATGGATTGTGAGGAATTATTTGAATTATTTATCGGCATATTATTGATTTCTATAATACTGAATCAACCATTGGGAAATTGTGGATTTATTTATTTATAGTGATGCATCGATGAAATCACATAGTTCTGTCCTTGTGAAAATTTATATAGTTATTTTATATGCCTCAAGGTAAATAAAAAATAATTAACAGAACTATCCAACTCAAGATCTTTTGTTAGAGGTTGTAATCATTTCTCTAATGATATGGATACAGAATCCTCATTTTGAATGAACTGAGATATTTACATATCACAGGAGTTTTAAATATATCTTATCATTGAAAGAACTCAACCTAAGTAAAAGTTGATAGTTTAAGCTATCAAATAAAAATTATTATTCAATACACTACCACATAGGAAAGTAAAATAATGTAGTAGATGAAATGATCCTAAAGTATCATGGAGTTTTGAAAAAAATAATTATTTATAGGGAACATATGTTCATGGATACTGTAAATATAGATATGGGAATAATCAAGGAAGGTAAAATGTCATTACCTTTTCAAATGGTTTCAAAAAAATAATTATTAGAAGGGGTAAAATGTTCTAAATGTAATAATTCTAATTTTCAAAAATAATGTAAATTTGTGATTGAGGGGAAATTAATATAGTTCTTATGTGAAAATAGGATTTTGAAATTTGGGATGAGTCTTTATGTACCCTCTATAACTAAAATAAAAATGGAATTATTGCATGATGATCATATATCAAATTTATCAACACACACCCTAGTATCCCTATGATTTATATATATTTATAGAAATATTTTTTAGGGATAATTTAATAATGGAAATTGATGATTGTGTATCAAGATGATTAGTTTCTTGATAAGTGAATGATGAAATACAGTATCCTATAGGATTCATCAACCTATACCTATTAGTACATGTAAATGGGATGATATTACGATATATTTCATCACTAGGTTACCAATGAATCCATGTAAGAATGAAAGAATATGGGAAACTGTTGATCAAATCAGTAAATCTGTACATTTCCTCGCTATTAGAGAGAATTTACCATTGGAGAACCATTATAGTATGTATATTAATGAATTTGAAAGAATTCATGGTTTAACACATTCAATTTAATCCCATCAGGAATCATGATTTACATTGAAATTATGTAGAAGTATTAACGATGATTTGGATGTTGAGATTAATTTGTGTATTTCTTATCAACCACAAACTGATGGTCTATATAAAAGGACGATCCAAACATTAGAAGGCTTGTTAAGATCATGATCACATGACATTCAATGTTTATGGGTTAATTATTTTCCTTTCATGGAATTATCATCTAATAATATTATTCATTTTAGTATTTAAATAGTCATATTTAAAGTATTAAATGGATGGAAATTCCATATGCCATCTTGTTGGGATGACGTTGGTGAAAGGAAGCTTTTATTCCAAGAACTGGTTGACAAGAAAATAAAATAATGACAATTTAGTCTCATATTATAGAAGATAAGAGTATGAAAAAGTGATATACCATTAAATGAAGGAAATATTTTGAGTTTCATAAGGGAGATAATGTTAGAATAAAAATTAATCCACATAAGGGTGTAATAAGATTTTGAATGAAACTAAAAATTATCCCTAGGTACATTGTACCTTTTGAAATTATAGAGATAATTTGAGTTGTGGATTTTCATTTCGGGATACAATAAATCCTTTGTGAAGTAAAATATGTGTTCTATATATCCTTTTAAAGTAATTATATACTAGTCCTAACAGCTGTAATCACTTATAAATAAATAGAATTGGAACCCTATTTTTATTACTGTGAATGGCCTATCCAAATTCTAGACACTAGGAAATAGGTTTTGTGGAATTGAACAATATGACTTGTAATGGTAATTTGAAAAAAATCAGAAATATGATGAGGTAATGTGTGAATACAAGGAAATTATGATGATAAAGAACCCAATTATTATTATGGTGTGAAATTTTGAAAATTTAAAAGATTAAATTTTTATAGTAGGGGAGAATATAACACCCTAATATTTTATGGTATGAATCTTTAAAATTTAACATCTTTAATTGAATATGTTGCACACATCACCAAGTTTAAAATCATGAGATACTATAAAATATAAACACTACCGTTGAAATAGTAATGTAATAATTAAGAATTGTAATTTGGTCAATGTAATATTAACCTCACCTATGAAATTATAAATAAAATTTATGTATCTTATGAATGAAAATATAATATATTTATATAATAGAATAAGTAAATAATTTTTAAACATGATAAATTAAGTGTATTTATTTATTGGAATCAAAAATGTTTCTTTACAATATTATAATTCATATAATGATTTAAATGAAAATTTATATTCATAAAATATAATAATAAATTTTTATTTTATTTTATTATGATTATAAGATAATTATATGAGCCTTTAATTACTTTTTCAAAGCTTCAAAAAATCAGTTATATCATTAAAATCAGTATTTCTAGAATAAAAAGTTATTTTAATTAAAAATAAATCTCCCCATAAATTGAAAATTATTTTCACAAAATGCGGTCTATTTTTTATTTTTAGACATCAATAAATGGTTGATGGGAATATTTGGAACTTTTCTAAAATTGTAGAATTTGTAGTGAATTGTGAAATATGATAATTTATAAAATAATAAAAATACATGGGTTGTTTAGTCGTTGTCGATGTATTAATGAAGTAACCAAAATTATCTCTATATTTAATTCTATATTTAATATATATAGTCATGGAAATCATTGGTATTGATTGACTTGATACAAAATAAATGTCCAATGAATAAAATAATCTGAAAACACCCCGCTCCTACTATATAAATACAACACATCGCCACTACTTATCCACACAAATCCTAATACATCGAGCATTATTAAATTAAGGAAAATGAATCTAATATACCACTTACTGATGTTATAGTATTTATTCCATCACCAAAAACCCATTTCCAAGTCCATTGTGAAGGTTCTCAATGAGATTGCACCCAAGAGGTAAAATAATCTCTCTGCCTCCTTTTGTTTCCTTTCTTTTAATATCCTTCCCTCATACTCCACTACACAAAGTAACATTATAACTCAAGTATCATATATATCATATAATTTTGTTGATTTAAAGTAATATCAACCATCAATTCTCTTCTCTTTCTCTTTTGTTCTAAAAATAAAAACATCATCCATGGGGTGTCGATGCACCAACTTCATCGATGATGATGTTTCATTTTATAATAAAACCTTAAATAATATACATAAAACCAATATAATGTTTAAAAATGATATTAAAATGTATATTATAACGTATTTAATGTTCTTTAACTTATATATATACATAATATTATTTATCAAAAAACTAGATCATGAAGATGGAAAAACTGACAAAATAATCATAGTGATTATCATTAAAATTTTATCTAATGAATCAGAATCATATCTAGAAACACATGATATAAAATACCATTTAATATTTTTTATGTTCATTATTAATATATAATTTATATTTTGTAAAACTATTCCCATCTTACAAGATCTTTCATATATGTAAAAAACTGTAAAGCAATCATGAAAACAAAGTAAACAAGCACTCCTAAACGATGAAACTGTATCTTATAACTCCAAAAAATCGGAAACTTAACTTAATATAGTTTTATTAAATAAGATACATCTTTTAAAGTTTATGAAATAAATTATTAAAAATTATATATTTATTATTGAAAACATTAATTCAATGTTTAGAACATTTTCAGACACAAGGTAAGGGTTTCTTCTCGAACCTCGATTTTCATTTGGGTTATGATTTTTCTCTATTTATCCCAATAAAATTATTTATTATTATATTTTACACATCCTAAATTTTGTGTGTATTTTCATATAATATTTACCTAGCTCAATACAACTTTAATGGGAGGGGAAATCCACATTCTATAAGGTTCTTTTTAATATTTGTCTAGATGAGGAATCCCAGTTAAAGGGAACATAAAAATTATTTACCCATTTTAATGTACTCTATATAATTTGTTTTAAAGAACCAATATTTATCAAAAATTAATATATTGTTCATTAAAAAAATCCTAGTTCTTTCTATTTTTACAAAAACAAATCATTTTTTCTCTTCTTTAAAGGCCCTTTCATATTTTCCCTTAAACCGTACTGAAATGGATCATTTATAATGTTTCATAAACACAATTTTTATTGGATTTAATTTTATATCCATATCAATAATAATGACATATTACAATTATATATTATGAATATATATATATATATATATATATATATAATTTAATGTCAGTCTTCATGTACACCATAATGATACACTAATTTGATAATTCTTATAAAATATTTACGATTCCCATTTCTTTTCATGCGTAAACCTTATAATAATTTATTATTATTAATAGAGGTTCATCAATTATGTTACCATATACCACATATTATTTAATATTATAATTTTGACTAGGGATATACTATATTGATACCATTATCCATATTACTCTGGATAATTTTTGATTATGATTAATGCTTGGGATAATTATTTACATTTCAAATGCTATTTTTAATATGAATGTATATTCTGATAATGTATCACCCCTTTAATATAAGGAATTCATTGGAATTAGTAAGTGTCCAGAAAGGGCCTTCTATATCCCCTCAAGGTATCTATAGGTATTGTGAGACAAACCTGTCTGTATTGGGTGATGTCTTCCCTAATTTTGTATTGTATCTTGCCTAAAGCATTAATGCAATGTTTATGATGTCTCCTAATATGAATTACCTCATTATTAAATTACATATTGATAATCCATGTTATTATTCTACTAGTAGAATATCTATGGTTAATATTAATTCTAATTTTATTATTATGTGGAATTTTTTATCAAAATTCATTCATATCGTATTATGATCAATATTGTGATTTAATGGAATGTAGTTTTTTATTATTTTCAATTCATTATTATTTATTTTTTCTTCAACTATTTTATTAGCCTTACTGGGCATCTAAATTCACCATGTTATTTTGGTTTATTTTCCCCAATATTCTAAGATGTATTTTATGGTTGAAATGTACTGATAATCTAGTAGAATTGGAATGTTTCCAAAGGAGTTTCAATGTTTTATTTCATTTCATGTTGTTATGTAATACTTCTGTTTTTATTTGGTTTCCCAAAACTAGTAAACTATTTGGTCTTTTAGGAGGAGAATTTCATTTTTATTATTCTAATGTAATAAATTAAGACATCAGCTCTAGGCTACTAATTTTAAGATCATTAAAAGGAAAATAAACATTATCATTAAGAAGTTAAATTTTAAAACAAAAATAATTCACAAATATCATGAAAACATTTATTTAGAAAGAACTATGTTAACATTTAATGAAATATTCATGAGTTATTTTTCCATCATGGAATAAATATTCTATTAATGTAGTTCATGATAAAATAATGACTACTTTCAAATTTTTAGAAAAATATTAAAAAAAGAACATTGTTTGGGAAATGATAAAAAGATTCACTTTAAAACATTATGTCAGAATACATGGGTAAAAATTTATTTTATAAATTGTTATAGAATATTAAAAATATTATTTTTAGTATTTGATAGAAAATATATAAATGTAATAAAATTATTTTTTTATTTAAAATAGAAATAATTTATTATTTTCTTAAAAACATTGTATCAATTATTTTATATACAACATAGAGGAAAATGGTACGGTTAATTTAAAATTTTATAAATAATTAGAGAAAAATAATATGAAATTGGTTTATTATACAATAATTAGATAATTTAATTCACATAAAATTCATGTATAAATAGTCTTGATGAAAATGTGATTGAAGCATAACACCCTGCCGCATTGGAAATATTTGAATTATAACCCCAATGATAAGAATAAAATCAATATATAACATTAAATATCAAATAAATAAATATATTCATGGTATGAAATATAAATGGGGATATAGATACACCTCATAAGAAGAAATGGATATATAATAAAAAAATATTACACAAATGTGTTCAAATTGAGATGAAATCTCTTACAAAGATCACGGTGTGTTAGTGAGATTTAATAAATGAATTTATTATGCATATAAAATGTAAATACACATAAAAATTTGAAATAAAACATAAAATTGTAAAAATAAATCACAAAAGAAATCATATAATATAATATATAAATAAGAAGTAATATAACCCAATGAATAGATATTAAGGTATAATACCCCTTACCACATGGTAACATTTAAGTCAAATCCTCATGGATGGAATACATTTAACTGAAACCTAAAATTACATGAAGTGTGAATTAAGAATTCTATAACATGAAAAATTGGAATACTATAATACATATATGAAATTGTTTCTTAATATTAATATATGCCTCAATTGACTAAAATTGAGAAAAAATCCATCAACTCACGATTCAATTTCTATGAGAATCATATAACCTCTAATATAACGGTTTAAAATGTTCTATTAAATTATAAAATAAAAATATACATATTTATAATATCATATATGATCATTAAATAACATATTACCACCCATTAGTTAATAATATTTCAATATTACCATTATTTTTTTGCGTTAAATACTTTATTGTTTGACAAAAGTGTTGTCACGAATGATCTGTTTCATGTGAATAGGATATAGTGTCATCATATTAACAATTATATTAATGTTATAAATATTAGTTTTTATTCAATAATTTTTTTACTATTCTTATAATTTTTAATGGAATATAAATCACGTCACATCATGGATATGGTAGGTCGTATGTATGCACGAGTGATGTACACACACACAATGGGTTTTTATCCCCTTTAATAGAGAATGAGATGGATAAATATTATTCCGTAAATGAAATAGAATATCATAATATGTGATATAATTTTTTATAATGTAATTTTTTTGAAATAATTAAAGTTAGTAAAAGAATAAGTACTTTTTTTATTACAATTACATTATCTTAAAAGAAACCCCTTTGGATTACCAATTAATGACCCAAGGATTAGTATTATGGGATGAATAAAACATTGGGAATGTATATAATAATTATTTCAAGATATTTTTTGAGGGTTTGGTTGAGATGAATGAATTTATTGGTGAGAATAAGTGTGGGGGATCCATTTTATAATTTTGTAAGATTGGTATTTTTCAAAATACCCAATAATATTCAATAGTATGAAGTCAATCTCAACCCAAGTGCCTAAAAAATTCATAAATAATATTGTGGATTGAATATAATGTCTCTACACTACTACACTACTAGAAAGAAACATGTTTTAAACATGTAATTCAATTTACCTCAAATTTTGATCACTTTTAACATATTAGTTTTCACCATTATTAATAGATTTTAACCAAGGTAATTTTTACATTAAAAATAAAATAAAATTATTATTATTATAAAATTTTTAACCAGTTATTCTTAATATGAAATAAAATTTATTAATTAATTATTCATTTTTAGTGTACAATTAATTTTAACATAACCACACATAACGTACAAAAATTCATTTTATCCTTAACGTTTTTCATTAAGTTTTATTATTTTCACTTCTCATTATGAATTGATATAAATTTAAAGTTATTTAATAATTTTAATTTTTATAATTAAATATATGGAATCCAATTTAACATTTTAAACTCCCATATGTGTATCAATTTTCTTTCAAATATACCCGTAAAATAAGTTAAAAACATATTTTTTTAAAATGTATTTCTCAAGAATAATATGATCCTACAATGAGTCTATGACAAATAATAATCATTATATGAATCTAAAATAATATATAAATATATATAATAAACAAATTTTATTTATTTAATTTCTCATTATGGGTTTTTAATTAATTAAAATCCAGAAACATTACTCAATAAGAAACAAAATTCATAAAAAACAGTTATGACTAAGATAATAATTTCTACAAAAATTTGGTATAAAGGTGATTTAAATTTAATTAAATATATAAAAAATAACTAAATAATAGTTATTTTACTTTCAAATAAGATAAATTTTACAATGGTACTTTTAAATTAATTAATTATTGGAAAATAAGTTATAATTTTTGAAAGATAGAAATTTTCCACTAGTCACTAAAAAATCACTCGTTTTAGAAAAATAAGAAAATTTCCAAAGAAGATAATTTTGACATGATTATTTTCAGAATAAATATAATTTTTGAAATTAAAGACTGTAAAATTGTGTGAATTTGACCATATTATCTTCTCACCAAAATAAATAAAAACATTATTGACCAAAAATATATTTTTGAATCCTGTAATGACATTACTAAAAATTGTATACTTTTTACACATATATTTTCATCAATTATAATATTTCTATATTATTTTCATAAATTAATTATTACCTTTCATACATCAAATTTTAACAATCATGTAATAACGATCACATTTAAATATTTTAATTTTGATCATTAAGGATTGGTGTTTCATATTGTATACACTACCAAACATAGTAGTTGTTTTAAAAAGTAGGGGTGTTAAAGGTGAAAAAACTATCAATTGTAGAGAATATAAATGTAATCTCATATTATTCTCATAGGTTTTATAATTATTCTAATAAAATCGAAAAATATTTTTATATTTTCATTTTTATACATGTTAAAGACCAAATATTAATAGATTTTTTATGCATTCAATCTTATAAGCTCTACATCCACTTATTTCAATAAAAAGGCCAAAACCCCTATTTGGGTTGAATAAGGGTGTAAATACTTTCTCTTTAAATGGTAATGTTTATAAAATTTTAAAGAATATCATGAACTATTCAATACCATAAAATCATTCAATGTATATATATGAAAATTAAATTGTAATGATATTGTAATTTTACTTGGTTGTCCCAACAAATAATATATCCCAGGATCACGCAATTAATGATGTGCCAAATTACAATATAAATAAATAATTCACTATAATAATTACAATTTTTTTGTAAGAATCAAAATGAAACCATGTGTGTAATGACCCTTTATTTTAGTGAATATTGATACATAAGTTATACTTTGTGTGGTATGACTTGTTTCAAATGCAACACGAAACTAGAATGAACCGTGGAATATATTATTAATATAAATATAAATACTGAGTTTTAACCATTATATTTCCATTTATAAGATAGAATAACCACATTATAAAAAAATCAAATTTTAATTCTAAATCACTAATGAAATTTAATTAGCATAAGAAAATTACAAATAATATCATTTTATGCTGAATTTTTTTTTATAAAATTAAGTTTTTATTGGGATTATTTTAGGAGAATAAATATATTATGAATATTAAATATTTTTAATTAATAATATATTAAAATTTTAAATTAGTATTTTATTGGAAATAATGAAAATAACAGTAATTTTTTTAAAATGTTTTTTCCTATGAAAACAGGTTTTATTATAGTATTCTATTTTTATTAAATAGGTAAATTATAAAATTTATAATTTATAATTTACCAAATTTATATAATTTTTGTTATTGTCATATAAATATTATCATAATATGAATTATTGATATTTTTAAAAAATGGTTACATTTTTATATGAATAGTGAAAAATACAGTATATACTAATATCGTAGATTTTATAATATAATCATAGACTAAGTACGAATTTAAATATTATAAAACATTTTGAATTAACCAAAAATTATTTAATATCTATAAATAACATTTAAATTCTATTATAAAATTTGAAAACCCATGTATAACTATTCCATGCATAATTAAGCTTTTATTCATCAAAAAACTATTTTTATTTATTTATTTTATTTATGATTTAAAAATGTTGATATATTTTTTTTTAAAAAAAATCAAATAAATAAAACTCTTATACGATAAATAATAAACCAATTTACAACATAAAATGTATCAAATTTCATAATTTTATCCTAAACCTAATATTTATACATATAAAATCATTTTATAAAATTTGTTTTTTACATAATGTCGGCTGCAATATTAAGAAATAGTTTTCTTAGTTAAATTTTTGTTATTAATTAAAATGATTTACATATTTTAAATCAATGGTTTTTTATTATTTAATAATTTTATTTTCATTTTTATTCACAACAAATAGTTATCATTGTTAATAATATAATTAATATGTTAACGGTAAATTACTGTAAAATGACATTATCTAAGTCCAAAAAAGAAATATAATTTAAAAAATGTATCAAAATCAGTTTTCTTGGAGTTATCAATGAAAACATATATTATATCCAATATTTTCCTCTTTTTAGTTATTAATACATGCGAAACATGTGTTTATTTTTTTATTAAGATGTTATATTTACCAAAACAGAAATATGTACAATTATAAAAGATTCCTTCAACCACCACTTCAATTATACTCTATAAAAATTAATTCCACTTGAAATATTACCCATTATAATTCCAATAGAGTAAATATCCTATAACATAAGCCTATGGTTTGAATAAATTGTCCTGAGCCCCTTATTTTTGAGAAATTATTCCTCGTAATGTTTAAATTCTCAATGAGAATACTAATTAATCCCTAACCTAATTTATTATTTTGTATAATTTAAAGATATAATTTTAATAATAATATATAATTAAAAATTATTTTAATAATAATATATGTTATTATATTAAGATAAAAATAATTATCCACATTTTCTCACATTCTATTTTGAAAAACGCATAAATAATTTGCATGTACCTGTAAACTACCACCCTCGTGAAGTGAACTGTTTTTTTTACTTCACCATATTAAAATATTTATTCATAATTGGAAATTGATGAATAACTATTAAATTTGAAAACTATTATTATCATTAAATAAATAACATATTTTTTATTCATTAAATTCCTTTGAAAACAATAATGTCATCTATATGTGCATGTAGAATACCTCCTCCATGGAGTGACATATTTCATTTTTCATCACATCCCTACATGTAAGGTAATACATTATTTTTAATTAAAATTGGTGATATTTAGTAAATATATATTTAATAAATATTTTTCTAAAATGGTATCACAAAACATTAGGACCATTATAATCTATTATATTTATATCGTTAAATTATTGAAAAGAAGCTCGTCATAAATTATCCTCCCAAGAACCATGTATATAGAATCAATCTAATAAACATAGGGATGAATTTACCCCTAAATATAATTATTCAAATAATATTTATAAAATTATTATGATGAATCTGTTATCAAATAATGTATTATGATGTTACCATTTTAAAACATGTGTGAAACAACTGAAATTAATAACATCAGATTGCAAAAAATACAATAACATGCTAATTATTTCCTAAAGAATTATTATAATTAAGTATTCTAAATGGTGATATGTATGTATAAAGTTATGGAATAGTTATTAATATTTTTAGTTTTTTGATATAGGATCATTTATAACTTCCAAAAAAATCAAGAGTAAGGGAAAGGGGTATTCATGACTCAGCATCTTATCTAAAGTATCAATTGTAACTATTTTACTAATATTTTAAAAAATTTGTTTTTTCTATTCTATGATAATACTATTTTAAATTAATCATATTTTGTGTATGTTAATTATAAAATTGTAAATATATTCTATGTTGTATTTAATTCTTTCTAATATTTGATATTGTTAAAAATAATTTCGATCTACTATAAATTAACTTAATCAATTAATTATATATATTTTTCAATTCATCCAATGTTCACTGATATATAGTGATATAAAATTATGTATAATCTTTTTTACCTTTATATATTCCATAAAAACTACTCCAAATTTATTTTAATAATACCATTTTACAATTTTGGTTTCAATAAATAAATTTTAATAAATAAATAATGTTTTCCTACAAAAATCATTTGGTTTATCTTCCACAAAATAATTGATTAAGATAGTCCTTATCTTTTTTTAAAGGATTTACTATAGAAGGTTATTTTTAAAATAAATATAGTTTTAAAAAATTCACCTTTTAAAAATTACATTCAAAAGTGACTCATAACATTATCATTCACTACACTATTAAAACTTTTTTAAAAACACTTTCATAGTTTCGCTTCCATTCAACTATTTATCGTTAAATGATTTATTTAAATGGAATGTTTTTCTTAATTAATTTTATAATTTTATTTTCAAAAATTCATGGGTTATATCTAATGGTTAATGTCAAATATATAAATTCTTCATCTCAATTTTGGTGACAAAAGCTTGGAATTTTCTAAAAAATATTCTTTACAGGAGTTCTTCTAGATGTGATGAATGATTATTGGAACTCATATGTCTAGTTGATTGATGGGTAGGGTCATAAGTAACAAATTAGTTATTTTTTATGATATTAAATCTCATGATATATTGTTGCGTGGAAATTCTATGATTTTTTTCAAAACATTAAATATTGATATTCATTTATTTTTTCACAATATAATGGGTGTACATGAGTGGATTTGTTCAAAATTTAATGGTTATAAATAATTATATTTGTTTAATACTAAAATGATAATAATGATTGAATTTTTTTCACAACATAATCGATGGACAGTCTTATATATACCCACATCTTAATGATCTGAAATTCATAGATTTATGAAATGTATAATATTTTCTTATGCTTATATTTTGTTCCATAAATCATTGACATTATATGTTTTGTTTCCATTCGATATTATTCTGTAATATTCCCATGATTATTATCCATAGATCATTTCTACATTCTCATATTATCGTATTATGGTATATGGTTATCTATTGAGATTACATGTCCTTATCTAATGACTTATGGACAAAAATTATTGTTCCGTGTTCTTTTAATAAGAAGTTTTTCCCATGAACATGTTTTTTGATATACATTTTTTTAAAACTGGAGGATATGTTTAAATGTTTCTAGGTGGTTTCTCTCACCATTATCTTATGTTTATATTCCTAAGGTTATGAATATGAATATAAAGTAGGAAATGTTTAGAACAAGTTCTTGTGTTGTTCAATTATGAATAAATTTTAAAAAGTATTTTAAAATAAGTTTCTTATGGTTCTAGTAGTTAGTGAAACTAAAACATTGTTTCCTAATATTATGATATGAGATGTTAGTTTTAATAATTGTCTTATAAAAATTATGTAAATAAATATAATTTAATATTATTTGAATATAGTTTATATCGAGAAATGGTTTAGTTATTTTTTAGGATTATTTAAGTTATTTAGGGGGATTAAGATAAGTGAACATTTGTGATAGCTCTATAAATAAATCTATGTATATGATATATGAAAACTCATATCTATGTTTCACCTTGTTTCATAAATTTTCACATAAATAACAAAATAATACATCTATAATAAACTGAATTTCCATGGATCTTTATAATGGTATATACTTAACATAACAACACGAATCATTGATACAATGAAATTATTTAAACACTCCATGAAATGACCTTAAATTCCATTGAATTTCTAATACTAAATTGAATTACCTATTGATGTATGTAATAAAGGGGTGTTATAAATCCATTTAAGGGAATAATTAATGAATATTATGCAATAAAAAAAGAAAAATTATGTTAATAGGAATAACATTATGACATATAATGGATAGAATCATAATCGTGAATATTGAGACATGCGATAAGATGATGACATAAAGGATTCACATGAATGTGGAAGTAATATAAAACATTAAAAATTAAGAATATGTTAAGGAAATACTCTTTTATATCATAACATAGTGTGCATAGGGTGACCGCATATGAACTATACACATTATCTCATGATATAGAGACATTGCCCAATACTTTGGAGGACTATATAATCTAGGGTCGACCCTTCCAAATTCATACCATGTACATGTTTTTGGGCGTCACATACATAACAAAAAAGAATAAAATTTTTCATCAATTACAATCCCATAAATAAGGAATGTGGGTTTCATACACATGATTACCCAATTATTAAATGATAGCAAAATATATGTGTATACCCTTAATTGGAAATAAATATGAGTATTCAAAAAAACATGTCATTAAAATCATTATATAATTTTAGCATCATAAGTATTGTACATAATGGTTAATGGAATGTCTTAATGAGAGTGAAAGGTGTTCTCTCATTACATTTTAATTTAAAAGATTCTAAAGAGATATGTAAAATCACAATATAATATGAAAATTTAAAAATCAAACGAATTATTTCAGACGAAGTTATTAATTTTAAATTAATAGAGGGAGATCCATCACTAAAGCATAGTAATATATTAGGTAATGGAAATAATGAGAGAAGATAAATAATATCCCATCAATTTTATATAAAAAGGACATTTATAAAATCCTAAAAACATAATCAATTGAGCTTCAAATTCCTAAATACAATTTAAGAAAATGAATTAAGAGGAAGAGGAATAAAATCTCTTGCATTCAGGGATTCTTTTAAAATCATGGGATAACTTCTTATGTTCTTAAAAAAATATGTGATTTATTTATAGAGGAATAAGCAGGGGAAATTCTTCTCCAATGTTTTTTATTGAAGTATTGTGGGAGGTTGGGTTTGTATTTTCTAAAAAATTAGAGGGGAATTTATTATTAACATCTAAACATAGTTCTTCCCATATATGTAATAAAATAATAAAAAATAAAAACTTTATCATGTTCATTGACTTTGTTTTAAACCAAATATGAGGATTTCATAATATTTTATTAGGTTACAATCCAAAATAATGATAATAATACCATTCATGATGTGGAAGTGAGTCATATTCTTAAAAAATAATTTTTAAATCATAATATTTAATATATGTTATTTAGGATTCCTTATAGGTTTGTATAGTTGAGAAAATAATATCAAGAACATATTATAATTAATGTAAAAACGAAATTTATTCTAGTATGTAATTTATTGTATCTATAAAATGACTATTATACCATTACAATTTCACAATATAAAATTTATATTTATGGCATAATTAATTTTTTTAAAAAAAATAAACTATATTATAAAATTATGGAAAATCATTCATTTTATAATATTGACATGATGATTTTAAATATGATTTTTACTTTACAAAAAATATATACATATGATATTTTACACAATTAAATATTAATCATTATTTTCTAGGAAATAATTACGTCTCTATCAACTTTTGAACCCTTAAAATCTATTTAGGACTTCATTGAAGTTAAATATTATTCATATTTTTATACATATAATTTCATAATACTATTTCATGAAAATAAAATTTATATAAAATCTATTAGATTTGTCCAACATATTATTTTAATTGAAACTATATATTTGATAAAAAATATTTTTTGATTGTCCATATCAAAAGCTAATTTTTATCAGACTCATTCTATAAGGTTTTGTGTGATATAATAATAAAAAATTAACATATCCATTAGTTTTTAATTAAAATAAGAATATATAAATTAATACTAATGGGGTTTAGATGAAAACCCCATTATTACACACACATACACCATCATTTCAAGGTGTGTGGTAGTACATTCTTCGGTTTGTACAATGAACATAGTTTGTGTGGCAGTCTCTACAAGATTGAACATATCATGTAAAATGTTTCACTCGAGTTTCAATTATTTAATCTTGTCTCCGGAATAGTCATAATGAAATCCAAGTTCTAATTTCTCCCTATTAAGATTTAAAAAATGTGCTTCATGGGTCAAGGTCATACTAGTGGAGGCCGTCGCTTCTACCTTTTAGGTAAATTATATTTTATTATAAACATGAATATAAAATAATTTTATAAGTTATTATAAAAAAAGGTAAACCTAAAAATGTTTATGATTCTTAAAAGAATTTTATTTTCAATGGTAAAATTATGGAAATAATTCTTATTGATCAGAAATAGAAAATATAAAAATAAATATATTTTCAATAACTACCGAACCTAATAAAAATTATATTCATTCATAAATGTGTTTCAATTATAAATATACGGTTCATTTAAATATTACATCCATTTAAAATTTAACACTAAAAATTTAATTTTTTACATGAGAAAATTTGTCTGTAAATCTATTTCAATAACTTTTCTGGACCCAATATAGCCTCATAAAACATGATTTTCTATCATAGTATTTCTATATAATAAGTTTTCCAATTTTAGAGAACTTTGTTTCTATGATTGAATTTCTTCACGGGATGGTTTTCGTAGAAAATAAGATTCTTAAAATATATGAACTATATAATTAATACATGTGAGGTGTCTAATTATACTTCCTCAATAGATATACATGTAATATATCATGTACTTGAAAAAGGATAGGGCTTGATGTTATCCAATAATAGCCAAGCTAGATGTGATCAGGGATCTTAAAGGGGCTTCTGTATTTAGGATTAACTTTTTCCTTCTTCCCAAAAATCATTACATCTACCAAGATGATATTTGAAGGAATTTATGTTCTTCAAACTCAAACACTATAACTTGTCACTGATTTTCATGGTATCTTTATGTCAAATTTGTGAGGATTTCATATAATAACGAATCGATTAAGCCTTATTAGTCATATATTCAATAAGATCAATTCACAGGAACATACACTCTCTAATATTATTGCAACATGTTAGAGTGTCAAACCATTTACCATACTATTCATTATAAGGATTAATTTACATTATAGAATAAAACTATTTTTATATAAGAAATCCATTAGTGGGAGGTGTATTTCCTAGTATTTTTTAGACCCCTTCAATATGATCTCAATACATACTCTGGAGTTTAACTTGATTAATTTGACAAACCAAACATATTAAGGAAATAATTATTATTAAAATTCGTCTTTTTATACAATACTTGTTGAAGGATTCCATAGAATATTGAGGTGAACCTCGTATCTAAATTATATAAAATGGGTTGTGGTAATCTATACAATATTTCTAATTATCTTATGAATATATTTGTGATTATATCAAAATATAAATCTACATTTTATAAAAATAAATTAACAATCTTTTTAAAGTGATCAACTACCACCCAAATAGTGTTACGCCCTTTAGATATCATGGAGAGCCATATGAATATAAAATATTTTTCGATTTTTCTATTTTCATACTTTAATAGAAGATGCTTGTATAATACCATTATAAATATGAATATAAGCCTTTACTTATAGTAATACCTACAAATGGGATGCAAATTATATAATCACATTATTCTTTATTATTTCACCAAAAGGAAAACTTTAGACATATATACATCTTAGTTGATCCTATATAATCACAAGAGGATGGGATATGTGAATCATGTATAAGATCCATCATGAGCTAGGGGTTTTTTGAGACAAATATCAATGTTCTGAACCTAATGACTCTATATTTTTTAATTTTTATCTATTAAATATTCTATAACAATATTTTTTGACCTATATCATCTTTATAAGCCTCATTGATAATCCTAATAATGGACGGTTAGGAAGAATTTTGAGTAATGTGGGGTTGACTTTTTTCTTATGATTCCCATATCAATACTTTTCATGTCTATGAATATTATATCAATTTTAATCCTCATAATGGATTAGTTTATAGGATATTTAATATTATTATTTTTTCCACTTTATTCTCCACCGGTAAATGGTAATTAATTGAGCAATCATAATCCTTTACCTGCTCTAACCACCTTCCCTGGTTGATCTGAAGCTATTTTTCTATGAATATATACTATAGGGTCTTTTTAACTGTATATATATTAAAATTTCTCCCACATATTTATTTTAATGAAATATTTAAGTTAATGATCATTGTAGGACATTATTGATTAGGATTCAAGTAGTTCATCTCAAGAAACATTAATTTCTTTGTTGAATATGATATAACATTGTAGATTTTCATCAATAAACAACCAAATAAATTAAATTTGGAACAAATCTATAAAAAATAAATCCTTCCCCACTAATGGATAATATAATTAATGTTTATTTTACTAGACCCATCTTTAAAACCTAAATTATTTTTTTAAATTATTTATTCTAGAAAAACATCACCCGCTTTTGACTTTTCATTATTAGATTTCCTGAAAATCATGAGATATTTTTCACAAATAAATTATAGTACCCAGATAATGAATGTAAACAATGGATAACTATCATATATTTTTCGTATATCGAACCCTTCAATTTCCATTATATTCATAGGATCTACATATATGAATTTTTTGGTCATAACAGACCCCCAAAATGCAACATTCTCTATCAAATGCTCGAATTTAATATAATATGCATATTAATTTCCCATTCACATGGTCTGAATAACTATTTCAAAACACTTATGACATTACTCCTTTAATATGGAGGATATTATAATATCATCAATAAAAAATATGAAAAATTAATCATGTTAATCCACAAATACATCATTCGTTAAGTACATGATGATAGTTGGATAATTTAATACTACAAATATATTCACTATGAACTTGTAGTTTGCATACCCTGAAAAAGAATAAGTCTTGTAATATACTCCTTTTCACTTATAGTTGATAATATCCCAATCAAAGATCATTATTATAAATTTTTTGTTCTCTATGTAGTTGATTGACTAATTCATCAATCCATAGAAGAGGATAATTGTTCTTTTTTTTTATCTTATTGTGATCATGATAATCAATTTATAAGTGCATTAAATCATCAATCAACATAATAAAAAGAATAGTTTCACCTCATGACTAAGAATCATGGTGCTTAACCCTTTATACATATTTTCTTATTCTTCCATTTTCAACTCATTAATTTCAATATTTTCCAATATATATAGATTCCATGTTATTAGAAAAGAATAACGTGTATGTCTCATTAAAAACTCGAGCTATAATTTTAATGTAAGACTAGTCAATTATGTGGAGAAAACATCATCATATTATCTTATAATGTGAGTTTTATCATGGTTGATCTTTTCATTAGTATCAATCATTTTGGAAAGAAACTCTTACACATATGGTAATAATCACCATTATTGAGATGATGATTCCAAATGAGATATATCCTCATCCTTACAAATTTATAGTGAGATAGGGTGAATTGTGATATGGAGGGTGATTTCATTAACCATGAAATTTATAAAGGTTTTTTATAATTAAATTTAACTCATACTTATAAAAAATAAAATTCCTCTAAAAGGTGTATCACAATATTCTATGGGAAATTAATATTATAAATATTGAATTGGGGGGAGATATATTTATTGTATTAAATAATTGGACCATTTTTTATTTTCACCAATAACTTGAAATCCATTGTTCAAGGGGGTGTTTAAATACATAAATTAAATATTCATGTTATAATAGAATTTATAGGACCAAAATCAAATAGCATGTTGACTATTCTAAAATGAATTATTAGAATATCTATCAAAAAATAATTGTCATCATCCAAATTAGTAGTTTTGATGGTTTATGAAGGCCCATGATATAATTATCATGTAGGTTTCTTGCACCAATAATATTTAAAAACATTTGTAATAGTTTTTTAATTTGAATATTTTCCTCACTGCATGAAGTTGAAACATTAGGAAATATTCTGTGGTTTAAATGAAACATTAATTTCTTCTGTTATATTTGTGTGTTTCTTAGATCAGCATTAATTATCTTGGTCCCCCTATTACCAACCCCTAAATAATTTTTTTATCCTCTTTGGTAAATTTTTGGGATGGTTCTTCCTTCACTATTTACATGTGGGAAGTTCGAATTTCTAACCATTGTGGGATTTCTCCATCCATTCCAAAGAATTAACCAACATTTTCCACTTCATATCTCATATCTTATGAGATAACTATGATTCTACAATATCAATTTAAAATTTTAGGTAACATAAAAATATTTCTTCATAAGATTCATATTTATTAATCCCAAAATATTTTCATATATTCATCTTTATCACAGTAAATTAAGAAATAAAAATTTTCAGTTCAATAATAATGAATGAGGTATATTTTTTAATTATTTCTAGGATTACCTCTTATAACCTAACTAATTCATCAATATTTTTCTTAAGGACATTTAATACCAATTAATTCTATTTCATAGAGTTTATGGAATATATTTACTAAAAACATTCCTAAATTATATGCATATTATCACTTCATTTGTTTCCATGATGTTTTTAATCTAGATCAACGTACACCACTAATCATATTGTCCCTCTATGTGATAAATACGTAGGATGACCTTCTCGTACATAATGAACTGAAGAAAATATGAGAAATTTTCAATGGATTTTATCCATTGTTGTCTGATTAAGGTATCATATGATCCACTAAATTTTAAAGGCCTATATCATAAAATGGTCTCAATTGATACATTCTATTTCAAGTGGGGATATGTGTGTTCATCCAAATTCAATTTTATATTAAAAAAATTAGTTAATTGAGTATGTATTATAATGATTTTCTCATTTACTTATCTAATTATCTTATGCATCACATTTAATAATTTATTACATTTCCCATTACATTGGTTATTGACAGTTTCCCCATATTTATATCCACCAACTAAAATAATAGAGAATTAGAGATAAAAATTTTAAAACTATTAAACATATAAAATGTAACATATATAAATTTAAGGGATCTATAGTAACCCATAAATTTCATACATAATTATAATATAATAATATATGAATATTCGTTACATAACATAATGATCTCTGTTATAATCATTTTGGTCGAGTTCCTTTTTGGAACTCAGATACATAAACAAATTTTTCATATAACATATACATCATCTAGTAATTAATTCATAACATCGTTATCCCTTGTTATAAATATAATATATAAAAAAATCTTTCATATGCTGGGGAAGGGAATCAAAAGAATAGGTTATCTTAAATGGTCAATAAGCATAAATAATGGAGATATCAATGATCACATAAGTGTAACATGTGAATAAGGGAAAGGGATCATGGGAATAACATTTAAAAAAAATGACATGAACATCATATATCATACTCTTGACTCATGGAAGAAATCATTGTATTTTATAAGACATGAATCCCATATGAATCGATGAACATGGGACATTGGAGAATAACAATGGAAGAAGACATATATTTTCAATATACAAATAATAAAGATAATCATTTCATTTTTTGTTAAGGATCAAAACTAATATTATCATCATGGTTGGTATGGCTACCCATTCTATCGTATTTTACATGGTTTACTAACAAGACATTCATAGTGGACATATCCTTTAATTAAACAGGTTTCACTCCCTATTTCATATTTATTTATCTAAGGATATATCAATATTTACCCAATTAATTAGAGGGATATATAATAAGTGTACACCTATAACTAAATGAATATCAAATATAGGTGTTTCATAAGATCAAAAAACATTCAACATATCATAACCTGTGAAAACCATATGTGCTTCATAAAAATTTATTCATTTCATCATATCATAACCCATGAAAAAATGAATGGGTTTCATAAACATATCGTCCTTATAATTTCAAGCCATCCAAATTGTGTATAAATAAGGTATCATTATATCATATCACCATTATATATTATGTAACATAAAAGTATTTCAACTTATAGTAAAAATACCATTAAATGATTACTTGGATGACTTCTTGGGAAAAATAACTTTTTAAAATTTAATTCAATTATTTAAAATATATGAATTTACTAAATTTTTATGAAATTATCTTCATTGAAAATATATTTCGAATGATTTAATTGCAACTCTTAATAATATATCGGTCATAATGGATATGAATTCCGTTATTTTCATATAAGTTAAAATAATTCATTCCTCTCATAAATATGTAAAATTAAAATAAAAAATTACCCAATTCTTAAAATGAATTAATGATTCCATTTAAACCATTTTTGAGAAATAAAAACAATAATAGGAAATATAATTAAAAATAACAATAAAATATAAAAAATATTATTGAAAACGTCTTTAGAAAACATGAATATCCAATAAAATGTATTTTCAAAAAAAATTTAAAATGAATTCGGTATCCTTTTAGAAAATTGTTTCTATATCTAGAACTATTAAAGAGAGGAAAATTAATGACAAAAAGTAATTTCTAGAAATAACTCAAGGATAATAAAATATATTAGTTTCTTGATAGTGTTACTATAATATTTCATCATTGAAACATAATCATAAATAATTCCGATAAATAAAGAATATTTAACATAGAACTCTTCCCTTATGTGCTATATTACATTATACATGTTTAAAACAACAATATAATAAATATAAATTTATTATTAATTTATTATAGGATGATATAATTATATATCATACCACATATAATATTATTATTAAATATTATTAACCATTTATTAAAAATTATTTATTCAAATCACTATTTGAGGTGATAATTACTTTATTTTCCATGAATGTTTTAGTTTGGAATTCTCAATATTTAAACTTTTATCTAGGATCCAACATATTAAAAATTTTATATTTGATATTAATATCACATATATTGATTATATATATTTATATTAAAAAATTATTTATAGAGATTGAAAAATTAATTACACCATTTGTCGAGGAGGTACACTATGCATACACCTGAACACAATTTCTATTTTTGGTGGATTAAAATAATGAATGTTAAATTAAAATTCTCATATCTAGAATCCCAATAATATCCTTAATAACATATATTATTTTTAATTATATAATTTTTACTATCCAAGTAATGCAGCGATGAAAAAACAAATTACACTGCTACTTGGAGATGTCATGTCATATGTACGTATGAGCGATATTGTTTTCTTGATATATGATGTATAAAAGGTTTAAAATTGATTTTAAACCATCATAATAAGAAATTAAATATTTTGAGGATTCAAAATTATTTATCTTAGTATATATAGAATGTGTTTATTAGACTATAGATAAGAAATAAAATTAAAAACCTTTAGTAAAGAGTTATAAGTCTTCACGAAGAACCCGCTTTCGGTTTACATCATAATCATTGATAGGATAGTATTTTCGAAAAATGATAAGCAATATTCCTTGTTAAGGGAATATCTAAAATATTTATTTGAGATATTTACAATTACATAATTCCTAAAAGGTTTTAGTAATATTGTTATATTTTTTGCCTTCTTATAAGTGAGTAGAAGCTCACTCTTGGAATTATCAAAAAGATTAAAATATAATTGGGTCATTCTAAATTAAAATTATTATATATGGATATATATTTTAATAAAAATAATTGATGCTCAAAATTTCATCGACTAACAAAATTTAATATGTTTTGGATTCATTTTAAGGAATATCATTTTTATTAGCCCCTTGGTTATCCAATTTTAGTCTTAACCATAGTAACTAGTTTTTCAATATTAAATGGGTTTAAATTTACTCATAAGATTAATATAAGATCATAAATATACAAGGGATGATAGTTTATACCATATTATATTTATTTTGTCTTCCATAAATACATTTCTGTTCCATAAATAATTTAATAAAATATTATCTTTAGATATATCATTAATATCATTTTTTAAACTATTCAACAAATTTCTCTTTAATTAAAAGAACATAGATATTGAATTTGAATATAAATATTTAAAAAATTCATAATAAGTAAAAAATTTATATGTTTTTTTTAACACAATTATTTATCCAAATTAGATTAATTTTAATTTTTTTTGAAATAATCTATCTTATTTTTCTATTAATTGAATAAATACATGCTTAAAAATATACAGTGTTTTTAAAATTAAAAAAATTTCGAAATAAATTTATATGATATATAAATAATTTATTTTTTAAATAAATATTTGAAACAAAAAATATCCTCTTTGTATAACATTATAAATAAATTAGATATTTTAAATTCTAGAGTGAGAAATTTTATATTTATTATTTTCGTAAAGTAATATAAATGTCAAAATGAATGAAATATGGTTCCAAGTAACCATATGTTTGATAATTTGATTATAATGGATAAATCGAACTCATACAATAGGTAGACATGTTTTAGATAAATTTTATAGCCTTTTCCCAAATATTTGTCCTTGTTTTACTCATTTGACCCTTAACAAGGTGAAAAATAATTACCAATGATTTAAATCATAATGATGAATTATGAATTGGGGAATATTTTGAAAATTTTAATATCTTGATAAAAAAATATATGATTTATTTTTTAATATTATTTCTTTATAAGTGACGTAATGTTTTTAAAAAACAAGTTTAAATAATGAGATGAAATCAATTATTATAAAAAACATTTTTATGAATTAAATTTGATATATTATTATCCCATTCATATAAAAAACTATTATTATTTTATATCATTTGATTCAATATAAAATATATAAACAACATCATAAACCATCTCCAATAGTGATTAGTTTATATTATTATGTTAAAAACACATTTCACACATAAAAACACTTTTATAAAATACATCACTTTTAATTTCAAATGATTTTTTCACATTTATAATAAATTGATAATGAATGAATTAAATTTTCCATATCTAAACCATACATTTTTCACAAAAATGTTTTTATATTCAAACTCTATAATACAATGGTTATGTGGTATCTATAACATCATATAATAATATTTCAATAGTTTATTGTTGTTTGCTTGAACTAGGTGTTGAATGTATCACCTGTTAGTGATGAAATTTTGTTAAATTTAATGAATCATATAATAAAATATTTCGGAATAACATTTTACACCCCCTTAAAATGAATTTATCAATTGAATATTTTTCACTCTCATACAAATAGATGTGGAAATATATATTTCATCACATCATCAGGTTCCCTTATAGATTCTTCTAATTTTTTAATTTTCGTAAAAAATATAACCAGGTGGGGTGTCAGGTTCTCCATAACTTTATCTCTCTGATCCTAGATTTATACCTAATTTTATTCATAATAAGTTAATTATACAATAGTAAAAACTATAATTTCATTACAGTGAATGATCTTTATTTTACATCCCCATACAGAGATATAGAACACTTCACAAACATTAGATAGGTTCACTGAAAGTGAAAATTAATAATCTACCATCCCAACTCAATCAAGAATTTTAAAGTGGATGATATTCCTAGGGATCAATATTACATTTGTTCAGAGTCTCGTAACCTTCTTCTATTTTAAATTTCATAATAATACCTTCTCACTATCATTGAATTAATGATATTTATTATGATTGTTAATATAAATGTTAAGTGATTTTTGATCTACCTAGTAGTGTTCATGAATATATATTACCTTCTCATCAATATACATAGCTAGCTCTGGTCCTAATATATTTCATTATCTTATTTCAACAAAACATGATGGATTTATACACTTATTTCTGTATAATTATTCATATAGATCTATAAGAATTCCATGATTTTAGTAAACCTAAACATATATAATTTGTTGATCGCAACCAATTTTTAAAAGCCGTATAATAAATATCAATCTATCTTCTAGGGTTTGAATGGCTCTCTCAGACTCACCATATATTTTAACATGAAATTTAGTATTGAAAATTATCTCTATATCCATAGACTACTCAATACATCACCATAACATAATGCTAAATCCCAGATACTAATAAAATACAATATAATGTGGTACTCCATGAATCCTTACCACTTTATTAATATATATCTATTAAATATGATCAAGAGGAAAATATTATCAGATAGTGAAGATGTGTGATATATTATTAGGGTGTTCAACTACAACTCAAATAGCATTATGTCCTTTAGTCATTTTTCGGAGTCCAATAGTAAAATATATGGTAGTGTTTTCCCATTTCCATTGTGGTTGGGGTAATGGTTATAATATCCCTTTAGAAATATATATATATACATATATCAACATCATCTTTATGGCATAAAATGAATTGATATAAATAACCTAAAATATCCCACTTTATATTTTCATACTATAAATACTCTTTTAGCTATCTATACATAATTATACTATAAGGATGAATTGAGAATGATGAACTATGAGACTTATCCAACATCTCCACCTTCAGATCTAATATGGACGGAACAAATAGAATAGTACCTTAGCCTTTTTATTTAATTATAATGAATATTTAACTCATGATCATTTTTAAAAAATTTCTATAGTTCCAAATAATCCTTATGATCCTCTTTAATTCTAATTTGGATATATGGCTTGTAAAAAATTTTGAATAAGAAAATCTTCTTCCAATTTATTTTATATTTCTTCATCCATCCGATAACGATATATAAATTATGGATATTTTTTTATCCTAATCATATATATGATAAAATTATCCTTTCGACCCAAAACATCTCACCCTATTTGGCGTTCCTAGGGATGTAATGCATTGAGTAGTCATAATCATTAATAACATCCATCCATCTTATATGGCACATTCATAGATCTTTTTGAATGAATATATACTTTAAATAATTAATATTACTATATATATCCTGCCATTGTATATAATTATATTGTCTCCATATCATTAAAGTAAAAATTACCATAGATAACTCTAAATGTTGAGTTGTGTAATTTGGATCATTAACAGTCAAATTTAATGAGGCATAGGCTATCACCATATTACTCTGCAAGAGGACACATCCTACTCCCTTATTCGACGCATAACTATAGATTAAAAAAACATCTCCAATATAGGGTCATGTAATCATAGGAGAACAGACTAACCTTATATTTATTTCATTAGTATTTTCTTCACATTCATCTCCCCAAAATAACATGACTCCCTACAAATTTAACATAGTTAGTGTATTATAAATGCTAGAAAACATTATCTATAAAGCATGGATAATATCCACTCAAACCATGAAAATTGTATATCTCAGTCATAGTGGTTGGTTTGGAAAAAACATTTAATACCATATTCGTTAAATGAATTTACCAATATACCTTATTTTGATATTATATGACCCCAAAAATAATTTTTTGAGAAAAAATTCACACATTGTATATTTTTTACAAAACATATCCTTCGATATAGTCTTCATAAAAATATAGAAATGATCTCCATTCTCTTCAATTTACTTTGTATATATAATAATACTATCTATAAAACTACAAAAAATCGATGAAGGTAGTACCTAATGTTGTTTTTTATTAAAAATTTTAAGATGGTGGGGGATTATTTAGATGAAATTGAATTACTATAAATTTATAGCTTCTATAACACATACAGAAGGATTCCATGGGTATGTCTTCACTTTTGACCCTCAAATAATAGAATTCATACTTAAGATAAATCATTGAATAATATTTTCCTCTATTAAATTTAAAAAATAAGTCCTCAATACAATGTAGAAGATACTTATTCTTGATTTTGATATTGTTTAGTTCTCAACAATCCACATCGATTCAAATCATGAATATTTCTTTTTTTTATAAAAATAATAGGTTCACCACTTGGGGACATGCTTGGTTGGATAAACTCTAAGTCAAGATTCCCTTGGTGTCTCTTATTTAATTTTTAAAATCAATTAGTTCTATTCTATATGGATTCATTAAAATAGGTGTATCAATAGGTATGGGTTCTAATAAAAACTCAACTTCAAAATTCTCTGGAATACTTGGAAATTCTTCTACAAAACATTAAAAAAATACCATACAATAGGCGTGTCTTCAATTTTGACTTTATCCCCAACAATATGATATAAGGAACCATTTTTATTTGGTGTCATAACCCATTTCATGGTTATGATTTCCCTTTCCATGTCATATTTATCTCCAAAAGGATATATGATCACAGTTTACGTCAAAGTGCCAAATGTGACTTCCCTTCCTTAATACTTAATATGGTATATATGTAATCCAATCCAATCCATGTAACAATTACCCACTAATTAAACTATAGGGATAATAATAAAAAATTTATGAATACAATTTCAATAATATCTATAAATATTAGAATAATAGAATTGTTATATGTTGATCATGTAATTGGGAATTTTAAATGCTAATTCATTAAATAATCATTGAGGATAATAATTAACATCTGTATATTCGTTAAATTATATAATGAAATTAATATTAATAAGCTAAAATAGGGTAATTTAATGTTTTATAATATGTATTACCTCCCCAATTTAATCATTTTATCTTCAATCCCATACAAAAACCATAAATGTTTTTTACCATAAATATCATTAATCAAAGTGATAAATAATATAACTAATAAAATTATTTATAGTATGTCTAAAAATAATTATGGTATAAAATATTATTTGGAACATTTAATGAAGAAAATAGAAATTTCTCATTCAAGTCACATATCCAAAATATAAAAATTAAAAAATAATTAATGAAAAAATTTATTAAAAGAATATTTAAATCTTGTAATGGATGATTTAAAGAAATAAGTGATCAAGACCGTGTGAAATTTCGTTTGTGCCATATATTATTATTCCTTCCAAAACATTTTTTCAACATTTAATAATTAGAGAAAATTAATTTAAACAATAATATTGAATATTTAAAAAATTTGAAATCATTTTTACGGATTGTGGATGTGGATGAAAATGGATTTTTGATTGAAGAGAGATATAAAGTTAGTTTTCCTTAAATAACATTTTGGTCTCTCAACTTTATAAAAATATTTAAATGAAAAGGAAAATAATAATTTCATAAAATTAAGAGAGTATAAGATAATTATTGTGTTTTTTGAGAGGTCTACCATCAAATTTCATCATTAGAACTAAATGATAAACATTCCTAATAAAAAATTGATTGTAACACAAAACCCATAACCCATGTCTCATATATTATTGTTCAATAAAAATTTCCATATAAAAAGTATTTATTTATTATAAATGTATAAAAACAATAATTATATATTTAATAACATATATTAAATTTTTATAACATCTTATCAGAACTTTGTCATCAATTCTTTATTAAAATCAATGTTCTATGTGATAACTGATTCATTTTTCAAGAATATTTTATTTTTAGAATATAATTATCGATTGTTGGACCATGGTTAAATAAAATACATAATATTAAACATGATATTAATATAATATATATATGGAAATATATATAGACTCATCCATAAAATATAGATATATAAAAATGAATTACAACATTCAAAGAGATGGAAGGTTATACAAATGCATGAAAATTGTCTCTATATTTCTATTGATGCAATGAAAGAATGATAAATAATAATTTAAAATTTTAGAAAAATAATATCATAAATAAAATATATATTGTTTTTAAATTAAACATTATAACAAACCATGTAATTTGGCAATGAAGAAAGAATTACTCCTTTAAATGGAGATTGTAAGTCATAAGTATGAACAAACAATATTTTCTCTTTATTTAATATATAAATAATTTTTATAATAATTTTATTTCATTATATTAAAAGTTAACTATATTTAATATAACTAATTAATTATTTTATAATGAATTCATTTGAATTAATATAGTTTTAAGAATATATATTTTTGAAACTCCCAATTAGGATTAATAACCCTTCAATGAGAACAATATATTAGAATACACCTTAATCCTTAGATGGGTGGTATTATGGAAAGAATATAATATTTAAGATGTGGTTATAGAAGCTATTATGGTACTATGTAAGGAATTATCCAATATGGATGGCTAAAATGTGTGAGTTGGAGAAGAGAAAATGTTCCCTTTTTACGAGTGATGTGAAGGGAAATTTTGTATTTCAAAAATGATTAAATAAAAATTGTTTCATTATACTGAAAAATGATTCCAAATGGATTTATACTAAAATATTAATATTCTTATGTAAAAATATCATGAACAAATAAAATTTATATTGGTTTTGTTTTTTAACCTTATCTTTTTTAACTAACCCGTTTGTTAATCAATTTTATCCTTAACCGCATTAAAGTCTTATTCAATTTTAAATTATTTTCTTTTCTATATATGAGGAAAATAAGAATATAAATGGAACAGAGATATTTTTATTTATATTTTTACCTTTTACTCATTAATTAATTTAATGCTTTCTAAATAATGTAATGAATCGTTGTCTTAAAGTATCATTAATATCATTTTGACATTATTCAATTAATTTTACATTATAAATATCTTGAAAAAAAATAAATTTGAATTTTATCCTTATAAAAATTCATAATATTTAATATTTATTAAATATATTGATGAAATAAAACATCATAAAATGAAAATTAATTTTGATATTTTCAAAATCATTTATTTTCAGTATCTTTTAATTGAAAAAATATCATGTCTGTGTTGTGTGAGAAATTATGAGAATTATTCAATTAATTATATTTAGACATAAATAGATATGACAAAAAATAAATTTATATTTCAAATATATATTTATATATTAAATTATTTTCTTTTTAAACAGATATAAAAAAATATATATTTATTAAACTCAGAAGAGTTTTATTTTTTAATTGTTAATTTATTAAATAAATATAGAGGTCATAATTAAAGAAATATGGAACCATGTGACTATATAATTTATAATTTCAGGGGGGAGGATGAAATAAAAACGTAAAATGATATATATGTAAGTGTTATAGAAATTTTCAGCCATATCCTAAATTTTAAACTCTCTTTTACTTGTTTTAACCTTACAAATATGAGAAAGATCTAAAATGGTTTCTATTCATATTGAAAAAATTAAATGAAAATATAAACTAAAATTGAATGTCATGATTCCAAATATTGTATCAAATTTTCATGATTCAATTTCTAAGTGTTGTAGAATTTAATTTTAAAATAAATTCAAAAAGTGCAACAAAAACTATTTTGTAAAAAATTACATTTTTATGAAAAAATTTAAATTTATTTTTATTTAATTCATATAATACACAATATATTTATTTTAAAAAGTATTATAGAATATAAAATATATAATTATTTTTAAAATATTCCACCAATAGTGGTTAATTTAATTTGATTTGATAGAAAAATATTGTGCACATTGAAATATTTTTCCGAAAACATCCATTTTAATAAAAAATTATTTTATTGTTCTATTTTCTATGAAATTAATATAAAATTATTTTATTTTATACATTTATAAAAAAATAAATCATAATTAAATTAGGTCCATTTATACCTGCCAATCCAATGGGTTGATGATAATTATCATATTAAATAAAAATATTACAATAGTGTGTCATGGTTCATTTAAACAAATTGTTTCCTTTATCACAATGTTTTAATGAAAATATTATTTATATGAAAAAATTATATATCCTGAAAAATGGGTTTTTATAGGATACCAAATAAATAAAATTTAATCAATAACCTATTAATTCATAGTCCTGTATCTATGTTATTGAAAATATATTTCCTAACCTTAAATTTCATAGGATTTTTTATTCACTTCATAATGGTTTGTAGTAAAAACATGTTTAACCAGATTGTATACCCCATGACATTCTGGCTAAGTGATTAGTATTATGAATATTTTTTCTACACCAGGTATATGTCATATTAATACCCATCAATCCCTTTTCAATTAAATTACCTTATGTACATATTTTTTAAATACACATGTACATTCAATTGTCAAGAAAGGTATATATTTTGTTGAGAAACTAATCACACTATATTATAACAAATATTTATGGATATTTTACTATATTTAGTCTTTTACCTAATTGTTTCATTATGTTTACCTAATAAAAATCCCAAATAATGAATGACCTTACTTTGATTCCATCTATGAAGACTCATATCCTTTATAAAATTTTGTATGATTTTTTTCATATAGATACTAATAATAAAACCCCAATGAATCGAGATTCCTACTAAATTTGGTAAATAAGAAACATAAAAAAATAAATCCAAAAATGCTTATGCTGACATCATTTAAAAACACCCTAATCTATGTTTAATTTCCATTGATCTGGTTATAAATTCTGGGTTGACCTGGGGACATAAATAAGAAATAAGTGATATATAAAAACCAATAAGGGAATATTAATATATGATATTTAAAATAAATTAGTACATGTGAGAGTCTATATATGACATGATCAAATATAAATTTTAGAATCAAAATCATGAACATCTGATCATGAAATTAGATAGTAGAATATATGCATAATAGGTGTGTGGAAACAACATAAAACATGACATTATAAAAATTAATAAATTATAACAATTAATACATCAAAACATTTTGTGCATAAGTTAACCTCTGATTAATAATTCATGGTATCTCATGAGATAAAATAACTACTTATTTTATTGGAGGTATATTTAATTTCATGCCCATCCATCATATTCAGGTCATGTTCATGAATTCGTGTGACATATATATCATACAACATAAGAATTCCTTTCAACATATTTAATCCCTTTATTAATGGTATTGTATTGTATACATGGACTTCCAAAATAAATGAATAATTGTTAAATCATGTTGAATAATCTATAGTGGTAATTGGTATGTGTTTCCACAACAAAAACCTTCTTCCTAGAAAATATAGAAATAATTTGGTCATCATAATGAGTTGACCTAAAGGATCAAAAAAGTTTTTAATTATAGTGAATGTTTCACTTTTTTATTTAGTAATCTTAATGAGAGAAATAGATGTGTAAAAACACATGAAAATATAATCCATTTTAAATTGAAGGGTTTAATTTATCGAAAGTACTTGTAGATAAATGAAGAGATAGATATCCATTAGTTCAATATATTCATTTCTTAAGTAATGTATTTAATGATATGGGATAAATAATTACTCATTAATTATATAATAAAGGGATAATTATAAACACATGAAAGATAATAAAATGAGATCAAAAAGGATAATTACAAAGTAATTACATGAATGATGAGGAACTTTAATGGAATCCATTACATGAGATGTTTGTTCTAAAATATTGGGAGAAAAAACCTATGAACCTAGGAACAATATGTTATGGATTTGCAGAGGAATACAGAGAGGAATGTCATGGAAAACGGGATGATAGTGAAGAGGAATTGGTTTTTGGGTGAGTATTTGTATAAAACGAGAGGGGATTTATTTATTAATTTTTAAACATATGTCTTATAGTGTAAGTAATAATATAAAATAAATCTAAAAATATTCAATATTTTTTCCCATGGATTCTTCCAAACATTATTGGTTTCCAATATTTATTTTTTTAGAACATAAATCGTTAAAATAACACCTTTCATTAAGTGTATGTGATTCATGTTCATGATGAATGTTTTTAAAATATTAAAATATAATATAGGTTTTGAATGATTCATTATATATTTGTAATATTAGTAAAATAACATCAACGAAAACATATTTTAATGGAAAAAATCCTTTTTATGGCTAATTATTATTTTTATAGTATTTATTATAAGTATTTTACACCATTATGTTGTTGTAACAATTAATGTATACTTATATCATATTTAATTTTTTTCCCTTGCAATTCCTCTCTATGAAAATTATGAAATAATCACTATTGGATAATTTCAACATGTCTATATGATAATTGATCAAAATTATTCCAGAAATATTTTAGAAAAATTATTATTTTCAATTTTAAATAATGATACTTATTTACTATAAAATAGAAGTTTTTATGACAATATTAACATTTTGAACCTCAAAAAATTTCATGGGGATTAATTAAATTATACTATCATATATATTTAAGTAAATATTATTTAATAAGTATATTTCATTAAAATATGTTTTTCTAAAACCACATAGATTTATCAAAAATAATGGTTTAATTGAAACTATATGTTTTCAAACAATAAAATTCGAGTTTCTTCATATCGAAATATAGTTTATAACATAATCATTCTATAATCAAGTGTAAAACAAATAATAAAAAACGAATTAATATAACCATTATTTTATCAATAGAAAATAATACAAAATCATACTACAAGTTTTTTGATACATAACACATTATTACACTAGTTTACACCTTAAGGGTATGGTGTGTGATGCATGTACCTTCGCAGGTTGGTTCATCAAAAAAGGTTTGGGTATTGATTTATATAATGGAGAAGGTTTCCTATAATATATTTTTTTCATATATCAGTTGTTTAATATCATCTTGGTATTACCCATTGTTAAATCCCATTATCTCTATTTCCTTTATAAGCTATGGAAAATGGGATTCATAGTGTACGATCCTACAGGTTGAGGCCATCACTTCTTTCATCAAGGTCAATTAGATTTTATTATAACCCATAAGATATATTAATAGTAAAATTCATTATAAAATTAATATATCAACAATGTTTATTATTCTAAAACGTTTTTAATATTTATTGTAAAATTATGGCTAGATTTTATAATTATATAATTTTAAAAATGAAAAATAGTGTATGTTTTTTTAATAACTACATTATTTTAATTGGAATATATCCCTTCCATTGGGAATTTATTTTATAAAAAACTCATTTGTTTCATGATAACATCAATATTGATTTATTAAATTATGGATTCATCAGTTTCCATAAATCGACATCCCTATATAAATACTATAAGTGGATGTAATCTCTGGAAGAGATATATCTCGGGGTAATAAAACTAAATATATCTGTCGAATGTTACCTCTATCATCGCCTAGTACATTAAAAATTGTACCTATTGAATTTTTTTTGAATAATCATGGGATATGAATTTTAGATTAGAATACTCTTTACAATCCATTATGCTTGATTGTGACACTTTATTATGGTATAGTCGGAGAACCTAATGGGATATAGATAATGAGTAACCAAGATTGAAACATAAAAATTTATATGTTATGGAAGAATTTTTCATTATTATTTATTCCTTTTTATATAATATATGAAATTTTTATTAGGTTATCAAATTAAAAATTATTATATATAACTTTTTATTAATCATGAAATGGATGGAGTGGGGACAAAAAAAATTAACAATCAGTCAGATAGGAAATGCGGCGATTTTTCCATTGAGAAACCTAACAGGATGGTAGTAAGAGTTTAGAATATTATATAAACTCTCACTTAACTCTCCATTTATATTAATTATAATAAAACTCAATTTTGTCTTCTAAACACATTAACAAATGTGAAACATTTTAATGGGTATTTCATGAGACAATATCCAACCTTCTTAACTATCTCTTCCAATCAACTTGTTTCGAAGAAATAGATCAAAGTGATGTAAAAGATATTGTTAGTTATCTAGTGCTCAGAACATGAGAGTTTTTATCTTTTCATTTGTCATTTTATGGATGTGGTGAAACAATTTTGGACTCTCATTAATAATAAAATGTATTTTTATTAAGGATACTCCATGATATTAGAAGATTTAATGAAATAATTCTTCATCAATTAATTTTTATGAACTCTTTGAATAAATACAAAGATGGAATTCCATGATTTGAATGAAAATGAGGACCCTTCCATTATCAATTTATTAGAAAACATAAACTTCTTTGAAAGGCCTATAGTTTTTTATAATTATGATATTCAAATAAACTATTTCATTAGTGGCCTTAATCTATTTATTTTGATGGAATATCTATATGAGACATTAGAATCTATGAAGAGATTCTTCAAAGAAATTTAAGGGTATAAATGGAAACTAAGGACTCTCATTATTCTAGATAAATGAAACAAAAGTTTAGTACCCTGTATGTTCAAAAAAAATGATCAATTGGGGTAACGATACAAAAATTTCAATCATCTGAAAAATGAACGATTAATCACCTAGTGAATAGTTTTTAATGAATATTTGAATTATTTGTCTCTGTATTTTTTAGAAATTGAGTTCATTACTATCTTATTGGGAGGGAGAATATAATTTATTTAATATAGGATAAGTAATCTACAACTAATTACCCACTCACACATTAATTCGTTAAAATAATGGTGACTTGACATAAAGGGAATTAATTTCACACCATTAGAATATGTAAGATAATAGGCACCATCACCCACTAAAACCAAGGGGAAAAGAGAGAGTGTATGATATCACTAATATTGTGTTGGATTACATATAATGAATTGATATTGGTACACTTAATATTCTTGTTTGATATTTGAATGATTCATTTTATTCTGGTTCTATATATTCAATCATATGATAAATTATTATAATTAATGTTGATTCTCGACATGTATAATTTTATACTAAAATATTTACAAAAATAGCTACATAAATGATTATTACTTTTTTTGATATATAACCCTTTTCCTATAAAATTTTTTGTAATGATTATTCTTTTTTGTCTATTACTTCCTTAGTTAAATTTGATATGATATTGGGTGTGGATTTTATTTTGGTTCCTATAAAACATAAAAATTAAGGGTATAAGAAAATATCATTTCATATCGTGAATGATTTTGTCATAAAAAATCAGTATAAGGAAGATCATGATCACTTATTGGATTATAATTCTATTATATGGGTCACAATTTCTTGTAAAGAGTGACTTCAAGATCAAATTATTGGGGTGGAAGTCAGCATTGATAACATGCCTATTTTATGGGAATATATTAATATATTTATTCATAAATTGTATGTTCATATACCAATTTATGAGGTAATGTTTTTATTTTAAATCATTACTATCTCTATACATAAATAAAATGGACCATATAAAATGGATCCTGGTGAATTGGAAGAGTAAAAAAATAAATTACCAAATAATATAGGTAATGGTAATATATTTCCCCATACATCCCCATGGGATGTGCCAGTACACTCTGTCAAAAAGAATGATAAATCAATGTGTATTTTTTTAAATATCCCGATCTTATAAAAATTATGATCTATAACAGGTTTTTATGTAGTATATCAATGAAATTTTTGATTAATATAGAGAATATCCATATGTCATAGGGTTTGACCTTTTATCAAGATATCATTATTGAAGAATAAAAAAATGGATTATTCCAAGATAGCATATCATGAAATATATAGACACTTTGAATTTATTTTAATTTCATTTGGACTCATAGAGTCGACTACTTCTTCATGGATATAATAAGAAGATTCATTTGAGACTACCTTAATCAATATATGGTCTTTTTTCATATATAATATTAACATATATTTAAGAGAAATGGAGAGCATGATGGTCATATATGCCTTTTATTAAAGACATTAAGAAAAGAGAAAAAGTATTCCAAATTTATCTGGTATGAATTATTGATAAAAAAAGTATCTGTGATGGTACTACTCAAGTAAACTAGAAAATTCACCCATGCTATCTCATTATATATTTGTGAGGTACCACAAGATAACATAATTAAATTATTTAATATAACAAACAAATGATTATATCCTGAGGACAATGTGGAATATAGAGACATGATTTAGGACCCATACAGTCCAACATAAACCCAATAATCCAAAAATTGTGAATAAAAAATAATTAAAGTAATAATTTGGCCAGTAATAACCTCTAATCAAACCCAAATAAAAGACTATTGAAACAAGACAATCCAACATGCAACAAGATTCCCTTCCATTTACCAAAACATTTTAGTACAATATCTACAATGACCTGAAGCCAAAATTAGGGACTGAAAAAAATCCATGAAAGATACCACCACAGAGTCTATTCAGGGTAAAATATAAATAATTTAATAGTTCTATTATTTAAAAAAAATAGTTTTACAAATCATTTTCATAAATCAAAACCAATTTGTAAATCATCTCCCTTCAGATTTCAAAAAACCATTTCACATAAAGAAATACATGAATATAAAAATTATAAGTGGCAAAATGGGGAGTCATATCTATGAACCATATGGTAATCATGTAACCATATTTCCCTAAAAATTTTCATCATGAGAATCCATGTGATATAACCACATGAGAAAACCATGTGACCCACAATTTGTGATGAAATTCATCATGTGATATACATTATGTAAACAAAAAATCACATCCATATTGGGTCCTATCCTATGGGAATATGTACTGAACATAAAAAATCAGAAACTAGGAATATATTGGTACCAACTAATATTGATCCCTACCATAGTCCATTGATACCGTTAATGTTATCGCTAGTGGTTCCACACATACTAGGGTCACCTATGTCCCATTCCAAATGCATTGAAGGTTCCTAATGTGCCATGCTTTTTAAAATCAAATTAAAAAATTAATTCAAATTTTTATAAAAAAATTTAAAAATATATTTCAGTCCCCTTAGGGTTTTAAACACCATTTCCCATTCAAAATCACATGTGCAAGAAAATTCATTATTAAGGAAAACAACCTCAAAAATATCCATATTTCCATGATAGTCCTTGAAACCAAAAAAATAATAATATTATGAATAAACCCAGAAAAATTAAAATTAAATATTATGAATTCATATAATTAACCCATTGTATAGAAACACCTACATCATGATGTAGGAAGCACACAAAGATTTCGAAGACAAATACTCGGGAAGAGTAGATTGCGACCTCATGGTCCTAGATACATAATAAAAAACGTGAATCTTCTATCCAACCTATTATATTTATAATTTCTTCCCAATTAGGATACAAAAATATTATAGGATAAGAAATCATTCATATGTTTACAATGAAGAAGGAAAATAGGATCAAGACAACAACATAAATCAATATGATCCATCAAGAAAAAAATGGTTTCCACCAAAATCCAAGGGTACAAACCTCAAAATCAAAGGGGAGGGTTTATAATGAATCAAAATGTTATTATGGATTATTAGATAATATGAACGGAATAAATTGTAAAATAACACTTTTTAATAGCTTAATGGGAAGTCATTTTCCTAGAGCATGCCACCTGGTTATGATCATTGTTTTGCTTAACCATGTGCCCCTATAGATGATTCAATTTAGGGGTTCCTAGTTTTATCTACAGGGTCACATAGTTTTTTTATCCATTTTATAACCATGAAATTCCCCAATAGATAGCCCTGATAAACCCTTCATGGTTGACTTAGCATGTCCCACACATTGACTAATTGTTCTCAAACTATATGAAACTCCACTAGAACCTCACAGAAGAATATTATATAATTGTTGCACTGTTTAACAATTCATGTAACATACCAATTCAACATGAAGGTTATCATGAAAATCCATTTTTAAAACTCCACTCCCATTAAAATTTATAAAAATCAAAATAAAAAACCAAGTGTTAACTATAGATTACATTTGACCGTCAGGCTTCACAATTCAACCCACCATAATCACATTCGTTCATAGAAAATCACATTGATTCTAGACCTGCAAAAATTTAATTCCACTATTACCTCATCCTATATTCCTACTAAAATGGTTGATGGTTACCAATGACACTAAACTAGTTCCTACACCAAGTCCTTTTTTAAGCACATCATCCTAAACAAGAGATATAGAAAAAGAATTTCTAGTAAATCAATAGATGTATCTGGATCAAACTCAACATACTCTCATAAAATCACAGGGGAAGAATTTGGGTGATACATCAATAGATGGGAAACATGAAACATTTTTTTATATAATTCAAAATATATAGTATTCCCATCTAATATTCAACCTTTTCAGGCCTATGCATGATCTCAACTGGGCCAATAATCCTCAGTTTAATCATATCCTACTTACCCAAATGATGATGTTGCAAATGAGGGAATATTCTGAGAAAAACATTATCACCAACATCAAACTCTATCAGCCAATGATGATGGTCCAGATAATATTTATGAAAAATATTTGATATGAAAAACTTCTTATAGATCAAGTGCACTATTTATATCACCTCCAAAAAATATACTTCACACAAACATGAGCTACTCTCCCAACATAACACAACACAGGGGAGATCTACATGGATACCCATACATAACTTCAAAGGGTGGAATTTCTATTGTATAATAATAACAAATATTATATAAAAATTCAACCTGGGGTAAAGGACTTTCCCAAAAAACACCAAAATTAAGAACATAATCGTGTATTATTTTATTTAGAACTGGGATAGTTTTCTCTATATTTCAATTCAACATTGGGTGATATATCTTGCTTAATTTTTTTAACCCATCTCCTCATGAAATATTTTCTAGAAAATTGATGGGATCCTTGGGTCCTTTTCAAAACCCACAACAATGGAAACCTAATGGTGTTTCAAAATATGTCAGAAACACAATTATTCATGTTTTTCTATATTCATCATATCCTTGATAGGAAATAAATGATCTTATTTTCAAAATCCATCAATGATAACCCAAATTTCATCCTTCCCACTAGAGTCTATGAAAGAATTGATGAATTACATTGAAATATCATCCCACTTACATACTAAATTGGTCAAAGGCTGCAATAAAATAGCAGGTCTCTAGTGTTTGACCATAATTATATGACAACTGACACAACAAAAAACAAAATATCCAATAAACCATGTAATCCATGGAATCAAATATCTAAATCTCTTGTGAATATTAATATTTGTATCCCAAATGATTACTAACCAACACGACTAGTTTCAACTTTCATATAACCCCTTCCTTGGAGAAAATATAACCTCTAAACTACTATGAAAGTACGATGCTCCACTGGGAGATTAATACCACAAACATGTGGTCTCCTTAACAAAAAAAATTATATAGTGATGGAACTCGGTGTTTGTCACCTCCTTGATCCAAACACACCAATGAAAATATGAGTAATCATTAATCAAATTCACGAACACTTATCAATGAAAATCTTCAAGACCCTATCTCAACTCATCAATCAAACTCATAATAGACCAGTCTTCTACTAATTTCTTCATGGCTTGTGTCAAGAAAACTCTTATCGACAAATTAATGAATAGCTTCCATTTCAGAAGAGTTTGTGAAAAATAAAAATAAAAATAATTATTTTAATCCTCTGAAAATATCTTTCTAATGATCATATCAATATGATAAAATAATATTTCAGGCTCTTATAATCAGAATACATGGTAAAACACTACCAAAAGAGATAGTTTTACCACGTTCTGAGTGTTTTCATAACTACATCCAATTAAAGAGTGTGATTAGGGTAGTTCTTCTCATGAGGTACTAATGGGTGATAATTGTAGGCCACCACCTATTCCCACTGCATCATATCCCATCTTATACAGATAATATGATCCTTGTAGAAAACATCATAATCAACACCCTATTTTAGGAGACTCAACACAAGTGTTTAATTTTAATATCACATTAATTTTCACAAACTAAACATGTAATGTGTTATTTTATTTATAAATTCACACCTTATGTGTTAAATATATCATAACAGATTCATTCTTCGGGAAATCCTGAACAAACTGTCAATAGTAACTAGCCAAACAGAAGAATATTCAAATCTCAAACAAATTTATGAGATACTATCAGGAAATAATACCCTATATAATATCATGGTCTATAGATACACCTCTATCATAAATCTCATGGCACAAAAATTTCACTTCATGGATCTAAAATTTTTTTTAAAGATTACCATATATATGAAATTCATTCAATATTTGAAGAATGATATCCAAATGTCTCATATACTCATCCTCATTCTTGGTGTACATTAAAATAGCATCTATGAAAAATGAGACGTTAATTCTAAGGACTAATGAATTATTTGGTTCATCAAAGCCACAAAAACCATAGGAGGATTTGTGAGACCAATTGGAGTTACCATAAACTCAAAATTCCAATAATAGCACTTAAATGATGTCCTAGGTATATACACTTGTCCCACTCTCAACATGTGGTGCCACGACTAATGGTCCATACAAGATTACAAACATTCTATAATAAGATATTCAAAGATATCATCATTAATTAGTAAAAGATAATTTCTATTGAAATTCAGCCAATTTATTTTTCTACAATACAAAAAAATTCTCAAAATTCTCTTCTACCTTCCTAATAATTTTGATAGGCTAATCTCACATTGACAAGCTATGTAAAATAAATATCTTACCCTCTATATCCTCAAGATGGAATTTATATTCCAATAATTTTGAATGTGAAATCCGATAAAATGGAATTGGAGTGAGAATCATAACAAGGAGTAGGTACATAGTGAAATTTAACTATATTTTGGATATAGAATAGATATATAGACCATAAAGAACCATGGGACCAATCACACCACTTAAAGAAGTATAATTCCCAAAAATGAAAAAATAATCAAGGAAAATCATTGAAAATTGGAACGAGGTTACCCCAACATTAGGAATGAATAACCCCACCCTTCATAATATAGTCTCTCACTAAACCTAAAAAAATATGAGTGACCCCATTGATGATTGTAACTATACTTAAATAGAATAGTATTTTATCTATTACATGTCACATATAATTCATTCCATGATTAGAATTAGGTGTATAAAGTCAATATGGATCACTAAGAAGTCCCATTTATCTTCATTGTATACTATCATTACCTAAAATTTCAAACACATGAAACATTTTTTGGTACTCTTTAACAAGTGAATGTAAATATCAGACATGTATTATATAATTTCCTAACAGAAACCCAATAAAAAAACTAATTTTTTGATATAAAATAATGATTGGAACCTATATGAAACAATTATAGCACAGTAAAATACAAAATGAACACCCTACCCAAAATAGTAGTTAGGCCTACTTGATGTTCCAATGGATAATACCCAATAATATAAATCGTTATGGAAATAGCAAAAAGAAAATCCTACTTGGACTAAGGATTAGACACATTATCATTGTAATCATAGATATAAACTTTCAAACCATTGGTAAGAGTACATCCTTCTATAATAAAAGGGGGTATCCTTTAAAAAAATGATTCAAATGGAATAATAAATTGTATTGATGACATGTATTCGGAGACCTTTTACCATTTTTTTGGTAGCACATATTTTTCCACAAAAATAGAAGAAATTGTTTTTTGTCTTGATGTTACCCATGAACCTGGTCTTGAATAAAACTGACCGACCATGTGCACCTACTTCTAACAAGTAGGCACACACTGGCTAAGAGATATACCTTTATAAGCTCCTCCCAAACCAGTATCTCTTGGTACATTTTCCTCAACCAGTGTTTCCTTTTCATCTTTATCCCAGAAGGTAAAAAGGAACATGAGAATCAAAAAAATTTAATATTAATCCTCAATCCAAAATCTAACATCCTAGACATTATGTACTCATTGGTTACTGGAAACAGTTTCAGATGCACTAACATAAAAAATATATTTGAATACACTATAGTGGTATTCTGCCCATGATCAAGGGTCGAGAAATCATGGGTATTTGTTCTATGTAATGTATGAGGGGATAAATTTTTATTATAGACTCTCTTAAAATAATTTTATTAAAATCATCATGTAATATATATATAACACAAAATATTACTACAACATCATTTTTGGTCATTCGAGAATAAATGTAGGAAAAAAACTAGTGATTATTTTAGATTATTTAATAATTTGATGATCCTTCCAATATGATCAAGTGACTCATCATATTCATAGGGTCCCTTATCACAATAAAAGATGCATAGATTCTAATTAGTGAATTCAAATACATGATCCACCGCACATCTAGGGTTACCAACACCAACATGACCGAGATTCTGAATAATACAGATTACAGTTTCCACCAAATATGGTTCCATTGGATGATTATCCCACGGGTCTTGTCAAGAAACTTCCTCTATCAGATTTTTAAGGACATTTCTTAGAGGATTTGTTTGTTAAGATGAATACAATGACTGATCAGTTTTATAAAATATTCACAAATCATTAGATGAATTTTAATAATTCATATTCATGATTAAAAACATTTATAATCTAAAGTTATTATTAGTTACAATAATGAAAAAAACCCGTTATGAAGGAATAATTTAATTTAAAAAATCTATCTGTCAAGTTCATTCAATTGACCTCAATATTTAATTCTCTGTCTTGGAAAAAAACTATTCCAACCACCCTTGGGAAAATGAGTTCATAATTGGATGCAGGATGGGAAAGAACCCTCCCCCAATTAAAACCTAGATTCAAATGGTTCTAACAGCTTTATACTAAAACACAGAACCAAAATCATGAACAATTAACACAAATCACAACAAACCTACCTATATTAACAAATTATAACTAACAATCCCATGTCAACTAGAAAATTCACCAGATCTGTCATGTTAAATGATGGGGAGGTATTATAGGATAACAGAAAATGGGTCTTGAATATATCAAAAACAACACAAGCATCCATATTTCAAAGGAGAAAAAGATCTACATTGATAATACATAAAACACAATAAATCCTAGAAAAACAAAAAATATATATATAAAAAAGAAAAAAATTACTCAATATGACCAATAGTCTCCAACAATCCCACCTGAATTCAAGGCAGTGGCAACAAGATAATCAAACATGCTACAAGATTCCTTTCCCATTACCTCAATCCTAGAATACAACATCTATAACCTCCAAAAAAAATTGAAAGAAAATACTAATAAGATACACCCACATAGTCCATATAAGGTCTCATTTAATGAATTAAAATACTCTAGATTAAAAACAATAGTTTTATACATAATATTTGTAAATCCAAACCCATTGGTAAATTATTTTCATTTTGTTTTCAAAAAGTCATTTAATCATTAAAAGTACAAGAATATAAAAAGTATATGTGATAAAATGTGTTCATATTCATACAACATAAGGTATACATGTAAACACATATCAATGAAATAACTCATCATGTGAATTTTTTTGATAGAACCTCATGTGAAAATCAAGTGATCAATAATCAAAAATTAAATCCATCATGTGATAAACAATATGTAAATGAAAAAAATTATATTTGGCCATATACTTTAAGAAAATTTACAAGACATACAATATCCTAGACTAGGCCTTTATTGGTTCCAAATTATATCAAGTCCATCCATAGTCCATCGATGCCCCTAAAGTGAACCCTAATGGTGTCACACACACTAGGGTCACCAATGTCCCTCTCCATAAGATCCCAATGATGTCAAAATTCATATCAAAACCATGAAAAAACATTTATTAAACATTATCAAAGAAAACCCATCATGATTACGTGTTTGAAAACCCATTTCAAATTTAAAAATAACATTCAAGAATATAATAAAAACAGTTGGTGTGAAAAACACCATTTGTTAAGAAAATTGGATTCAAAACATGGACATGACAAATAAATCCAATGAAACCGAAAATCAAATCAATTAAATGAATAAACTGGATAAATATCATAAGAAATATAATAATTTTATAAAATTAAACAATTGTATAGAAACACAGACATCAAACCAGAATAACCACAAATCGCCTTAAACATGGAGACCAAGAATGAGTAGATCAGCTCCTCAGAATCATAGATCCATATGAAAAAACAAAAATACTATATAATACCATGCATTTACAACATCAAATCCTTAGTTTTTTCCAATAATATATTAAAATAATGGATTTGTTATAGATACAAAAATATTAGGGAAATCAAATACAAACTACAACATACCTCATGATGATCCTTTTTTGAAAAATGATCTGCATAAATAATCTAGTAGGGGAGACCTCCAATGTGAAGGGGAATATTTGGGAAGATAAAAAATGTAATTATAGGTGAATATACTTTAAAATAAGAAAGGTAAAACGTTAAAATACCAATTTATACCAGTTTTGAGGGAGGTCGCATGGTTTCCTAGTTGAGGAAACACAATTTAAAAAAATGTATACATTAAACATGAGCCTCAACTACTCATTTTATTTGTTGCTTCATTGTTTCAACTAGACCGTCAAACTGCTAGTTTAACCATACTATAATTGTGAAATAACCCAATGGACAACCCCCAGACACATAACATGGTTCACTGGGCATGTCTCATAGTTTGAGTAAATAATGTAGAACCTTCTGAAAGACTACTGGAACCTCAAAAAGATAGACCAAAATGTTAAACTGACTATGTTCAACAAACATGTGTATTTTCAATATTATCTAAAAAAAATATTTTTTTACCTTTGATACACCAAACCAAATCAAAACTCAAAAGAGAAAAACCATGTCTCATGTAAGGAATACCTATGACCTAGTGGGTGTCACAATATCTTCCATAGATCATGTAATCAACAGAAAGGTAATATTTATAGATCATTCAATGATGAATGTTGTTGAACAATAGACTAGACCAACCATTGTAACTGAGATCCAAATTTTTCTTAGGTTAGCTAGATACTATCAACATATTTTATGAAATTAATCATTTTATTTAGAGGAACTAAAATTTTAACATAGATGATAGTGATGTTCATTTTTATAGAGGTGTACACATAACAGATCAAGGGGCCAATAAATAGTTTGTTTACTAAATATATACATACATAACCATATAGTTGGGAAGATTTTATAATATACATCGATAATTCATTTATGAAATTTATTTTCTTCCTCATATAGAATAATAAGGTAATTTCTAATGACACTTTTCAATTAAAAATTCATGAAAAAATTAATTAATGTGTCATTTAGAGATGGTGGTGGTCATATTTTCATTAATAATTACATCATAATCTCGATGGTAAGAAGTCTAATATCTCTAATAATCACAATATCCCGAATATATATTTACAAAAAAAATTAAATATGGACCAAATTAGATAATTAATAATGATTAAATACTGTTAATACTAAATAAATTACATACTATGTAAGGCATACAAGGTGGTTGGTGCTCAGATAATTGAATATCATGAAACCTTATCAATGATAAGGATTGAAAAAGACCTGATATTATTGGGTTTTTGATTAGACAATATAAACACATATTTTGATTACATTTTAATGGTATTAAATGTTCATTTTTGATCTTATGGGCCTGAGTTAGTGGAATTTAATTTTGAACATCCATTCTCATCATTTGTGCACTTCATGCCTAATATGCACCAATTTAGGCCCAATGTTTCATCGGATTTTAAAAAATATAATTATAAATATTTTAATTTTATATTTTTTTAAATGGATATATACATAGATATGAACATTTTTCATTCAGGGATCAATAGAGTATTCATAAATGATGATGGGGATATTTGGCGATGAAAAGAAACAATTCTGGAGAAGGCAGATTTGATATAATCCCACCGACGGGAATGTGAGGCCCACAATACCGGCCCAATGAAGCCCAAAATTCATGTTAGACTAGAAGAAATATATAGGAACAAATACTTCTTCTGAATCCCGTACTAATTCGTTCTAAATGGTGGTGATTGTGGCAGCCCAAGTTGAAAATTCAATTCTGGGCCAGATTCTGCGGCCCAGAAAAACAGCCCACTATATTTGTCATATCTCGCAAAAGGTTTATTATTTTGGGCTGAAATTTTACAAACCGGAAGGGGAAATCCGGTTATTCATTTACATCTTCTAGATACCACTCATATTCGGCCTTGTAGAAGGTTCTTTAGGCACGTATTTCTGGTGGATGCAAGCTGGCTGCAACTTTGGGGCAAGAAGTGGAAAAGTCTCTCAACATTAATGTCCACCCACCTTTCTCCAAAAAAATTAATTAAATGCACATGGGATGATGAGAGCTCGGCCAAAGGATTCAAAAATTCCTATTTAAGGCAGTAAGGATGGAGTATTTGAGAATCTTGGTGCCTTCTTTTCATTGTAATGTTATTATGCCAATTTGCCTTTGTAATGTTCTTCCTTCTCATATAAGTTGTTCGAATCACCTTAGACTTCAATAAAATTTCTTCTACTTCTCTTTTTCTTTTCATCTTATTATAACTTTGATAACATTTCTTTGAGGTGTGAATTTATTCACACCAGCACTTGTGAATTTATTCACACAACGGTGGAGTGATCGTTTCATTGGTTTATTTTTCTTCTCCAATTCTGCTTCTTTAAGTCGACTTCTCGCTTCCTTTTATTTAATAGCATAAATGAAGGGCTAAACCCTTATGGTTTGGTCCTAGGGAGTATAATGTGGAATATTGGATGTTATTTTATGATCTAAAATTCTGTAATCATTTCATTAATTTATGATTTCCATTTGATGATTAATTTCTTCTTCATCTTCTCCAACTTTAACAATGACGCATTTCGAGTGCTAGTACGATCCAATTCCTTGGAGTGATCATTAAATTGATCCTCTAATTGCATTTGTTATTAGCCTTGTAATTGTGTAGGGATTAAATTGGTGAATGATGTTGAGGAATTATATCATTTTGTGGATATGTCTTGAATTAGTGAAACGAACGTTATAAGAAAATAAATACATCCAATCTAACCCTAGTAACAACTTAGGATCAACTCATCTCCATTAATTGTTTTAGAATATGTAATTCAATTTTTTAATTTATTTTCTTTAAATTAAATCAGTAGTTATTCAAATCAATTCAATCTGAATAGTTGGCCACTTCATAGCCAAATCCTTCCAAGATCAGAGTGTCTTTAGGTTCCTTCTTCGGTCCATGTGGATTCGACCCCTACCTGTACTACAACGACCGCATACCTGTAGGGTAAATTTTGGTGCAACCAAATTTTGGCGCCATTGTTGGGGACCAAAGTAAGTTATCTTAGACACTATCATCCTTTTCTCACCCCACATTCTCTATTCTCACCCCATCTCTCTTGTCTTTACCCCTTTCTATTTGTGTGTGTCCTAAGATTCTAGAATCCAAATTTCTGTCTTCTCCAATAGAGTGCCTTCAAAATCACCATGTCAAAAACTCATACATGAATCCAATGGAAATTCAATATTGGGAAACCTCTAAATATGAAAATTTCTTTGATTAACCCTTGAATGATTACCCTGCACCCGATGAGACGTACAATCAATGGGATAATGAATGTTTAAATGATCAGTTTCCTTCCCTCTCAAGGATGATTAAAGAGTATAATATTAGTGAATTCCATAATGTTAAACATCCCATCCTATCTGTTCCTCAATCATTTCTTGAAAAATTGTGTAATCTAATGGATATAATGAGTTCTGAGGTATCATCTTTGAGATTAGAACTACAACACATTAATACTTCTGAGGAACTCATCCCTACACCAATTGTACCTTCCAAAACCTTATGTGGAGTGTCTAGTTTCCCTCAATCGTCTCATGAATTAATTGAAGAACCGAACTTTGGATTTGGGGTAGGGTAATTGAATCAAGAAATTGTTTAAGGGTCTTTAAATCAGAAGGAAATTGATTTCATGTATTCACAAGAGGGGAATTTGACATCGTGGATTGAGTCTCCTAAGTGTAACTATATTGATGATTTTTCAAAAACACCAATCACTGAACCACTGAGAGAAATCAAAAACATTGAGTCCATGCCCATTCCTAACACTATTCTTTCAAATTATTTGGTTGAATCTTCTGTTCAAAATGAAACAATTTTTTTTGGAAAATGAAACTGAGTTGGATTCAAATTTTCAACCTGTGTCTAAATGTCCTATCCAAACCAAGATCAAAATCATTGTCCTTTCTTCCCCACTCGAGTACCCTATCATTTTTTAAGCAAGAGCTTGGTGGTTTCATTCATTTATCTCATGAAACACAAAAAGGGGGTTGATCTTTGATTTATTAAGAAAGACTACAGAATAAAAAAGATCAACCATTTCTGATATTCCTTGGATTTTTCCATTCATTTTAGAAAATAAGATTTTTCATTAATTAAATTCCAAATCTTCTTACCAACCACAAGGGATACGCATTCTCAATCATGTTGAAGTAGAGAAAGATGAGGTTATTAAAAAATTTAATGTTGTAATTGGCTAAGTTGGGGGGTTCAAGTCGAGATAAAGACTTTAAATTAAGCGCTGAACGAGAGGCAACCCGTCGTTTTCATGTTTCAAATCATTTGATTCATTTTTTTTCATTTTTATTTTTATTTTTATTTTTAAAAATATATAGACTGTTGACTTGTTCTTCTTTTATGAGTAAGGATGGGTATGAAAGGGGAGCACCTTATTCATCCGTGTCATGCGGTGTGATCCCTGAGTAATACCTTACTGAGAAAATATAAAGAAGACAATGTATCATCAATTTATTTTATATTATTTTATATTTTTGTTGGTATTGTAAAAAAAATAGATTGTTGACATGTTCTTCTTTTATGAGTAAGGATGGGTATGAAAGGGGAGCACCATATTCATCTGTGTCACGCGGCGTGATCCCTGAGTAATACCTTACCTAGAAATTTAAGAGAAGACAATGTATCATCAGTTTATGTTATTTATACCTTTTTTAGGTTAAAAAAATATACAAAAAATATATATATTAAAAAAAATTTAAATGCATGTCCTAGGTCATTAGGAAAACCTGGTCACAACCGTCTAAGCCATTAGGAGATAAACCAGAACTGAAGGGAGACATGGTAATGCATTTTCAACATCAACCACTAGGTGAATTCATTCCATAATTTTCATTTTCAATGTCTTTGTTGAACTTCAATCCTGCCCCTTCTATGTTTCAATTCTTTAAACACTGGGGACAGTGTATTCCAAGTTGGGGGGGGGGGAGATGAAAATGTGTGGAAGGAAAAATTTCATTAACATTGGACATGATAACACACATTCCAAACTCTTAAATTGGATATCAAATAATATTTCATGCCTTGATTCTAATTTTAATGCAAGTTTATGTTAATGTGCATAATATTGGAATGTGTGGTTGTCCGATGTGATTTTTCACTGTTATATTTTCATCTATTTAATAAAAAACACAATGCACGTCCTCTAGATTGTGGGGTCTTAGTTTGAGTTCTTGGGGACCCATAATAAATAGCATAGGATTGGCGATGATTTTAATTTTAACATGAGTATTCAAAAAAAATCAATTGCGCGTAGATCAATGAATTGACCTAATGTGTGGATTTCGACACTCGGGGATCGTGAATCCATAGTTTTCTGGCCCATAGTTGGTCATTTTATCTCTATTTGTGGTAATTTGAATTTGTTTTTGATTGAGTTAACTCGAGATGATGCCTGAGTATGTGAGCTTCACTTGGTGCCCTATGGTCTTTGAGTTTGGGAGTCATTAGCAAAGTCATGCTATATGGATTGACTCGATTGAGTTCAATTTCCATTACCATGGAAAAATTGCAAAAAAAAACAAAAAAAAGAGAAAATAAAAAAATGATTACTCATCTTATTATTAAAATTTGATTGCTCCTAGCGCTTCCATCTTTTCTCCCTCAAATGGAAATGAACCCCCATGTCTATTGTGACACACAACACTTCTTCATTCTTAATTGAATTTGGATGAAATATGGAAATGAATTTGAACAAAGGAATGGGCTTGGGATTGAGATATTCCTATTTACAAAGCTTGTTTTAAATGATTTTGAGGGGTTTCATAATTGTTTGGTATGTGATCTTTGGATGAGAAATGTGTATTAAAATGTTTTTGGAAAAGGTCATTCGAATTTCATTTTTGTGAGATATATTTTTCTCGGGACTAGAAAAACTCAAGTTGGGGGGTGTGATTAACCAATAGAAACACATATTTTGATTACATTTTAAGGGTATTAAATGTTAATTTTTGATGTTATGGGCCTGAGTTAGTGGATTTTAATTTTCAACATCCATTCTCATCAATGGTGCACATCATGCCTAATATGCACCAATTTAGGCCCAATGTTTCATCTGATTTTAAAGAATGTAAATATCCATATTTTAATTTGACATTTTTTTAAATGGATATAAAAATATATATGAACATTTTTGTCTTTCAGGGATAAATGGGGTATTCATAAAGGAATATGAGGATATTTGGCGATAAAAAGAAACAATTCTAGAGAAGGCAGATTGGATATAATCCCACCGATGGGAATGTGGGGCCCACAATACATGCCCAATGAAGCCCAAAATTCATGGTAGACTAGAATACATATAGAGGAACAAATACATATACTGGATCCTGTACTAATTCGTCCTAAATGGTGGTGATTAAGGCAGCTCAAGTTGAAAATTCAATTCTGGGCCAGATTCTACAGCCCAGAAAAACAGCCCACTATATTTATCATATCTCACGAAGGGTTTAATATTTCGGTGTGCGATTTTACAGACAGGTAGGGGACATCAGGTTATGCATTTAAGTCTTATAGGTCCCACTCCAAGTCGGCCATCTAGAAGGTCCTTTAGGCGCGTCTTTCTGGTGGATGCAAGCTGGCTGCAACTTCGGGGCAAGAAGTGGAAAAGTCTCTCAACATTAATGTCCACCATCCTTTCTACAACAAAATTAATTAATTGCACATGGGATGATGGGAGATCGGCAAAAGGATTCCAAAATTCCTATTTAAGGCAGTAAGGATGGAGTATTTGAAAATCTTGGTGCTTTCTTTTCATTGTAATGTTATTATGCCAATTTTCCTTTGTAATGTTCTTCATTCTCCTTAAGTTATTTGAATCACCTTAGTCTTCAACAAAAGTTCTTCTTCTTCTCTTTTTGTTTTCTTCTTATTATCACTTTGATACCGTTTCTTTAAGTTGTAAATTTATTCACACCAGCACTTGTGAATTTATTCACACAATAGTGGAGTGATCATTTCAATGTTTTATTTTTCTTCTCCAATTCCGCTTCTTTAAGTCGACTTCCCGCTTCCATTTATTTATTAGCATAAATGGAGGGCTAAACCCTTATGGGTTGCTCCTAGGGAGTTTAATTGGGAATATTGGATGTTATTTTATGTTCTAAAATTCTGTAATCATTTCATTAATTTAAGATTTCCATTTGATGATTAATTTCTTCTTCATCTTCTCCAACATTAAAAATGATACATTTCGAGTGCTAGTACGATCCAATTCTTTGGAGTGATCATTAAATTGATCCTCTAAGTGCATTGGTGATTATCCTTGGAATTGTTTAGGGATTAAATTGGTGAATGATGTTGAGGAATTATATCATTTTGTGGATACGTCTTGAATTAGTGAAACGAACGTTATAAGAAAATAAATACATCCAATCTAACCCTAATAACAACTTAGGATCAACTCATATCCATTAGTTGTTTTAGACTAAGTAATTGAATGTTTTAATTTTTTTTCTTTAAATTAAATCAGTAGTTATTCAAATAAATTCAATCTGAATAGTTGGCCACTTCATAGCCAAATCCTTCCATGATCAGAGTGTCTTTAGGTTCCTTCTTCGGTCCTTATGGATTCGACCCCTACCTGTACTACAACGACTGCATACCTGTAGGGTAAATTTGGGCGCAACCAGTTTTTTAGGATAAATTTTAATGAAAAAAAATATGGGTAAGAATTATAAAAGTCCAAAATGAAGGATAAACTATCCTTCCATGTGAAGTTCAACAGATATCAGATTGATGATTGAGATATAGAGAAAAAAGAGTTGAAAATTTTAGAGATAAACATTGATACCTATGGGGTTAAATAGTTTTGAACAAGAATATGTGTCTCATCATGATTAGAATTGAAGACATTCCTTTTTGATAATTAACAGATCTCATAATTTTCTATTCATCCAAGAATCATAAATATTTATATATATCTAAATAATAACTTAAATTGGGATAATATAAATAATGAAATTTAAAAATTAATATCTCACTTCTTTGTATGTACTAAAGTTAAGGTTTAATGGCATATCTCACATTGAATGATTCAACCATTACCAATTCCATTATGGAAATAGGAAACCATCAACATGTATATTGTTTTAGTAATCTCCAGGAAATATGACATCAACAACTTCATTTAAGTAATAGTCAATCACCATAAGAAAGAAGTGAAATTTTTTTATATCAAAATTATTTCTCCTTTAAAAAAATCTCTATGATATATAAAAGTAATGTGCAATTGCAAAATAGAGTACCATTATCTACTATATGTGATAGAAATAAAACAATTACCATGAGGTTATGGAGATTCCTTTATGTGATCATTAAATGTAGAGATGAGTTTTAGTAAAACTTTTCAACCTTAATTAAAAAGATATTTTACATGTACATTCTAAAATATTGAGGATGTGATAAGCTCAGGTTCAGTGAATTTACAAAGATGATATAATCAAAAACTCACTTCATAGAGTTTTTATATTAAAAAATATTGAATTATAAGATTTATATGGAACTATATCAAGCTCTATATAAGAATATATGTATAAGAAAAATGTATTAATAGGATATTAGTGTGTAGAAAAAGATTGGACCAGACCTCATCCATGAAATGATATATAAGGTTCAAACCATTTAATAATATATTAAAGATGATAAAATAAAATAAAATAGTTATGAATATAATTGTCAACATGGTCTACAATTTGAATCTGGTGATATGATATCCCTATATATGTCCCTTTAATAGAGGTTTGTGAGATTTGGAAGAAATTTAATCTAAGAACAAGGTTAATTGATCCATTTCAGATCATTAAATGTGATGGGGTTGTAGATTATCATGTAACACTCACTCTAGATCTCTACCAATTAAATGATTTGTTCTATGTATCACTTTTGGGGAACTATATACAAGAACATTCACTCGGACTAATCATAAAATTTTAATTACTAAAACACGATCTCAAAAAAGAAGGAAAGCCCTGATGAAATTAAGAATCGAAGAGACAAAGGGAATCCAAAAAAGATTATTCATATTGTCAAAGTTCTATGGTAGAATCATAAGTTTTAAAAAGCTACATGGGAACCTAAAATTGTAATTAGAAAAAAAATTCCCCACATTGTTTCATCATATTAATAAAATTTTAGGTGCGAAATTATTAATAAGGGGGTAGAATTTAACGACCCGCAATTTTAGTTACTATTCTTTGCCAAATTATACATTGTGTTAACAATAATGTTTCACAGAGAATACAAAACCAAAACAAACTACAAAAAATTTTAGTAAGATAATTATCACAATGTTAAAATATTTGTTAAATTGGAATGTATAAATAATGTTAACAAAATTATGAAATAACGTTAACATTTAATATTGATGCACTAATGAAATTCAATTAACGTGTCTATATAATCAAGAAAATAATTTTTTTTAATTATTATTTTTTGAATATTTATGCAATTTATATTAATAAAATAAAAATATTATGGATGACGTATATTATTTAAATAAATAATATATTAACATAAATTTAATTAGTGATTTATAATAACAAAAATAAAAATAGATAAATTGTTTAAAAGTTATTTTCTAATGAAGGGTGTTTATATTTAACAGTTAAATTATAAAATTTATGAATTTTATTTTAAAAATTGATCATTATTTTTATATTTACAAAAATAATATTCTCACATGATGATTATTTTTTTATTTTTCTGGAATATGTAATTTTTACGTTAACAGTGAAAAATACCGTTTGTACCTATATTGTAGATTTTATCACAGCATCATAAATGGAGAATGATTATAAATATTATAATATATTTTTCAGGACAAAAATGTACATAAGGATAAAAATTATTCATTTAAAACTATATTGAATTTATAAAACCCATTCTAATAATTTTGAATCATAAGTAATATTTTATTCTAAAAAACTATATTTCATATCATTATCTTAATTATCTTTTCAAAAGTGGATTTGTATTAAGGATTAGTTTCAAAGACATATAAATCATATTTGGATAATAATAAACGAATTATGTCATGAAAATCAGCAATACTAATAATTTTTCCCTCTACATAATTCTAAGTCTTAAAATACACTTTTTTAAATTATTTTTTTATGCATTATGTATGATAATATTAAAAATTAATTTAATCATACATGGAATATTTTTTGATAAAATAAAACCCAAAAATTAAATAATAATTTCTAAATAGTTTAATAGTGTTATTTTTTTCATAAAAATTTATTACTGATGATAAAAGCATTGTTTCCATAAAAAATTTAAATTACGATAAAAATATATTAACTGATTGAAAAACTGATAAAATTTTATGAAATACAAATTTATTTATTCTAAATATATATCTATTTATATACTATTTTTTATTTATTAATAATCTTGAATAATGTAAGAATACACTAAAATAAAAAAAATTCTTTATCATTATTTGGGAATGCTACAATAATAGGAAATAAAATACCCACTATTATAATAGGTAGGACAAAAAAATATTGTTAAATTCCATTACATATCATGGTTAAAAATGGATTATAAACAAGGAATGGTAAATGGAAATACACATGTAAAAATAATATATTTTCTAAATCAAACTAAGGGGTTTTGAATTCACTTTAGAAGATCCCCACCGACATAATGATCGTAAACAATAAATATAAGTGTTAAAAAATAAACTTACATTGAAAAAGGATGTTTAAGAACCCTTATAAGAGAATTAATTAATTATGAATAGAGAATAGTGGGTTTTTATATGGTTATATGTGAAATTTACATTAATAAAATTATTCATTAAGACATTTTCTTATTACTATATATGGTTAAAATTCTAAGTATCCGTTGGAAGTATTTTATGATTGTTTTTATGGGAAAAATAAAAAATGAAATAAAAGTATGTTATATGTTTAATTAGTTTGTTTTAAATAATTTTTTATTATTATTAAATTATCATTTCACAAAACATTATATTATAATATAAATTAATGAAGAACTACATTATTTTTATAGTGGATAAGCAATTTATTGTATAATAAGAACAGTTAGTTTTCAATAAATAATGATTTTTATTTTAGGGTTTCAATTATCATACAAATATATACATATTTTTTAAAAAATAAATAACATTTTTTGATTCTTCAAATCCAAACTATCTTAGGTTATTTCACATCAATTTTAAAAAATATATGATTATATGGGTAAAAAGTGAAAAATGATCTTTTAAAAAAAAATCCATAAATATTATTCTATAACCATGATATGAAAATGAAATAATTAATATTAATACTTATTTTTATAATCATTTATTTAAAAAATAACGTTGTATAAAATTCATTACAATTTAAAATACATGCTTAACTTTTGGAAAACAATGATATTACACTTTCTAAATATTTTTTATGAATAATATATATATCATAAAAGAATTAATATTAATAACATATTTAATTTTAATCCATTGAAGTGTATGGAAATATTTTATTAGAAGATAAATATATTATAGTAATTAAAATTTAATTTTTGTGTGAAAAAAAGTAATCGTGGGGAAAAAAGAGTAACCTCGATATAATTAAAATAACGTAAAATGATAAAATTAAAATGTAAATACCTATGAAAACAAAAATAATAATATTAAATGTGTTGGTGTGGTTTTTAATAAAATTAATAATTCTTTTGAACATTAATTATCAACCATATTTTTTGGAATTAGTTCTATTTAAAAGTGGTTCGCTTTAAATACAAAATCACCCCTATTTGATCACTTAAAACCTCTCCTAATCAAGTATAAATACCCTTATTCTGAATTCATTGTCCATGCTAAAGCCATTCAGAAACACTTATATCTCAATTCTGACGTCATGAGTCTCTCCCTTGTGTTTTTATTGTATTAAGAAGTCCCCATGTAGCTCTAAGAAGCATATATCCAAGGTATGGGTCCCCAACCATTTTACACTTTTTCAAGGTCCTTACCTTTGTTATATTTTATTATTATATTTCATTTTATTAAACTAAAATGATTTTTATTCCATTATTTTAGCATTATTTAGATATTATTTGACTAAGATTTTATTTATTCCATCTCATGATAGCCTTTTCCCAAGATGTTACTAAAACTAAGTAACAATCACAAATCATTCTCTTTCATTTTCAATTGAAACCCATTTTTTATGTTTTCATTTTAATTTCTTTTTAAAATGTACAAATTCAATTAATTACATATTATTATAATCCATATTTTGAATTACCCATCATATATTGAATTTTCTCTCTCATTATATACTTTTTAAAGCCATTATAATACTCAGACTATCCCATATCCATTAAACCATCCTAAAAATTTTGTAATGTAAATAATGGGTGGATATAAATTTAGTAAATTAAATGTATATATAATAAAATTCGATGTACCACAATAGTAGTTGTAATTATTTTAATATCCCAAAAAAGTTGAATTCGTTTTCGACTCAATTATCTCATAGTGGATGGAAATGAGTCTTACTACACACTGGTTTGAAACTATAGGGGATATGTTTTGGATAATTTACAAGATATTTAAAAAACCTTTATAAATTATTTAACTTTCATGAAATTGGTCTCCTACCTTTTCAAATTAATCCATTAGAATAACTAGTCATATTTTCACCTTATTTATAATGAACAATCTATGACTAAAATCTTATATTATTCACTTCTTAAGGGTGTTTAATTCAACAATTATGAGTTCCATATTTATTCCTTAAGATCGCTAAACTAGTAATCTTTATTAAATAAATTTTTTGGGAAAATATTCATATAATATAATTCAGTTTTCTATATGGTAAAATCAATTCATATATACCTCATTGATAAATTATGCTATGTATTTATATTCTTACATCCTTGAACATTATTCTATGTATTGTTTTTTATGTGATGGAATGCATTGGAATTTTATGTGATGGGTGGGACCAAAATTATACATCACATCAGTGCATTAGATTGTCCCATGATAAAAATAACATTTGGTAATGGGTTAATCCTTACCCAGTATATAATAATTATTGGTATAGGACCTTCATGGTACATTTAAGATGTCTTGTAAAAGGGACTTAATTTTATATTTAAGATGTTTGGAATTATGAATCTCCATTCATTTCATGTTTAATTACAGATTTACTATTATTTAGATAGTTTCTTTTTTGCCTCGGTTTTATTTATGTTTCCGATTATTGATATCCTAGGGTATATTAGTTATTAATTTGGTTGTGGATTTATTTTAGATCTCATTTCCATTTTATATGGTATAACATAATTTAATTGTTCAATCCAGCTTTCAATATATGTTTTTTTATCGATATCCTAGAATATAATAATTTTTTTGTAATGGAATTATTTATGCTATCAGTTTGATTTTAAATGGAATAAAATAACTAATTTATTCATTCCACCATTCACTACATGTAGAATTATCAATAACCTGGTGTTTATTCTTTGTTATTTTTTACAGGGATTTATTTATTCTCTCAGTTTCATTTGATATAGAACAAAAAATTATTTTTTCTCATGCCATTAGGTTTTTATAAGTTTTTCTATTGTATGAAACCACCTTACTAATAATCTAAACCCACACTTTATATTTTTCCCAAATTTCATACAAAACCAGATGTATTACTACATATGAAAAATTTATTTTAAATGTAATACTTCATGTATTCATGTTTTTTTATGATGAAATTTAGTTTCAATGTAATTTAAAACTCATTTATATATATAATTTCATTACTATGTTAAAATAGTTCATCCCATATACTATTATCTATATACTAATGTAATAAACTAATCACTAACCCTAGGGTGAAATTTTTAGGGTTGTTATAGTTTGTATCAGAACACAGTTTTGTAGAAATCATTGTAACTAGAATTTGAAAAACATAGTTTCAAAATATGAACCCTAGGAGAAAACCTTTGGACATTTTTGTAGAATTTCTAGAAAATATTAAATTTAAATGAAATTTTTTTATAGAAAGTAATTACATATATACAATTGACATGAAATGGAACCAAAGCATAGAAAAATTCATTTCAACACTGTAAATCTGTAACGTCCCGGACCCGGGTGCCACGCAACGGGTGCCCCGAGGCCGGTCCGCCATGTGACTTAAAGCACATTTCCCCAAATGCCAGAGGCTGCCGACTAGCTGTGAGGGCCTAGGTAGGATAGTGGGGAAACTATGCCATCATTCATCAAAGTGTAGCACAACAGAATTGAAATAAAACATACTACAAACAGCGGAAGCAGTAAACCATACACATCTGAAATAAACTACAGCAGTGGATATAACCAACAATATATAAATGATGATGCTACATATTTCATGTTCTAAGAAAACTGCAAGAACATGTTATACATCAATGCACTACAACAAAAGCACAGTATAAAAAAGGAAAACAAACATATGGCAGCAGAATCGTGAGCCTAGGCTCACTCCCATGCCCTCCTACTCCACAGTAACAGTCAAGTACCTGTATTGGGACTCTTGCCCCTATCCACACCTGTAGAAACGTAATCTGTTTGGGCTGAAAAGCATGACCCAAATAGGGTGTGAGAAATATATCTCAGTAGGCACCCACCAAAGGCCCCTACCCAACTGCGTGTAAGCATCCAACAATAGTGTGCAATGGTAAAATGCAATAAAGTAAGCAGTACTGAAATGTAACTAACTTAATAGTAAAATTTCCATTTAATTATTCATTTTATTCATTAAATATTAAAAATCACCACATTTCATTTCTATATAAACAGTCCACGTCCTTAGACAAGCAAAATCTTACCCTCGGGTAAGCAAAATCCAACCCGTGGGTATAGCCCTCAGGCGTAACAGAAGTTGCCCTCATGTGTAGGAAGTGTCACCATCAGGAAAAGAGTCTATTGCCCTCAGGCACGGAAGTAGTTTCCCTCAGGCCGAAAATATCTACTGTCCTCAGGATAAATAGTTCAGTGCCCACAGGCTAATCACAACAACGCCCTCAGGCTAAACAGGTAACCGACCATGCCCAACAGGTAAACTAGCAGTGGCATGAAATTCCTCTCAGGAAATTATACAATTACTACTTTAAAGGAATACCCTCGGGTATCCTAGCCAAACGGCTAAACAGTGGAAGACACCCCCGGGGTGGTTCCAGATCCAAGATACGATCCAAACCAGCAATTTAATATCATAATTAAATACCTAATCAATTCTAGGTGTTTAATATAGCAACGACCTCATCCACACAACAACCCAATATGGGTTCGTGGCGCAAAAATGCACAAAACACACGACAGTTGGAAAATAAACACTAAGCCACCTACATTATATGCAAACGAACATTTTACCTGAACGCTGACTCTAGAAAAGACCAAGAATGGCATAGATCTGACGAATTACAAAATCCAAAAAAAATGTAAATAACTCTTGTTAGGAGAAGAATTGGTAAGAACCAGCCAAGGAGGTGGAAGCCCTTACCGGTTCGGTTCCAACGGGATCGTCCGAGGAGGAAACCGATTCCAAACGAACACCTAGTGGATCTTCACAGTTCTGGCCTACTCCTTTGGCTCCAAATCAGTTCTGGTGTCTCCTCTGCCAAATGAGGAGTCTACTTCCTATTTTCTGCCAAAAAAACAAAGTACAGGGCGTGTAGTTATGAGTACATGGCATGTACTTCTTTCATTTAACTGTTCCTTTTGCAGCACCGCCACACTATTCATCCATCGACACGAGTACACGGCATGTACTCCTGAGTACACGGCGTGTACTTCCTCCCAGCTGGCGGCGACTCCACCTCCTTACTGTTTAATCACGCCGACTGACTTCACATCATGTAAGGTACCACTACATGGCATGTAGTCAGTTCCTACACCCCTCGTCGCCAACAAGGCTACATGCCCCGTGTACCCATTCCACACGGACAAAAGTACACGACGTGTGGAAAAGTACATGGCACGTAGTTCCCAAATTTAGGATTTTCCCCATTTTCCATATTTTCTCAAAAAAAACTTAAGGAAACGGATAAAGAAGAATCCCATACCTCAAAAATAAGAACCAGGTTCTTAAAAACACCCCCCCTTATAGCAATTCATCCCCGAATTTCCCTTACAAGGGTGGAGAAGAATAAGCGCAGAACGGCTCTAGACAATGAGCACGTACGTCAGCCTCCTGCTCCTAGGTCTTGTCCTGCACTCGACAATGCTGCCATATCACCCGAACGAGAGGAACTGACCAGCCTTGGAGAACCTTCGTGCTTCTGTCAACGATACGAATCAGATGCTACTCAAAGGATGTATATGCCTCCAGCTCAACCTCCACGGGCAGAAAGAAATGAGACGGGTCTGAATGATAGTGAAACAACTGAGATATGTGGGAGACGTTGTTCATGGGTTTGTACCGTTGCGGTAACTGCAATCGATAGGCAACTAGCCCGACACTCTCCAGAATCTCGAATGGCCCCACATACCTCGGTGAAATCTTACCCTGTCTCCTGATCCGCTTGTGTCTCAGCCTCGGCGAAAAACATAGAAAATCCTAATACCCAACCATGAACTCCAAAGGTCATTTCCGGTGATCAGCATAAGACTTCTGACAAGACTGTGTGGTAGCCATCCGCTTCTGAATCAACTGGACCTGCTCGGATGTCTCCTATATGAGCTGTGGTCCCAGTAAAGCTGCATCACCTACCTCTACCCAGCACAATGGTGATCGTCATGACATACCATATAAAGCCTCGTATAGTGCCATCTCAATAGTCTCCTGAAAACTATTGTTATAGGAAAACTCGAATATGGGTAGATGCTTCTCCCAAGATCCCCCAAAGTCTAGGACACATGCACACAGCATCTCCTCAAACACATGTATCGTATGCTCTGACTGTCCATCTGTCTGAGGGTGGTATGTTGTGCTCAGAATCACCTGTGTACCCAGTTCCCTCTGAAAACAATTCCAGAAACGAGACGTAAAGCGGGCGTCCCTATCCGAAATGATAGAATGAGGGACACCATAAAGTCGAACGATCTCTCGGATATACAGTATTCTGTTCTAGTCCACACCGAAGGTCTCCTTGATCGGAAATAAGTGAGATACCATCGTGAGTATGTCGACAACAACCCACACAACGTGATTTCCATGGGGTGACCTCAGTAACCCTGTCATGAAATCCATCATGACATCCTACCATTTCCACTCTGAAATGGGTTACTGCTGTAACATCCCAGCTGGTATCTGATTCTCTACCTTCACCTGTTGACATGTGGAACACCTCGTAACAAAACCACTTATCTCTCTCTTGATACCCGGCCACAAATACTAACACCTAAAGTCACCTTACATGTTGGTAACCCCAGGATGAACTACCTGAGCTGAAGAATGAAACTCCCACATCAACTCCTCGCGTATATCCCCTGGAACCCATACTCGTCCATGGAAACACGGGACATCATCATCGCCTATCGTCCAACTAGGAGGAAGGTCCTCACTTGCCACCGACTCCTGTAGAACTAGGCCTTCTGAATCTGATAGCTGCCTCATTCTCACTCTTTCCAGGAGGGTAGAAATCACAGCTAACGAGGAAAGATAAGTCTTCCCCCGAATGTCGTGTAACTCCAGATGCATTTCAGAAAACAAGGCCATGATCTCCCACTCACCGCGGGCCTCCTGCACCGCCTGTATATGAGTCTGCTTTCTTAGTGCATCGTCTACTGCATTACCCTTACCAGGTGTATAGGAAAGCTCAAAATTGAAGGACTGTAGGTACTCGACCCACCTCCTCTGCCTCAGATTCAGGTCATGCTGAGTAAATATATACTTGAGGCTTCTTTGGTCGGTGAAAACCAAAAAAATGCCCCCCAATAGATAATGTCTCCAACAGCACAATGCATGAACAACTGCATCCAACTCGAGATCATGAGTTGGGTAATTCCTCTCATGTGGCCTCAACTGCCGAGACCGGTACGCAACAACTCGGTCGCCCTGCATCAAAACTGCTCCTAGCCCAATCCCTGATGCATCACAGTAAACTGTATAGTTCTTCCCATGATCTATGAGTATCAGGATCGGTTCTGAAGTCAACCTTCCCTTCAGGTCCTGAAAATCTATCTCGCAAGCCTCTGACCAATAAAAATTCACACCCTTTTCAGTCATTTCCATCAATGGTGCTGCTAAGAAGGAGAAGTCCCGTATGAGGCGTCTGTAGTAACCAGACAGCCCTAAGAAACTCTGTATCTCAAACACATTCTTATTCTGCTCCCACGAAACTACTGCTCTCACCTTCTCTGGGTCTACTGCAACTCCTCCCTCTAAGATGATATGACCCAGGATGTGAATCTGGTCCATTTAAAAGTGTCACTTCAAGAGCTTAGCATATAGTTGATGCTCTCTCATTGTACTCAGTACGATCTCAAGATGGGTGGCATGGTCGTGTCGAGTGCGAGAGAACACCAAGATGTCATCCACTAATACTACCACAAAATAATCAGGATACAGATGGAACACACGATTCATCAGAGCCATGAAAACTGCTGGTGCATTTTTCAGTCCGAATGGCATAACCATGTACTCGTACAGACCATATCTGCTTCGAAAAGCTGTAATCGGGATATCTGATGGTATCATGCGCAGCTGATGATATCCTGATCTCAATTAAATCTTTGAGAACACTCGTGCTCCATGAAGCTGATCAAATATATCGTCAATCCTCAGCAAGGGATATCAGTTCTTAACCGTCAACTGGTTCTGCTTTCGATAATCCACGCAATGTCTAAGGGTACCATCCGCCTTATTCGCAAAAAGGACCACAGAACCCCAAGGAGAAGTACTAGTTCGGATAAAGCCCGTTGACTATAACTCCTCTAACAGCCTCTTGCACTCCTGCAGCTCTGGCACAACAATCCTATAAGAAGGAATGGACACTGGTGCCGCTCCTGGTACAAGCTTGATAGAGATATCCACCCCTCGCTCCGGAGGTAGACCTGAAATGTTGTCTGGGAAGACATCCCTAAAATGATAAACAACTGGAGGGAAATCCGTCTGACAAGTCGCCTGATCATCCAGATATAAACTCACAGTCTGGGTTGTGACTCCACCACACCCATGATGCTCTGGTCCAGCTCAACTTGCCTGAACATACCATTCGCCCTTGTATAGAAACTCTCCTCCCTCTGTTGACATGAAACGCACCTTGCGACGATAGCAGTCTATAAAGGCTTGAAAGAGAACCAACCAGTCCATCCCGAGAATGAAATCATAGATCGTCATCTCCAAGGCAGAGAGGTCCCAAAGGAAGTGACACCCACAAACCTCAAGGGGGAACTCCTTGAACCGACGCACACCAGCTGTCCTAGTCCCCAACTGAGTGTCTAGCTTCAATATATCAGATGAATTAGAAACACAGAGCCCAAGGATCTCCACAATGGGTACAGATATGAATCTATGTGTAGCACCCATATCGAAAAATAGTGAAGATAAGAGAGAAGCTACTAGAATAGTTCCTCTGATTGTCAAAGGCCTGGGATCCTGATCCTGCTAGGTTTGTTACACTGCATATGCCAGCCCAGTGATGCGGCCCTGCGACACAGGCTGGCTACCTTGAGTTGTCCCACCCTGCTGCCTCTGACATCCTGTTGTCTGGATAGCACATCCACAACCACCATCTCTGCCTGCACGCCCTATCATATTCCAGTTCCCTGACTGGTGGGAAGCCACTGGTCATGCACACACACGTGGAGTCTGCATAGAACCCCTCTCACTACCCACTGGTGGAAACGCCCTACAAAATCGTTTCAGATGACCCATCTTTCCGCAAGCTCGGCACGCCACTAGGTCTCATGGACAATGCGGTCTCTTGTTTCCCTCTCTGCCACACTGGTAGAACCTGACCGGACCACCTGAAGAAGCTCCATGGCTAGTACTACCACCCTGAGAGAAATCTATATGTCGCTTCCTCTTACCAACAGAAATAGAATTAGTAACCAATGCTAAACCAACCTGGACCACACCACTAGATTCCCGCCGGTTTCTCTCATTAATCAACGCTTGGTTCACAATCACGTGTACAGTAGGAAACCTGAAAATAGTCACCAGTGCTCGGATGTCATACCGAAGACCATCCTCAAAATGTCTCTCTCTCAACGTCTCATCACCAAGTATCATGGGTGCAAATCGCTGAAGCTACATAAAATGAGAAGAATAGTCCATCACCGACATAGCGCCCTGCTGCAGATTCATGAACTCTCGAGATCTATCTACCATCAGCATCTCGTGAAAGAAGAATTCATAGAAGACCACCTGAAAATCTTCCCACACCATGTCTATGTGATGCTCTGACTGGGTGGTAACACCCCCCCACCACTTGGCGGAATCACGTAGCGTGTAATCCGCGAGCTTGACCCTCCATCCCGGAGGCATCTCAAGATTCTTGAAAATAGTTTGCATCGATCCTAGCAAAGACTCTGGAGCCTATGGTCTGCCATCCCCTGAAAACGTAGGTGGATGCTGCTGCTGAAAGATATGAGTCAGATCATCCATAGATATCACAGCATGTGGTGCTCCCTAACAGGTCGGCATGAACTGCATAAAGCCCTCACAGAACTGTGCCTCCACGCCTGTGTCCAGTATAGCAGCTGGCGCCGCATATGTCTCTGCTGGAGGATCAACTGGTAGCCCATGGACCACCCTCTCTAGAGTATAATCGTCGCTACTCTCTGGGCCAACAACTCGTGGTCGTCTAGGTGGCATGACACTGTAGGGTCAAAAACACGCATCATATTCATGATTATTATGACCGAAAAGTTAAATAACCACAAAGTAAACAAGAGGAAGAAGGCATTAAAAATTTTCAAAACAGGACTACACGGCGAGTACACTGACTACACGGAATGTACTTGACTTTTGTTCCCCTACCTGGGTCCTTCTACATGGCTTACGTTCAAAAAAAACTACACATTGTGTAAATAATATACACGGTGTGTATGGTGTCATTTCCCAACTGTCTGTGTCGCCTGTGGCACAGCTGACTACTCGGCTTGACACTACACGGCGTGTTACACCCACACACAGCGTATACACCATCCCGTTTCCCAGCGACACGGCTAACACCACACGGTCTATCCTCAGACAAGACTACACAGCGTGTCCCAATGGTACACGGCGTGTTCAGGGAGAGGTGACACTGGATTGTGTTGTTAGATACATGGCCAAGTCCCCAGGTCACACTACACGGCCTATTAATCGTTGAAACGGGTGTGTTCTGTACAGGATTTCACCGACCCATATTGTTAGTTACACGGCTGGACTCCGGTTCACACTACACAGTGTGTACAAAAGCTGCACGGCGTGTTTTACCCAAGCATTTTCCTACCCCGTGTCGCCGCCCACACGGTTTGTGACACGGGAAGAGACTATATTGTGTGTAATCAGGGTACACGACGTGTACTCAAAAAGTTTATTTTTCTTCTCGAATAGAAAAACATACACGACATGTATAAAAATACTATACGGCATGTATACTGGGTTTCCGGACAGTATTCCCCAGAAACATCCTCGGAACCTAGAAAATATTAAATCCAACACCTAAGTGTCAAATTCCGACTCGTGGGGGCCCATACTCCCCACGAATCAATGTTTGACATATTATATGTGTTATAACAAATAAACAGTCAATGATCCACCAAATTCCAGTCAATGGGGGCCCATACTCCCCAAAAACCAAATTTTTGCGTTCATTCTATAAACAAGATCACAGTGGGTATTTTTATCAAGTAGCTATCACAACAGTATGCTTCTCTAGCACAATAACAATCACAAAAACATTCTATTTAGAATGCACCTACATGACATGGAAACTATGCATGGAATGTGATTTCTAGCATGTGACTATATACTGCTTGAGACGACATACCCTCATCTCATTGGGTTGCAACTAATAAGAACCCATAGATAAAATATAAACTACATAATCTCAAAGTGTGTCACCCAACGGTGAAAACATATCAACTATAAAATTTTCATAATCAAAAGAGTTTCAAAATACGAGGTAGACTGGCTTTTCCCTTTACACGGGTTACCTATTCCTGGGCATAACTTATTAACAAATACCATTCATCATATCCCGGACTACGTCTCCAAATAGTAAGTAAAAGAAAAGAACCCCTCTGATACAACATTGTAATGTCCTAGACCCGGGTGTCACACAACAGGTGCCCCGAGCCTGGTTCACCACGTGACCTCAAGTGCATTTCCCCAAACGCCAGAGGCTGCCGACTAGCAGTGAGGGCCCAGGTCTGATAGTGGAGAAACTATGCCCTCTTTTATCAAAGTCTAGCGCAATAGAATTGAAATCAAACTTACAAAAAACAGAAGAAGAATTAAACCATACACATCTGAAATAAACTACAGCAGTGGACATAACCAACAGTATATAAATGATGATGCTACATGTTTCAAGTTTTAATAAAATAGCCAGAACATGTTATATATCAATGCAGTACAACAAAAACAAAGTACAACAAATCAAAAAAAACAGCTGGAAGCGGCATCGCGAGCCTAGGCTCGGTCCCATTCCCTTCTACTCCACCGTAACAGTCAAGTACCTGTATATGAACTCTTTCCCCTATCCACACCTGCAGAAATGTAATCTGTTTGGGCTGAAAAGCATGACCCAAACATGGTTTGAGAAATATATCTCAGTAGGAACCCACCAAAGCCTCGTGCCCAACTGCGTGTAAGCATGCAACAACAGTGTGCAATGGTAAAATGCAATAAATTAAGCATTACTAAAAAGTAACTAACATAATAGCCAAATTTCGATTTGATTATTCATTTAATTCATTAAATATTAGACATCACCACAGTGAATTTCTATGTAAACAGTCCACATCCTCATACAAGAAAAATCTTACCTTCAGGTAAGCAAAAACCAACTCACAGGTATAGCCCTCAGGCGTAACAGAAGTTTCCCTCAGGCGTAGGAAGTGTCGCCCTCAGGCACATAGTCTATTTCCCTCAGGCACGAATGAAGTTTCCCTCAGGCCAAAAATATCTACTGCCCTTAGGCTAAATAGTGCAGTGCCCACAGGCTAATAACTCCCTCATGCTAGACAGGTAACCGGCCATGCCCAATAGGGAAACTAGCAGTGAAAAGAAATTACTCTCAAGGAAATTCTATAATTACTACTTTAAAGGCATACCCTCAGGTATCCAGGCCAAACGGATAAACAGTGGAACACACCCCCGGGGTGGTTTCGGATCCAAGAAACGATCCCAACCATCAATTTAATATCATTATTAAATACATAATCAATTCTAGGTGTTTAATATTGCAACAGTCTCTACCACATGACACCCTAATATGGGTTTATGGCGCAAAAACACACAAAACACTCTGCAGTTGGAAAATAAACACTAAGCCACCTACCTTATACGCCAACGAACGTTATACCTGAACACCGACTTCAGAAACGCCCAAGAATGGTGTAGATCTGACGAAAAAAAAATCCAAACAAACATAAAAAACTACTGTTATGAGAATAATTGGTAAGAACCATCCAATGAGGTGGAATCCATTACCCATGCGGTTCCAACAGGATCGTCAGAGGAGGAAACTGATTCCAGACGAACACCCGGTGGATATTAAATGGTCCGGCCTCCTCCTCTGGCTCCAAATTGGCTCATGTGTCTCCTCTTCCAAATGAGTAGGCTACTGCCTGTTTTATGCCGAAAAGACAAAGTACACGGCCTGTACTTTTGAGTACACAGCATGTACTTCTTTCATTAAACTGTTTCTTTGGCAGCACCACCACATTATTCATTCGTCGAGAGGAGTACACAGCATGTACTCCCGAGTACCCGGTGTGTACTGCTGCCCAGCTGGCGGCAACTCCACCGCCTTACTGTTTAAGCATGCTGACTAAATACACGGTGTGTAAGGTACCACTACAAGGCGTGTAGTCAGTTCCAACACCCGTCGTCGCCAACAAGTCCACACGCCCCGTGTACCCATTCCACACGTCCAAAAGTACACAGCTTGTGGAAAAGTACACGATGTGAAGTTCCAAAATTTAGGATTTTTCCCCATTTTCCATATTTTTTCAAAAAAACTTAAGGAAAAGGAAAAGGAAGAAGCCCGTACCTCAAAAATAAGAACCAGGTTCTTACAAAATCAACATATGAATTACCCTCCTTAGAATGATAGTGATACTAATATTGAAATTGAAGAAGGGATTGATTATTTTTTGGGATATAGTTTTCGGAATAATTTTTCATAGATCCTCAGGTAGATATCCATTATCATATGATTACTATGTCTTCTATAAGTTGTAGGACCCCATAGGATCAATATACCCATGGTATTTATAATCTGTCCTTTCTATAATTAGAAATTAAGAGAGAATTTGGGATTAATAAATGTTCTTTAAAAAGTGAAATTAGATGAATTTTATTTTCCAAAAGGATATATGTTTTGGTTATCATAATCTTATTAAGAGACGAAATAAATTTTTTTCTAAAAATGTTATATTTATAGAGTATATGATCATAAAATCATAATTTTGGAAAAAAAACATTTGGATTAATGACTCATTTTGAATTAATTATATGAAAGTTTCATAAAAGTAAACTAATTATTCTTCTTGTTTTTATTTAGTTAATGGTTTGAAATATAAGATAATTGAACATGTTCTAATTTATATCACGATAATTAATTTCATGTTTTAACTTTTTCACTCCAATATTTCAAAGATAATTTATCAGTTGAAAGGAATGAAATAAAAATCCCATGCTTATATATTCTAAATGATTTATTCATAAATTTTACTAGAAACGAAATTTTTAATTTTTTGAATTTTTTTCAAATATCAAGCTTACCCGAAAGAAATATTTATTCTATCAGACACCATTTCATTCCAATAAAAACATTATAGATCATTCTGTATATATGATATGATTTATAAGTCACAATTATATCATCTTTTTGACATGTAAAAATAAAACAATAGACCTAAACATTTTTATATTGGATCTATGCGAATCATACTAATGTGTAAAATAAATATCAATAGAATTATAGAAGACTATGTTTACAAAAATTAAATTTATGAATTCCAGGTTATCAATCAATAAGAAAAAAATTTGAGGATATAATTTTTTTAAATTGGTGAATCATATAACATCCCATAAATTTAGTTCTTCAATATAAATATATTCTTGTATTATTATTATTAATTTATTTTAATGTGATAAAACTACTACAAAAAACAAAGCATTATTTAATTTTATAAGGATTATACTATAACATACAATAAAACACCAACAATTATAATAGATAGGAACCAATAAAATAATAATAAATTTCCTTATATATCATTCATAAATATTTTATAGTATAACTATAAATGGGAAAGGGGTATAAAATTGGAAAAATAGTACATTTATTGAAAAGTACAACATAGGTGTGAATTCCCCTAAAAATATTTCTCCTTCCAAAATGAACGTAAAAAGAAATAGAAGCATTAGGAAAGATATTTACATTATTAAATGATGTATTTAAACTATAATATTTGATGTATAGAAGGATGAACAAAAAATTAGGGGGTTTTATTGAGTGATATGGAAATTTTATATTATCATATTAATTCAACAAGATAGTTGGTCATTATTATTTTTGGTTACACATTTAAGTGACATTGAGATTAATTTTTGATTATTATTTTGAAAACAATAAAATATTTAATTCCCATTAAATGTATTTTTCATGATAAATTAAAATATTTTTTATTTTCATAATATTATGTTATCAATTAATTTATATAATAATATAAATTAATTATGTCCTAAGTATTTTTGATAATGATCATAGAGTTGATAATGTTGTAAAAACATTTCATTATTAATTAATAATAATTTTATTTTAAAAGTTACAATTATATTCATTATAGAATTATTTTTATAAAATAAATATTTTTTGGATTCATTACATCAATGTTTTTGTACGGTGATGTTACCATCATTTCTAAAATAGTGGATTTTGGGGGGAAAAAGAAAAAATTAACATTTGATTATAAAATTACATGACCCTTATGATATATATATATGATATTATAATCAATTAAGAATTATTAAGAATTATATTAAAAAAAGTATTTACAGGATAATATTATAATAATTTATTTGTGTTTAGAAACCCATTGTTATATTTTGGAAATCAATGATTTCTTATTTTCCAAAGAAAACAATATTTACGATCTAGATTTGTGTCGAATTAAAACAAAATTTTAACAATTTTATAGATAAAATAAAGTAAATTGTATTTAATATTTATAATTATAAGGTAAAAATTATATATAAGGTCAATATAATTTTTAGGAAAATATGATTACCATGGTAAAAAAATGTTTTTCGGGTAAAGGTAAAATAATGTAAAATGTTATAATTAAAAGTTAAAAATTTATGGGTGGTTTTTGTATCCTCCCTAACAAAAAATTACAAACATAATTATAAACCATGTTTTTCCAAATTAATGCCACCCAAATGTGCATAACATTAAATAAAAACTCATCATTATTTATTCACATAAAACCACCCCACAATAAGTATGTATACCCATGTTCCCTCCCCACTCTCCACACCATAGCCTCTGAGTTAGAAATATCTATCAATTATTCATTCAAGAATATCTCAATAATGATGATAATATTTTAATAATTCTCCCCTTAGTTTTAATAAGAATCATTACATGGTAAGGGTGTTCAATCCTCTTCATTTCATTTCATGTTCATTACCTTTTTCTATATTTTCTTCATAAATTTAATTATCTTATATAGAAATGATTTTTAATCAATGGTATCATCTTACATTTTATCTACTGTAAGTGAGATTTTATTTATTCCCTAAAATTATATCCTCTATTTACACAAAGACTATGCGACAGTAAGTATCCTTAATCATCCTCTTTTACCTGAATGGCCTATAGGCCTTCTTTTTGTTGATTTTTTATCACCCTATATTCAAGAGATGATGGGGAACCCTTACATGTCCCTTAGCCTTAGAGATTACATGACCCATAGGTATTAGGAAATATATAGACTATACTTGGAACTACTCCTCCCCACCTTCTTAATCATCCTGATATCAGCTCTCCACATTCACATGGCTTGTTTGACTAGGCTTCCCATGTATGTACATCCTAGTCCCAATGGAAATTCCATGCCCACCATTTTTGAAAAATCCACTTAGCTTCTAATCTAGTGAATATGCCTACTCTAAATCCCCATCTAGAGTATTCTCCTAGTATAGTATCTATGGTGATTTTTAGCACAATATTAGGTGTACCAAAGGCCTTGAGGTGGGTCGAAGGCATTGAGATATCCCAAAATATTTACTACCCTGAAGGCCTTGGGTGACCTGATGGACTTAAAGTACATGAGGTCGAAATAGGGGGCCCGAAAGCCCAAAGTGATGAATAATTATTGCTTCTAGAGTACCAATGATATATTACATTCATTCTATCATTATATTGTTTTTAAAAAAATTATAACCCTCAGACTATATCATTTCCATAAAACTGTATAAATATTTTGGTAATGTTAATATCTATAGTATTATGATAAATGAAATCCTTATCAGGATGATTTATGTGGATGGGTATCATCCCACCTAGACAGACTATAGAACCAATAATCAGACTGGTAGGCACATGAACTCAATACTGACTTCACATGAACCAAAGGTATCTTACTTGTAGTGAGGGCCTAAAGGGGGTTCATTGAGGGAGATTATACCCTCACGGTTAGATTAGAACAAAATTATATCATATGCAGACAACAAACAATATCAGATCTAGTAATAATAAATAGAAATGAATCGAAATATAAATATAATAACTAAATAAAAAAATATCCAATCTCCAATGGATATAATAATTCATGCATGCCCAAGGGAATCTATAAAACACAAGTAGGAATATAAAGAGGGTAGTACAAAAACAAAAAAAATGAGTAAAATAAATAAAACAACAAAATTAAATTTCTATGAGAACATAAATTAGTATCTCAATCATGTGCTCCTATGCTTCTTTGCACAATAAACATCAGAAGAAACAATCCATGGACCCACAAACATGAAGATCATCTATGGTACCATAGTGAAAATGGAGAATAGAGTAGGGTATGAGTTATACTTTTAAGGACCCCACCAACATTTTATAATGTATAATACAATTATTACCTATAAAATCAGAAATGAGAATGTATATCAAATGTAAATCAACAATTTGTTACAAATAAATAACCAAGTTGAACTCATATTCTTCAAGGACACGTGGCCCAACCATACCTACTTCATCCTAATACGGAATTGTATAAACCATACAAAATCTGTACAAATGAGTTATGAGGAAATTGACAACAAAAAATAACAAAATTTATCCTCGTATGGACAAACCCTATGAATGTAATTCTTATTGGTAGACTAGTACCTTTGATATAAAATATGCATCATCATCCTTTACTATATAAGTATTGACCAAAATTATATAAGAAGTATTCTTGGAACATCTGAAGAGATTGTTAAAAACGATCCAATGTATCACACTTGGAGAACCTTGATTGATCACTTACATCAATGTTCTTCCAATGTGACCCCATAATTGTGTCAGACATATCACTCCCGACCTAATGTGAGACCAAAACCTCTGATCCCATTATTAGTATCTCATATAGGGGAATGATTCTTACTCTTGGTGTGGTGTAAAACACTATCTACCATGCCAGTAAAATGTGTCATCCATTGGTAACTGATATCACCAATGTTTAGAAAAGAGAAAGTCATGTTGAGCCCATCCTAGTGTACTATTATCACCCCCAAAATATAAACAATCCAATAGTGAATCTAAACATAAGCATGATGAGCTCATCCTTGGAATTCTATGTAAGTAAACCTAAGAATCTCTCATAAAATTCATAATTAATTTAGTCAATAAAATAAAATAATATGAGATAAATGATAGAAACCATTGAATAATTTAAAACATATATGTTTAATAGGGCTACACCCATTTTCAATTTCATTTTTTGACTAAAAAGGGATAGATATAAAATTAATCCACTTATATAACTGTGAACACAATATAAAGACATGAAAACACTCACACTATAAATTCAATCAAATCATAACTCAAATATCACTTTTCCAACTTAGAAACAGCTCACCACATCAAGGGGTTTTAGTGAAAACATTATGTTATTATTCAAACAATTACTTTAGTTCATTTTCTAGAAATTTAATTCTATTACAAGTGATAAATAAACCCTCCTCAAATGTTTTTTTAAATAGTTGAGAATTCTAGTTTAATATATAAATAATAAATAACACCAAAATGGGTAGCTCAAACCAAGGAAGGAAACATGTATAATGTGAAATTAAAAAATGACACCCTAAAGGGGTGTTTCATGTTGACTTTACATCCTCCAACCAAACCAAGAATGGTTTAAACACATCACAAAGTATGATATGAAATTTAATTGAAGGATGTTAATAATTTTGAAGCAACAGTAAGTCAGTCTGATAAGCGGAAGAATGCTGATATTTTATATAATGGTAATAGATGATGGAAACTATAGAATCTACCTACCATATTCCATGGATGACCCACGTGTCCAATATCTAGGATTAATTTAGTCCAGTTCAATAGAAATTGATGAAACTCATGAATTCCCCAAAAATATGGTGTATTTGGTTGCACCCAGACATCATTATCGATAGGAAATTAAACAAAAAATTGACATTGAAGAATATATATATTTCTCAAAGTTATCCTTATGGTCTAATAACGCGATATTCTGAAAATTAATTGTGGATAAAGATGAAATCCATTATCAGGTTTGGGAAGATCTATAAATAAGAGGGGTTGGCGCTTCCCAATAAAAATGTGAAAAAGTGGATAGGGTCTATAAAAATATTAATAATTAAGGGAAAAATGTTATATCCCACTTTGTACTAGGGTGCACAATTTTTATGCATGGTTTTCCAAAACATTCACCAATTGTGCGTCTCTCACTTCTTAAGAACCAAACCCCTCACATTTTTTAGATACAGTTTTACCATCCATATTACCAATACGTTCCAAATAGTTAACATTGATAACCCAAATGGAACTAAGCATTTGATCTTATCTGTATGGTTTGAAAACCCATGAAAAACCTATTTTAACTATCTACAAAAAGTTAAATATCCTTGCATGTCCATCTAGCACCTCCTACACGGTATGAAAAAAATTCCACTAAAATTGGAGGATTGCACAGTTACACCCAGTGGATGCACAGTTAAATATAATTGATGACTTGGTATTGGTTTTTCTAAAATATACCTTATGTCCTTTGACACACCTAAATACCATTCAGACAATGTTAATATCTCTCATGATTAAAAACAAACCTAAAAACATATAAATGTTTATCAACAATTAGAATATGATTCTAGAAATTATTTTATAAAATAACACTTCCACCAGAATGAAAATTCATATTTATTTTGAATTTTTGTCTGCCTAAAAAACACGATACTCAATATTCTCATGACATTACAACATATAGACCCCAAAAATCCTTGGGGAATAAAAACAGTGACACCCTACCTACTATAGTTGTTGAGACATTATTAAAATGTTTATTTTTATTCCAAAATTCTCGAAACACCAAAAATAATCAAAATTAACATATGGTACTTGAGCTATTAATCTCGTTCCAATACCCATTTCTAATATAAAAACTTTTAGATTCCACATACCCATGACCATAAACTAGAGGAATGATCTAATTATTGTATCTTTAAACAAAAGACCTATAGAACTTCCCACTATTACTTCTACCATTATAAAAAGAAATTAAAAAACATGGTATCTCCACCATCATGAAATTTATATTTATTTTTTCTATATATTCCAAAGGACAACATGGACATGATTATCATATTTATCAAGAAGATGACTCTAAAATGACCACATTTAACATGGTCATCCAAGATATTCATGAAATACATTATTTGATTGCACTACACTCACCCAGACGTAATGATGTGAAAAATGTTATCCATCATCAAATACATATGAAAATAAAGAGAGTTATAAAGTCCAATTATATCTTGTTTACTACCCTAAAACCCTCATCGTGTACGGATGGTTCATTTCATAAACTAGTCATGATTCCCTTTATAAAAATAACCTAGATATTCACATAGAGGTCTCTCACCATGACTATAAACTTATTCTGGTAATGTCTCCAAATAAAACATCTATGTATGCTATCATCCACTAACAAGAACATGGACTCATTTCAGAACTATAACACTAGCATTTGCACCATTAAAACAACCCAACTGAGATTGAATGTTGTCTGGGTTAAAATCATAATCATTACTAGGAACCAAGAAGATCATTCAAGGAAGTACATACTATGAAATTTATAAGAGAGAAAATTATACTAATCTGATCATCCATAGATCAGGAGCACTAACTTATCCCACAATGGTCACGATGAGAACTGGTTGGTTTCTATGATTCAGTCCATAGTGTTCATACTTTGGAACCTATGTTTCACTCAAGAATAATTATGCCTCGAATAACAACAAAACTTCCAAACATAACTATAACGGTGACCATTTAACAATCCCAACTCCTTTTATATTTAGCGTGGTGTAAAATTGATGCACTCTCAGTGTTTCCAGATCGTGACAAAAAAGGGGACATAATTATCAAGAATATGATATTACACCTAGATGATATAATGAAATATATAAAATACTAGATATACTCTCATCATATCAATAAAAAAATCTTATTATGGGTTCAAACAAACCGTACATCATAATTAAAGGGAAGAATAGTCAAACCACTAATGTTTGACTTTTAAGAGAAAATATCTTCTTCACCTACTAATGCATATCAATTAACTAATCACATTGTATTTTCTACTTGAGGAATCACGTGATGGATCAAAAAACGACTAATGTTCAACCCCAACTAATAGTTCTCTAAATGGTTGCATACACAGCCACCTATTCCATGTCATGTCGCCTCTTAATCACTTACATAAACCAAGAGATTTTTAGCCATAAGGGAATTTGAATCATGATTGACCATTTCAAAATGGTATTTTCATCGTTGTTATTCTTCTACGTGGAGGATATGAAACTACACTTCAAACATGATTCTCCACACCATATGAGTTTCCTAAATGTTGTATTTACTACACAAGGGACTCAACACATACAACACACTCTACTGACCACTAACCATGGTCCAATTCACGACCGGTACGCTGTGTCATATTTACAGTATATGTACACCAGAATCTTCTCTAGGGTAACATCCATGAGTTCCAAAACATTAAGATTATTAGCCAAAACAACGGACTAGCGTCCCAAGACACGAAAACCTCATTGGAACATCATCACGAGCATTAGGACGAGTCTAATTTTTATTAATTCCATTGTAACTCTACTTCATAGATGTCTGGGGAAACAAAGAGTGACATATCCAAACCAAATTATTATCATTGAAGATACAAGGTTCATTAAACAACTTCAGTACCTCGATGAGTACGATGTGTACGAACACATACTACCCTGAGGATTACACAAAAAATGGAACATTATTGATACATTCCATAGGCTAATCAACCCTTTGCAACCCATTTTATAAGGGTACATCAACGAAATATCCCATATTATTATTATCCCAAATGACTTAAAAATAGTACGATGACCCCTGCTTTATCCAATATAGAATATGTGGAAAATAAGGGTCCACACCCTAAAAATTATTGACCATGATCTAGACATGACTATATCTCTAAAACAATGAATTTTATGATTCTCACACCCATCATGAGGGTGAAAACACTGAGCTATCAACCATCAATACAGGAGGTCATTTTTAAAATCTAAGAGTTCTACTAGGGGTTGAAAACACCCAAATAGTACCACAGATCTGAATCTTATATCATCTAGCAAGGATTTTAAGGATATGAGTGAGATACCTATTATTTTTTATCCACTTAACTAAGAATAAAAGTATCAACCCAAAACATGTTCACTCCTATAAAAGGTCACTTTCCTTAAGATCCGTTCATTATTATTCAAATTTTGAGAAGAGGCCTACAAATTTTTTTCATTTTCTGGCTTCAAGGTAAAAAAATATGAAATATTTAAACTAACCATACCCGAGGGTTAAAGATAAAAAATCCACATAAGATTATATTTATGTATATTCGTTTAATTAAATTGAAATTAAAACATTTCATATGATCAGATTAATATTCCATGTACCAATCACAAAGGAGAATTTGATATTGTACTTTATTAAGCTGAAGTCGAAATCCAACCAAGGTAATTTAAGTAAACGTTTGTTTATCTTTTATCATATAATTTTATTCCTATCATAATCTAGTAAATTTATCACATAGGTCCCATATAAAATACTCATTTATTAATATGGATTTTAAAATATGCTTAATTAAAGATAATTTCAATTGAAATATATAAAGAAAAAAACCCTTTAGGTTTCAATTGTAATTTTAATTAACTTGAACCACATATAGTTACAGCTTAGAATTAGAATAAAATGTCTCTAATTAATAAATGAGATAAATGGTCATTTATGGAATAACTCAATGCCATATGTCAAACCACATAAATCAATGCAGACATTTTAGTTGACCACCACTATAAAGCATTACTACACCACCATGGGGTCAAGCACTATGGAACAATAAAAAGAAGGGTGACCAACTAGGGACCCTTTAAGATATTTTGGTTTCAAATAAATTAATCCCAATATTTATACATTAATATTAAATTTTTCCTTAGTGGGTCAATATTTTAAGAAAAAACACCATGACTGACTTACTAGGGTTGATTCAATTTTATCCCATAAAAACATCACCCAAAAATCATACTTGATTTTAGTTTAGAATTTATAATATATAGTCATACGAGTAATCATGCCTGAGTATTAGAGGTGAAATCCTCTATAAATGAAACCAAATCATTTCATGTCAAAATTTGACAACATTTATTCTTATTTGAAAATTTCTAATTATATAAGGATCATAAAATATGGTTTGGTTATATGAGAATAAACTTATCAATTAGTAATGAACCCATGCACTTTATAGATTTTAAGAAGGTTCCCATTTAACTACAACTAATTTGTTTAAGATCGAAGAAAATTTTAACAATATTTACTTTTAAACAATATTATTTAATGATATGTATTTGTAAATTACACAATGGTTCAATTATATGGGATAGAATTTCCCAATTTATAATGCTCCCAAACACATTATATATTTCTTATTGGCTCCCATGAGATCACAAACAATATGTTTCATCCCAAGAAACCAATGGTTCATGTATTAAACAAGTCAAAATAGTTTTTTCAAATAGAATTCCAGCATCAATATATATAGTAAAACAGCACATAGAGTGATGATATATATTTATTTGAACAGATTTTTAATTGTAACTATATTTGGGTATGAAACCACTAGATATAAATAAAAATATGCCTGGAAAATAAGGACTATAACAAGACAAATCAACAAGGAAATGAGAATAGAAGCATAGAATATAAACAAAGTCCTACAAATTATTCACATAAATATTATAAGATGTTGGGAATACTAATCATAACAATATTTATAGGAATGAATGGTAGTGATTACAAGGAATCATTCTAATTTATCATTGAAACAAAATGATTTAACATGGAAGGCAGCTACATAATAACAGAAGACACACAATCAGGGAATACATTAATAGAATAATAAATAATCAAATAAGCATGTTCTATAGTAAAGAATACTAAATAAATCACACAAAATGATAATCGGCCACCATATAAGAACAATACATCATCATGCATAAATCTAATAATGTCATTAAAATACATAACATGGCATTTAATGCAGGTAGTAAATCACACACAAGGCACATCAATAAAACACAATCATCAAAACAATGCAATCTATATGGAATGGAATATTCATGTCATTGGAAACCATATGTTTTTATAAAGATGATTGTAATGGTACATTACTACCATAACAAGACAATGAAAAATACAAAAACTTAGTAAGCAGTAGAATGTACAGCGACCAGTCATGGTGAAATCGTAATCAACTGTAATAACAAATAATATGAACAACAATCAATCCCTTAATACTTGGATGTTTTCATGTATGTTAGTTGATCACTCCCACACAACTATTTTCCAAGAATTGACACATTCTTTATCTCTAATCTACCATACCAAAATATTAATATAAAGAAAATAAATCTTAGATACTACTTTTTAATGTAGCATTCCAAATAACTATGGAACCCAGACCTGGACCAGTCACCACATGGCCTCAAGCACTTCCTCATATGCTAGAGGCTACCAACATGAATAGAGGGTCTATTTTTTATCTTCTGGGGATATTATAACCTAATGATAAAAGTGTCACATTGGTATATCATAAGAAGAAAACAATCAATAGAAAATGAAGCAATAATAACATTCAATGAAACTGATGATTTTTATAATAACTAAAAAAGATGGTGTCCAATTTCCAATTAATATAATAAGGAATCCAGGTCTAATATAATATAAAAAATACAATTATTATAATGTAGAAGTAATGAAAATACAATAAAAGTAATAAATGGAATAAAATCCATGATGGTGATCTCAATGAGAACTCTAAGTACAAGCTCAGTCCTTTTTTCAAAAAATTCCATGTTCAATGCACATCATAAGCAATAAACAATGGACTTGAAAGTCTAAATAACTTCTCAGCTACCCCATCAAAATAGATGTTCGAGATGGTTTTGAGTTATAATAAGTAGGACACCCACAATGATATATAAATCATGGTCTAATTTGTGTATACAAAATAATCAGTCTCTTAGCACATCAAAAGTTAAGTTGAAATGAAAAATAAATAAATATCCACGTTAGGATCACGTTTCTCAAGGAAACATGTCTTGAACATACCCACTTCATTAGAATATTGTAGTTTCTAAACCATAGGAAACCATTTGAAATTGGTTATGGGGAAGGTGATAACAAAACATCCTTAAATTGGTATCGTGATATGGACAAAACCCAAGTGTGGGATTCACCTTAGAAGACACATCCCTTGGAAAAATAATATGAATCATCTTTCATTACTATAAAAGTAATTAGAAATTTTAAAAAATATTTATCATAGGACTATCCTAGGTGAATTGTAGCATGTAACCCATATGTCCCACCAGGAGAACCATGATTCCTCACTTCCATCACTGTTCATCTAATATGGTCTATGGATGGCCTCACAAGTATTATTCCCAAAATAATTTTAGACCACGACCTCTGAGTTTGTTCCCAGTATCTCACACCTGGTACCGATTCTAAATCATGGCATGGTAAATATCCATCCATTGGTTCGATATAATATGTCTCCCCAAGGGATCTGAGATCTTTCATAGTGTGGTATCCATATGGGTGATGATCCTATACTGGAAAACTATTATCATATTCAAAATATATACAATCCATCGGTGATGTTAATCAGAAGCACAATGATCCCATCCTTTGGATTTAATGGAAGGAAACATGAGTATTCCTCACAATATTAATAATTCATTTTATCAATCAAATTAAACAATTAATGCTCTATGTTAGAAAACATTCAATAATATAAAACAAGGATTCTTTAATAGGGCCACACTAATTTTCAATTTAATTTTCAAATAAAAAATGGTCTACATACATAGGTAAGACACTTTACGAATAAAGATCAAAAACTATGGCAAATGAATTACCCACCCTATAAATACCTGAAAGACATAACACATATATAACCTTTCAAATTTTAAAATAATGCACCTCACTGAGGGGTTTTATTAGAAAACATAACATTGTTATTCAAAGAATTCATTTAGGTCACTTTTATAAAATCTAATCCCATCACAAGGCATAACGAAACCCACCTCAAATGTGCTTTTTGTATAGGAGAGAAACATAATTTAATATATAAATAAAAATCACACCGAAGGTGGTGTATCTAACCAATGAATGATAAATCTATAATAAGAGAATAAATGGGACAACCATAAAGGAATGCTTTAGGTTGAATTCATAACCTCAAACCACACCAGGATGTGTATAAACACATCACAAGTCATGCTATCCAATTGAATTCAAGGAATTTTTTTGAAGCCACACAATGTATTTTTGGCGCATGCCACAACAACGATACTTTATAAAGTAGAAAAACTGAAGGTAAAATTTATAGGCCAATTTCCATATACCATTTAAGACCCAAAAATCCAATATCTAGGATTTACTTGATCAAGTTTGAGAGGAATTGAATAATTATATGAACTCCCTGAAAATTGTGTGAATTAAGTCACACCATGATAAATTTCTCATGAAAAATATAAATAAAAAATTGACCCAAATAAATATAGAGTCTAATGATTGGAATAGATAGGGTCCAATGTTGCATGATTCTGAGAATATATAGAGGACGAAGAAAAAAATGATATTATACATGGGAGGAGCAACATGAGATATTGATAGGAGTATATCTATTAGAGACGAGAAAACCATGGGAGTAGGGAATTAAAAATTTATGTAATTAAGTGAAAAAATGTAATTCCACACTTTTTAAAAGGTCATATGGTTTGGTCAAATGTTTGGAAAAATCGTAAGCCAACCGTGAATCTCCCACTACTTAAAAACTACACCCCTCTTGATTTCCCCATGCGATTTTCCCAACCATGCCCCAAATAATACAAACACACTACCTAAATTGAATAATGTGTGTGGTCATAGGTGCATATAATGATAATTAATGCCTAGAGAAAGCACACCATCTGCAAAAAGAAGTATGACCATTGATGTTTTTTGACCCCAACCAAAATGGTTTGAAAACCTGTGCCCAGTGATATTGGAGGTTTTCAGGGTTACCCCTAGGAGGATATACGGTTAAATCTAATAGTGTTACGATGTTTTTTATTATATAAAATTGTCCACTGGCCCTATGATGCACCCAAAACCAATTAATCCCTCGAGATAGCTCTCAGGATTTAAAACTTGACTAAAATCAACACATTAAAGTGTTCATAATCTAATAATTTGATTCTAAAGAAATGTTTTGAAAACAACCCTTCTAACATAATAAATATTTGAAGTACTTTTTAATTATCATTTTATGGAAAAAAAGTTACACTATAGGATTTGGCACTCGTGTAGCTGTACATAGGAGTCATAAACTGGAAAATGTAATATTGGACTTTGACTCGATCATCACATTGATCATGATAATGGGGCTTATGGCACACCTAGATTTACACTCTCTAGATATATACATTGTAAAATTTATATAATCTTTTCAAATACATTATAAAAGGATTATCTATCATTGATTTGGTATCATTCCTATTCAAATTAATGTATTTGGATATCTATACACCTTGAAACATTAGTCCTTCGAAGGACCCATTTATTATAATCTTGAATCCATCAATTCATAAAAGTTTTTATTTGTAAAATTTTAAAATCACTTGTGAAAACTTACGTTATTTATCCATGTTATATTTATAGATTCTTAATCTAAGAAATTAATTTCTTACAATAAAAAATATTTGTAAATAATATAAAATCATGTAATATATTCATTATTTCTAAATTATACTCAATAATTATGGTTTCCAATACATGAACATTATTCCATGTGATAATTTCTTATCTGATGGAATGATTTTTAATTTTATGTTAAAAATGGGGATATGAATTATAAAACACCTCAATGAACTGGTTGATCTCATGAGACAACTAAGATATTGTAGTGGGAAAATAATTTCCTTTTACGTAAGATTTCATGGAATCAGACCTTAAGGGTATGTTTTAGATTTCTTGGAACATGTTCTTGAGGGTATTATTAAGATGTTCAACATAATCCATTCTCATTCACTACATGTTACATTATTGATATCCTAGAATCTACTAATTCTTATTTTATATACGAATTTATTGATTCACTCCCTTACTAATACCTTGGAATCTATTTATTGATCAAATGTAAATGGATTTATTTATTCTCTAGGTTTCATTTGAAATCGAATAACTCAATTTATTTATTCAAATCCCCCATAACTATATGATCATTTATTGATGTCATTGAAAATATTCATTGTTATATGGTTTAGGTATTTATTTATTCTCTCATTTTTTGTTTAATTAGAATAAATATATTTATTTATTTATAACTACATTCATTTCTTTTTAAATTATGGACACTCTAGAATATATTCATTATTATATTTTCCATGAATTTATTTATTACTTTTTTTTGTTTCATATGGAAAAATAATTTTATTCCCCAGTTCGATTATGTTGGATTTATAATTTCTTCCACTGTATGAAACCCCCTTACGAGGTATCTGAGTTCACCAATTATATTGTTTCTAATTTCCCTAGTAAACCATGTTTTATAATACTTATGAAAAATGAAATTCAAGGAGAGCAATTATTTTATTCATGTTTTAATAAGGAGTAATTTCATATTCAATTTAATTTAAAACACATTTATGTATCTGTATTCATGTCTCTACAAAACCGTTTATTCCCGTATATTATTATCTTTTTACCAACTAAATACAATAAACATCGGATCCATGGTATTTTAGTTGTATTTTTTATGTAAAACAAGATAAAAATATTTCATAATATTTTCGGTGGTTTTTTTGACAAAAAAATATCATGTCAATTATTTTCCCCCTTGGATTCCACATTACCATTGAAACATAAGTTACTTTTATATTAAGAGGTTGTATTAAAAAAACAGGAATTCACTTCACTTATAAAGGTGGAAATGAATAACCCATTCCTGAGATATATAAAAACTCACATTCAACTTAAACTAATTCCCATTTACTTCCCCTGGATTACTATTTAGTAACCATAAGCCTATGTTCACATAAAATTTTCTTAATCCCTCCATTTTTAAGAAGTCTTCCAAGGGAGAACGACTGTTCTCAATGTGAGTACTAAAAGGTACCTAGACTATTATTTTTTATACTACAACTAAAAATATAATATCTCCATTATTATAAAATTAAATATGTATTATTTAATTTTCATTCTTTTATTAGGGAATAACCATTCTCTAGTTTTTCACTTTTCCATTAGAAAACAATTCACTCCCATGCTTTCATACTACTAACTCCATAATGTGAAGTGATTTTTCCATTAGTTCAATACAATACAAGTTAAAATGAGGTATTTAGTGATTAAATATGATATTTATAACATTATTAATATTATGAAATGATATTCCAAATCATATATTCATAATGTTCCATGGAAAATAAGTGCATTGCCTCTATGTGTGTGTGAACTACCACATCTAAGGAGCGATGTGTTCTATTTTTAATATTCACCATAAATAGATCGTTATAATATATATTTTATTTATGTATAAGATATTATGGAGTGATATATCTAATTTTTCTGGTCCTATATGGATTTCACAAAAATTAATGAAAAATTATATTGAATTTTATTAATAAATTAAAATTAACTGAACCAAATTTTAATAATTTTCTCCCATGATTGATGAATATAATATTGATAAAATAGAAATGGTGATGTATAAATAATTAAAAAATAATATCAATATATTTTATAATATGGGTATGAATACCTAGTTATTATAGAATTTTCTATTATGTAACTATTTTAAAACATGTGTGAAACAATTTATGTTTCTGAAATCTAATGATAAAAATTATCAATTACTATCCAAATAGTTCATAATGAATTATTATTGTTAAAGAGTGGAAGTGGTAATATATAAGAGTAAAATTATAAAATCGGTGATAAAAATATTTATTTTTTATACATAATATTAAAGAACCTTCATGGGCGTCTAGAGTAATTGTATAGGGTTTTCTTGACTCAACTTCATTTGATTTTTCATAAATGTTCTTATTGAATAAGGTTTCACAAGATTTATTTATTATATAATATGATAATATTATGTCTTTATATAATTAATTTTTTAAATTACATTATCACATCAATAACATCTTATTATTTTGGATTTCATTCTTCTTATAATTTGATGATGCAAAGAAGAATTTCATTCTAACCCAAATGATCACTATTTATACTTATATATATTTTATCTTCCATCCATTTTTTATCCATTAAATTTCAAAACCAAATTAATGTGTAATATCATGTGACCATCATATTTATCTTCTCCCCTATTTTAATAGATATTTTATTATCACTTTTTATGATGTTGGTTTTAACAAATTTATTTTAAATTTTTTAAATTTTTTTCTGTCATGTTATTTTTTTTTATTCCACATAAAATTTCATTGCGGCAGTAATTATGTCTTTACAGGTATCCATTAATGAATATTATTTTTAAGCACTAAAAATTTTCAATTATTTTCACCTCACTGTTTCAAAATTACATTTGAAACTGACTCATACCATTAGCTTGTATGATAGTGAAGAAATGCATATAAAAAACACTTTTATGGTTTCACGTGCAATATCTACATTATCTCTAATGGATTTAATTCCATGCATGTTTATTTTCTTTAATCAATATATTAATATTCACATGTAATACGTGGTGGGAGTTTGAGTTATTGTATCAAACATTTATATTCTTGATATTAGTTTTTGTGAAAAAATATGAATATGTTACAAAACCCATTTGTCCATAAATGGGTTTATCACGATGTGATCATTGATTATTGGAACTAAAATGAATTAATTATTTATTGTTAGGGTCATATATCTTCATATAGTGTATTATTTATGGTTTTTAGTCCTATATGAATTATAAATTTTGATATTATTGGATTTTTTCAAATCATAAAGGGTAAACAGGATGTGATTTGTTCAAAAAATAAAGGGAGGACATTATTGGATTTCTCACAATATAAAGGGTGTAAATTATATATTTTTATAAAAAATTTATTCATCGAAATTATTTTATTTGTATAAATCATATGAATTTGACATAATTATATTTTTTTGTAACATACAGAGTAGATATGATTTGATTCATTCACAACATAAAGTGTTCAAATTATTTTATTTGTTGGTAACATAAAGTGTAGAAATGAATGTTTTTAAAAAAAATTATGTTTTATTATGTGTAATTTTTTTCCCATTATTCATTTTTATTCAATGGTTCATTAACATACTATATTTCAATTTCATATTCCCATGATTAGTCTCTAAGGCTCATGTTTAATATCTCACATTCTTATTCCATGGTACATGATTATTTATTTATATTTCATATCATGAGATTATCAATTATGGAAGACTATTATTGTTCTATATACATTTAAAAATATATTTCTCTCCTGATAATGTTTTCTCATATGCAAATAACATTACCCTTGATTATATATTGACATTTTTTCCTTTACTAATCTTTTCATCTGACCACTTTTCATGTTTTCATTCCAATGGTTATTAATAGAGGTATAATGTGTGAAAAACCTAGAATGGGGGTCTAGTGGAGTTACATTATAGAGTAATGGTCTCAATTATTGTAAAATAAGTTCCTTATATAATTGTTCCTCGTTAAATCGAATCCTTTATTTCATTAGATTATGAGATAATATTTGAGTTTAAATGATTATGTTTTTAAAAATTTATAAAATAAATATTTTTTTATATTTGGTGTCCTCAAAGGGCCACATTATCATTCTAGTTATTCACCCTTGAAATTGATATATATTCTCATAAACAAGTCAACACATATTTTTATCCTAAATAATATCGAAAGATTGCTAAAAATACGATAATATAAATATTGTTTCTCTTAAACTCTATCCTCCGGAAATATAGATGTCATTAATGTTTCTATTCAAAAAAAATATTTTGTGAATCTATAAATCTAAAAAAGTTCTCACCTATTTTATATATACATTATGTACCCCCAAATTATATAATCTACCTCTTTAATCGTTCCAATATCTTGTTCTAAAATATTCCTTATTTATGCAACACATCTGAAAAAGTAACTAGGCTTCCTTTCTCAAATTAAATCACCCAATTTCTATGTTAATATTTTTATATTATAAAAAATATAAAATATCTATATTTTCTAGATGTCATCAAAATCATAGCATAAACCCCTCAGTTATTATGTAATATTATTCAACTAATAGTTCCTTAAAAAATAATAACTATATTTTGAATCAAAATCATACCAGTCATGGGGTCAGTAACAACATATATTTATAATCTAAAAAGAGTGTGCTGTAATATATATTGTCAAAATATAACATGTAATTCTATACTATATTATGATATCATATTATAGTGTTACTTATATATTATAATTTACATACCTACAAAATTATTCATATAAAGTTTCTCCATCACTAAACATAGAGTGTTGTTGTAGTGCGATCACCATGACATAATTCACATCTTGGAATTTTTTTAGTGGCCTCCAATTAAATCATGAACCATCAGTTATTGGAAATGGTGTTACACTATCTTGTCTTCTTTTTCTAGGATTATGATATAATATTTATCATTTGTGTTGAAATATTAAATATATCATGAGTCAAAATTCCTAAACAAATATTAGGAAATTATGAATATTTTTTTGGTGTTATTTGTTTTTAGGACAAAACATTATTTAATTATTTATATGTTAACATCATACTTCTTTAATATTTCAATAAGATCATTTATTTAATCAAACATTAGTGGAAAACTATCTCCAAAAAAATCAAATTGAGAATTATGAAACAAATAACTCTTAAAGATTCATTATTCTATTTATTAATAACTTGGTTTAAAATAATATAAATAAAGTTGAAAATATAACATGGATGAGATAATTCATACTTTGATTCCTTAATTACCCTATCATGGAAAATTATATAATAATGTAACAAATCTATATGTTATTTAATTTTTTAGTTAATTTTTTAATCATGATGGGTTTTTAATTGTATTATGAGTATGAAATCAAGTACATAAATTGAGATAGTTTGAGGATTTTTAAATCCAAAACAATATCTATGTGATGTGCTTATATATTTTGGTGATGGTCATATAATGTGATCAACTACCGCGGTGAGTCTAATGTAATTTTTTCATCTATTTTTTCATTATATACCTGAATAATTAATAACATATATCTAGGTTATCTAGAATTTATATATTTCATTTATTATAATAATTAAATCTGTTATAAAAATGAATTATATGATTATATATTATTGAATATGATAAAAATGGTGTATATAGGCATGGCGATGTAGGTGTTTGATACAAATCCTGACAGATCCCCTTATAACATTAGTATCATTAATTTTATTTGATATGAAAATATTTTATTATAATTATGTATTATGTAATTCATAATAATTATTAATTCTATAATGTCCTACGGGGATACACATTATGATTCGGTATGTGAGGATTATTTTTTTCACAATGTTTTTTTACATGAACAATGATATATACCCCTTATGTGTTTTTGAGGATTTCTAATTGCGATTTTGGATACATTTTCACATGATCTTACATATTATATAACATGTGGTAGAAAATGAATAATATCTTTTTGAAAAATTTATTTTATAAGATATCAAAAGTCTTATTTTGTATATTTTAAAATTTTATTACATATGATATTCCATAAAGTGAATATATGATAATTCTATGACATAATAGTGAAAGTTAAATATTTTAAAAAAATGTGATCTAATGATAAAACAATGTAATGGTTTTCTAAAATAAATCAATGTTTGTTATAGTTTAAAATAAGACATAGTAAAAGTCAACATGATGTGTATTAATGAATAGATTTATGCCTATTATTTAAGAGTTTATGGTTTAGACTCCTTCTTATACTCTAGGAAATTATTTTACTTTTTGTCATCATATTATATTCATTTGAAGATTTTAATGACTAAAATTTTTAATTAAAGGTTACCAAAAGAATATAACAATTGAACAAGAACTATAAAATTATTATATTGATTTAATAATTGAGAAACATTTCATTCATATGGATAAAATGTATAATTCAATGGACGAACATTATAAGGGTATATTAATTGGTTGAATCAATTGGTGATGGGTGTAATTATTTAAAAAAAATGTGATGAAACTAGATTTATCTATCTTTGTCCATATAAATTTTAATAGTAAATTAAACATAAAAACAATTTCTAACATGTAAAAAATTTAAAAAAAATCATGAAAGTAGAAAATATTCAAAAACATTTTAAATCTAAGAATTATCAATGTATTTCTATATAAATAGGCACATATTTTGTGAATGGGTGTAGAATTAGAATATGTGAATCATGCAATTAAAAACTCCTCAAACTGATGTCCTCTCAATATTTTTTTATTTAACATTTAAATGTAAATATATTTTATATCATGGATTAGAGGAGATATTTCACATGAATGGGGGGATTTAGATTTCCTATCAATTCTCTATTAGGAAAGAGTCTATTGGATCTTCTCAATGATATTTATCAATCTTGTTTAAGGGATATTGGATATATTATCCTTATTATAGAACATGTATGTGTTAATTGTTTACATTATTTATCAAAATGAATGGATAGATCTTATATATGAACATGTTTTGGTTATTCCTTTTTAGTTTATTTGGTCAAGGGTTTCGCCATCTAAAAAAATATACGCCGAAATAACATATTTGTTCGTGGTTAGGCTTATTGTGTAGTGGGATTAAAAAAAAATGATTTCATTTCATATTATAGTACATTGAATAAACATCTGTACAACATCTAGAAATTATTTTCAATAATGACATTTTATTTGTCTAATATAGTTCATCATGATAATATATTGTTACTGTATCTTCCATATAAATAAAATTAAAATATAAAATTAGTACATTATCTAAACTATAATTTTAAATGAATTATTGATTTGTTAATTAAATATATCACCCATTGTTCTTTTGAAATATCAATAATCCACACTATTAGATTCCAAATATCTATTTTCTTGGATATTTTGATGGACATGGATCCATATTTCTCTTATTTTAGAATAAATTACACGCATTAAAATTTCATCATAGGAATTAGGTATTGTAACATCCCATGTAATTAAAGAATATTACATTTTCATATTTATTAGTATTTGGGAATAAAATATTAATTTTACTTTAAAGGGTATTTTTTGTTCAATGGCGTACCGAACACACAATAATGGGTTTCTCTGAAATCCCTTGTTGACACAAGGCTATGTCATACTAAATAATAATAATATAATAATATTAGTTGAAATTGTAGTTAATGCTTAGTCATTGTATTGGAGGGAATGAAAATAACTAACCATGTTTTGATTAAATGTGTTTGGAAAAAAATTACATTTATCTAATATACTTTAGAGGTGTAAAATGAAAATGAATCCTATTTTAAGAATAAATACTCAAATATTTTTAAAAGGTAGTTTTACTACATTTTGAAGTTGATCACTTTTTAAATCCAGTTTTTTTTCACATTTATAATTTCCATTTGACAAAATAATATTCCTATTTTGAAACAGGACACAAAAAATTATTTTGGGTAATTTTTTTGTTATTTTTCTGATAAATTTCATTTTTTCAATGAATAGTGACAAATAATACATTTAATGTCAAAACTTTCTTTTCATCTAATTTATTTAAATAGTAATATTATCATTTTAATTGGTTTTAAAGGGTAATTAGAATATATAATTTTCATTTTATCCAATTTGGGTCATTGGATGTAATATCACTTTGAAGTTGGACATAATCACATGTCAAACTTTTTATTTTTTTTACTTCGTAGAAACACACCTTTTGGTTTTGAAAACAAGAATTAATTTTAAATTAATTTCAAGAAATTCTGTGTTTTGAATTTTGAAAAATAAATTCCATAACTTGAATCAGGAGGTAAATTTTTTTTAAATTGGTATCTTTTAATTTTATACTTTATGAATAGTTACTTCAGTAAATATTTTATTTACCATGGTAAAAGGGTAAATCTGGTAAATAAGTGTAAAAATATTATTATCATATTATTAAATTACCTAATACATGTCTTAACCTTATTAGATGATATATCTCTGACTATGGAGATCCTAGAAGGGATTTTATGACCCCATTGAGCAACTTGTGTGTGAAAATGACATTTAACAACTTTTAATTTACTTTAAATGAAAGAATAACCTAAACATGTATCTTTTAGTAAAATAATTATTATATGGGGTTATATAAGATATATTTTCAACTATAAATAATCATTAGAATTATAATAGGATTTACTATATCATGGTATAATATTTAAAAAAATTAGAAATCATATTTATAAATTTATTTATGACACAATGGTTATGTAGTGATTCCTATATTAGTGAACATTTTAAATAAATGTTATCATAAAAATTAGACTAATTTCCTTTTGAAACTTTTTATGCTATAAAAAATTTTTATGGTTGATTATGAAGTGTTATATTTGAATTAATCATGTCTTTTTTAATGAATCAAGTTGTTATATATTTTTAAAAATTCATGATATTAATAGTATAAAAATTTATGTACCTGAGTTTTTAAATCAAATAATATTTTATGAAATTATATAATAGTACTAAAAATCTAATATTTGGATAACACAAATATATGATTCTATAAATTTCAATAATGATCCATTTTTGGGTCGCTTTTCATTTTACAGTAACTATAGTAACCATATATTGTGAATATACATAAAGACATTTTAAAAGATAAATTTGCTTATTATGGGTTAAAGCCAACATATAAGTTTACTTTTATGACATAAACATGTCTAAAATCCATTGGATGATAATATATATACACATCATCATATGATATTCAAAAGACATCAATTTTTTGTTATACGAATTTAAAAATCAGTTAATAATAAAATAATATTTTCAAACATTCCTAAAGTTCCCCTCCTCCCTATTATAAATGGACACCACCTCTAACCCTTACTCACACCTTTGAAACCCCCATGTATAGTCCAAAATCTACCCAAATAATCTCCCAAAAACCATATCATCCTATTATAAGCCTTAGTTTTGGTAAAAGTTAGTTCAAGAAAACCCTTTGGCTCAAATCAGAAGAAGTTACTCAATTTCAGGTATCATCTTCTCTCGAGTTCCAGTCTATTATTTTTTCATTCTCCACTCACTATGGACTTTTTATTCACTGTTGATATACAAAACCCATAGATTTAATATAATTGGTTTTTTATATAATAAGGATTCGAACAGAACTTACAGGAACCTCCGTCTAGTTTTTATAGAACACGCTTTCTCTATGGAGGGCGAACTACTGCCTCACAAAACAATGGTTATTTAATCTTCTTCTACCACCTCTTATGTTGGTATTTATGATGTATATATGATTATATATTATATTTATTATATTTATTTTATAACTATTATACTTTAATTTTCATTTATAATATACCTTAATTCTTTTCATGTTTTATAAATGCAATAATTTCATTTGAGGAAGGGCAGACTCCCTCCCCCTCAAAGTGATATGACTCGTTCATGCTATACATGGATCATATAAAGGATTTAATTAATGAACTTATCAAAAACATATAACATATTTTTTAAAATTAAATTATAAAATACCTATGTATCATTTAATTTCCATCTCATTAAATTTGAAAAATATATGAATGTAATGTTCATGAATACATACATCTTACCGTCTCCATGAACGCTGCATTTCATTTATTATTCTTGAATGATATAGACTATTATAAATAATTACATAATGTATATATATTATATATATTATATCTAAATCATGAATATCATTTGAGAGAAAATTTAATTTTTACCACATGGACAATTTATAATTATAACATGTTCATTTTTTACTCAATTTCGGAACATCGACAAATTGTCCTATATGAACACAAATAATTAAGTAATTGTTATAGCGAAGTAATAATTTATATAAAATGAATAATAAAACTGAAAAAGGTTCTAGAGAAGGTGTAAATTAACTTATTTTTATAATTCACGAATTTAAAGAATGAACATGACAAGTCAGACACGAGGTAAGAGACTTTTTCACAATCACTTTTCTTTGATACATATTTTATTTATTCATGAAATGATTTTATATGGTTCATAAAAACCTCTGACTTTTAATTTCATTAAAGGGAAATCTTTTTCTACGTATCTTTTTACTACATGAAAATGGTAATTTGTCTTTTTACCCTCCGTTGTGACGATGACCTTTCCACCGCCACGACCAATATTTAATATTTGGATTCCTTAACAAGTCATGCTATTTTAAATGAACAATATATACCATATACCATTTTTACATATTTTTGAATTGAATTTTTTTTTGAATATTTTTTACTATTTTAATATCTTGAAATTATTTCTTGGGATTGAAAATGAAATTTTATGTTTGAAATGATGATATTTGCATTATTATATGTATGATGATTATATAATGGTACTTCTAAATTTGATAGGTGGTTATATGATAATCCAAATGATGGGTGGTTCCAGGAAAAACTATGTATGGGTGGTTATATTATAACCTCCAATGAATTGGGTATAGAAGTCGGTCGTATGGCTATTCCATTTGTAGTAATGATTTGTGGAAGTCGACCGTATGGTTATTACATTTAAGTATGATTTTTTCCCAAGTATACCTTTTATATGTTATGTATTCTTTCTTTGTGTTTTATGGTAATAATTTGTTTAAAAAAGGGTAAACAATGAGATTTTATTCATTGAAGATTATTCACTACATATAAAAAGGTGAACAGTATTATTTATGATAAAGATTTCAGGGTTTACATGTTGTTTTAAAAAACTAACAGTTTTCCTTGTTTTTGAATCCCACACTAACATTTTTATTATCATTCCATGTTTTTGAAATATTTTTCATAGGACTTAATGTGGAATAGTGTTAATGATGTGATCATGGAAAAGTCATTCTATTTAAAACATATATCTAAACATTTTTATTTTTTAAGTGTTTTTATTTTATGAAAAAATGGATACTGAGTAGAATTGTATACATGTAATATTCAAGTTTTTATGTATACGTTATTACATAATTATCTAAATCCCAAAACCTGAAAGGATTCTCAATGTGACTTATTGAAAAAATTCAATATTATGTATTATTTAAGCATAGGTCCTTATATTTGGTATCAGAGGTCTGTTTAGGTTAAATTAGGAGTTAAATTTTTTTAATAGAATATCCATTAATGTATTTTACTTTGTGGTCAAATTGTAATGATATAGCATTTTCATATTACCATATTTCTACTTCTAAAATATTTTTGTTTAGAATGGTCCTCTACAGTGGAAACATGGTTGTAGTGTTGGTAAGGCATATAGAGGAGAATAACCTTCCAAATATCCATCCCGAGAAGGTTGGAATCGAAACTGAATACTTTGTTGCAGTAATGGTGTAGTTGAATTAGGATAAAAATGGTGGTGTTGTACATGCACAATATCAACCACATCAACCCCATAAGAATATGTTTATTGTGGATAATTTTATGAGGCAACACCCCCCATAATATAGAGGATTATCTAACCCTGCTCAAGCTAAAGGGTGGATCAAAGTACAGGAAAACATTTTCGATGTCATGGGTTATACAGAAAAAAAAAATTGTAGTCTTGTTTTTTACCATTTAGAATGTGATGATTAACAGTGGTGGTCGATGGTTAAAAATACGAGGGACATTTATGATATTTATGCTCTTGGGTAGGATGAATTCAAATGTATGTTTCTTGAGAAATATTTTTATAAGGCATTTCGACATATGATGGAAATACAATTCTTGGTATTGAGGTAGTATAATTACTTAGTGGTTGCTTAAAAATAATGTTTCCCTCTACAGGTAAGTAATGTTCCAAATTTCATCTGAGATCTTGATAGTTAGATAAATCGATTTTACTCCGGACTGAAGATGTGATATTGAATAACATTATCCTCTCGTGAATTCAAAATCTATAAAAAACATGTGAGATATGCCGAGAAGGTAGAAATGGAGTTTTCTGATGATCATGTGTTCCATGCGAGAAAGAAAAAGAAGATTTCATGCTGGAAAGAAAAGGGAAAGTATTCATCAAAGAAGACTGTAAGTAAGAAACATTAATTTCCATCTTGTGACAAGTGTGGTAAAAAGAATCTTGGAAATTCTCTCATGAAATCTGCAACGTTATTCTAGTGTGGAAAGAATGGTCATATTTCTCATTACTATAAGGAAGATGATCAACCAAGAAATGAAAATCCAGTGCTATTATGTTTTAGTTATAATGAGTTTTAGAATTATTTCAATGTGTGTCCAATGATGATTACCCAAGGTGGAAACTATACGAATTAAAATAAGAAGGGTGGGGGGATATGTTTTTCTACTACTATTATTGATGTGGGACCATAATATGATTTATTATCTGGTACATTTTTTTTGGATTATGTCAATGTATTGATTGATTTAGGGTCTAAACATTCTTTCATTTATGAGAACTTTTTGGCTAAATTTTGAATTCCACCGCACGAAATGAATCTAGAATTAAAGGTAAAAACACCTGGGGGAAATGTTGAGGAAAAAAGAAATTATAAGAATCTACCTATCCTTATTTTTGGAAATAATTTACCTGAAGAACTTGTTGTTTTTCATCTAGTATAGATTGATGTTATTTTGGGAATGGAATGGAATTCTTTTTACCATATAAATATTAGGTGGATCTAAAGAGGTATATTTTCAGATATACGTTCAGTTTTTATACCTGAATGAACCCTAATCTCTAATATCATATCAAAAAGCTGATAAACTAATGAATGGTGGAAATGAATTCTAATTTTTACATATTGTACGAAACAAAGAAACTTTTCAAATTAATGATGTTCTAGTAGTAATTGAGTATCTTGATGTTTTTTCCGATGAGTTTACTAGTATTATACATGATCTGGATTTTTTAATTTACTACTAACTTAGTTTCATATGATAAACCAATTTCAAAAGCCCCCATATCAAATGAACCAAATTGAAAATTTAGAGTTAAACAAACAATTTTAGGAGTTGTTATAAAAAAATTTCATTCGAAAAAATATATCATTGTAGGGTCCTCTAGACTAGTTTGTTAAAAAGAAATATATTTCAATGAAACCTTTCAATGATTATAGATGGTTGAATAATATCACTATTAAGAACAAGTATCATTTTCCTCATATCAATGATTTCTTAGATCAGCTCCAGGGAGATCGGTTTTTTTCAATTATTGACATGTGGTCGGGGTACCATCAGTTGAAAGTAGTTTAAGCTGATGTTCAAAAATCCATGTATCATACTCGATATGTCCATTATGAATTTGTAGTTATGCATTATGGTTTAAAAAATAAACCACTTGTATTCATGGATCTTATGAAATGAATTTTCTGTGAATTAATGGATAATTTGGGGGTTGTGGTTATTGATGACATTTTAGAATATTCCAACAGTAAAAAGGAATATGAAAGGCATTTAAGGGTTTTTTTGAAAAAATAAAATGAAACTAAATTGTATGGGAAATTCAGAAAGTGTGAGATTTGGTTTCAAAAAATTTCATTCCTTGGTCACATTGTTTTAAAAAATAATATAACTATTGATCATACTAAAACGAAAGGTGTTGAAGAATGGCCAAGACCTACAAATATAGCCAATAATCGTAGTTTTATTTGGGTTTTAGGTTATTAAAGAAGGATTGTTGAGAATTTTTCACGGTTATCTTACCCACTAAATAAGTTAACACGAAAAGGCGTTAAATTTATCTAGACAAAAGAATGTAATGATTGTTTTTCTGGAATTTAAAATAAGATTGGTGAATTCTCTAGTTTTAGCATGAACTTCTTGAAATGGTGAGTTTGTTATCTAAAGTGATGTTTCATTAAAAGGACATGGATATGACATAATGAGGAATGGTTAGGTAAATTTTAATACTTCCCATCAGTTGAAACCTCATGAGATAAATTACCATACACTTCATTTAGAATTATCTCATATTGTTTTTTATTTAAAAATTTGGAGGAATCATCTTTATGGTGTAAAATGTGAAATATTTACTGAACAAAAAAGTTTTAAGTATATATTCACACAAAAAATATTCACCATTTGATAGAGGTGATGGCTAGAATTAATCAATATTTATGATATCACTATTCTTTACCATCCATGAAAATAAATTAAAGTGGAAAATGATTTGAATTGAAAAAATTAATGCTCCATTAACCTTGTTACCTTTGGAACCAGATCCTTTGAATAAAAATTTGATGAACTTTTGAATATATGTTTTTGGTATAGGATATTCCTCTATTTTGTTTCAGGTGTCAAAGAAATCATCTATCTCAGATAGAAAATAGAAATAGGGGTTAAAAGATAGTGAGTTGTAGAAAAGGTAGAATTGGTTCTGAAGGGTAAGATACCTGAATTTAACATTGATAATGATTTTATTTTTGAGATTTGGGAAGAGATTATGTGTAAATTTTGTATAACAGTTGAATAAATGTTTGTTATGTGAAGTTCTTAGTTCTCCATTTTCATTTCATCCTGGAAGTACCAAGATGTTCAAAGGTCTTATAAAGTGTTACTAGTGGGATCGAATAAAAAGAGATATTGATGAATTTACTGTGAACTATTTTTCCTTTCAATAGGTCAAATAAGAGGGGAAGTCACTGAAAGGGATGCTTCACTATTTACCTATGCCAGAGTGGAAATTGGAAAATATATCTATGGACTTATTTATTGTATTACTGAAGAAATCAGTAGGTAATAATGAAATATATGTTATTGTTAATTAATTTACTAAATATGCTCATTTCCTACCAATTTGAGATAATCTGTCTCTAGATCATCTTTCTCAGTTTTATTTTAAAGAGATATTATGGTTGCACATAGTTCCCCTCTCGATTGTATCTGATTGTGATCCCTGGATTACACATATATTTTAGAAAGGTCATCAGAAGTCATTGGGTACTGAATTAAATTTTAGTAAATCGTCTCATCCTCAATAAGATGGGAAGTCAAAACAGAAAATTCAGACATTGTAAGATATGCTACATGACTGTTAAATGGATTACCATGGAAGTTGGGACAAACATATTTTGTTGTATGAGTTTTCTTATAATAATAGTTTTCATTACATTATATTGATGGCTCCATTTGACGCATTATAAGGGAATCAATGTCGAACTCCATCTTTATGCGATGAAGTAGGAGAAAAGAAACTGATGGGACCATAACTGGTAGAAGAGATGGAAGAGAATGTTCAGTTGATACAAAAACACATGAGGATAGATCAGATAAGGTATAAATATTTTGCAGATAACTGAAGGAATGATCTTTTTTTCATTGTAGTTGATCATTTCATTCTCAATGTTTCTCCATGGAAATGTGTGATGCATTTTGGTAAGAAGGGAATGTTGAGTACGAGGTTCATTGGACCCTATTAAATCCTATAGAAAGTAAGATCTGTTTCATAAATAGTGGATTTACATCCACGTTTATCCAATTTACACAATTATTTTTATGTTTCAATGTTGGTAAAGTATATGTCGAATCCATATCATGTTTTTAGTATAGATATATTTCATTTGGAAGAGAATATTTCTTATGAGGAACAACCAGTCCAAATTCTTGAATGTACAGAGAATGTTTTGTAGAATAAGGTAATTAATCAGGTAATGTTTTTGTGGATAAACCAAATGGTTGAAGTGGAAACATGGGAATCTAAAAATTAAATGTGGGATAAATACCCCCACCCACTTATTTGATAAGTGAATAAAATTGTGAGGAAACATTTCCAAAAAGGGGGGAGGGTGTAACATCCAGGGTGAATAAAGAGTATGAAATTTTAATAATTATTAATATTTTTGAATTAAAAATGAATTTTTATTTAAAGTGGATACAATGTTTAATGGCGCACTTGACACGCAACAATGATTTTCTCTGAAATATCATGTTGCGCACACTGAGGAGTCATACTGAAAACAAAAAATATAATATTATTATTTGAAATGGTAGATAACAACTAGCCATTGTATTGGCATGAAGAAACAAAACTAACAGTATTAGGATTAAACATGTTTTTAAATGTTTTTAAATTTATCCATTAATTTTTTAGAGGGTTAAAATGAGAATGAATCCAATTTTATGAATAAATGCTCTTACATTTTTAGATGGTAGTTTCACCTCCATTTGACGGAAATCTGATTTTAAATCTAGTTTTGGTCACTTTTTTATGTTCAATTTGACAAATAAACTTCTTCTTTATTTGTGTGTCATCAATATTTACTTTGGGTAATTTTTTTGTATTTTTCTGAAAAATTTCAATTTTCAATGAATAGTGAAAAATAATGCATTTTATGTCAAAACTCTATTTTCATATAATTGTTTTATGTATATATTGTCTTTTAATTGGTTTTAAAGTTTAATTGAATTATATATTTATCATTTAATCTAATTTTGTTCATTGGAAATAATTTCACTTGGAAATTGGATATAAAAACATGTCAATCTTTGGGTAGTTCTTCCTTCGCAAAATAAGCTTTTTAATTTTGACAAAAGAAATTATTATTAAATTAATTTCTACATTTTTTTTGAATTTGGAAAAATTGATTCTATATTTGGAGTTAGGAGGTCCAAATTATGTAAATCGGTATATTTTATTTTTAGACATTATGAATTTTAAATTCAGTAAATATTTTATTTACCAAGGTCAAAAGATAAATATGGTAAAAAGGGTAAAAATAATATTATAATAATATTATATTACCTTAAAACATGTCATATCCCTATTTTATGAAATATTTACAACTATGGTCATCCTTCTATCTTCTTTTAGGACCAATGGAGAAACTTTTGTGTGAAAGTGACATTTAATTACTTTAAATTTAATGTTAAGAAAAATATATAACCTAAAAATGTATATTTTAGAAAAAAAATTACATGGGGTTATATAATATATATATTCGACTATAAATAGTCACTAAAATGATAAAAATATTTCCTACATCATTGTAGTTTATGTATATTTTTTATAAATTAAATAAATTTATTTATTTATGACACAATTGTGATATAATGATTACCTATTTAATGAATGTTTTAAATAGATGAGATTAGAAAAATTAAACTAAATTAATTTTGAATCATTTTATTGAATACACTAATTTATTAATAATTATTACTTTTTAAATTTTAATTAAATATTTTTTTTCAAATGAATAATTTTTTTATGGATTTTTAAAAAGTCATGATATGAGTAGTATATAAATTGACATAAATGTGTTTCTAAATATATTAATATTATATTAAATGATATAAAAATCCTAAAAATCTAAAATTATACAAAATGAAATTTATGATGTTACAACTTCCATTAAGTATCCATTTATGGGTCTTTTGGAATTTTATATTAACTATGGAACCAAATATTATGAATATACAAGAAGACGTGGTAAAAGTTTAATTAGTTTACTAAGGGTTAGAGCTAAAAGATAAGGTTATGTTTATAACCTAAACATGTATGATATCCATTGGATGAGAGTATTTTGACACATCTTCATCTGATCGTTTTAATAAATATCATTTATGTTATTATAATTCTAAAATCAATTAATAATAAAATAATATTTTCAAACATTCATAATGTCCCCCTCTTCCCTCTTATAAAATGACACCTCATATAACCCTTACTCAGACCTCTAAATCCCCATTTTTTCATCTAAAATATACCCAAATAATCTCCCATCATCCCTCTATTCCTCCTATAATCCTTACTTTTGGCAGAATGGAGTTCAAGAAATCCATTTTTCTCAAATCAAAAGAAGTTACCCGATTTGAGCTAACGTCTTATCTCATGTTCCTTTCCATTATTTTTACTTCTCCACTCCCAATGATCTTTTTAATAATTGTTAAAATAACAAAAAATTTATCCCAATTATACTAGGTTATTTTTATGAGATGTATTCTAACTGTACTTACACACACATCTATCTAATGGGTATATAACATACTGTTTCCATGGACGATGAAATACTACCTCACGAAATGATGATTGTTCATTCTTCTCAAACCACCTCTTATAGAAGCCATTATGATAGAAAATTAATTATATATGATATATATGAAATTTATTTTATATCTATTCTACTTTAATTATCATTTATAACATTCCTTTATGCTTTTCATGTAGTAAAATTCTGATGATTTCATTTGAGGTAGTGCGAACTATCGCCCCCTCAATGTTATATGAATCATTCATGCTATTCATGGAATGTATAAAGGAAGTAATAAATTAAATTATTTAACTAATATAACATATATATTATACTGTAATTATAATATAACTATGTATCATTTATTTTTCATTCCATTAAATATGAAAATGTAATGAATGTAGTGTTCATGTGTACGTACGGCTCAACATCTCCATGAACGGTGCATTTAATTTCATATATACAAATGATATAGAATACTCAAAATACATATATGATGAATATATATGATATCCATGATATCTAAATCATGAATATAATTCTAGATATAATGTACTTTTTACCCCATGGACAATTTATAATTATAACATGTTCATTTTTGACTCATGTTTCGAGCAACGATAAAATGTTCGATATGTATTCAAACAATTAACTAATAGTTATTGACAGGTAATAAGTGATATAAAATTAATAATAAACATGAACTATTTTCTGAATAAATTATAAATTAACTTATTTTTAATATTTAGGAAATTAAAGAACGAATGAGTCAAGTCAGACATGAGGTAAGGGACTTTGTCTCAATCACTTTTCATTGATGAATATTTGGATTTATACATGAGTTGATTTTATTCAGTGTATAAACACATTTGACTTTTAATTTTATTAAAATGAAATCTTTTTATATGTGTCATATTACAAAATGACAAAAAGAATGTGCCTTTTTAATTTATGCAGTGAAAATAACATTTTCGCTGCCGCGAGCATTATTTGATATTTTGCTTCGTTATCAAGTCGTGATGTTTTTAAATAGAAAATAAATACCATATACCATTTTTCATATTTTTTTTATTGAAAACAGTTTTGAATGTGGATGTACTATTTATATATCTTTAAATTATTTCATGTGATTTCAATTAAAAATTTATGTTTTAAAGGATGAAATTTGCAATCATATTTGTGTGATGATTATATAATTGTAATTGGACATTTTATGGGTGGTTACATGATAAACCAAATTATGGGTGATTCTTCGATAAACTAAGTATGGGTGTGTAACACCCCGAGCTTTCACGATACGCCTCTCTTTCAATAATGCAATAGCTTGCATTTTACGCAAGTTCGAGTTCTAACACACCGCAACTAATCAAAGTAGCCTTTATGAATAGTAATACCCACTTTTTGAAACTATATATATTTTATATTTCAAAATGGACTTCATTTTTGGATTTGGAATATCGAAATTAGCCTATGTTGAATTTTTGGTATTTTTCTGAGAACTAATTTTTTATGAATAGTGAAAAATACTTAAAACAACTTTTTTAATCAAAATAATTTATTATGATAAATTATACTATTTAGTGGTTTTAAAGTATAATTACAATATATTTTTACCATTTTATCCAATGGTGGTCATTATAATTAATTTAACATTGAAATTGGGCATAAACAATTGTCAATCTTTTTATATAAATTGTTTCTTAAAAACACGCTATTTGTTGTGACAGCGTGAATTAATTATAAAATTAATTAATGAAACTTATATGTTTGGAATTTTGTAAAATAGACATAATTTTTGAAATCGGAATATCAAATATAGCTTAGGCTGAATTTTTGGGATTTTTCTAAAAAACTTCAATTTTTGATGAATAGTGAAACCACTAAGTGGTACTTATAAAAACGGATTTTTCATTTAAATGAAATATTACCACTTCTATGATTTGAATTTCAAAAATCCAACATAAATGGTTTTCATTAAGAAGTAAAATTTGGTTCAATGAGATTAAAATAATTTTTTGGTGAATAGTAATTTTTATGTTCTTAATCACGATTAGAGGTAATTAGTGTAGTTTAAGGTAAAAATAATGATTTAATAATATGAGATGAGCTTTACACATGTCCTACCATCATTGGATGTTCCATGGAGGACCAAGAAAATCCATGGGTCAACTTGGGAACCCATGGATCCACTTTAGTTGGAAAATGACATAAATACCCTTTATTTAATGTTAAAGTAAAAAATGACACAAACATGAAATGTTTTACTAAAAACTTTTTACATGGGGTTATACAAGTCATATTTTTGACTATAAATAGTCATTGTAAATATAAAAATATTTCCTACATCATGGTATTTGTTTTATAATTTTTAGACATTAAATAAATTAAATTATTTATGACATCATGATAATGCAGCGATGACCTCATTATTTAACGATTTAAATAAAATAAAAAGATAATGTAAAATTCAAAGATTACACTTGTCAAAAACCTATTGGATTAGTAGATTTAGAACCCTTATCACCTTATCCTCGATTTATATAAGTGTGGGACCTCTAAAATCCGAAACTCATGTTATAATAAAGTGACTTTTCTTTACTTTCCAAGAGTACCCCTCCTCTCCACTTATAAAAGGCCCCCACCTCTACCACCTCATTCACACTTTAAAGCCATTTGGCTCAGACAACCTCTACCAAAATACTCTCCCAACTTCCCCGTATTACTCCTAGAAGCCTCACTTTGGGCATAACTCTTCCAAAGGAAGCCTTTGCCTCAAATCAAAAAGAGTTACCCGGTTTTAAGGTAATGTCTTCTCTAATGTTGTTTTGTTTTATTTTTCTTCTCCAACCCCCTAAACACTTTTTATTCATTTCTTTTGTAAAAACAAAAGTATACTCAATATACTAGTATTTTGTTATAAGAAGGATTAGAGCTACACTTACACACACCTACATCTAATGGTTAAAGAACATACTGTTTCTGTGGATTGAAAATTTTTGCCTCACAAAACGATGATTGTTCAACACTCATATAACACCTCTAATGGTGTCCATTATGATGAAACTATTTTTATATATGATATATATTATGTTTTTGTTTTCCTTATGATTTTTTATTTTTCATTTATTGCATACCTTTATGGTTTCCATTATGGGTAAATGCGATATTTTCATTTTAGGAAGTGCAGACTACCACCCCCTCAAAGTGATTTGAATCGTTAATACCATATGTGGGATGTATAATGGATGGAGTAAATGGTATTATATGATATATTATACTGGATGTATATTATAGATTTATATCATTATGATTTCATTCCATTAAATATGAAATAGAAATGAAAGTAGCGTTCATGCGTACGTACGGCTTACCATCTCCAGGAACGGTGCATTTCATTTCTTACCTATAAATGTTATGTAATATTATGAATGAATGTATATACTGGATATATATGATATATATGATATCTACATCATGAATATAATTCTGGATATAATGGATATTTCACCACTTGAACAACTTGTAATTATAAGAAGTTTATTGTTGACTCAAGTACCAAAGATCAACCAAACGACCGTTATTAACTTAAATAATTACATAATGTTCATAACATTGTAATAAGTGATATAAAAAGGATAATGAAATTGAAAATGGTTCTTAATAAGGTAGATATTAACTCTAGTTTATTATTCAGGAGGTTAATGAACGGTTGAGTCAAGTCGGACACGAGGTAAGGGAATTTCTTAACCCAACTTCCATTCTTTGGGTTAATCTCCTACTTTCAAATTATGTCATGATATTATTATGTCTTATTTTGTACTTTTACTTTATTTATGTGTACCTATAGTGAATACACATTATATATCTATTTTATTTTAAAAATGATCTTTTTAAGGACTTCGTCTCAATCTCCTTTCCTTGAGGCATATTTGGTTTTATACACAACTTTATTTTTTACAGTGTATAAACCCCCTTTGACTTTTACATTTATTCAAAAGGAATCATTTTTATACGAAGAGTTTTACTAAACGAAAAAAAAAGGAATGTTTTTCTTTCCGTACATATGCAGAAACAATGACTTCTCCGCCGTCGTGACCATTATTTGAGTTTCAGCATCCTCTACAAGCCATACCTTTTTTTAAAAGATAAATAAATACCTTGTTTTACCTTTCTTTTATTTTGGTATTGATTATGGTTTTGAAAGTGTTTTTATTATATCAATGTGTGGTATTGATATCTTGTGATTGAAATTTGGAAATGTTATGTTTCCTTTATGCATGTTTTATGTGATACGATTATGTTATGATTTATGATATGTTTAAACCTATTCATATGAGGAATGCATTGGACTTAATAAGTGACGGGTGGATCCCGCTATAGCTCCTCGATGCATCGGTAGGTCTCATTAGACAAACTAGTGTATTTTCACGAGGCCTTGACAAAATCTTATTTGTGGTCTTGGAACGAGGCCTTGGCTACGTGGTTATGATAGTCTGGCATTATGCATTCCATCATTATGAATGTGGTTATTGATATTGCATGTGATTATTCGACCAGTAGAATATCCATGTGAAGAAGTAAATGGCATTATCTCATTTTACTTTTGCCATATTATGTTGATGTTCAAGTTTAAAAGGCTTTTTTTAGTTATACATTGCCTTAAATGTTTATGTTTATTTATGAAATCTTCTGCAATATTGTTATCCTTACTGAGCATCAGAGCTCACCCCTTTCAATGTTTTAATATTTTCCAGGATGTGAAGAAGTATTTTATGAATGACCTACAGGGATAGTTAGAAGAGGATATGAGTGTGGACTATGGAGACTTTGTTATTGTAGTTTTTCACCTTATGATGTAATGTAACATTTATGAATGTATCTAGTGTTTCCAAGGCTACTAAACTAATCGGTATTTCGAGACTTGATCTTTTGTGATCATGCCAATGTTACAAAGTAATGCACCGACTCTGGATAGCTAGGGTCGGGGCGTTACAGTTGGTATCATAGGCAGTTTAGTACTAACCTCGGAAGCTAGATTTAGATAAAATCTGATTAGAGAACATAGACCAAAGATAGACTTTCTGGATTAGTATAGAAGAACTTCCTAGAATTTTGGTATTATAGATATTTTGTGAGTTTTTCGAGCAATAAATACCTGTCTAGATACAAGCAGGTAGAGGTGGCTCTGGCACAGATGTACCTAGGGGTAAAACCTGAAAACACCGCTTTGAGCTAGTCTCGAACGGGAACTGGTGCACGACAACGGGCCTTGTTGCACTCTTGGTTACGACACTCTCGGGCGATATGCTTAGGATAATTCTCGTTTCTTTATAAACCACTATGAAGGGTTATGAGTATATAGTTCCTCAACGAAATCATTTTTATGGTTATGGATTATGTCCATAAATAGTTCAATTTATGTTACGTATTTTACAAGTATGGAATTATGTATTTTGATTCATAAACTAATCTAGTTTATGCCATTTCTTAGAAATGGCGCCTAGTGGAAAAAACGGAAACCGTATCAATGCACGCACTTCATGTTGGAATTTCCCTCCTACTCAAGATAATTATTGTGGATCTGGAGATACAACTGGTGCTGATCATCTTATTACCATACTGGGACAACTCACTCAGGTTATGAATAATAACCTTACTCGTCTGGATCACCCTGATCCACAATGTGGAGGATCAATGTTTGACCGCTTCATGAGGCAACAACCGCCAACATTTAATGGGGGTACAAATCCATTAGTAGCTGAGCAATGGATAAACTCCTTAGAGAAAATATTCCATGCCTTGGGGAGTAGAGAAAGGGAAGAGGTTATCATGGCAGTTTACCGCCTCCCTGGTGATTCTGATCAATGGTGGTCATTGATTCAAAACACAAAGGAAGATGATGAAGTATCGAATATGGAATGGAGGGAGTTCAAAGAGCTCTTCTTAGAAAAATAATTTCCTCATGACCATCGAGCAGATATGGAAAGCCAATTTCTGAGTCTGAGGTAGAAGGAGGATGAGAATGTCACAGAGTATGAGGCTAACTTTACAAGGTTAGCGAGGCATGCTGCAGATTATATATGTAACCCAAGAAGTAAGATTGATCGTTTCTTTGATGGGTTATAACCATTTCTCCGTCGAGATTTAGTATCACAATCCTTCTCATCGTATGAAGATATTTTCTCATGTGCTATCAAGACAGAAAAGGAATTCTCTAAATCTTATGACAATAAAGTAAAGCAAGAGAAGAAGAGAATGGTGGAATAAGCGATAGATAAAGGGAAAAAGGAAAGAAGGATTTTCCAGTATGTAATAATTTTGGGAAGAATCACCCTGGTACTTGCCTAAAAGGAATGGGAGTTTGTTATAAATGTGGAGAAAAAGGTCACCAGGCGCGTGATTGCAAGGGAAAGAAACAGGCTATCAATGTTGAATGCTACAATAGTAGAGAAATGGGGAATTATGCAAATGAATGTCCTAAGCATCAGGGAAACTTACCTCAGAAAAGGCCAAGGGATCAAGGACAATCTTATGCTTTTACTATAATTGAAGCGGAATAATTAATGTATCGGTGCTTTTGGACTCATGGATTATATTCTGGTTATTAGAATAATGTGATATATATATAAGGATTGTACTACAGTACTTGTTGATTTCATTAAGGTTTTAATATGATGAAGGTAATAATATTTTTTTATGTGAAAATAAGAGAAACTTTATCTTGTTTGAGGAATCTGATATATACAATTGATTTTGGAATTTAGAGACCTTTTAGAAAAGTCTGGGCATAGGTATTTTGGATAACTATATAGGTTGGAATGGATTAAGTTGAACCTTGGATAGTATTGTTTAAGGTTAAAACATTTATGAAGATTATTTTTGGAATATTATAATACTATAGTTTTAGTAAAAGGACAACCTGTAGGGTGGGGAATAACCCATCACGTTAGACAAGCTGCAGGAATCGAACCCACAACCATAGTGTGACATGCCTTTATTACCTACCACTAGCCTACAGGAAGTCCCTGGTTATTACAAAACAGTTTTACTAATCTAAATGGTATGTGTTAATATTTTGAACCTTATACAATTAGGATAAATAGAATATTTTTGAGTTCTATTATCTTTTTGAGTGAAAGATGAGTTTGTGGTAGAAATTAGTTGAAGGTTGAAACTCTACTTGTCAAGAATAAATATATATATATACCTATATCTTATTATATGAATAAATTAATTCTTAAACTTTATTAAAGGGATATTAAAACAAATAAATGTGTTATCCTAATACCTTATGTCTTGTTGAACTGATGATATTTTAAATCAACATAGATTGAAGGCTTTGAGGCCCTCAATTTGGCACTTGTTTTTTATTGATGACCTCAATCACTCCTTACAAATATTTACGTTTTTCCTCCAATTATATGTCTCTAATTGCCACCAATGTTCTCCTAATCGAGATCATAATTGGGTGGTGACTTTATCATTTCCCTTTCCCTCTTATTAAGGCTAAATTTTATTAACCTTATTTCCGATGTGGGTTTTCCACAAAGGTATTTTCTATTTTCAACATTTTATTTTCAAAGAAAATTTTCAAATTACGAGGATGCAATTTATTGAAGGAGGGGAGAATGTAACACCCCGAGATTTCACAATACACCTCTCCTTCAATAATGCAATAGCTTGCATTTTACGCAAGTTCGAGTTCTAACACACCGCAACTAATCAAAGTAGTCGTTATGAATAGTAATACCCACTTTTTGAAACTATATATATTTTATATTTCAAAATGGACTTCATTTTTGGATTCGGAATATCAAAATTAGCCTATGTTGAATTTTTGGTATTTTTCTGAGAACTTCTGATTTTTTATGAATAGTGAAAAATACTTAAAACAACTTTTTTAATAAAAATAATTTATTGTGATAAATTATACTATTTAGTGGTTTTAAATTATAAATAGAATATATTTTTACCATTTTATCCAATGGTGGTCATTAGAATTAATTTAACATTGAAATTGGCCATGAACAATTGTCAATCTTTTGATATAAATTGTTTCTTAAAAACACGCTATTTGTTGTGACAGCGGGAATTAATTATAAAATTAATTAATGAAACTTATATGTTTGTAATTTTGTAAAATAGACATCATTTTTGAAATCAGAATATCAAATATATCTTAGGGTGAATTTTTGGGATTTTTCTGAAAAGCATCATTTTTTGATGAATAGTGAAACCACTAAGTGGTACTTATAAAAACGGATTTTTCATTTAAATGAAATATTACCACTTCTGTGATTTGAATTTCAAAAATCCGACATACATGGTTTTCATTAAGAAGTAAAATGTGGTTCAATGAGATTAAAATAATTTTTTTGGTGAATAGTAACTTTTAAGTTCTTAATCGCGATTAGAGTTAATTAGTGTAGTTTAAGGTAAAAATAATGTTTTAATAATATGAAATGAGCTTGAAACATGTCATACCATCATTGGATGTGCCATGGCCGACCAATAAAATCCATGGGTCAACTTGGGGACCCCATGGAGCCACTTTAGTTGTAAAATGACATAAATACCTTTTATTTAATGTTAAAGTAAAAAATGACACAAACATGAAATGTTTTACTAAAACAATTTTTACATGGCGTTATACAAGTAATATTTTTGACTATAAATAGTCATTGGAAAGCTAAAAAGATTTCCTACATCATAGTATTTTTTTTATAATTTTTAGACATTAAATAAATTAAATGATATATGACATCATGATGATGCAGCGATGACCTCATTATTTAACTATTTAAATAAAATAAAAATATAATGTAAAATACAAGGCTTAAACTTGTCAAAAACCTATTGGATGAGTATATTTTTAACCCTTATTACCTTATCCTCGAATTATATAAGTGTGGGACCTCTAAAATCCGAAACTCATTTTATAATAATGTGTCTTTTCTTTACTTTCCAAGAGTGCCCCTCCTCTCCACTTATAAAAGGCCCCCACCTATACCACCTCATTCACACTTTCAAGCCATTTGGCCCGGCCAACCTCTGCCCAAATATTCTCCCAACTTTCCCTTCTTACTCCTAGAAGCCTCACTTTGGGCAAAACTCTTCCCAAGGAAGCCTTTGGCTCAAATCAAAAAGAGTTACCCGATTTTAATGTAATGTCTTCTCTAATGTAGTTTTGTTTTATTTTTCTTCTCCAACCCCCTAACCACTTTTTATTCCTTTTTTTTGTAACAACACCAGTATCCTCAATATAATAGGATGTTGTTATAAGAAGGATTCGAGCTACACTTACACACACCTACATCTAATGGTTAAAAAACATACTGTTTTTGTGCATGGAGAATTTTTGCCTCACGAAACGATGATTGTTCAACACTCATATAACACCTCAAATGGTGGCCATTATGATGACACTATTTTTATATATGATATATATTATGTTTTTGTTTTCCTTATGATTTTGTATTTTTCATTTATGGCATACCTTTATGGTTTCCATTATGGGTAAACGCGATATTTTCATTTTAGGAAGTGCGGACTACCGCCCCCTCAAAGTGATTTGAATCGTTAATACCATATGTGGGATGTATAAAGGATGGAGTAAATGTTATTATATACTATATTATACTGGAATTATATTATACATTTATATAATTATTAATTTATTCCATTAAATACGAAATATAATTGAAAGTAGCGTTCATGCGTACGTACGGCTTACTGTCTCCATGAACGGTGCATTTCATTTCTTACCTCTAAATGTTACGTAATATTATGAATGAATGTATATACTGGATATATATGATATATATGATATCTACATCATGAATATAATTCTGGATATAATGGATATTTCACCACATGAACAACTTGTAATTATAAGAAGTTTATTGTTGACTCAATTACCAAAGATCGACAAAATGACCGTTATTAACTTAAATAATTACATAATGTTCATAACATTGTAATAAGTGATATAAAAAGGATAATGAAATTGAAAATGGTTCTTAATAAGGTAGATATTAACTCTAGTTTATTATTCCGGAGGTTAAAGAATGGTTGAGTCAAGTCGGACATGAGGTAAGGGAATTTCTTAACCCAACTTCCATTCGTTGGGTTAATCTCCTACTTTCAAATTATGTCATGATATTATTATGTCTTATTTTTTATTTTTACATTCTTTATGTGTACCTATAGTTAATAAAAATAATAGATCTATTTTATTTTAAAAATGATCTTTTTCAGGACTTCGTCACAATCTCCTTTCATTGAGGTATATTTGGTTTTATACACAACTTTCTTTTATATGGTGTATAAACCTCTTTGACTTTTACATTTATTCAAAAGGAATCTTTTTTATACAAATCGTTTTACTAAACGACAAAATGTGAATGTTTTTCATTCCGTACATATGCGGCGACAATGACTTCTCTGCCGCCGTGACCGTTATTTGAGTTTCGGCTTCCTCTTCAATCCATACCTTTTTTTAAAAGAAAAATAAATACCATGTTTTACATTTCTTTTATTTTTGTATTGAAAATGGTTTTGAAAGTGTTTTTATTATATCAATGTGTTGTATTGATATCTTGTGATTGAAATTTGGAAATGTTATGTTTCCTTTATGCATGTTTTATTTGATACATCTGTGTTATGGTTTATAATATGTTTAAACCTATTCATATGAGGAATGAATTGGACTTAATAAGTGATGGGTGGAGCCTGCTATAGCTCCTCGATGCATCGGCAGGTCTCATGAGGCAAATTATTGACTTGGCACGAGACCTTGAAAAAATCTTATTTTTGGTCTTGGTACGAGGCCTTGGATACGTGGTTATGATAGTCTGGCATTATGCATTCCATCATTATGAAAGTTGTTATTGATATTGCATGTGATTATTAGACCAGTAGAATATCCATGTGAAGAAGTAAATGGCATTATCTCATTTTACTTTTTCCATATTATGTTGATGATCAAGTTTAAAAGGCTTTTGTTTTAGTTATACATTGCCTTAAATGTTTATGTTTATTTATGAAAACTTCTGCAATATTGTTATCCTTACTGAGCATCTGAGCTCACCTCTTTCAATGTTTTAATATTTTCTAGGATGTGAAGAAGTATTTTATGAATGACCTGCAGGGATAGAAAGAAGAGGATATGAGTGTGGACTATGGAGACTTTGTTATTACAGTTTTTCACCTTATGATGTAATGTAACATTTATGAATGTATCTAGTGTTTCCAAGGCTACTAAACTAATCGGTCTTTCGAGACTTGATCTTTTGTGATCATGCCAATGTTACGAAGAAATGCACCGAATCTGGGTATCTAGGGTCAGGGCGTTACAGGGTGGATGTGTTATAACCCCCAATTCATTGGTTATGGAAGTTGGTCATATGATTATTATATTTATAATAATGATTTTTGAAGTCGACTATATGGTTATTCCATTTTTGTATGATTATATCCCATGTTTACAATTTATATGTTATGTGTTCTTTTTTTGGGTTTTATGTTAATATTTTGGATACAAATGGTTAAAAAATGATATTTTATTCAGGAAAGAGTATTTAATACTTCATAAATTGAAAATTAATACTTATGATAAATTATTCATGGTTTAAATTTTTTTTTGAAAAACTAATTGATTTCCTTCATTGTGTATCCCTTACTGAGATTTTATGCTCATCCCATGTTTTTGAAATTTTTTCAATTCACAAAATGTAGAATAGGGTCAAGGATGGGATCATGGAAAATTCATGTTGTTAAAAACATGGAATAAAACATGGTTCTTTTCCTTTAAGAGTTTTTATTTTATAAAATAAATGGATACAAAGTATAATTATCTACATGTAATATTCATGTTCTTAAGTACATGTTAAGAACTAATTATCTAATGCTCTAAAACTGAAAAGTTCTTCAATGTGGATTATTAACTTCATTCATGATTATGTAATCATTAAGGATGGGTCCTTATAGTTATCTTTTGTAGTTTTTAACTTCATTAACCCAGAACTCCTTAACATGTATAGATCATTCTCGGTCCTTCAACCCTAAACATTAATTTACTCAAAACATACATCCAAATTATACCAATTAAGATTCTCCACTTATATTAATACTATATTGGGTAATTTATTACATCACTATCATTATAAATCCATAATAAATGAAATATGACCTCACTAAAGACAAATAAGCATTTCGATATGATGTTTCATTATAAATAAAATAATGAAAATCGGCCTTGTATTAATATTTTCTTTAAGGGATCTCATTATTTTATAATAGATAAGTTTTTATATGATCATGTTTATTAACTATTATATATTAGTTTTTATATAATTAATTAACCGTTCGTGAAAATCTATACTAGGAAAAATAAATTTTTATCTTGAAATTCATAATATAGTTTTAATATATATGATTTCATATAAAAATTTAACAATTAATAGTCAAAAAATAATAACTATCAAATTATCATGATCTATGAAATTACTTTTTTATTTTTCATGCACTAATAAACCAACTTAAACCCTTATTGATGTCGATCCATTTTTCTATGTACACTTGAGTTTAAAAATCAATCTTATTCATGATCGTACAACAAAAGAAATGATTAAATTAAATATTAAAAATTTATGTCATTTTTGTCTTCATTTTAAATAAAATTAAATGAATTAATTAAAAAACCCCAATTATTTCCATTAAAAATGATTGAAATTTTATAAAATAAATGTTAACTTCTCATTTTATATTTTGAATCCCTAAAAAAATTATAAATTTTAATAAATAAATTTTATCTCTCGAATTATTTATCAAATACACACACACACAGAGTGATATATATATATAAAATTATAATTATATAAAATGATTATAATCAAATTAAAAAAATTTAAATAAAAAAATAGGGGGTGTGTTAGTGAGAGATGATGCAGGCCTGGGATGATCGGGTGTTACATGACCCAAGGGACTACTTAGCACTTCCTATGTAGCCATATGATACCCAAGTGGTGTGTGTGTTTCCCAAATGACTAAATATTTTCCAAATGTTTTGTGAAACTCCCATTAAATGGAATTTTAAGCCATCATAATCATGTTTTTTTAATTATTTGGTTCTTAGTGATTAAAAAACAAGATTTGTTTTCTTACTTCATCTAATGGAAAATATATCAATCAAATTATTATTTCTTATATTATTACACAAATATGAACAAAATAGAAATGAATATTCATGTATTTTTTATCTTCAAATATGATTTTGATTTCATATGTGAATCCTCAAAATGTATTCTTACTGTGAATAATATTAGATATATAAGTTCAAATAGAAAAACATATTTTAAATGAATTAAATAAAAAACCAGAATAAAAAATAAAAAATTACTACATTGATAAAAATACAAGATATGAACACAGCAGAATCTAGTGTGTTTTTTTCAATTATAATAATTAATCAAAATATTAAAACATTGATTCGATGAATTAGATCAGTTCATGATTATTTTATTAAACGTTAAAAATAAAGAAATTTCATCAAGTAATAATATAAAAATGTAATTCTATTACGATTTAATTTTACTGGTTTATTAGTTATTCAAAAAAGAACCACTATAGTTATATCTACACAAGATTTACAAATCTCGGGATGTCATAAAATATTAATTTATTGCAAACATGAATAACCAATTTTACTCCACCAACCACATATTCATTACATAAGTAATCCACTAATTCTCTCTTGGGATTTAGAATATTAAGGGGATAATGCTCTAAATTTAATTTCAAGAACCTAATTTGGGAATACTAACTAAACCCAATTTATCACTATCAATGATATAACATATATTTTTTTTAGAATTAGGAATGATAACCCCCCCCCCCACACACACACACACATTTTCATAGTCCTAAACTATTCTCAATGTGATTGGTAAATATTGAACTTATCACTAAACAATAATATCTTTTATTTGAATTAAAACTACATAATTTTAGTGTAAATGTATATTTATTTAACATATCACATATTGAAAAAATAGTGATATAATTATATCACTATGATGTAATTATAAATCCAATTAACTATATGGGATTATACCATTAACGCAGTCTGATATATCACTATTAAATAAATATTGACATATTCATTAACTAAAGAAATTTAAGAAAATTTGTGTATCTGTTTCTGTGTCTATGTGTGTCATAGTAATGTAAAATCAACTCTATATTATGGATCATTAATTAGTTTGGATCAAATTTTTTTATGATAAATTGAATTTACAATGAATTAAAAACTGAGATAATTATATTATCACAATTAAAGTATTGATAAATATATTTATTTTATAGATACATTTAGTGTCAGACACTATAAATCTCTTAAATATTGATAGTGAGTCCATCTCACTGAGAATTTGTGATATCTACAAAATCATTAATTCCATCATATTATAATAAAATAGTTTTAGAAATTAAAAACCTCTTATGGATTATAATTGTTTAATAAAATCCATTTTTATTCCCATATATCATCAAGTTGGATGCAAACTGGTTCCATCATCTAGAAATTATTGGTCTATCATTCTCTTATTTATCATGAAAAAAATTCATATTATCAACATGTAAAATGACTTATTATTTGATCATCCACTCTATCATAGGTCCAAAGATATATTTTTCCACAATATATAGGGTAAAAATCGTTTTATTTTCTGTCAATTTATTTCTTACCACTTATGAAACACTCTAATAAAACCACATACCCAATAGAATAAATGTCTTGGTTTTGATTATTCATCAATGTAAATTATTTAACATATAATGACCACAATTTTATGAATCATGATTAACCAAAAATTACCTTTCTATTTTTCAAAAAAAAAAATTACGGATAAATTTAGAAACCTTCTTTGTACGAAACATGAAATCATTCTGTACAATAAGAAATAACCATATCATTGAAATGATGTTCAAGTCATTTCTAAATCATATATATTAATATACTCCATTATAGAGAAGTTTCCTTCATATCATGGTTTTCCATTATGAGGTATTAAAGACTATAGGCAATATTTTCCCAATTTTCAATAACCTCTTCCATACTAATCTTCCATACATTGAAGAAACTTGTAAATATGACATATTTTTTGTTAATCCAATCGCATTGTTCATTATTAATATACACACGAATTATCCTCTCAACCATCCCTTCAAATTCCTATTGTGTATCCATGACCTCAAATTCCTACTTGATCATTTATTAACATTAATTAATGATAATATCTCACTCATAAAACTCCACCATTTGAATTTTTCTATGAATAATGATAATATTGTTTTCTACATGGTCATGAAACATGGGACCACTTATCAACAAATTATTTATTTCAATAGATCTTCATTCCATTTTATTGGTAACTGATAGTTGTATTTACATCCTCTATTCATCTTCCCTATTTACACAATGTAACTACCTTAGATCATTCTTCCATTCCACCCCTTATTTATCCTTGGGATATTTAGGCATCTTCTACGAACATCGACAAATATATCCTCCAAAAACTAGATGAAAGTATCATCCTCAAAATGTTTGGCATAAAATCATGGGTTAGTATAGGTTACCCTCTCTATTGTATTTTTTGGATACCCATTTCATGGTTAATTGTACCCCCTTGATCTTATAAATAACCTTAAACCTCCATACCTTCAAAACAATTACTATCATTAAAAATTGAATTTTTTTTATCATCCTTCCCATTCAGGAAACATTAATCCATCCCTCATTACTTCTGTTTACCATTTCATACTCCTCATATACTACTTGAAACATCTCATAATCATTTCCTCCATATCATATTTCCACATCCTTCCTAGTGGTTTCCACCAAATCTATTTTTTTATCATTATTACATGTGGTATTATCCCCTTCCAAATCATTTTTCAATCTATCCAAAAATTCATCTGCCTTCAGATTGTGGGAAAACATCCATGCCTCCGGGATGGAGAATTAATTTTCTTCTATAATGCCTGAACAAGTAGTAATATCCATCACCAAGTCCCTGCCCTCTTGAGATTAAGAACATACATCCTTAAAATAACTTATATAGACAATAATATCATATGTTTGATCCTATTAATTTCGAACATCTCCAAAATGAGACACCAAACCCTTTCCACCAATCCTTCATCCCTCTTCCTTTTTGATAGTAGGGGTTTATCCTATGCCTACATATAACTACTGAATTACCAATTTTGTTGCATGAAGATCATAAATACATCCACGACTTAGATAAAATAAGATTCTTGAAGATAAACTCTTCCATGATAGAAATAAAAATATACTCAACTATCATCCTTGAATCATCGACATTAAAGAATATACAAAGAAAAATGTGGTGAAAAAATCATCTGGTTACACAATTGTAACAAATATATTATCCATAAAGATTACCTAGAATTTGAACAATTGAAGTAATTTGAAAATGGAGATGGATTTCTTGATAACAAACCCAAAAATCTATAGTCATGGTTATGTACTTCATGTGTAAATCATTTGTCCATCTAAATAGGAATAACTAGATTCCATGACAGCTAGGAAGTGAACTGAACTAGGCCTAAACCAAGTCATTCATTGATGTGAATTAAACCATGATATGTATGATAACAAAATGACCCTACATTTCGTGACCTCATATTCCCCAATATCAAAAAAACACTCAAAAACATCCACTGATGGATGACACTCTTTGACCCGAGAAATCAGTGTCAAATTCCAAAGAGACAAGGCCTCTATGAACTCTATTGATTATAATGATAACTGCATGAATCCTTTATAGATACCAATAACATTAGTAAATGGTGAGATATTTTGGAAATAAGTGAATAAATAATAAATATAAATAGGGTTAAAAGATAATGACGGAGCTCTCTCAACGAATAGCAGAGGACCCTCCCCCACTGTGGGAAGAGGGACAAGCACAGTGGTTATCACCTACTATGTCATAAGAAGGATCATAAGCGGTCTCAAAATTCTAATAATAATAATAAAATATTCTCATATATATGAATTTAAAATAATTTGTAATCTATTAAATTATTATTATCAATTTTTGTGAATATATTTCCTTAAAAAAATTATTTATTTCTATGATACTTTAAATTATTTAATGTATATCTTAGACAACTAAATTGTAATAGTTATAATCCCTAAAAAATATTATTTATAAAATATATTTTTTCCATGTGATTTGTTAAATATGGATATCCATTGGTGTAATTATCATATATATTCATTAATATGTCATCATTCAAAATGGATATAAAAAATTGATTGTTCTCTCATGGAAAAGATATCAACAATGTCTTGTCTAACACCCTAACTCGGATAACCCAAGACATTATAGTGATCTATATGATCTTGTGTGTGCATCCGTTTGTGCAATTAGATTCCAACATGTAGTGATAATTAGAATGATGTTGTGGAGATACTATACCGTGAATATAAATATCCATCCATAACAACTGTATCACTAAAGGAATAATAACACAAAATTGATCAATAGAACAATCTAATAAAATTGATATAACAAAAAAAATTTAGGTTTCTCAATGTCATGAAATGTAGCAATACAAGGAACCCCAATGTGGTAGGTAAATCCAAAGTATAATAAATGAAACAATAAAATAAAAAAAATATCATAGCATCACTTCATTTACAATCATTTTACCCTATTCGAATACCAATCTTCATTATCATAATTCATAAAATATAGGCCCTTTCCATTTCCCGAATCCCTAATAATAAAGTTTCCTTGAAAATATAGATTTTCTAAGTGTGTTTCCACAAACTAGTATAGAAACACCAATGTCCCCTTAAGAAATGTGAACATTAATAAGTGTTGTATTATATGACAATAAGTAAATGCAAAAGAAACAATAAACCATGTGTCGAGATATCATGCTCTGATTGAGAATCCCTGAACCCCCACTATACTTACATAATCTTCCTACTATAAGTATGGTCATAATAAATGTTTTGACGATGTTTTGACCATAGATACACCATATATTTAAAATAAACCACATTTCCATGAAGCCTCAGATTGGGTGATAGGTCTGTTAAGCCCCATCTTTGTTATGGTTTAGTAGACTAGTCTATCATACCCCCTCATGACCTTATATCTATCCAAAAGTTTGTTGTATCCTTCAATTGCCTTTGTTCATGGATTAAGGATATCACACCACAACCATATGACTTTGGTACAACATAATCATTATTATATGTCACACATGTTCTATATCTAATATCTAATGAATCCATGATAGTACACCTATCAGATTCTAATGGAATAAAAACCTCCAAAGTGAATAAATTTAAACATTACAACGAATCGAACATATAAGAACAAACATAGTTTATCATTCAAGTGATTCAGTATCCATTTAAACAAAAATGTGAGAATTATCAATCATTAGTCTCATAGGCTAGATACAACTATGAAATCAATACCAAACTAGGGTCTCATGGACACACACACACAAGATCATTATCAAGGAAATAAAATCATATAAGGGCTCTATGTGGTAAGGTATTACCTACCTAAAACATATTGATGTAAAACAATATCCATCCCCTGAACCACTCATGTCCAATAATTGGATTAATCCTTTAGACTATGTTCCCCATGAACCAATATCATCTCATCCCAAAAGTGGTTATAAAACTATATTATTTAATTATATTGTGACAAGATCATAGAGTAAATTAATCAAACACAATGATAACTACTACCAATTTAAGATCAAGATTTGGTCCAATGAAAGGTGAACAAATATCTATATTTGATGTTAATCTATCAAAAGATGAGAAATTACACATTATTTTAATAAAAATCATTAGATATATAAAACATAGCTTAGATAGGTAGAAACATTTAATTTAAGATGTGATTTTGGTCTGTAATCATTGATTCATACATCATAGAAGATGATAGATCAGTTTTATATTAAAGTTATAAATAGGAGATTACATATAAAACATTCACCAAAAAGAATATAGTTTTGGCATCCATGTAAAATAATGGTAAAGAAATAGTAGGGAGATATAAATAGAGGTCTTCCATATTATAATATAAGGTCACCAGAATAACATGGTCTTCTAGAAACCACCAACAGGATAGTGTAAGGTCTTTAGTTTGTTGATGTGCCTAGAAGTGGTAGAAAACCATGGACTCATCCCGTAGTGCGTTAGTATGACCTATATTACTTTTATTCCTGTCCCGCCCCCACTAGATTGTTGGTTATTCACTTCCATATATCCAATGGAACAACATAAACTCCAAATATACTAGTTTATTCCTTATCCCTATAACATTTGGATCCTACATCCAAGGCCTCAAACACACCTCAACCACCCATTAAACATAAAATAAAAAAACAATGATACACTAAATCAATGAAATGACATACCTATAATTTGGGATGTCACTAATATCCCTATATAATACATTACCATATATTAGATGTACATATACTTATCCTTCTCAAACAACACATGACATTGAACCAGAACATCAAACTCCCAATCATATATCTCCTTTTGGATCCTTCCATTATGCCAAAATACATAAACATGTGGTATCATATTCCCCATCAAAAAATTTACACTATATAATATATATGAAATGAGTAACTCCAAAAATGATTCATCTGGTTCCAACTCAACATCCCCACATTTGATAACTTGTGCAAAGGTCAGGCTCTAACATCAAAAGATGATTGAAATATAAGACATTATATATAATTATATGTCATAGAAGATAGCTTAATATATAAGAAACTATTCTTATACACATGATGGTATAAAATAGTATTATAAGTCAAGGTTCAGACATTCCTTACCTCTGTAAAACATAATGATCTAATAATAGTGATATCCTAATAAAACCTCAATCACTCGCAGTGAACTACAATTTCTATCCCCAAATATCGACATATGATCATTTTCAATTATGAGTGGTAACAATATATTTCTTAATATAATAAACACTCTCATATGTCTCCTACACCATACATTGCAAAATTATATCTACCTTACTTTCTTCTTTCCAACAAAGTGGTGAGAGAAAAGTTTGACCATAAATAACCTCAAAAAATTCCATATTTATCAAATCCTATAAAATATTACAGTACTTGAACTCTAAAAGGCTAATATGATCATCCCATGGTACACGAAATTTTAGGAAACATGTTTCAAGAATATACCCCATGATATTGATAGTCTAATATGACGTTCATTCGTCTACTGATGATACACTATACATCGATTTAAATGAGATCCTAAATTCATCTATGAACATTCCCAAAACCACCAAAACAATTTACACATCTATATTATATGATGTTTTAAGGAACACGATCTAATACATATTTATTTCTTAACACATCTATATAGAGATAATATTATACTAGAAAGAAATCATCCACCTTTTTTACCCAATAAATTATTACCCAAACAACATTTGGACTTCTTAAGTTCATGGAATACCCTATTACAAAGTCCATAATCACTGAATTACACTTCCACATCAACATAGAAATTGGAGGTTGTAATCTTTTTATTCACCGATATTCTACCTTGATCCTATGATATGTCTAATAATGATATATGAAGAATGGAATCTATATCTTCATTCATGATAACTACAAGTGTCTTCGAATACCCTGATTCATCCACAAGGTACATGGGTTAACTACAACCTAAGTGGAATGAGAGTTTGTATTTTAAGTAGGGACCACATATCTTCCATGTACAAGTACCAAAATGTTAATATCCATGAACAATCCTAAAACTAGGTCAATTTTTACCAACACATCCTATATCATTATGTATTTACAATTAAAAAATAACTAGTGTTTACCAAGTACAACCAAAATTAATTTCATTACCATAGGAGAACATTTTATCACCTCTTGTTCCATATAATCATCTACCAACCATTAATCCAACAAGATCATCAACCATTATTCATCCCCTCAAGGTCTCTCCCCAGTCACATGTTCATTCCAATTGAGAGAATAGGAAACAAAAATACCATTATCTAGAGCCCAACCAATATCAAAATAATATTGTGTATATAATCAACCCAATGCCTATATTAGAGATTCAAATACCACTGAAATAACATTTAAGGTAACATCATTTGGTCTGTGTATATGATAAATATGCCACCAAGGAGATAATGGCGCCAACACTCATTATAATGCTACATACCTTCCAAATCTATGTCATGTGTAGAGTTGTATAACTCATGCGGTCCTAGCTAGGGAAACCCTTAATAAAATATTGTATCTCACTAAATTAGGACACAAAGAAATCATTCCACATCACTTTATTGACATGGTCCACAAGCTAATCAAATCCTGCTGCTACCTTCAGTCATGCCTCAAGGAAATCACATACCTTCCCTATCTATTAGTCCATCACCATAGGATTAAAATGTCACATTCTCCCAATCTAAGGGATAAAAAACATAATGGTCTACATATTAATTTCTTCTAGAAATAAATAAACCATACTCCATACATTATCCCATAACATGGAATATAACATATATGAAAAAATATATCATATCAGGCATGAGTCACTATTTCAACAGACATTCACACACACATGTGATAAATTTCAAGAATGGGTAATAAACGATATATATATAGATCTATACACTTCATATATAAATATTACCACTTAATAGTTGAATACCCATTACATACATTACTATCCATGCCATAACCATAAAGGTTTACTTTATATGGAATGATGGACACAACATCAAATCATTCATAAAAAAAATCTGTATAATCTCCCATATAGTCCTTCATAATTAGAAACATTCATAGAAAAAACATACATAAAACATTTATTCATGTCTTGGGGGAAAATAATACATAATAATGGTTGATCCTAGATTCTTATAAAGGTTAAACAATTGATATTTCAATATTGTTTATATATAAAATTATAATAATGGGTACAAAAACATGATCCTAAACCTTTAATATCATACTCAATAATATTTATTTCATAAACCTGATTAATGGATAAATCTTGGTGTTTTATATGTCATGAATCCTAAATCAATCCAAGAACCTGATCCATGTGAACCTAAAATTAGAATAAGATAATTTCATGAAAGAGTGGAATAAATTTGGAATCATTAGAATCAATTAAATATAATGTCAAACCAGCCAACAAGAAAATTATTATCTCATATGATTGGGAGAAAAATGCATTTACCTATTTTGGGTGTGGGATATCTTCTTGTGTAATCTCTTTCAAGCATTGGATAACCTCAGGTGTAACATATTCTAGGATTGAGATTCTCTCTTCAATATCCTTTGATCTCACAGTATAATGACCTAGTATTTTAATATAAGGAGATTACATATTTTTAGATGAAAATACATTACATTTTACAAACACATGCATAATGACAGTAATAGTAAATTCCATTGGAAACACGGAAACACAATCTTCTAACATGGTGAAATATATTCATCATATCTCTTAAATATCTCCCCCTTTAGTACTCTTCAAAAGTATACCATACTTAAAACATTCATCATATCATGTGGAAAAGAATAATAAAAAATGGTGAGCTCAAATTTTCAGTAAGGGTAAACAGGGAAGATACAATAGCACGAAACAATAATTATGGTATGATATCATGATAATTTAATTAAAAAACCATAACATACATATTAAAAGATAAAAATGATTCACATAAAAAATATTGGATGTTAAAATGTCATTAATGATAATAAAATAAAATAAATTGAGTCAAGGGAGCATAAAATTGACATAAGATATTGACTTGTAGCATACAAATCAGCATATAACATGGTGAACATTTGTAAATAGAAACAGATTAACTCATTATGGTAAGGACATTAAATAATCTCCTTGCATAAACATATGGACATGCACCAGGACCATTAATAACATTGCAAATATGTAATATAATTCAATCATAACATTTTGAACATGTAATTAGGTTCATGAATACCATTATTAGCATGTAATCAGGTTCACGAATTATTGAATACACCTCTAGGGTAGGACACACCACCATCCCACGTGGTAGTCCTTTATTAATGTATCTGGTTCACTACCCATTCCATCCATGTCTACCTCATTATATATATAAATATTTACCCAATGCATTGGAGGGAGATATAGGTCCCAACCATCACATAATGAAACCCATATTTATGTATTCCTTAAGATCCTAAAAATTAATCATATCATAACCCATGAAATGAAATTTGTATCATAAACATTTCATCATATCATAACCTATGAAAAAGATATATGATTCATAATAATTTTATCATATCATAACTCTTGAAAATAAGTAGGTTTCATAATCATTTCCTCATAGTATAAAAGATGGAATAGAAATGGGTTTCTTAAAAACATTTCATCATTAATAACAAACATTTATATAATTAATTATAATTTTATCGTTGGATAATTTAATATATAAATAATAAGTTACATCTAAAGATTCCATATTATATGGAAAATAATTTTGATCCAACATTTAAAAACATTCCTTAGAAAATAAAATTTCATATAAAATCATGTTTAAAACATAAAACATATTAGAAAATCATTCTCTTTTAAAATAACTCATTAATATAAATGTATGTTTTATAAATACACATCAAATAATTTCTTTAAGAATACATTATTTTCAACCTAAAAATGATTTTTATACTTAAAACACTTTGAAAACAATTTTATATTAAAATAAATTTGGAAAAATTTAACGGATGATACTAGTAAATGGGTTTTCATGATCTCTGAAAATTTAGTTCATGTCGTACGTATTATAATGATGATTCATTTCAAAACGCAATTTTTAAAAATCCACGCATTCTTTTGGGATAAGGCATAGAGAATCCTTAAAAAAATATAAATAAAAAAAATTGGAAAATATTTCTTTCAGAAATCTTTTGATATTAATAAACAATTTTTAAAATGTTTTTGGTAAGCATGCTTTTGAGAAAAATCATATATTTGACCTAAGAGAGTGATAAAGTTGTATTTTATCGAATTTTTTTTTAATTATTAAAATTACCCTATAGTGGAAAATTAAACCATTAATTAATGATATCATGAATAAATAAATGATAATAAAGTCCATGATAATTATTGACTGTTATATCTGGATATTTAAACTTGGAAGCAATATCAGAAACAATCCTGAAAAACTATGAGATTGTAACTTTAAATTTTTACAACATTAATAAACATGAATAATAAGAGAAATTAATAAATAAAATGAAATGAAACATAAAAAATAAATTATATAAATAAATTCATGATATTACATTTAAAATGGGCTATATATTAACCCCATGATATAACATAGGATTGTAACATAATGTAGGTCTCAAAGAAGGAAAATTTTGTCAAAAATAACATTCTAATTTCATAATTTTTGAACTATAAACCCCATGAAAGATATATAATAAAATGGATATGTAACCCAAAATAGTTCTCAATAAAAGAATCATAAAATAAATTCTTGTTAAGTGTAACAGCTACATAAATCACAAAGTTGGTGAATATGGCATGTGTCTCCTAGAAGTAAAAAAGTGAGAAGAACATCCCTAACCTTAAGTCTCGACTTACATCGTACACATTAAAACCTACTATATAATAAATATAATTTCACTATAAATATTTTTAAGAACCATATTCATGTATATCTTTCCTTATATGATTTTTTTATTAACATTTATTCCCAATTTATTAACAATACCTTGTCAAAGTAGTGTTCCTTTATTTAACGCTTTGCTTTTCATTTATGTTTTGATTTGACATTTTTTTATTCATTTTAATTTCATCATGGTTCCATAAAATCTAGACTGATACCCATTATATAAATATCTTATATATTCTGTATATATATATATATTAACTTATGAAATTTTGATATTGGAAATGAAATGTATAGTTCATGGAGACAATAAGTCGTACATACACATGAACAATGTTTTTTTAAATTTCATGATGGGTTGAAAGAACGAAAATGAAATATATTATCATTACAGAATATTATTTATTTTTAATATATCACAATTTTATATTAGAACCATACATAATACCTTACATGTATAGCATGAATGAATCACATTACTTTACGAGGCGGTACTCCATCGAATGCACAAATGAAGTTATCGCATTTGAAAAATTGGAATAAATGAGAATATATGTTATATAAAAATTCCATAATAATCATAATATCATAAATATAATATTTATATATATATATTATAAATATTATTTTCATAATTATTTCCAACCATGATGGGTGGTAACTGACAAAATAGATGACATTGATTACTGAGGTTTTAGTTTGTAGTACATAAGAATGATGATTCCGCAACCCATTTTAAGGAAATGGGTTATTTTCTGATAAACCCCATTAAAAATATTAAAACAATGTATCGTTAAGATAATTATATTCTGATATAAAGATGATAAAAATATAATATAAGGGTTTTAAGGATGAAATAAGAACAAAACATTCATTCATGAATAAAACCTAGTTGCTTTATCTCTATTCGATTTTCACCAAAGGACTTACTTGGATGAATTTATACCCAACATAAGGCTTATATAATGATATGTGGGATGTTTAGAAATTGTTTAGAATGGTATTTTCTAAAATCATTTGTTTTTATGGTGTGAAGATATGGGTTGAGTGGTTCTCTTTTTATAATGTGGTGATAGGAACTATTGTAATTTATTATAGAGTGAACTCTACATATATTTTTTAAATTAAAAGTGGAACTAATAAAAAATAAATATAGATAATATAATTGATAAGGCCTAAATATTTCCATAAAATGTGTTTTTGGGATGTTTTTTGTAATGTTTACACCTTATATTTTATGTTTAAATATTATGTAATCTTTTTTTACCTTAATCATTATAATAAATTGTAATTGATTTTATTAATCACATTGAAAAAAAATAAGTTCTCCATGTTAGAAATTATATATCATTATGATTCCAAATATTTAATCCATTTTACCATATTTAATATATATAAGTAGTATAAATTATTTTGAAATAGATCACGCTTCCTTATCAAGAAAGTGAGTTTCTAAATCTAAAAGATAAAACATTAACAATGTTTTTATAATCATGATCAATATTAAATTTATTCCAATTAAAATAATTTAATTAATCAAAGTATAATTTTACTAAATATAAATTAAAACCAATTTAAAATATAATTTATCTTTGTAAATGAATTGAATGAAAAATTAGTTCTCAATTAGAATACAATTATATTAAATATTAATTAAAAAATGAAAATTTTCATAAAAAACCAAAATTTCTTTAAAAGATAGTTTTGATAATCCCATTCCAATTTTTTTATTTTATAAATTTAATTTTATAAATTTTTATAAATTTAGATTTAAAAACAATGTTCTATAAAAAAGAGACAAAACTATTTTTATAAAAAAAATTTAATGGTAACATTGGATTTATTTTTATCACATTCCTAGAAAAAATATATGCTTAATGTCAAACATTTTATTAAATATATAATATATAAATTTAATTAAAATAATTATACAAATTTTATTTTGTTAATTTATTTATATAAAACACACTTGTGCTTAATAAATATAATTATTCTGAAAATGATTTCCTTTTATTTTAAAATGAATTTATTTTCATTCCTAATTTATTGTAAAAATAATAATTCATTATATAAACATATCTAATCCATTTTATTTTAATTTAGATAATCATAATGATTACTTTCATTCATAAGGCTTATTGATAACAATAATAATAAATAATAATATTTAAATAGTATGTCATATTTGGTTTAAATTCCATATTATGAGAAATGAAAGCTAAACATGGATTTTTGTGTAGCAAAATCCAAACATAGAAGTGGGTGTAACAAAACATAAACATAAAATTAATTATGAAATAATAATAACATTAAATTTTAGTTAATTTAATGTAAATTAATTTTTCCAAGTAATGAAGTATATCAAAAAATTAAATAAATTTGACAAATAATCAAACCAATTGTGGTGTTACATTATACCCCCCAAAAAATGAATTTCTCACTCTAAATTTATCAATATGGTACTGAAATAAGAGGATAATTTTGTCTCATTTCACTTTTTGGTCCCATATAGGATCCTTAATCTAGTGGTTTCACAAATAATCCATGACCATGTGAGTGCTATCATTTTGTAAAACATCATATATTCAATCCACAATATCATCCAATCATAACTTATATGAAATATCATGCCCTACTGATCTGACAAATGAGTTTAATTCATCTGATGAATCTTGTATCTACTTTCTCGGGAGTGATACATGGAAAAATATTTAACATGAGAGTGGTTTAGGGGAGTAACAAAATAATAAAAAACATTACTGTTATGATCATTTATTTTAGTGGGAATTATATACATATGTATTAGTTTTTATTTCTTTATTATTTGAAAAAAAATAAAAAACAATTCCTTCTTACCAAATTAAACTTATACATATCTTTAATTATTATTATTAAAATGTATCTGTTATCTTTTATCAGTTGTCTTCTACAATCTCATTAGTTTTCTTTGGTCTTAATTGTTTTCTTTATGCCACTTCATTCCAGTACTTTAGAGTTCTACACTTCCTTCCATAAATGGATTTCTAAAAAACCATCATAATGATCATTTGAAATAAATAATTTTAATATAACTGAACCTAAACAACTTGTTTATCCTAACCACTTTTATATCCATTTAACAGGATCATATAATATCCTTGGGGGTTTGAATTTATTTCATAATGTAGAAACTCAACACTATATCTAGCACTTGCCGATGATGTTTCAAAATCATTAAGGTTAACAGAAAATCATAATCAGATAAAATTTACTATAGTACGTCATGAAACATTACCACTTCCTTAATGTGTATTCTAGAAGGTATATCAAAAGATAAACCTTCTCTAATACTGAATAATTGTGATTAAATTTTAATGCGATCAATTACAACTCATAATTACTTCATCCTCGATGGTAATATGAACCCTAATGATTACCAATAACATTTATATTATTTTCATAATGTGAAACATTAGACTTTATTAATTAAATATTTTTCTAAAACATAGACAAAAACTCAAGGTTTGAATCTCCATACTTGTCTCTTAAAAGATCCTTAATTTTGATAAACTCCACCCACATGGAACACCTAATGTATTAAAAATGACATTGAGATTATGATAAACCACAAACTCATAAAAAATTATAGTATCCATAATTCCTAGGATTAATATTATATAGAGACATAAAATCTTCAAAATTTTAAGTTTCCATTATTTTTTATATAACCACCATCTTATATTAAAAACATTTTTATTTGAAACATCAGTACATCCTTGTAACAATGGAATATAAAATGCGATTTAGTTATTCTAGAATTCATATTATGGGAATAATCACATGAAATTTCCCTTGAAGATGAAAAATATTATATTAATATGCCTCATTCTTACAAAATGAAACATGGAATTCCCAATTAAGGAGGTGAGGATAGATGTTCCCAAATTATAATGATTCACATTATCTGTTGTTATCATATTTTCTTTCCCTTTGATCTTATCTTTAGATTTTATCGTCTCTTATTATCCATATTAGCCTTTTTATTGAGTCAATGATTTTAATAATAATAAAAATCCATTCACTTTAAAGCAATGGATTTTTGGTGATACATTATATTGTCTCCTCTATCCAATCATTTCATTTATTGGATTCCTAACATCACATCTACATTCATTTTCACAATGGATATACATCACAGAAATGAAATACCTTCTTATTCCTTTAAATCAGTCACATATGTTCTCTTTATCATATTTTTGGAAGGTATTAGTTTGAAATTTTTTCTTCCCACCATGTGACGTATCATTGTATTTTCCATGGGACCCTATTTTCTTTTTCTTATCCCCAAATTCAAGAGGGTTTCTAGATTCCATTTCAACTTTTTTGGCACATAGAATGATTTCTTCAAAGCGTCCAAAGTCCCTTATGGCTAACATCATTCATATATTTGGTTTCAATTCACTGTATAATCGAAATACCATTCATCCAGGTTGAATTATAGAAACAAATATTATCTGTAAAGCCTTGTAAATTTTTTTTCATAGGCACCAACATATTCAACATCTCCCTGCTTATGCAATATGAATACGTTTTACATTGTTATATGAATAATAAAAAGAGATTACTTATTTAAAAATAATCTTTTAAAATGATATAAATTTATGGAGTTAATTTCTTCTCAATACCTTGTATACTTAATATGATTCCACTATTGATCAACCTAACCTTATAGATGGTACATAACCCAAGTGACTTTTTCATGTTCTGAACATTGGAGAATGGAAAATTTATTTTCAATGGTATTAATCTATTAATCATAAACTAATGGATTTGATGAACCTCTAAAAGAATGTGGTTGTTGCCTCATCATGGACTCAATAGAACATTATTCCTTCTATTTCTCATTTTGATGTTCATAATGGTTTATAGCTTGGGATAGTTGTGGGAGAATAACATTGAGGGTTTACATTATATATATTATAAAAATAATTATCTCATAAGGGAAATCATTTCATTTTTCATTTAATTCCTCTTTTACATGGTTCTTTCTGGTTCTATCCATTGACGAAGTCCATAAAAGATTTTGTAAGTAACACTATTCATAATGGAATATCACATAGTCTAAAAAATAATTTGGGAGGTCTAAATCTGGACACCGTATTTTTAATATATAACCACTCATCATTTTCAAATTTCATTCATAGTATTATTATATTAAAATAATTCATAATAGTCCATAAATAAGTTTTCTATTTTTCAAATCTTAATCCTGAAGAGTGTCTAACCAGGTGTGCTATAAGACCCCTTATCATGAACTAGTTCCTAATCAAGTCATTCTCAATATAGTGTTTTTTGGGTTTGTGTTACTATTTACATCTTTCCCAAAACAACATCTACTTATAATATCCATATAAGGATACAATTCAAGGAAAAAAATCTCTCTATCATTTACAAAAATTATAGTTCATTTCATATACATTAACATATTCTTATACTTATCCTTTTATACATACCTAGAAATATCCTTATAAATAACCCTAGTTAACTATATAATTTTTTATCATTCTAATTTATAGTGGTTAACTAAATAATTATTTTCTGCCAACTATAAGGATCCAGGACTTTCATACACAGATATTAACTATTTTTAGATGAATATTCATTAGATTACATAGACACACACCTGATTACTATAATATTATAGTTACTTTGGAATCATGGGTACACAATATTCTAACATTGTGATTGATCATCATAATATACCATAAAGAACTTACCCTTAAATACTCTCAAAATAATATCCTACTTAAACACATTATTTATATCATGGGGATAGGATTATAAGAAGTGGTTATATCAAAGGATAATTAAGGAGAAAATTGTTAGATATATAAGCATGAAATAATAATTAGTGTTTGAGAACATGATAATAACATTGGAAAACCTTATCATTTATACCAATGATCATAAACATTAATAATGGAAGAAAAATTTGTAGTTTAGAATAGATGAATCAAAAAAACAAAGAACATGAGTCATGAGTTCATAGAAATGAAATAATTAATAGAATTGTGGTATTAAAATTATCCTATAATATTTAAATAAATTTTTTTTACTCATTATATTAAAGGAATGGAATCAATCCATCACATAGAATTATGGACATATAACCATTTATTTGCATAACATTGTGAACATTTTATAGGATTATTGCATAAATATTTTTATATGAAATCAGGTTCACAGATTATATTTTTAACATATAATTAGGTTCACTCATAGGTGGAAAGACATCCAAGGCGGGACACACCACTATCCCCAGTGCAACCTTATCTTACAGTACATGGTTCACACATAATTCCATCCATGTCTATCTCATGAGATACATAAAACATTACCAAATTAATTAGAGGTAGGTATTGGTCCCACCTATCACATAATGAAACCCATAGTTATGTATTCCACAAGATCATAATCATTCATTATATTAGAACCCATGAAATAAAATAAGTATCATAAACATTTCATTGTATCATTACATATGTAAAATATCCAGTCTTCAAAATAATTTCATCATTGCATATCCTATGAAGAGAAGAGGATTTAATAATAATTGTATCATGTTATAACAAATTGATTATATATAGGTTTCCTAAACAACATTACACCATAATCATAAACCATTCATATTTTCTATTATAATGGTATCCTTGGATAATATCCTATGTAAAGAATAAGTTACATCTAAGGATATCATCTTAGATAGAAAATAAATTTTATTGAAAAATTAATACATTCTGTGAAAATTATTTTTCAATGTGGAAATTCATTTTGATAACCTTGTTCATTGAAAATAATCCTTAATGAAAATGGAATCTTTAAAAAATGACTTTAAAACATTTCACGATTAGAATATATTTCCTAATTGAAAAACAAATTTTAGGACATAAAACATCTTTAAAACATTTTGAATTTAAAATAAACTTTTATCCATATAAAGGTATCATAAAATCTGTTATTTCACATGACATTAGAAAATTTAACTAATGTATTACATTTGAAAATTATGATTCCTTTCATATTATCGATAAAATAGAAATAGATGTTTTTTTTGGAATAAGAAATCAATATAAATTTTTAAACAAAATGTAAAATTAAAATATGGGTAAAGATGAATTTTAAACATCATAAAAGAGTAATAAAACATTTTTTGATTTTTTAGAAAACATGTTTTTGATGGAAAACAAATTCCCAACTGAACGGAGATATAAGGTCAAATGTTTTTAAAACATTTTCTTATTCATCATAAATACCCAAGAGGGAAAAAATGGTACCATTACATGAATATATAATTAATAACTAGAGAGGAAGAAATTTACTGATAATTATTTTGGGAAATATAATGGTATTTCATCATTTTAAGCATAATCATATAAAATCCTGATAGATGATGAGATTGTAACAAAAAATCATTAGATATTTTGTAAAATTGAATCATAAAACCAATAAAAGAAAAACATAAAAAGAAAAAAAGTCATAAGTATGTATAAAATCATGATATTACATGTCAAAGGTCTCATATATAATACTCATTAAATAATTTAATATCATTACAAATGTATATCCCAAAGAATGAAAATTGAGGAAAATGTATTTCTGATTGGTTAACTATTGAATTGTAAATCCCATAAAAGTGATATAATAAAAATTAATCAAAAAAATAGTTTTCAGGATAATCATTATAATATAAATTAATGGGAATTATATACATCACATTAGAAAAATAGGTGGTGAATTTGACATGTGTCTCACAAATGTAAAAAGTGATATTGAAATCTCATACCTTAAGTCTTGATATCCTTCGCACACCTTAAAACATCTTATATAGTTACTATATTTTTATTATAAATATATTAAATAATAATATACATATATATTGTTTCATATATTATTTGATTATGTTCTTTTATTACCCCATTATCAATATTTTCATGTTAATATTGTTTCATTGGTAATAATTGCTTAGTTTTTTGTATTTGTTTTGACTTTCTATTTTCTATTTTACATTGAGCATGTTTCCATAATATCCATAATTATAACCACAATATAAATATCATATATATACATGATATATAAATAAATTTCCTCATAAATTTTATTAACATGAAATGAAATACACCATTCATGGATAGGATAGGTCGTACGTACGCCTGAAAGATGTTTTTTTAAATTTCATATTTAGTTCAAAGATAGAAAATTAAATTACATATATTGTCATTAAAGAATCATATTTATGTTATATATATCAAAAAATGTTTTATTAAAATCATCCATAATATATATTATGTTTCACATGAATGAATCACATTGCTTCTAAATGCGGTAGTACACCATAAACACAAACAAAATTATCAAATTCCCGTAAAATAAAAATATGATTGTATGTCTGATATTAAAATTAAATAATAATAATAAATTTACAAATATAATATATGTCACATATAAATATAATTTCTATTATAATTCCCATCCTTGAAAGGTGGTAAAAAATGAATGACATTGGTTTAAGAGGTGGTAGTCCGCTATACACATGACCGAAGATATCATAACCAATTGTATAGAATTGTGTGTGGTTTTATATATTAACCTTAACATAACTAAATATTATTTTTTTAATATAATTAGGTTATTATTTAATCATTAGATAAAAATAATTTTATGGTTTTTAGGAATAAGTAAAACAAAAAGTATGTTGTTGAACCATACCTCTTCCTTGGGTATCTCTAATTATTTTTCACCAAAGGCCTTCCATGGATTGATTTCATTCAAGATTATGGAATATTAAATGAAATTAGGTAATTATAAATTTATTTTTTTTATAAATTGACCTAACCAATTTTTTTTTACGGTGTTAAGAGAGGGGGGGGGAGTGTGTGGTTGTTTATAAGGGGGAGTGGAACTGTACATGTTTTTGAAACACTAAATTTAAGCAACGTTTATAAATGTAAAGTGTATAAAATAATGGAAGAATACATAGAATAGAATTTTTATGGCCAAATATTTCCATAAAAAGGGTTTTTGGAATAGTTTTCATTCATTTTTACATCTTATATTCTATGTTTAACTACATTGTACTGTTTTTTTACCATAATCACTCTAATTAATTTTAGTTTCTCTAAAAAATAAAATTGGTGAAAAATTATGTAAGACACATTATAAATTATAAATTATTCTGTTTGCAAATAAGTAATCCATTTTTCATATGCAATTAATATATTTTATGGAAGTTATTTTAAAATTAATCTCTTATATGTGTTAATAAAGTGGTGTTTTAAAGAAAAATAAAGATTAAAAGTGTATAATAATTTTATATTGTATATCAATAATAAAGTGTCTTAAATTACATATATTGGATTAAAATATTTATAATTGAAATAAATATACGTTAAAATAAATTTAAAATACAATATAACATTTTAAATACATTAAACCAAAAAACATTGAATTATAATTCTGTATTTTTCACAATTCATCAAATAATGAATCAATTTAATAAAACCCCATAATTTTACCCCAAAATATTTTTGATATTGTGACTTCAAAAATGATTCTTTTATGAAATTAATTTTATAAATATGGAAATATATTTTTTTATAATTAGTGTGCTATTAAAAGGTGAAAAGGATTTTCATTACAAAAAATTTGTTTTTAAGTGTAAAAATGTATTTATTCTTCTTGGTTGTATAAAACAGTATAATATGAATGTTAATATATTTATTTTATATATAGTATAGAAATTTAATTGAAATAATTTTTAAAAAGATATTTTGTTAATTTATTGATTTCCAACATACTTCTGTGCATAATAAAATTAGTTTTTAAGAAAAATATTTATTTTTATTTTCAAAGGTGTTTTTTCTATTTTAATTAATTGTTCAAAAAATAATTCATTATGTAAACACGTCTAAACAATATTTTAATTATATATTTTATCTTATCCACACCTTCCATTCCTACAGCTAGTAAATAACTATCATAATAAATAATAATATTTAAATAATATGTAATGTTGGGATTATTCTCAATGTTTCATGTAATGCAAGATAAAGTTGAAATTGTCAATATCTCATTCCAAAAATAGAATTCCATGTGACATAATGTAAACTAAATATTTTTTTGTACCACAATAAAAATATGATATTGAGGGAAACACATGCTAAAATTAGTACTTCATTTAAGGTAAAATATCAAAAGATTAAATATATTTTACAGAACAAATTCACAATATCGTAGGATGTTACAAATAGAACATTAATATCTACCAAATTTATTAGTTAGATATATAATTTTAGTCCAAACCACTATAAATTATAATACCATTTATACGTATTTCATAAGATCATAAAGACATTCCTCTTATCGTAACACATGTAAAAGAAACGGGGTTTCATCGATATTTCATCATCATAGCCATAAACCATTATGGTAAAGAATAAAGATTGAATCATTGGTTCATATCCCTAGTATATCCGAATTAACATTTTGTATTTTATTATTAATGAATAGTTCCTTTAAAAGATCTTAAGAATGTATTTTAAGAATAATTCCCTTCTCATTTATAAATAGAATTATAAAATTTGAAAAACTCCCAAATATTAAATATTTTTAATATTAAACTATTAATAATGTAATGGAAACATTAAAACATTTATTGGTCATAATGTATGGAAATGTTTTCATTTCATTTTCATTTAAATAATTATTCTTTTAATTTTTTTAATAAAATATAAAAAGAACCTCATTTGGAAAATGAAATGAGGTTTACATTTAAATTTTTTTTATAGAATAATATCAAATATTGAATTCAAAAAATTGTAGAATAATTTTTAAAAATAGGACATTTTTTACGAAACATGGAAATGGTAGAAATATAATTTTTGAACAAAGATAGAAATGATGTTTTTTCCTTAAATATTTTTTTTCATTCACTTGAGTACAAAATGAAATAAAATAAAAAAATACCATTATTAGAAATAAATAAAAAGATGGTAAAAAAATAATCTGAATTATTAAGAAAATATAATATAATATATATTAATGAAAATTCAAGAACAAACAATCATGATAAAATGATTTTTAAAAATAAATATTTTTAGGTCCACTGTGCTAGATCCCCTGAGAGGGGGGCGGGGGTGAATCAGCGTATGACAGATTAGAACAAATGCCCCTTTGGATCTTGTTTTTCTGTTAGACAAAACCCTCTTCTCTCTCCTTCCTAAATCAGAGTATGAGCAAACCTTAAAGCATGCACATGACACATCGATTTTTACTTCGTTCACCCTCACTAGGCTACGTCCAAGGAGCATACACTGGCAGTGTGCCGATGTACCAATTCCACTATAAGCACACTGCTGTTTACAAGTTCTAAGTGGGCTCACTGTCCCTCCTAGTTTACAACCACTCACAATTTGAGAAATCACTGCTCTCTCAACTAAAGTGACCTCACTGCTTCTTTAGAAGATCCACTCACAGTTTATAGACCTGTAGGTCTCTTCATTTGCATGAATGAATGCATGATCAACAGTTGATAGATGCTCTGTTGAAATTCATATTTCATCCACTGATGAATAACCCTTTGCCTCTGAACACTATGATATTCCTTTGGAAAACCCTTCGCAAAGCACCCTACTTCACGAGGCTCCCAATTTCACGAAGCTCAAACAAGCCTTCATGATGCTCCTGACATTTCACGAATCACTCTCGCGAAGCACTATCACAAAGCTCAAATCGATGCAGAGAAACATCCCTCACGAAGCTCACTGAGCCAACACGGTGTGCGTAACTTTCGTGGAGCTACAATAGCCTATGCGGACTCTTCTTTCACGAAGCACACGGGTTATGCGAACTACCTTTGCAAAACAAGAGTGAAAGATCTTCTTCGATAATTCTCTACTTCTCTCGAGGGGGTCGACCTCTATTTATTGGAAATTCCACCAACCCTCTACCCTTCTGCGCGAAGTCTGCGCCACATCATCTCAAATCGTGAAGCTCCGATGTTTCCGCCGTAATTCTGTCAATATCGCGAAGCACCAAGACAATTTTCCGATCGTGAATCATGTCGTAATCACGGAGCATCATCGTCAGCATTATTTTTCACCTTCGCTGCGATTCTCCCTAAAAAATCCCATCACTACCGCGATGCACTTCATCCTCTACTGTTCATGATGCTTTGACATAATCGGGAAAAATCACCGCCATCATTCTTCTGGTCTTCGCGAATGCCAAACCATGAAGCATCTCTTCACGAAATTCATTCCTTTTCCATATTAAAATTTGATATTCATGGATATCAACTTTTTGCGATGCTCACCAAACTCCAAATTTTGGACCCCAAAAATTTTCCAAACACTGTAAAACGGCGCCACTTTGTACTGCTCTATTGTACCACTTCCAGATCATTCGTTCCATTGTCATCGTTATTTGTCAACATGTATTGTCAACAACTTCTAGTGAACTCGACAATTCTCCGTGGAAACCATATTTTTTAACAAACACAATCAAACCAAAAATACTGCAATGTTACCTTGAGGGATTTTTTCCCAACAATCTCCCCCTTTGGGTTTGTTGACAACTCTTCATAACTCTTCTTAGAATGATTTTCTGCATACGGATTCCTCACTGAGTCTTCTTCTAGCCGTTACCACTATTCGCCTCTTCCGATTCTGATAGCGTTCAAGGATACACTTAACACGTACTCTAATCCCACATGAGTAATGCTTGGTGTGAGAAACATGAGTAGTATGAAAAGTTCATGAATGAATCACTTCATTTCAGACCCCAATTATCGATTCCAAACTGATACCAATTGCTAAATTGATACCAATTGTTGAACCACACTGATACAAATTGTTGATGGTTGGACACCTTCTAACACCATTACAACATCAGTCATATGCTTGTATTGCGATCCTCAGTGGTCATGATATCTATTCTTTGATCGAGCACATCTAGAATCGTCAGATTTAAAATGCTCCCCCTTTCTTATTGCTCCCCCTATCTCACTGCTCCACCTGTAAGCTTCTCCCTATATCATTCATGGTTTATCAAATTACCATATTGTCTCCCCCTTGAACAATCACTAGATTCTCCCCCTTTGTCAATGATCCCAAAGTTCACACTTGTGTAGTCTGTAACAGAGTAGAAAAAGCATATCAGCACAGTAGGGAAAAGCACATCATTCCTCGAGAAGAGGGGGTGTCTCCACATCAACACGCTTTCAAGTGCGGGGAGTCGACTGAACTCCCAGATCCAGTCAATGTCTCTCAAAAGATTCCTTGGGTAAGCCCTTTGTCAGAATGACTGCAACCTGTAGCTCTATAGGTACATACTCCAACTTCATGATTCCCTCCTCAACCTTCTCCTTGATAAAATGATACTTTATCTCAATGTGATTTTTCCATGAGTGATTGATATGGTTTTTGATAATATTTATAGCACTTGAGTTATCACACTAGATTTTGATCGGAGACATAACTTCAACTCCCATATATTCTAGCTGCTGCTTCATCCATAATAACTGTGTGCATGCTTGAGAGGCTGCAATGTACTCGGCTTCTACGGTGCTCAATGAAATTTAATCTTTCTTCTTTCTTAGCCAAGAAACACACAATACGCCAAGATAGAAAGCACCCCTAATTTTGACTTCCGGTCATCCGCTGAACCGGCCCAATCTGCATCAGTATATCCCAATAATTCTGAATGAGTTTTTCCATTATACATCAAGCCTAAATCCACGGAGCCCTTGATATACCGAAGTACTCTTTTCACTCCAAGCATGTGGCTTTCATTAGGATTACTCTGATATCGAGCTGCTTGGTATGTAGAGAATACAATGTCAGGCCTTGTTGTTGTCTTGAATTGGAAACTTCCAATGATTTTCTTGTATTCTGTGATATTAACTACCTTGCCATCCTCATCTTTGGACAATTTAATCCGGGTAGCTACCAGAGTTATCATCTTCTTTGAATTTTCCATTCCAAATATTTTAAAAAACTCTTTGGAATATTTGGACTGTGAAATGAATGTTCCAACTGTTCCTTGTGTCACCTGTAGACCAAGGAAAAATGTTAGCTCTCCAATCATGGACATTTCAAACTCACTTTTCATGAATTCGGAAAACCGTATGTACTGAGCTTCAACTGATCCACCAAATATTATGTCGTCGACATAAACCAAGACCATCATATTTTGATTGCTGTTTTTGTTGAAATATATATTATAATCAACTCCCCCAGGGATGAAACCAAGCTTTTTCAAGTATGGATCAATCCTTGAGTACAATGCTCTTGGTGCTTGTTCCATCCCATACAACGCCTTCTTCAATCTGCAAACCTTGTTCTCATCCTCATGAATGAGAAAACCATCTGGCTGCTCAATATAAACTTCCTCCTTTAGAACCCCATTGAAGAATGAAGATTTGACATCCATCTGGAATACTTTGAACTTTTTTTTCACTGTGATGGCTAGGAATAATCTGATTGTCTCCAGCCTTGCAACTAGTGAAAATGTCTCATAAGCATCTATTACCTCGATCTGGGAGTACCCCTTGGACACTAGTCATGCTTTGTTCCTAATAATTGTGATTTCTTCATTAATCATGTTGAAATAGACCCATTTAGTCCCAGTGAAATTATTATCTTCTGGCCTCAAAACAATCTTCAATGTTTGATTCTTCTCAATCTGATCTAGCTCTTTATTCATTGCCTGAATTCAGTTTTCATCTTCATCTGCATCAGCAAAGCATTATGGCTCAACCTGAGATAGGAAAGATGTATTCTACAGTGATTTCATTCTCCTAGTCTGAACCGAAGTAGACTGATCACCAATAATATTCTACCTATCAATTTCAGCTCGACTCCTTGGCTTTTATGCAGATATAGACATTACTTATGCATTCTCATCATCAGTATCTTCTTCTGAATCGACATCAGCCACTTCTACTTCCCCTGCGTTCTTTCTTCCTTATCACTCTCATCAGGAAATTGTTCACTGCGTTGTTTAATGATCTCCTCATTCTCTATTACAGTGACATCATTGCTCTCAACTACGTTTCCCAGACTTTTGTTAAATCATTTATATGCCTTGCTTTTTCCTGAGTATCCAAGGAATATCCCCTCATCTCCTTGAGACTCATATTTCCTATATTTTTACTTGTTGAGGTTAAATCACTTACTTCCAAATATTTGGAAGTATTTCACCATTGGCTTCTTTCCATACCACATCTCATTTGGAGTCTTTCCTTCCATCATACACAACAGAGCCCTGTTAGAAATTTAGACTGATGATAAAACTTCTTCCTTCCAAAATTTCTCTGGTAGGTCCTTTTCAATGAGCATCGTTCTGGCCATGTCATTGACGATATGATTTCTCATTTCAACCACTCCATTCTGTTGGGGAGTTCTTACTGACGAAACATGATGCTTTATCCCGTGTTTCTCGAGATATTCTTCCACCTGAATTTTTGTGAATTCCATACCATTTTCAGAACGAAACTTCAGAATTTTATGTCCAAGAATCCTTTCACACTCCCTTTGGTACTGTTTTAGGCAGCAGAACACATCAGACTTATGGGCAATAACAGATACCCATTCCATTCTTCTATAGTCATCAATGAAAAGAACATAGTACCTATTTCCGTCAATTGCTCTTGGTGTGATAGGCCGACAAACATCTGCATGAACCAATTCGAGAACTCTTGTTGACTTTTTTTCTTTTTCCTTATATGGCTTTATGATGATCTTCCCTTGTTTGCATGCATCGCATGTCTGAGTATGATCACGTGATAGCTTGGGTAGGTCTTTTGATGCATCACACTTTACCAGATCATCCAGGGATGGCTGACATAGGTGACCAAGTCATTTATGCCACAACTTGTTTTCTTCCTCTCTGGATAGAGAGCACATATCTTCTTCTCCACATAAAAGGTTGAGATTTCCATTTTTTCTATTTCCCTATAGAACAACTTCCATGTCTCTTCCTTTGAAGATACACATCTTCTTAGTAATCCTTATAGAATGTCCCAAGTCACAGAGTTGACTGACAAAGAGAAAATTGTGACTTAGGCCTTCTACTACTAAGACATCAGTACGTCTCATCTCTTTTCCCCCAAACATGGCCTTTCCTGATCCAATTATTTTCAGGCCTTCATCGATTTAAAACATGACAACTTCTTCCTTGTCATATTTTACACCTTTAATGTTATCCTTATTACCTGTCTTGTGAGATGTGCGGCCACTATATGGGATCCACACACCAGAGTGATCTGATGCATTAAGGGAAATCTCTGCCACCACGTCCTTCTAATTCTTCTCCTTCTTGGTCCATACTTTTTCCTTCACAATTGTCATGGATTGAGATTTATGTTCATTCTCAGAGTATGATGGACCAAATTCATCATGCAAAGCCACAAATATATTCTGCATTTTTAAATCATCTGTCGGTTTTTTGATCTGCTACTTGCGAATGTTTTGATTCTACTTTGGCACATTTCTCTGAATGGTCGAATTGCAGTACCTAGTCATGTGCCCAAATCCTCCACCTCAAAAACAATGTCCTTTGAAATATATTCCTGAAAATTGTTCTCTGTTTGGATGCCACTTTTATTCTTGTTCCCTTCGATATCTCATGGCTATGGAACACGCGTACTGTGAATGTCCTATCTTTCCACAATAATAACACCTGATATGTGGTGCATTCCTTTTCCTGACTTCTGCACTATGCATTTCCCCTTGGGATCGTTGAATATTTTGATTCTGTCTTGTGCCCAAATAAACCTTCAATCTCGGAGTGGGTGCTTGTAGTCTGACCAAAATTTTCACTACTTTTTGTTTTGGATCATGACCTGAATCAGCCTTAACATCTGAGCTCAATTGTTGCTTCTTTTCTGCTGAACAACTAGGATCCTCTTTTGCCATTTCAGTCTTCAGAATGACCTACTTTCCCCCGAATGTGTTGTGAATCAGTGGGTTTTCTTGGTCTTTAAATTTTCTCTGCAGACCGAAAACTTCATCTTCAAGCTCTTCGATATGCTTGACATGATCTTTCCTTGTGTTTTTCAATCCATTGATCTCCCTTTTCTATTCTTCAATCTTGATTTTATAATCACTAACTGATTCTGAGTTTTATGGTGTTGATGACTTGAGTTTCCCAATTTCATCCATCAACTCAGACTTTTCTTCTTCCTACTACTGCATATAGAGTTTGGCGTCATGAATAACATTGTTATCTTTCTTTGTTTTATCTCTTTAAACATCTATCTCCTCAAGATCAGCTTCTAACTCACCTTCCAAATCAACTCTTCCTTCAACTTCTTCTTCCACATCAATGTTAGTTTCTTCCTTCTTCTGAGCACTACCGAAAACTCCCACCATATCATTTTCCCCACGATCTTTGCATTTTTCATTCTCCTTATCCTCTTCATCCACAGAATCATCTAAACTTTCAAATTCTTGTAAAACAATATTATTCTTCTTGAAGAAATATCTCTTGAATTGTTTCTTCCCATTCAAAAAACTGAAGACTTCTTCTTGGAAATTTCAAATTCTTTATCATCATTATCATTATCTTGAAACTTCATGGGGCACCTTACTGCATGATGACCAACCTTTCCACATCTAAAGCATGCTAGTGGAAGTTTCCCTTTAAACATTCCTTTTCCTCTTTGATGGTTTGAGGAGAGGAATGACATCACCTCATCTGTCTCTTCTTCCTCTTGTGAATCTTCAATGGTGAGCTTATTCATGGCCTTAAATTCCACCTCTTTGGACTTCCCCTTCTCCACAGCCTCGTTATCATCATTCCTCATTTAATATGCAACCAAGTTACTATGAAGATTGTCTAGTTTTAGCTCTTTTGGATATTTATCTTCTAGTACTGAAACATTTGGATTGAATCGAGGTGGAGGTTTCCTCAAGATGTGCTTTATGATCTTTATGTCTTCAATGATTTCACCAATACCTCGCATATCTTCCACAACAATTTTTACCCTGTCAAATAAAGCATCAACATACTCATTCGGGTTCATCTGCAGATCTTCATACTTATTCCACAGTACTTGTAGCTTTGCCTCCTTGACCTTTGTATCTCCTTCGTATATATTCAAAAGTTTTTCCCACATGGCATGTGATGTTTTACATGACATCACCTTCGTATAGATAGCATTGTATAGGTATCCCCCTAAAACATTTATTCCCTTGGCGTCATAATCCAATTCTCTTCGCTCGGCATCCGATAATGCCCCACTATGGATATCAGCTGTTATACCATGCATTTCTGCTGTGAACATATCCATTTGTAAAGATCGGAAGTAGTGTTGCATATGATACTTCTATAGCAGAAAATTGTTCCCGTCGAAGATCGGAATCCCTTTATGATTGGTAACCTCCATTTTGAGAGAGAAACACAGATATTAACCTTTCTCTATGATACCAATTTTTAGGTCCACTAGTCTAGATACCCTGAGAGGGGGGTGAATCAGGGTATGACAGATTAAAACAAATTCCCTTTTTGATCTTGTTTTGTTGTTAGACAAAACCCTCTTCTCTATCCTTCCCAATGAAAAGTATGAGCAAACCTTAAAGCATGCACATGACACAACTATTTTTACTTGGGTCACCCTCACTGGGATATGTCCAAGGAGCATACACTAGTAGTGTACTGATGTACCAATTCCACTATAAGCGCACTGCTGTTTACAAGTTCGATGTGGACTCACTGTCCCTCCTGGTTTACAACCAGCCACAATTTGAGAACTCACTGCTCTCTCAACTGAAGTGATATCACTGCTTCTTCAGAAGATCCACTCACAGTTTATAGACCTGTAGGTCTTTACATTTTCATGAAAGAATTCATCCTCAACTGTTGATAGATGCTTTGTTGAAATTCAAATTTCATCCACTGATGAATAACCCTTTTCCCCTGAACATTGGTCACTTCCTTTGGATAAACCTTCGCAAAGCGCCCTACTTTGTGAGACTCCCAATTTCGCGAAGCTCAAACAAGCCTTCACGAAGCTCCGGAATTTTCGCGAAGGACTCTCGTGAAGCAATATCGCGAAGCTCAAGTCATTGCAGAGCAACTTCCCTCGCGACGCTCACTGAGCCAATGCGGAGCGTGCAACTTTCACAGAGTTACAATAGCCGCCACGAAGCTCTTCTTTCATGAAGCACACGGGCTATGCAAACTACCTTTGCAAAATGAGAGCGAATGATCTACTTCTAAAATTATCTACTTCTTTTGAGGGGGTCGACCTCTATTTATTGGAAATTCCACTCACCCTCGACCCTTCTGCGTGAAGTCCGCACCACGTCATCTCAAATTGCGAAGCTCCGAAGTTTCTACCATAATTCTGTCAATATCATAAAGCACCATGGAAATTTTATGATAACAGAGCTCGTCGTAATCAAGGAGCATGACTGTCAACATTATTTCTCACCTTCATCATGAAGCTCCCTCACAAAGCCCATCACTGCCGCGATGCACTTCAACCTCCGCTGTTCGTGAAGCTTTGACGTCATCGTGAAGAATCACCACCATCATTCTTCTGGTCTTCATGAATTCCAAACCCTGAAGCCTCTCATAGAGAAATTGAAGCCTTTTCTATATTAAAATATGATCTTCATGGATATACACCTTTCTCGATGCTCACCAAACTCCAAATTTTGATTCCAAAAAATTTGACAAACACTGGAAAACGGATCCACCTTGTACTGCTCTTTTGTACCGCCTCCAGATCCTTCGTTCCTTTGTCATCATTATTTTTCAAAATGGATTGTCAACAAATTCTCATAAACTCGAAAATTCTTCATGGAAATCTTCTTTTTCAACAAAAAAATCAACCCAAAAATACTGCAATGTTACCTTGAGGGATTTTTGCCCAAAAAATCTCTTACATCATGTTCTAATTGATTCAAAGGCTCTCTAAAAATTTTTATAATAAATTTTAATTATTGTAATTATATAACATAGTCATATACATAATTATTATATAATATATTATCCACTTATAACATTTATACACCCATTTATTTATAATTATTTATTAAAATTATTATTTCTAAGAGTTAACAATATAAATTTTCATGAGAGTTTTTGTTTTGATAGTTCAAGTCCGTCTACATTGATAATTGCTCCACAATCATTAAAATTATATTTATGATATAAATAACATATTTTTTTGATTACATACATATTTAAAATAATTAATAAATTTTCGAGATAGAAAATAAATTCTGCCGTTAATAGATATGGTAGGTGGTATGTGTGCATGAATATTATTTTCACTTTAAAATGAATGAAACAAAAAAGAGGTAAAAAATATTTTCTTAATATAATTATTATAATATCATACATATATATATATATCCTTATTACTATATATTTTATTGAGAAATGAAAATTGAATCACATAGCTTCATGGAGGAGGTAGTTCAAACATACACATGGAGGTGCTATCATTTTCCAATGGATGGGAAGGTAATAAGGTGGATAAAATATTAAAATTATATAATAATAAACATATTAAAAATATAATTTATAAATATTAAATCCATAATAATAACTATACATGAATTATTAAGATTTATAATAAATTGTATCACTATAAGGATATGGTAGGCCACAAGTATGCATAAAAAATACATTCACATCCTATTTGATTAAAAGTGAGGAGTATATTGGTGTTTTTAATTATCATAATAACATTTTAGTATATTTTTTAAGTTTAATTTATTAATTTATGATGACAAACACATATTCAGATCAATTTCCAATAGAAATAAATTAAAATAGGTTAGGTAAGATGATTACTTATTCTTCAGGACCCTTTCTTTATATCCTTTTTTAGGACGCATAGAATGGTATTTTAATAAAAATAAATGCAATAGTTTTTTCATGTATAAGTTTTTAAGTGAATTTTATAGGGTTTAATTGAGTTATATTTATTAATGTGCTGTAATTAAAGTGATTAGGGGTTTTCTTTTATAAGTGACAGAATTGAGACACATGGAATTCCATACAATATTTAAAAATAATTAAATTATTTATTATGTATCACTCATAAAAATAGTAATTAATATTATTAAAAAGTGAATATGATAAAAAATACATCCATTGAATGAAATTTATATATGTTTTGGTGTCCTTTTATTCCTTAACATTTTTATTAATGCCTTCATTAACAATATTTTACCTTTATTATAGTAACAATTATTTCAATATCCAAGGATTATTATTGAAATTGCAAAGTAAAAAAAAATCTCTTCTTTAGAAAATGGGTGATATTATTTACAATATATTATCGTATATGTCCAATTGTAATACATTTATGATTTTTAAATATTTTAATAAAATATTATTTTAGTGAAATATCATTATTGTCATTTTTGACAGTAAGAAATTATTTATAAATTAATGAAATTAATATGGTAATTTAATATTAATAAAAAAATTCTTATATACGTAATACCTTATATTAATCTATAATTTTTTTTACTATAAATCTCTCTAAAAATACAAATTTTATAGTTCTGAAAATTATTACATGATGTTTCGACAACTTACAGAAGCATTGTGTTAGCCTTGTGTAATATTTTAATGTAATTATTTTGACAAATAAAATTAAATATATTACTGAGGTAAAAAATAATTCATGTTTCATAAAAAACATATTACTGAACATATCCATATTTATATCATATGTAAAAAATTTAGAGATATTAAATTAAATTGAGTGGAATTTTGGGATCTTCATTTCATAAAATAATGTAAATTTTATTATCAAGATTAAATAGTTCAAAAATGGAACAGATTCAAAAAATATTTACCTGCTATCTATTTTCATATATTATAAGAAATAATGGAAATTTTTGGGTTGATATTGCAAGATTATTACGTAGTCTTAAATATATTTTTCAATTTCACCCATACCTTGGATGTTCATGCTCTGACATGATCCTATGATGGGTCAAGAAATGAGAGAAGAATTCTATGATGCCTCTCTTCATTCCTGGAAAATTAAAGAATCCTCACATATCATATTACATATTCCTAGAACCATAGTTTACTTCCAATTGATAGGAATGAGGGTCCCTAATCATATCATATTTTTTAAATAAGGAACTAGTACTCTTCAATTGACCAAAATATTGTCATTACTATTAGTCTACCATTATAAAAATCGGTCCCTTACCACCAACGGTTCATGCATCACTGTGAATTTGGGATCCCAATCCTAGAAGAACATTACCTACTCCACCAATGTTGACATCATAACCATATGAGAACATGGTATCACCCCTTATTACTTATATTCATTAATAACCTATTCATCCAAAAAGATCACCAACTTCCATTCCTCCTTTGAATGTCTCTCCCTGTGATCATATATTTTTCTTTAAGATAATCTGTAATAACATTATATTTCGCTGAAGCACAATTCATCTCAAAATATAATTTATAAATATTCTCCAACCAATATATCTATCATATATTAAAATATCAATGAGATAAGTTGTAACATAATCAATTATGGTTCATTTATATAATAAAAATAACATACAAATGAAATATCGGTGTCAAGTATCCAAGTTATGGACAATCGTTGTAGGCTCTATGTGTTGTGTATGCAGGTTTAACCCATGGTGTCATAAATGGAATGACCCTGAACATACTAATCAGTCCCTATACATTAGTATAAATCCAAGACTGGCACTTGAGCAATCATTTTAAACCCCATATCCATTATCATGATCTATAAATAACTTGATAAATAATGTAAGGACTGTCGTATTTATCTTGAAGAATGAATCTTCCCAATGACCTCTATAATTAAACATCACCCCCATATTAGCATGCATGTTCATCTTGGATACCAAAATGGTAGATTCATTAAATGAAACATCTATAATGCATTGCTTAACCTTCAATACTTTTAATATTAAAAAAATCCCCATGCATTCCCAAGGCTTCACATCTCTATGCTTCTCTAAGTCCATAGATATTCATTCATGGGAGAATACATTCCAAAGATGACATAACTCTTGAATCCAAAATTAACACTATAAAATCCTGGCATGGAGGTAATTTACCCTATGTATACTCAACACAATATGTATGTTTCTAGAATGAATATCTAATTTAATTTATTATATTAAAATATCTTGTATGAATTCGACAATGAAGGAGTAAAGGTATGGATAGATTATCATGTTCATGAAAACCATGAAAAGTGCCAGTGAATTTCTTAACCCAAATAGATTCATATTATACTCATATAGTTTTTACTTACTCATTAATTCTATCTTAGTAGTATTATCATATCTGACCTGAAGCTGGTGGTTTCCTAATCATATGCCAATTTTGGGGAACCAATTGGCTCCCTAAAACTAATAAAATAATTCATTGATTATAATAAATAGGAATGTATTTTTCATACACACCTATTAAAACATCCTATACTCTATACACTACCGAAGACTAACATCTTACTTATTTTATAAAAACACTGGAGTACCCTAGGGATATATTCATGGTCTGATAAACCCCTTCACCCTGAAATCCTTGAGATACTCCCTATTTTCCTTCAACATGGTGTGATTCATATTAATTAATTTAATTGATAATGGTTGTCGTAATATCTTAAGTTTCATCTCAATGTCAACCCTTCTATTGGGAGGGACTCCTTACAAATGTTCTGTAAAAAATCATATTAATAGTAAACCACTAGAGGAAAAGAGGAGGAATACCATGATTGATGATAAGTAAGAACCATTCCAAATACCTATTATATAATATATCTATGTTAAATCGGTTCTAGAACTATACTAGTTGTTCCATATACACATTCACTAGTAAAAACAAACTTCACTCCATTATGTGTAGTAATGTATACTCATTCCATGTAGTAGTCAATGTGTACTTGATAATTAGTCAACCAATTTATATTGAAAATCAAATCAAAACTAGTCATTCAATGAAATATAGAATCAAACATATAAATATATTTAGAAACTAACATGGGACACATTGGACATATCTACATAGGATCCACTTTCTTCTCAAAGTGTGTGTCATGAGATAGTACCTCAGATGACAAATTAGCTTAAAAGTCAAATAATGAAAAATATTATTTATATGTAAACAAATGGGATGATATGTTATCAAGAACCTAAGAATATAGTGTATATAGAATCAATATCATACCCCTAATAGTTTATTGTCCCATTCAACCATCATTTATGACCTGGTCTCTTCCATAAACTCTTCTTACCAACAGCTCTACAAGACTACCCATACGACACAAAACTCTCTTGGATCACTGATGTTTTAGTGGCCCGAGTCTACTATTGAGGAACTTATCAAGATCCCTATGTTCTAATATACATCTTCCCCACACCCCTGTGAGTTCTCATATTTAATAACCATAAAAAATAATTAAAATACCCCTTCTTTCCACACTTTCGATACTTGCTCTAATGTATTTTGAAAAAAAATCTATAGTGCATAATATTAATATATTTGAAACATTGGGGACCTCATCCTCTAATATAGGGGAACAAAGAAACCCTTATCTACTCCAATTTTAATTAATTTTTGAATTTTACTTCCTCACCATTATCATCTTATTACCAAAAGAGTCACCCAATAGAATAGTTAGAAGAATTCCAGTCAATCTAATAATAGATGGAATAAGACCTAAACTGTTTTACTCCTCTGTAACATTATCGATCATCAAATATGTGAAATGTAGGACTGGATATGTTTTCAGATAAATGATCCTAATCTAATACACCAACTCTAGTTGAAAGGTGATATAGAAATTTTGATCCTTCAATACATCATTTTTTGGTTTGAGATATGAAGAAAATGCAGTTCCATGGAATAATAAGAGTACACATACACTGACATCAGTCCCTATTGATGTTCCATAGTCTCTTTCGAATGATATAGATACAATGTATTTTATAATAACTCTTTGTATATGAACTATTTTAAAGGATACCTTGTTGATTGTAGAATCCAATAGCATAATCGACCATTACCTTGGAATCAACTCCATTTAAATGAGCACTATGAGACTGAATCTTGTATTTAGTAGTTATACAACATAATCTACAAATAATAAGTTTGGAAAATTTCTCAGAAATATACTCTAATTCATCTTGTGGTGGATCACGAGAATTATCCCTCAGATACGAATTATGACATTCTACTTTCATATTTCCCCATACAGAACATTTTGGTGGAATTGTCTTTAATTCAAAATAAAGGAATATAATTACTGTAATATCTTAATTAAAATATAAATTATTGAAATTTATATTAACACACATGGTATTTATATAAGAATATATATCCTAGGAGGCTACTTATAATGAAAATTATTAAGCCTCGTAGTACAAAAAATGTCTCAAACATGGTTATTTATACATTCACATTAGTCACATTCATACATATACAACATCAAAAAATATACTGCAATGTGCTAATTGATTTATTATATAATACATCATTGAAGAATAAATAATATATCAACACATATAATTGATTTCAATACCAATTTATCATGAAATAGGAGTATATATGACATGTGATCCTAGATGCCCAGTAATGATGCCCGAACTTGCTGAAATCCCAAAAACTGTTACAACAGAAAATACTCGAGATTAGCCCAAAAACATAAAGCCACAACTATAATAGTTGTACCATCATTAGTAATATATAATTCTATCACATAACTGTGTCCCATACATTTACGTGACTCCACTTCATGAGTTTGACACAACATTGCTCCTTTCTACCATACCCCATACGTATTCATGTAGAAATGAAAATGGAAACCTCATCTAATAACACATTGTAACTCCCTAAATCAAATCACATGGTCCAGGATAGTGAGTTTTATGACCTCATGATAACCTCCCATTACACAAGTGGTTTATAACTACATGTTTGGTTCTGAATTATGCAGTAGGTTGATTATACCATTGATATAAAAATCTATATATTATAATAATATCAAGAAATTATAAAAAATGGATAATGGTAAATAAATTACAAAAATTATATAAAAGTTGAAATGTTATGTGTATTAAATTTATAAAGTGTATAAATCTACAGAACCAAAATGTGTTTGTTCAAAAAAAATTGAATAATGAAATAAGAAAATAAACACACAGACTATGATATCAATTAAATTTATTTTATGGTACCATCTTCGAACATCGATCCCCATCTCCATAACTCGCTATTATTGGGCCCTTGCACTTTACTAAATCCTTCATCTTAATGTATCCATACATATCGATATTCAAGTGTACGGTGTGAGTAAAACATAGTAAGAAACCACTAATTCGTCCTTAACATTATTGAGAATACATCATAGGTATTCTATATGACAATAATTAAATGTTCAAGTATGTAAAAACCAACCATGTGATGAGAAATCATGTGTTGACTAGACCACCCCAAAACCGTGATAACCATCCTAAGGCACCATGCTAAAATGAATTTCATAGTGTAATATGTTATCAGGGGTTAGCCACTAAGCCATTATATATCTATATGCAGCAACATGTCCAGAAATCCTTAGGTTGTGCCAGAATTTTTTCGATCGCCATCATTTTCATGGGTCTACACTCAATTCCATCATTCCCCACCACTAACGTGAGATGTAATACATGTTCTTAATATACTATACCTTCCTTAGGATATTGATCTAGACTATTCCACCATTTTAGTATGTCATAGACAATCATCGACATCATCAAATCACACATGTGCCCCCCCCCCTTTAAGGAAAAAATAAGCCACAATGGTCCACTTGTAACATGATACAAGAATAAAAACGTTTATAGGAGAAGAATTCACACATAACTATGAAAATAACATATTTCTATAAACATATAATACCAATAATGGGTCCAAGAATCCATACACATACATGTGGTTGTTATCAAGCATCGGTCTCATGGTATATACATGGACACACATGTAATTAATATCAAACACAGGTGTTGTGGCTACAAATTCACACACATGTGAACAAAATCATGGAAATAACATTATACAAGGTATTTATATGGAAACGAACTTCCTACCATAATCACAATAAGAATAAATGATATTTATCCATAGAACCATGACCGTACAATAACTAGAACAATTCCACACACCAAGGATCCCTATAAACATTCCTAATTATATAAAAACAATATTACAGATAAAAATTTAAGAATGGTATGGTGATATGGACTAGAACAAATTCAACTAATTCAGTGACAAATATCATCAATGATAGATCTGGATCTTGTCCAAGAAATGGATTCTAACTCTCTAGATCAGATACTCATCTCCTAAGAGACTAATAATTATTCATTATGTCATGAATAATATGTATATATCAAGCTAAAACAACATTAATCCATTTTAAATTATAGAATAACATGTTTATTGGTGATAGAGTTAAATTATATTACCTTGTGGAATTGATCTATTGATCTAGTATTTAAACATTGAATAGAGAAAAATGAGGAGTCCAAAGTCATAATAAAACCCCCTGCAACTATCCAAGTAGAATAACAGTCAATACATAGTAGTTAATTATCATGATTGGGGTTCCTAGTGAAAACATATGCACTCCCTTGATAAAATGTTCATCAGCAAACCATAGGGGAGAGAGTGGTACTCAGTGGTTTTCCAATAGATCCATCATCTATCCAATGGGACCTACAAAAATGAATTTCTTTTTCCACCACCATCATCTATCCATTGATTCTATATCGACATTCTCATGTCACACAATACCCCTTCCCCAACACTTCTAGTTCCCAATTTTCAAGGCCTCAAACATGAATTGTGCACACCTTAAACATAGAACTAATGCAATGAAAATATTCTGAATCAAATAAATCATGTAAAATGAATTGGGGATGTAAAAATGTTGTATAAGATGACCGATAAATTCCATGGCCAAGATACGCAATGATAGATTTAACCATTTTAAGGTTACATCATTTGGTTTTACATAGGAGGTAGAATTGATAGATTTTATGGGGAAAAGGTTGATTTTATAAGCTTAGTTTAACATTATTAGGGGCCAGTATAGGAAAAACCTTATGGTCCAGTTATGGAATATTAATTTTAATAAGGTATGAACAAGATGTGTTTTATATCTTGTTTGGGTGAGATTCCGTTATCCATATCCAATTTTGGTGTCTGAGATTTATTTTTTATTTTATCTCCCACTAACTCTAAATTTTGATGCTAACGATTATTATTATTAGTATTGTTGTTTATTATTATTATTATTATTAAATAATACTATTGTGGGAGGTTTAGGTGTGGTGGGTTTTGGGATTATATCCCTAGCTAAATCCTAGTAATAGTTATAATTTCATCCTTTATGTTTGTTGAAAGACATCATGAATTGTTGGTGATTGTCATGACACGTCCCTTGGGGCCCGTGTCGTGACTAGAACAAGCCAACCATCCATAGGCCAGGAGATGGTGACTTGCAATGGAAAGGCAAATCCCTAAAATGGGAAGGCCTTATATCTAAACCTGTACAAACTCGCAGAGTAGAATGCAACAAGAGGCAACTAGAAAGACTAGAATGAAACAAAATCAATTGTGAAGTAAACTGATGTAGTAAATAGTGATGAAAGTAAAGGGGGTCGGAATACATGTCCAGCTGGAAAAAGTATATGTACAACCGAATTTTTTTAAAAAAGATGAATATTTAAATGTATCTCATGGATCATCCAACATGGATCCTTATGGAAGGGTAGGTACAACTCACGATCTGTATTCACTGCATCACGACATCCCAAAAAGGGCCAGCTCTAAGCACCACCAAATCCTAGCTCCCACATCCTCAATCAATGTTGTATGTCATATTCACCTAACAAAACATGGAGTGGGAGAAGCTTGTGCAGGGGTGAGTATAAGGATACTCAGTAGGGACCTCGTGACCCCTGTAGGTCTCCTAGATTTCCATAAAGGAAAAACCACAAAGCATGAAGTAAAAGTACACAACACAAGATAGCATACAACATGTATCACTTTAGGTCAAGGATAGAAGGGTTATCACAATATCTAACTCCTCAGTTGCAGGATAACTACTCCTCCTATCAATTACAGTGGGAATGTAGGGACACACAGTGCCACATCCCACAATCCTCGAACTGTTGTGGTACCCATCCCTGATGGGTAACGTGGGAACACTAGGTGACAGGGAGCCACTTCCCACCTAGGCTGAACTGAGGTACTTCTCCTTTCAAGTACCATGGGTCCGCCAGGTCACACAAAGTCTCTCCCCACCGTGGGCCTAATGGCACACACAGAGCCACTTCCCACTATGTCAATCATCAAGAAGTCTTCAGGTCTCAGCCAACCGTAGGGTTTTATACATAGTTTGCTTGTAATAACCCTTCCTAAATCCACTATCTTCATAATGAAATCCATTTAAGTCACCATAATTTAATCCAAAATATCTTCCTCTTCAAGGGAGTCCCAAAGCCGCAAACTACTCGTGAATCAGATGCACAGTTTGAGAGATACGAGCATTTTAGTGCCGAGGGCCTAATTGGATTCGTATATGATCCAACCCGAACATGCCCCAACATCATCCAAAACTCCGGTGGGTTCCCTAAAAAATGACCACCTAGTCTTAAGAATCCTGATACTAAAGACTGTTTGTCAAATAGACGTTCGGTTTAGAAGTTAGGGCTCATTTTTTGTAACATGATGGTATTGGGTCCGCCTCTGGTCTTCCTTGGTCAGAACGACCCGACCCGGTTCCTCATATGCTGATTGGGATTGATCGTTGTCGATCCAGGCCTACTTGGGTCTAACCCTACCTAGTTCTAGACAGCTCGCTGGGCCCAGCTCGACCCAGGTGGGCCGCAGGTTAGGCTGCTGGGCCGCGGGTCGGCCCGCTGTTCAGCCCACTGGTTGGCCCCCTGCGCTGACCTGGTGGTGCCACCCGCCTGATGGCACAGCCTGCTAGAGACACCCAGACCCAGAGCATCCAGGTAGGGATGACGTGGCGCAGATCCACATCAGCGGGTCAACCCAAGGGGGTTGTCCCAACACGGCGCCACGTGGCACTGTAGGTCCTCCACACTGCAGCCATCAAGCTACGGTCTTGCCAATACTGCGCGCCCCATCCACCAGCCGCCTATCAAACTGGAGACGCCCTGCTCCAACTATGGTCGTCTTAGGCTACGGCCTTGCTGCCGTGTGGGCGTGCTGCTAGGGGTGTGCCCCACCACTTCTCTGCCAGCTCCATCGCAGCCAGCCGACATGCCGGTCAAACTCTCTTCCAGTCGTTTTGGCTGATGATCTATGACCCTCCTTATTAATTAGAGGTGTGCAATGGTGCACCGCACCCCCATTGCAGATGGTCGATGTCGGCCGCTCCGATGATCGTCGTGGCTTTTTGTTGTGTCCTCCTCTTGCATCATGTATCGACACACTATCTACCACGTATCCGGTCAGAGTCATCATGATGTTGGTCTTCCATGAAGTCACAAAGTTGTAACAAATGTAGAAAAGGGTCTGGGCTGGGTTCATTAGGATCATGCCTTCTGCATGATCTTGTAACACGAGGGGGTTAAGGGTTTAATAAAAATTGAATTAAACAACAATATAAAAACCACAATATTCCCCAGAAGAACTCCCGAAAAGACGAATGAATCGAGGGTCAACCCGTTAGTTGGTTAACCCGAATTCTTCGTATAATTACATGAACAAGGAAGAGTGAAAAATGCACAGACAAAATAACCACTACCTCGAAACATTGGATAGCTCTTTCATTTGAGGGAGTATCATTGTTCTCTGTCCTCACAACAAGCTGTTGCGTGGAACTGCTCAAACAACAAACTCTGGTTCAGGGTTTTGGTGTTTCATGTCACATCCTATTGGGATCGGCTCCATCTTTTAAGGGATCAGCGTTACGGTACTCCAATAACACTTCGTTTCATGGAGACTATTGTCTGATACCCCTCCCCAAAAACTGTATTTATAGGTGAAGAGGAGGGTAATTAACGACATGGGTAATTAATGGGGGCTCATAAATTAGGAACCTTCTTAATTCCCCATGGACGTCTTTACAAAGGATTTGGCAAGTCAAGATATTCATTTGCCTAACTCAACGCGGGTCCCATACTCCGCTTGTCCATTGGTGGAAAAAAATAAAAACTAATAATTAAATTATTTCTTTCCTTTTCTTTTTAATGTCACAAAACTTAACTTCTTCTTGGGACCTTTTACGGTGAATGTAAAGTCTCCCTTAAGTGAATCTCGATGCTATAGATTCAATGGTTCCATTAGATTTTTAATCTGAGCACCAGTTCAAAAGCTAGAAAAAAATCCAGTTACGCATTTACTGAACATACCATAAGAAATTTATGAAATTAAATTCCAGAAAATTGGACCTCATATTCACGCGCTGTAAATTTTTTTGGACTCATTAAATTCTATATAATTTAAAAAACATTACATTGAAAATCTGGGACTTTACATTCTCCCTACCTTAGGTATTTTCATCCCTGAAAGCCACAAAAAAGACTATAGAAACAAATGGAGGTACTAAGCACAAATATGATCCTCCCACACCAATGTTCCCTCCTGGAGGTTCTCGTGCTTCCAACAAATGCACACTAGAGGTATCGACCACCTACAAAGGACTCGCTCTTGCCGATGCTCAATATCCACTGGAACATTTGTAAACCTCTCCCCATCATCCAAGTCTATATCTCCATGGTCGATGATGTGAGAGGGGTCGTGCACGTATCCCATCATCTAGGATATATGGAAGACGACAAGTAACCTTTCAAACTATTATGGATGTGCCAAGTGGTATGCCACCTTGCCTATCCTCTGAAATATCGGAAAAAGTCCGATAATACTCGATGATAACTTATCGTCTCAGCCATAGCTTCATAGTCCTCGTAGAGGATAGATTTCAAGAATATGTGGTCCCCCTCCTGTACATTTAAAGGCCCCAACCTTCCTATTAGTATTATAATTCTGTCTGCTCTACGCAGTCTTCATCCGCTCCTGGATGGTCCGCACCTTCTCAGTGGTAGCTCGTACCAACTCTGGGCCCAGAAGTGATTACTCACCTGGGTCTGTCCAGTATAGTGGTGATCTGCAAGGTCAGGAGTACAAGGCCACGAATGGAACCATACTGATGGTGGATTGGTAACTGTTATTGTAAGAAAACTCTACCAAGTCCATGTGATCCTCCATACTGTTGAAAAAATCTTGGACGCATGCACGAAGCATGTCCTCCATCATATGTATGGTCCGCTCTGTCTAACCATCTATCTAAGGATGAAAGGCAGTGCTCAAACGTATCTGTGTACCGAATGCCTCCTACAATCCCTTCCACAATGGGGATGTGAAACGTGTATCACAGTCCGATATGATCATCGATGGTACCCCATGGAGTCATCCAATCTCTTGTATGTAGAGGAATTATATGCTCTCTTCTAATCCCTTCTCTCTAATAGGTAGGAAGTGGGACGACGTGGTGAGTCAGTCAATGATAACCCAGATGGAATCAAGTCTCATGAATTTACGTGGAAGCCCTATCACAATGTCTATAGGGATCCCATCCCAATTCCACTTCAGAACCTCTAGTGTTTGTGCAATGCATGATGGAACATGATGCTCGGCCTTCACTTGATGGCAAGTGAGGCATCATTAAAAAGAACTCTACTACAGCCTACTTCCTCTCTGGCCACCAGTGTTGATGCTAGAGTTCTTGGTACATCTTCACCACACCAAGATTTACCGCCAGAGGGGATTTATGGAAATCCCTCAACACCTCTTCCCATAGCACCACTGGTACCAAGGTATATCCCCTGTAGAGGATGAATTTCTCCCCAAATTCAAATAATCTATCAGGTGCTTGTCCCGAGGATATCTAAGCATGTCATACCCATAGTCAACATCCCCATGCATCACCTCTATAACTTGATGAAGATGTGGGGGAGTGACAGTCATAGATAAGAGGTGAGGAGTACCATGTCTATCCACAAAGGATATCTGCGATGTGGCTAACTATTGTATCACATCACTCAGCAAGTGCTGGCTAGACCTCCTGCTTAGTGAATATGCTACCACGTTCCCCTTTCCAATAGTATAGACTATCTAAAACTCATAGTCCTAGAGGAACTCTAGCCATCACTGTTGTCTCAGGTTCAGGTCCTTCTGATAGAAGATATTCCTGAGACTCTTGTGATCAGAGAAGACCATAAAACATTCTTCGATTAGGTAATGCCACCATATCTTGAGGTATAAGACCACTAATTCTATCACCAAGTCAGGTGCAGCTTAGTTCTTCTCATGTTGTCTCAATATTCGCGAGCCATAGGAGATCATTGCATGTTATTAAATCAGGACACACCCAAGTCTGATCCCAGATGCGTCGCAGCAGACTACATACCCCACACTCTATTCTAGTAGCCTCAATATGAGAGCTCTAATCATTCTTTGTCTCAGATTCTAGAATATCGGTTGGAATCTCTCCATCCATACGAAGGGATACCACTTATTCATCAAATTAGAAAAGGGTTCCACAACTCTATAAAAGACAATCATAAATCTTCGGTAGTATCCGGACATCCCTATGAAACTTTGCAACTCGGTCATAATCTTGGGTGGCTACTAAGAAATAAAATCCTATATCTTATTTAGATCCACCACAACCCCAGCCTCAGAGATAACGTGTCCTCAAAAGTTTACCTCTCTTATCCTGAAGTGGAACTTTGAGAGTTTACCATACTTTTGGTGCTCTTTGTGTGTATCGAGGACTATCTTCAGATGATATGCATGATCCTCCTCCCTCTCTATGTATATCAGTATGTTTTCGATGAATTCTACTACAAAATGATCATGGAATTGCTGGAAGATTTTGTTCCTGATTCCCATGAACACTACAGGGTCATTGGTCACACTGAAAGTCAAAACCAAGATCTCATAGTGGCCATTCCAACATCTAATGGTTGTCTTCTGCATATTCTCATCTCGTTCCCTGAGCTGATGATAGCCTGATCTGATTTTATATCTTCGAAAACCAAAGTGATACCATCAGCTGATCAAAATGATCATCAATTCCTATATGTGGATACTTGTTCTTTATGGTCAACTGGTTTAGGCACTGATATTCCACACATAGTCTCAAACTCTCGTCTGCCTTCTAGGAGAAAAAAATCGGGGCTTCCCACAGAGAAACACTAGGTCTTATGAACCCCATTTCCTGTAATTCCTCCAATTGTACCCGTAACTCGTGTAGCTCTGTAAGAGCCATCTGATATGTTGGTGAAGATATTAGTCTCATCCCAAGGTACAATTCAATGCAAAAGTCTAACTCTCTACATGGAGTTGGTCATGGGACATCATCAGGGAAGAAATCGGCATACTCTTCCCCCACTATAGGATAGCTCGAAATCTCAACATCAACTACCCTGAGGGTAAGTTTTTCCAACTAATCATTGATCAACTAAACCCTCCCCTGGGTAAGTCCGTCTTATGCTGCAAAGGTTATGTTCTCTCCGGTGATGGAAAACCTGGTCCCATCGATGCGGACGCACCGCACATTGCGCCTAATACAGTCGATCTGAAGCATCGACTGTGGACAACCAGTCCATACTCAAGATGTCCCCATAAGGCCTCGACGTTGCTACTAGGAGATCCTAGCCAATGTTCTCACCTCCTAGAGTAAGCTCACATTGATGACACTAGTGTGTAATCGTTGAATCTTCTCCTGTAGGAGTCTCTAGCCACAAGGATCGATCCAACGGCTCCGTTAGAATCTCGGAGCTCCCAATGAGGGTCGTGGCAATAAAAGAGAGATTGGAACCTGTGTCTACAAGAACTACTGCTTGGTGGAGTAGACATAGATCGTACCTCTAATCATCTCCGGAGTGCCCTGGATGTAGGCCTCACCTGCCTAGAGCAGAGATCGACCCTGTCCACCTACTCCATGGGGTCAGGGTGGAGCTCCTGGAGGTGGTGGAGGTAGGTCCTCGAATCTTCAACCACCTACAGCATGACTTGCTCCCCTGTCATGTTCACCACCCTGCAGACCTGTTCGCTCGAACCTCTCCCTCTTTCTTGGTAGTGTTTCAACCATCATCTAGTCATCCATACGGATGGTCAGGCAGTCACCAGCCATGTGGCCATATCCACCCCATGTAAAGCACTGTCTGGCTCCCTACTGTCCCCCTATGGACTGGGAGGCTCGTACATCTGACTCAGAGTCTTAGGGTATCACACATAAAGACCTAAACTTCTTGGAACCATGTGCATGATGCCTACTACCCGTAGAAGTCTCTGCTACCTGGGGTATGCTGGCGGCTCTAGCTGTCGGTGCCTGCTCTGTCAGGAAGCTCTCTACAAGAAGGGCCCGCTCCTGAACTCTATCATTGGTGGGGATGCTGAGGGTCACCACTGAAGCTCTCATATCCTTCCTGATCCCATGCTCAAAGTCCTGAGACATGAATAAAGGGTCTCGAAACATATTCGTATAGTGGAAAGAAAACTCTCTGAACATTTCTAATTTCTCAGCCACTTTCATGCTGCTCTGATGAATGTGAATTAGCTCGTGAAGTCGCATAGAGTGCAATGTCACTGGGAAGAACTCCTTTTGGAAAAATATTATAGAATTAAACCAAAGTGAGGGTAATCTAATTGTGAACCTAGATGGTCAAGCTCTACCATATCCCACCGGATCCTTGCAGAAGGCTCACAACAAAGATCGCCATATGTTTGGGTGGTCTCCTTACTAAGTAGAAGACCCGCTTCATGGCCTCCATCAAGTCCTCAGCAACTACATGGTCTGTCTCACCCCTGAACCTAGGAGGTCTCTGCCTATGGAACTCATGTAGGGTGCTAAGCCTACGAACTTCATCCACTAGAACCATCGGTAGCAGGGGCAGTCCATCGGGTGGTGGTAGAACTGGGGAACCACCCAGTGGGGCCATCTCAAACACTAGCCTCTGGATAGATTCCTCATTGCTTAGAGGGTTTTCCTCATGCATCTAGATCCTATAAGTTCATCCTCATGGAGGCATCCAAAGATAAATCAAAGATTTTCCATAGTTGGAAAATTATACCAGGTGAGCTGTCTTATATTCAAAATCAAAAAACTAAAACCCAACCAGTATTTTCATGCATTGAGCTGAAAAGCAGGACTCAAGGTTCCACTGTATGGATACGTTGGCCGCCGCACCGACCCTAGACTCCCCGAACCTAAAATCCAGACTCGTAACACTCAACACTTTTGTTTTAAAAAAAACACAGGCTTCTGTTCTCTGAGGTAGAACCAACCACAATTGATACCACTTGGTCACGACCCATCCCCCGGGGCCCATGCTGTGACTACCTCAAATCCGCCTTCCATATGCCAGGGGCTGGATAATAGCACTAGAAAGGCGTATCCCAAGAATGGGAAGGCATTGACTTTAAACCGGAACAAACTCACCTACAAGAGGCAACCACATAGATTAGAACACAACAAAAGAAACTATGAAGTAAACTATTGTAGTAAAGAGTGCGGAAAGTAAAGGTGGGCCAGAATACAAGCCCAACTGGAAAAGGTACATGTAAAACCAAAAAAGTACAAAACAAATAAAAACTGGTAGGAAGCTCTTGGGTCATCCTCCATGGATCCTACCTGAAGGGTAGGAACAGCTCATGATCTGTAGTCCCTATGTCTGATCATGCCAAAAAGGTCTAGCTCCAAGCACCGCCTAGTCCATGATCACTCTACATCAATCAATTATGTACGTCGTATGCACCTGACACAATAACCTGCAGTCGAGGACCATGCAGGGGTGAGTATAAAGATACTCAATATGAACCCCAAGACCTCTATAGGTCTCCTAGATTTACATAATGTAAAACCACAAAGCATTAAGCAAAAAAGTACACAACACAAGTCAGATCACACCACGTATCACTTTAGGTAAAGGATAGAAGGGTTATCCCATCACCGAACTCCTCAGCTGCTGGAGAACTCCTCATCTATCAAGTACAGTGGGCCTTCTAGGTCACATAGAGATGCTTCCCACTCACTGAGAACTGTTTTTGTACCCATTCCTGATGGGTACCGTGTGCATGCTGGGTCACACAGAGCTGCTTCAAACTGTGGGCATGCCGGGTCACACCGAGCTGCTTCAAACTGTGGGCATGCCGGGTCACACAGAGCCACATCCCACCATGGCCGAACTGGGATAATCCTTCTATCATGTATTGTGGGTCATCCAGGTCACATAGATTTGTTCCCCACTATGGGCTTGCTGGGTCACACAGAGCCACTTCGCACTGGGCAAATCGTCGAGCAGTCTTCAGGTATCATCCAACTGCATGGTTCTATACATAGTCTTCATGGGATAACCACTCCTCAAGACATGATACACATCATGATATCCATGTAATTCACCAAAAATTAATCCAAATGATCTGTCTATTCAAGGGAGTCCAAAAGCTGCAAATGACTCGTAAATCATATGCACTGTATTCGATATACGGGTGTTTTAGTGTCGTGGGTCTGGTAGGATTCTTATACGATCCAACCCAACCATGCCTAAACATTCTCCAAAACTCAAGTGGAGACCCTAAAAACAATCACCTTTTCGTAAGGATCCTGACTCCACAAACGGATCATCAAATAGATGTCTGGTTTAGCTGTTACGGATGGTTTTGTGTATCAAGACGGTACTGGGTCCGGGTCTGGTCAGCCTCAGTCCAATCGGCCGGACCCGGATTGGCATGGGCCGACCTGGATCAACCTGGGTCGATCCGAGATGAATCGAGTATGACCCGACATGGGTCAACCCAGCCCATTGGGACCAGCTCGACCCGACTGTGCTGCGGGTCAGGTTGTTGGGCCACGGGTCTGCCTGCTGGGGGGCGGGTCGGCCTGCTGGGTTGACCCACCGGTGCCACCCAACTGGTTGTACGGGTAGCCAAATACATCCGGATGTGGGGCATCATGGTCCGGATAACGTGGAATGGATACACGTCAGTGGGTCATCCCATTGGGGCTAAGCCGAAGTGGCGCCACGGGGTGCCACGGGTTATCCGGATCGTGGTCATTGCAGGCCGCGACCTTGCTGCTGTGTTGGCGCGCCATTGGAGGCACACCCCACCTCAGATCATCTGGCTCTGTCGCGGCTAGCCAGCGTACCGACCGACTTCTCCTACAGTCACCATGGCTGACGAGTTGTGGCCATATTATTTTATCAGCGGCGCACGACTGCACATTGTGTCCCCACCACAGTCGGTCATTGTCGGGAGCTCGAATGACTACTGCAGCTTTATGCTGCAGCCACCTCTAGCGGTGTGCATTGACGCGCTATCCACCACATATTTGGTCAGTTTCATCGTGATGTTGGTAATCCATAAAGGCACTAGGATATAAGAAATGTAGTAGAGGGTTTGGGACGAGTTTGTTAGGCACACGCCCTCTGTGTTAGCTCATAACACGGTGGGTTAAGTGTTTAAAAAGAATTGAAATAAACAATTAGATATACCACCACAATATTCCTCAAGACAACCTACTGTAAAGATGAATGATTCATGGTTTAACTCGTTAGTCGGTTGACTAGTGTTATTCATATAATTTCACGAATTGGGAAGAGGGAAACAAAAATTCACAAATGAAATGACCCCTACCTGGAAATGTTGGAGAGTGATTGCGGTTGAGGGAGTCTTGTTGTTCACCGTCCCCGCTATAAGCCGCCTCCTGCCACCGATCAAACATCAATCTCTGGTTTGGTGTTTCGGTGTTCCACATCCCCTCTTAATGGGATTGGATCCATTCTCTAAGGGCCCGGTGTTATAGTACGCCTACAACACTTCATTGCTAGGAGAAACTTGTCTGATAACCCTCCCCAAGCTCCATTTTTTTAGGAGGTAGGGGGAGGGTATGTAACGACATGGGGAATCAATGGGGGATCATAAAGTAAGAACCTTCCTAATTACCCAATGACATCATTACATATGATTTGGAATGTCAATAAATTCATTGGCCTGACTCACCGTGGGTCCGACACTCTGCTTATCCATAGGTGGAAAAAATGAAATATAAATTAATAAAATTATTTTATTTCATTTCTTATAAAATTCACAAAACATAACTTCTTCTCAGGACCTACTGTGGTCAATGTAATTTCTCCCTTAAGAATATCCCAGTGCTACGGATTCAACGGTGCCCTCAAGATTTTTAATCCAATCACCAGTTCAAATGTTTGAAAAAAATATGGTAACATGTTTACTGAACTTACCTTAAAAAGTTGTTCAGAAATTAATTTTGGGCACACCGGACCTCAGATTCATGCGCCATAAATTTTATCGGACTTGTAAAATTACATATAATTAAAAACAATTAACATAGAAAATATGGATCTTTATATTGTTAGTGGTAATTGTGGTGGTATTGTTGTTCTATTATAATTTTTTTTGATTTTTATTATTGTTGATGATGTTTTTGTATTTTTTTGTGGTTTTCCTAATTTTTTCTTGTTCCGTTTTGTTCCTATTTTCAGTGTTTTTGTTGTTATATATATTTAATTTATTATCATCTTTAATATTTTTGTCTTTGTTTTTTTAATCTTTCACTTTTTTCTATTGTTTTTATTATTGTTATTGTTTTTATTACTGCAATTTCAATTATTATTATTGTATTTTATTTACATATATAATTTATTTTTTTCATCCTAGTTATTGTAATTGTAATTTTTTATTAATCATTGTCTATATAGATATCATTATCCATTATATCATTACTATGATTGTTCTTATTATTGTTATTGTTTTTATTATTTTTATTGTTGATAATGATGATGAATATAATGTTATTATTTTTGAAGATAATCTATATGTTTTTATTAAACCTATTTTATTATGTTACTAGCGATATTATTATTGTAATTATTATTGTGGTTTTTTTAATTGAGTAATTTATATTATTGTTTTTTTTGTCATTGATGTTGTGGTTTTTTATATTACTAATTTTTTTTCCAGGTTCGTTTCCATTGTTGTTTTCATTTTCTGTGGTAGTTGTGGTTTTTCTATTTTTATTATTTTTTTTCTGATACAATTGTTTTTGTTTCTTTGGTTGATGTTGTTTTTTTCATTATTCTTGGTTTTTATGATCCATCTGATACTTCTATTTTTTGCATCATTTTTTTCATTTTCATTTTTTTTGTTTTAATTTTTATTGTCATTGTTATTTTTTGATTTTTGGTGTTTTTATTATTTTCACTATAGGGTTTTTCTTGTTTGTTTATTTTTGTTGTGTTTAAAAAAAATTCATCATAATTTCCATCATTATCATTTTTTGTAATTATTATTCTTATTGTTGTTTTTTAGGTTATTTCTATCCTGGTGGTTATTATTTTTGTTTCTTCTACTTTTTTTTATTTCTGTTATTATTGTCTTTATTGATTCATGTGGAAAGAACATAATGTCAAGTTCACACATTCTATTTCCCACTAATTCCTTTCTTGAAAATACATACCAACATCTCTCTCATATAAAAGGATACTAAAACTCTGATGAACACTCTCACTAGTTCTTACCCACAATATAACTCATTCATTCCTAAACCATATGGGTCTACTACCTCATACAACCCAAATGAAAAACAAAAATCATTATCAAATGAGTCAAGCCCTACCAAACCATGGAACAAGCTCTAAACCAATAAATCATGTTATTATCATAGGTGGATATTTTCTGTGTGAAAGCATAGTAATGATTCATTCTATACATACCTGAGGAATCTCACTAATTTTAAGGCCTACCACAAGATCACCAACCATTATTTTATCATTCCAAAAAAACTTATCTTCCCATTCTCTAAAAAAGCACTGAAATTGCACCCAGAAATTTCAAGGCTTTGCAATAAACTGGTCTTTCTCTTTAGTAACGGGACATGATACAAAGCCCAAGACATTACACCCGCCATTTCTCAACCATCATAGGTTATCCAAAAAAAGTTCGATAATGTATAATTTCACCTAGAATATATTTAATAAAACCCTATATATGTTCTTATTTAAACTTTTTGTTGTCAAACTCTTCTCTTTAGATTAACTCTCATGCATAGTCTTCTATTATAGTGTCTCTTTCATGGTATAAAATTCATAGAGCATCCCATCAAGGTTTTATATACATCCCATAATAGATTGAATATTCATTTTCTAGGGAGGAAATAATAATGATATATATGAATCTTCGTCAAGGAAATGTTATGTTTTAGATATTTATAAGGATACTAACAAGTTATTTGGGAAATTTTCATATAAATAACAATATTGAAAATTGAATTCTTATGATGGATTATCCAAAATAGTTTATAATTTCCTCACAGATAGTATACAAGATAGAATTATTTTTGGAAGACTACATAAAATAGGCATTCCCACATTGTAATGTAATATGAATTAAATTATTTTATCTTCAATAATTATGTCCTTGTAATATTAAAGTATGATTAAATATTTTTATACAGTTCATAAGAGTAACATGGGTAGTGGAAGATTAGAAGTTACTATGTAGTAACCTTGTGTTTTACTATATAATTGGGAAATTTTTTTAGTGTTCTTTTATTTAAATAGTTTAAGTCCATATTGGGATCATTTAAATTGGTTTTGTGGGTTCTATTAGCCTTTTGATGTTTAATCTTAGTTTGGAAACTAATAGAACAAACCAAATGTGATACTATGTTTTTTATTTTATTAAATTTATTGTTTTCCATTTTTAATTTTAAAATCCTAAATTTCATTCTCCCTTAATCAAAAAAAATCACATGTCTCTCTATCTTGGTAGTAATCCCCAACATGAAACCTCCCCCCTTAGGCCACCTCTTCAATGGTAATATGACATGACCTTTTTATAGAGTAGTGTCAGTTCATTTAGATAGGAACATATCTTCCAATTCTTCAGTTTTTCTTCTTGGTTTTCCCTCACAATCATATTTTCCCCTCAGATGAACCATACGGGTACTATAATAACATAGGTTTATGTATTTATTTGTTTCTAGGTAATGAAATTCCTTCTTCGAGTTCAATTTATACGTTAGTTGAAATAAAAACCTTTCAGCTCAGATTTGAGAAATATTTTAACATTGTATAGTCATTCAATTAAAAAATTATTTACTATATGGATTTTTAACTTGTGCTTAAATTCCAAAATAATATTTTTATTTGTTTTTAATGATATTATTGGGTGAAAACTGGGTTTTGTTTTATTTTTTAACAAAATTATTGGTTTTAAATATTTTAAAGGTTGTTTCAAATATTATTTTCATTAAAAATTCCTACCGATAGATTTAATTATTTCATTAATGATATTTAAGGAAATATTTTAAATATATAAATATTTTTGGGGATTTAAATTGGATTTTACACTATGTTTTACATGAAATTTCATGTAATACATAGAGTTCCATCTATTTTAAAAATGTTTCTTGAACTTCATGAAATTGAGTAGGATATTTCCTATTATTGTGACCTTTTGGGTAATGAAATAAATCAATGCTTCCTTTTTATACATTTTCACATTTTTATGGAATGTGTATTGATTATTTAAAACAATTTAAAATATGTTCTGATAAAAATTTTGTGTACTAAAATGTATTTAATTATGTATTTGAATTTTAGTTTTTTGAAGTATATTTGAAATGTGATTTCAAATAGTTTATTACCATGGGTGAAATGGCTCATCAAATTGAGCCTTTTGTTTTAAAAGGAATGTATGAAACATTAGATTGTTTCTCCAAATTTTTTATGACCCTTAATGGGGATCATGTTTTTGTTGTTCCCATTGTGTCTCATAACTCCTTAGGGAATGTTTGGAAAAATTTTGTCATATTTTGAATCTTATGCATGAACATGAGAGGATTTTTCCTTGTGAGGGTTTAATAGGTGAGTTGTGATAAACATTCCAATGTTTTATAAATGTTTTCTGCGAACATTGATTATTAAACTCCTTTTGTTTCCAATCGTGTGAAGTCCATGGAAAATAATTAGAGGTACGAGTTAGTGGAATCCCCTATATAGTATTATTTTTACTAAGGAATTTTTCTTGGTTACACCTCATTGATAATATTGGGAGGGGTAGTGGAAAATATGAACTATAATCCTTTTAGTAAAACATGGAATTTTTAAAATCGTAGGAGGTTTTATTTATAGATAGTGTAATATGACAACTAGAGATGTGTATTAGATCAATAGTGTTAGATAATTATATTTTTTCAATTTGGACTATGTTACAAGTGTTCCAAGATGATATCCTTGATTCAAAAATCCTACTTTATAATGATTTATGGGATTTTTATTCATTGGTTACATCACTAAACTACTCATTCTTAATTATAATAGTATACAATTTAGAATTTCTTATGGGTATGAGGTTTTAGTTCCTATTTGGTCTTGTACAATTTTTTTAGTTTGTGTGTACTTATAAAATTTGTTGTGAAATTATTTTTAAATCATTGTGTTTTTTAAATGCAAAACATATGTTGTTTTGAAAATTCATTTTAACCAACATGTGGGAAACAATATTGAAATTCTGTATTTTGGTCATGGATTTTTGAATAAATTATTTTCTCCAATTTCAAAATTTTTTAATGAAAATCATTATTTAAGTGTTGGATTGGAAATTATATTTTTATTCCATATGAGACTTATTGGTTTTTCCAATGGTTTTTACCATTGTTTGGAAAAATGTTTTTGGATCTGGCAATCTTTTCCTCTTTAAAATGAAGTGGTATATTTTTTAGAAATAGTTTTTTAAATGATGTTTTGTTTTCTATAATGATTATATGAATATATATATATTACAATCTTCACTAAAAATATCTAAAATAGAATATTTAGTTAAAGTATTGGAATGTGGTAAGGATAGTGGTGTCCAACTAAGATTGTCTAAGCTCATGCCTCTATTACATTTTAGTTACATGTTTTGGTTCATCTTATAACTCTTTTTAGACACAGATTTTTTCATAGTATGGTTTGTCCATATGGATCATGAAAATGTAATAATTAATGATTCGTGATATATTTTACCATGTTTCATTAGATAATTTGGTCTTTACTACTTCTAGTTATATTTAGTTGTTGGAAAATAATATCAATTGAGGTTTTAGTGAAAAAATGGGTTATTTATATAGGGGAATTATAGGGTATCTAGGTGTTTATTTTTATATCGAATATAATTTTTGTTTTTTATAAATATCATATTTCTTATTTAAATGTTTTTTTATTGGATATAAATATCTGCATTATAGATGGGACATGTTATATTTACAAGTTAATGTTTTTAAATTATTTCTCTCGGTTTTAAGAATTAAATCATTCCAAATTGTGTAGTTTTCAGAATCAATAATTAGTTTATACCCCTTGGGGACTAGGAATTCCCTTTCGGCTAGTGTTGAACAATATCGAGCATCATGTTATCTAGTAGGCAGGTATGGTTAATTAAAATGTTTTTTAAGCCTATATTCCTTGGTTGGGACCTATGTTTCATGATATACATTTTCTAATTTTCTTGTTTCATGGTTGAATATACTTATAATTTTTCATTGTAACTTGAGTGAATGTTGATTTAAGCATCTATCTATCTCTTTCATGACCTCAACGTCAAGGTGTCATGGGAGGTGGATTTTGAATTTTATTATTTCATTTTAATTTTAGATGTTAGTTGTTTTAATCATAATTTTTATTAGATTTGTCTTATTTTAAGTCATAATTTTTGATTTTGGATATTTATGGAATGGGGAATCATATTGTAAGGTTTTCTTATTAGTATGGATGAAATGTGTGGTAATCAAACATTGTTTACCAAACACGCACTATAGACAATTACATGATTGATATGTGGTTATCAAAAATGGTTCCAATTCAATAATTTTATTATATAATGTTTGGATTCACTTTTTATAACCCTTAACTATTGTTTTATCAAGATGTTGTATGAAATTAGAAGAGGATCAAGGTAGTTCTAGTGATATTTTACATCATTCGAGTTTATTTTGGTTTAATGTTTTGTTATACATTTTTATATGTTATTTCATGTGTGTTGTGAAAATTAATTTGAGGATTTGAAAAGAGGATTCCAATTTAAATATTATATTTAGTTTTAAATAAGGCCTCAGTGATTTTATTGTTAAATTGATGGTTTCATTTTGAAATTATAAATGTGTTTCATTATTAAATCGGTTTAATGTGTTTGGACTTCAATATATACCCTATGTGAAATGTTTTAATTGTAATTGGTTATGTAATAAAGATAATGTGGTTTGGTAAATCAATGATAAATATTAAAATGTGGGTGCTCATTTTATAAGAGTGTGGTAATTTTTTCAATTTTTAATTTTTTTTCTTCTTTAAGTTCTACACTAGGAAATGGTATGAAAATGTTAAATGATTTGACATTTCATTCAAAAATAAGAGTTTGTTATTATGATAAAATATTTTAGGTGTTTTAGTTATAAAAAATTAAATTACATGTTCAATTATTTTTGGAATTAATTGAATTAACCAAGTCAAGTTTTGGAATTGTAATGAAATTAGAAAATTGTTTATGCTTTAATTTTCTGAAAGATGAATATATTTTCAATGGTTATATGGACTTGAAAATGTGTTTTGGGACTGCATTCTATAGAGACAATGGATTTAATAAGAAAAATGCATGGATTAAATTTACATATTTTAGTAATTCTTATGACATTATTTTTCCTTATTTTTACATTGGGACTATTTAACATTATTTTGGGGATATGCACATGTATGGGTTTATGTATCACATTGATTTTTCAAAATCCTCCAAAATATATATATTATTGAAATGGAGTGTTGTTCTTAGGTGATTCCCCTCCTTTTCAATTTAATACTTCCTGGGATTTATAGGTAGTGGTATGTGTTTTTCTCCCCTCTTAGTGAAGTGTTCTGGATTTAACAACGGTGGTATTTTCTTGTGGAACTTTTTGGAATCATATAGTTCAAGTGTTTCATACATGTGATACATTTATGAAGGGTTGGATTGCAGATTATTGGTTCTCAAAGAGATGCATGTTATTAGATGGCATGCTTATCATTTTATGTATCCTTTAGATTCTTGGTTATGTCTTTTGTGATGATGATTGATTTTTGGAATTTATATAAGTGAGGTTAGATAAGTTTTGGATTAAGAAAATACATACCCAATTTTTTTTGGGTACCTTCTTGGTTCTTCTATATAAGAATTGTTTGTATTAAAAATATTCTTAACTCCTTTCCCAGTTTACATTATGATAGTTATGAATGGTGTAGACCATGGGTTGGTACATGGTAATTGCCTAGTTAACAGGGGAAATCTAAGGCATATGAATGTGTGACTATGGGTATGGTATTGCTTTGGTTCGACTGGGGTTTCCGTTAAGATGATTGTTCCATCGGAATCATTGTTGGATTGTATTGAATATGTATGGTCTATTGTTCTCTCACATGTAATATGTTGACTTGTTCATTGATTTTTTTTCTTTTATCAGTATTGAATGTATCTATTTATTCTTATTGTTTTCTTTGGTGTGTCATGGCTATAGAGATTTAACCTTGTGTTCTTTTGGGTTATTTTCCAGCATGGTTCTCTATTTTTGGTTTAGATCTTGTTTCATCATTTAATTTTAATGTGGTGTCTCTATGATTCTTGTATTTTAATTTAAGGAATGTGGTTGTTTTGTGAAAACCTCATGATTTATATAAAAGTTTTTATTATTTGTTCTATTATTTTATATTAGTTATAAATGGTAGGTAGACCCATGTTAGAAATATATTTATTTAGATACTATTATTATTCGTGTATTAGATCCTATGTTATGATGTTTGTTGTGTTTTTATTATGTATATTTTTGGTTTTGGAGTAATCCTTTTGTTTAATAATTCCTTTTATATTTTCCTCTACATTGACCTAAGACTATATTTGGGATGAAAGTGGCATAGAGGGGAGAATTGTGACACCCTTATTGACACTCTGGTATTATATAATATTAAATTATGTTATTTGTGTATTGTATGTTCTAGTACTTTTTTTCTTGTAGTATATTTTTTTGGAATGTTCTTTTCTGTTACACGGGGTTTTCACTATTATGAGAAAACATTTAAAAATCATTCATGAGGGTCTATAATTGGATAGTACCATTTTTTTGGATTATTGTATAACTAGTGGAACCATGATAGTTCCTTGAGGAAACCATGTCATGTGTTTTTGGGTTTCCAATATCCTCTTCATCATTGTGGAATGGTTTGGAAAACTAAGATGCCTAACCATGCGAGCTACCCAGATTTTTAGTATTGTAATTTATAATTTAAAAGCCTAAAATAAATTATCATCTCCTCCATTGTATTGAATGACATCCCATCCAAGAATATCCCATTTCATTCCATCTCCCTTCCTCTAGCCTCATCTTATATAGGTATTCAACTTGTTTCATTCATAGATTAAGTACAGATCCTTGATGTAGGAACTTCTCATCCCCACCACACCTATTCCTTCTTTCCTTATGGGGTTTTCCTTACTTTCCATCAATCCCAACAAATCTAAACCCTTAGGGTTAATAATTTACCATTTTATGGGATTTCATTATTCTTAGGGCATATGAAATATTCTTTAAGTTCTATTTATTCATCATTTGAAGCTCTAAACCATATGCTTTATATTTGGTGTAGGTTTTCAAATGGCATAAAATTTTAATTCATGAACTATTTATCTCATGGGTTTCAAACATATATTCTAATTCCAAAACAATATTATTTAGTATTTTTATTAATACTATAAGGTGTAAAAATATATTATCCTGGTTTTTATAAAAAAATGAATAGTTTTTTTTTCTATTTTGAAGGTTGGTTTGATTATTTTTTTTATTATTGTCTATAAACTACAAGAAATATTTCTTGAATGATATTTAAAGTATGGTATGAAATTTATAAAAAATAATTGGTAATTAAATTTTAATTTATAATGGTTTTCATAGAATTTGACTTAATACATGGTTCTCAATATTTTTTAAGGAAAAATAAAAAATTACATGAAATAAAGTGGGAGGTTCTCAATTGGTTTAACACTTTTTTCTTGTACTAAAAAATGTATGGTGTTGTTTTTTACCCTTGAGGGTTTTTTAATTAATGTGTTTTTATTCTATAAAAAAATTCAAATTGTTTTTAAAGTTGTGGGTGTGTATTTAAATGGAATTTAATGATTTTTGAAAAATTTTCTTTTAAAAGAGGTATGAAATGAGATTTCCAATAATTTATAACTACAGGGGAAATACATCTACATTTCAAGCCTTATACTAAATGTCTTTATTGGTACATTAAATGTTATTTAAATTGTGTGTGAGACCCTCAATTGGGGCCATATAATAGTTGTAATAATTTTTTATGGTAACCACTTGGAGAATGTTAGGAATTCATTTCATTGGTTGAATCTTATAAATGAATTTGATATGGGTTGTTCTTTTGAGTCTGTTAGAGGTGAGGAGTGATTGTCTTTAAAATGATTTATTCCTTTTTGGTGAATTTTGTTTTCTCACCACCATTTTTTCTCCTATCATGGGATGTCAAGGTTTCCAAGTGGTGGAGATTGAACCTGATTCGGAGGTTTTGGTGAAGTACATTCAAGGTAATCAGGAGGTTCCATGGGGCATGGTTTACAAATACAAAGATGAAGGAGGGAGATTTACATGGGATATAATATTCACCATGTTTGGAGGGAGGAAAAATTTTGCGCTGATGTGCTCTCTCAGCATAGAAAGCCGAGGGAAGACATTAGGATTTATGATAGTCTGAGTTCCATGCCTTTGGATTGTAGGGACATTATACAATTGGATTCCCTATTATTGCACCACTTCTAACCCCCATTAAGAGCCCATTTGTACTCTTATTTGGGCTCCAAGTATAATAAAAAACATTGTTCAGTTAGTCAGGGAATGTACTAGGTGATCGAGTAGATGTATGATTAGGAGGATTCGCTAATATAGAATTTTGTGAATAGTGAATGTTTCTTTCATACACTTCATCTGTTAAACTGAAAGGGTTATGAGGATATGTGGGATGTGATCCATTTTAGTGGCATGTGGTAGTAATAATCTTATAGTATCTTTTATTTTTGGGTAGATCAATGGGACTAAAATATACATACACATGATAAGTACTGTTATATTACCGATATCGTAACCATTTTTTATGGAGTTACATTATTTTTATGATACTGTCCATGATTCGTAGATACATATTTTTGAATTACATTTTGGATTTTATCTATACTTCCATTGAATCCTCTAACTATTGATTTTTTATGGGAATCATGTTCCCCTTAGTATTTTTTTATGTTTCTGGTGTGTGGGAGACTATAGTAACTTGTTCCATTTTTTGTTATGGGATTACATTTCAAATACCTTTTCAAATAATATTCAATTTCTAGTGTGTTTAAATTGGGAAATTGGTGTTGTTTTGAAAATTTATTTTAATAAATTTTTGGGATAACATAATGTATTTTTTTGGGACGGATTTCTAATTTTACCAATTTTCATCTCTTTTAAGGAATTTTAATGAAAATCATTTATTTTTGTGTTTGGAATAAAAACTATAGTTTTAGGTTCTATTTTCCTTGTTTCTAATTTGAAATATTTCTACACTTGTTTGGAAAAAGGGTTTTGGTTCAGCCCTCCTTTTCCAAATTTATAAAAAGTGTGAATTTTGTAAAATGTATTTATGGAATGATTTTTTGATTTATCCTATGATTATGTGAAGGAAAATATTTTTTATTTATATTGAAACTTTATTGAATGATCATATTCAATTCATATTTTAAAATACATAAACGTGGGTAGTGAGATACTAATCTTTTTAATGCTCACACCACTATTACATTACAATTTAAGGTTCTGGTTTATCTCTTTAATGTACATGGGGAATTGATTGTTTTTTGAGTGGTCCATAGGTATCATGATAAGGTCAATATTAATGATATATCATTTTTTTCACCAGCCAAGGAGGCCTATAATGCTTTAAGATATGGTTACTTGTGGGTGCATGATATAATTGGAGGTTGTAGTCAAACAAGGGATTGTTTATATAGAGGGAATTGGTGGGTAAGATAAGGGTATATTTTATTAATTTTTGATATATGTTATCTATTTATGTTCCATAAGACAATTATAATATTTTTGGTTTGATTTTATTTTCACATTTGAATTATGAATGGGCCCTGATGGATTTTCTACTAAATTTCATGAGGATGTTTAACTCTAATTTACATGAGAAATAATTTCCAACTGTGTTCCTTTGATGTAATGGTTCAATTTTCAATATCATGGGGATTGGAATATACTTTATTCTAGTGGAATATTGAATGATGCATCAGTTTCAGTGGAACCCTGGGCATATTTTTTTAGATTATTACATCTGTCATAAATTATTTTTGTATGATGTTTATTTATGATTGGTGTGTATCCCATAACCAATAAATTTGGATCACTTTCTCTCATGATAAAAGGGAATAACTATTTGTGGAGCAGTTAAAATTTCATCCCACAAAATTCATTAAATAAAAAATATTTCTATTAGTCCAGTATGTTAATCCCAAATATATCATTCAGATAAGGATTTCCATCCACAAATCAGTTCTAAATACTATTCAAAAAAATATTTTTTTTCCAATGGACCATTTCAATTGTAAATCATAATTCCATGGGAGGGGAATAGTATTTTTATAGTTTCATATTCATGTATATATTTTCCATAAAAACATTATCCACCAGTCCGAAATATCCAATATTAAAAGTCCCAGAAAAACTTTTTATGATATATGTTCTGTTGTAAAAAATCAAATAAAAAAAGTTAATTAAAAAATCATCACCCCATTCCCCTCCCCACACTCAATTTATATGAATTTTTCTCTAAAAATGCCTTTTATTTTATATCTAACATTTAACATAGTATATTATTAGTGAGATATACAAAAATTTTGGTAATGTACCAGATTTGTTGTATTCTATAAAACTAATTTTAATTATCATTAATTACTTCTCTATAATTTTTTGACTTATTGAATTCCTATTTTTTTCTATGAGATAATATTTATTATTATATGGGAGGAACATAAAATTTTAGATGACTCAGTGTCTTGGAGGCATAATGTCTAAATTACATAGATTTGTTGTTTAGGGGCATAATCCCTTACATCTTGTATTGGGATGACTACACTAGAATAGCCCCTCCCCACAATATATTCATGTTATTATATTTCCCATCACCTAACGTTACTATCTATTTATAGTTCCCTTATGTAATGCTTCATTGGCCGATGTTTGGAACCATATCCCTCCAATCACGGGTTCGGTTTTTACCTCCTGGTGATTGCTTCTACACTGATCCATCAGCTCGAGGTTGCCCCAGAAAGATGGACATTCCCAGTTTCGTGACTCGGAGGCCCAATTTCCTAAAGACCTATATATGTTTTGCCCATAGGCATTTTCACTCATTTGATCATGGACCTCCTCGAAAATATATTCCCCAATGGACCCTTTCTGTGTACCGACGGCCCATTTCAGGTGAATAGTGTCGCTGATACATGACTGCTACAGCACCAAAATCAAAACTGTTACAGTGTTAATATAGTTACTTTGGAATGATCACCCACCTGGATATGAACATTGAAATTTCATACATGTTTATGGGATGCTTACCACTAAGTCAAACTCCCACTATTTTATAATTGTTTTTTTCATTTATATAGTTTGTTTATTATTTTAATTTATTTACATAACATAATATTTAATATAAATTTGTATGATTTTCTAAAAGTTAGTATAATTCACTGAAAAAACGTATAAATTAATTTTCAATTTTACAAATTAAAAAATTATAAATTAATAAAAGTTAATGAAAATTACTATAACTTTTTATAAATTAACAAAAAATTGGATAAATTCATAAAGATTTTTTATAAATTAGAGTAAATTAATAAGAATTATTAAACAATAACATAAATTAATTTAAATTAGTACAGTTTACTATAAATTAATATAATTTAATATATATTTCTACAAATTTTTTTTAATTTTTATAAATATGTGGAAATTAATATATAATAATAAAAATTGATAAAAATTGATATAATTTTGTATAAATTGGTCTAAAATGATGTAATTGAGTATAAATTTTTAAAAGTTAGTATAAATTAATGAAACTTATTATATATACGTAAAGATTTGAAAAACATATAAAAATTACTGTTTTCATATATTTTAATAAAAAAGTTTAGAATTTATTATAAAGGATTTAAATAATTCTTTTTTCAAATGAAATCTCATTAATTAGAATAATTTAATATAATTTTTTTTAAAAATATTATATGTTAGTATAAATGAGAATTAATTAATAAAAAATGTTACAAGTTAATAAAAATTAATACAAATATATATTATAACCTTAGATGGTATAAATTGGTATAATTAAGTATAAATTAATATAAATTACTATAAAAATATTACATTCAAATAAATAGTAGAAATTAATATATGTTACTATAAATTGATGTAATTTTGTATAAATTAGTATAAATTAATAAGAATTAGTATAAATTAATAAAAACTAGAATATATTAGTTTAATTTCATATAAATTAATAATTATTTTAATACATTAGTATATATGTGTATAAATTTATAAATATAATTATACATTAGTATAAATTAGTATAAATAAATAAACATTTTTATAAAAAATTATAAATTTTTATAAATTGATATAATTTTCTATAAATTGATAAAATTTATTAGAAATTAATATAATTTATTATCAATGACTATTAATTTTATTAAATTAATATTAATTTCTCAAAAATTAGTATAAATTCATTAAAATTACAATTAATTGATAAAATTTAGTATAAATTACTATAAATTAGTACATATTAGTTTAAATTCACAATAACTAGTATAAATTAATATAAATTTTTAATAATATTTATCACATAGTATATATTAATAAAAATTGTTTTTTATAAATATAAATGTATACAAATTAATCAAATTTATTATAAATTTGTATAAATTACATAAATTAATAAAAAAATGGTGTAAATTCTTATAAATTTGTAAAAAAATTAATTTACTATAAATTAATTTAATTTGCTATAAATTATTATAATTTAGTATAAATTAAAATTTATTACTATAAATTAGTATAAATTTATCAAAAATTAGTGTGAATTAATATAAATTTCTATAGATTGATATAATTTTTCATAAATTAATATACTTTATTTTATTTTATTAAAAATTTGAAAAAATATATGATATATAAGTATAAATTATTATAACATAATAAAAAATTGTTGTATATGAATCTAAATATTTATAAATTAATAAAGAATATTAAATGTTATAATAAATTAATGTAAATTCATATAACATAATAAAAATTGGTATAATTTACAAGAAGTTAAAATAATTTAGTTTAAATTAATGTAAATTACTTAAAGATTGTCTAAATTTCTTCTGAAAATGGAATAAATTAATATAAATTATTATAAATTAAAAAATATTATATTTTGTATATTTATTATATACACGAATACATTTATATTTTTTTATAATTTCATATAAGTAAATATAAATTAACAAAAAATTGTATAGTTTTGTATAAATTAATATTAATTAGAAAAATCATGTGTTTCCTACATATATTGTGTTGATGTGTTTTTTATGATCCCCTTCATATGTTATCTCTCCCTCTCATACTCTATTAAGATGAAAATCCCAAAACCAAAAGAAAATATTTTAAATTTTACCCATTTATAAAAATAATAATATGAAATATATTATAAAAATTAACTGATCAGTCATTTAGGGAATATAATTTATGTATTATAGTTCTAAAATTATATATTATATTGAAATTACTACTAATTTTTGGAAAACTATTGGCTAAGGAAATAAATAAGTTTTTTATTATAGGATCTTGATTGGATAAATCATCATAATGAGAAAATCAATATGGTATAAATACTGTTGACATTAAATATATTAAAGAATTTATATTATATGTAGAATAAAAATCAAATTTTTCATAATGTAAATCATTTTGTTCCAATTTTTTGAGTTTTATCTTAGAAAATATAAAACAAGTGAATGTTTTCGGGGTTATTTTTTTTTTGAATATTTGTTTATTTTATTATTGACACATTGAATGGAATTATGAAAGAAATAAAAATATTTATTTCCAAAACCTACATGGATTCAAAAAAAATTACATTATGTTTATTGGCCATATTTTCAATAAACAAAATCATAAATGGAAAATTTGAATCTTGAATTGGAACTATATAGAATTTAAGAATTGGTGAAATCTACTAAGGAGACCTCATTTCCCGGACATTTGAAAATTAAATATAAATACATTACAAAATTTATGGATATTAAATGTAATTTGGAATTATAAATATTTTATATGATAATTTAGTTTCTTTGGTAAAATAGTTTCTTCAGAATGTTATTAATTTGATTGAAAATTTCTATGAAAGAAAAAATTTTGTCTATAATTTCGGTATTTTTAATCAAAATATCCAGGAATGTTAAAATGATTGCATCTTATATTATAGTGAACATGAATCATTTTATTATCATTACATTTTGGGAAAAAAGTTTTTAAAAATGTAAAATAAGGAGATCCTAAATTTAGTCATTTTAAACACTAGAGTTATTACCTTATTACATCCTGATGGTGAAGCCTTTTTATATCTCATAACATAGTTGTATTGATGACATGGAATATATCCAATGTTTATATCTATGAAATCTTAAATCATATATGTGATAGTGATTGATGGAAACACTTTGATCAAGTGCGTCTATCTTGTGTTTCAAAAACTCATAATGTATTGGTGGGCATTTATACAAATGGAATATATCCATTTGGTGATTATAATAGTATATTATTTTTCTCTTGATTTCATAACTTCGTACTACATTGTTCTTTGGATATTGATGTTGAAACACACACACACATATATAAATATATATATATATATTGTATTAAAAATTCCTTGTTATTATAAAATTAATATTTATGATTTTTAATGACACTGATTGAAGTGTTAATTTTAATTTAGAATGATGATGTAACTACATATGATGTAGTTGTAGATCAGAATATTATAATCAATGCTACATTAATATAGACCATCAATGATTTTAAATATTATAGTTTATTGGATGGATATAACATGGTCTATAATCATGTTTATATTCCATGGATGATGGTCAAGCATTTATTATTGTTTTTGAAACACTTTTTTTCCTCGTATGATTGTGAAATATATCAATGAATATTCTCAGTTCAAAGAATTGAGATGGAAGGTAATTCAAAGTCCCATTTAGTCTGGAATTAATTTTATAAATATATTAACCATAAATTATATCATTCATAAATAATTTTTCAAAATAATGGAATATATCACAATGGAGTCTCAAAACATATATTTAAGACTATGGTTGAGATCGATGTATGGTATTTACCATAGACATGGACGACTGTTGGTTAACGATAGACATCTAGTATAGGTATCATTTTGTCGGTGTCATTAACTTATAATAATGGGTTGATTTATTTATTTTAATTAAAATAAAAATGACATAAATGTATATACATATATCATTATAGAATTTTGTTGGGTTAGTCTCATAACCCATAGAGTACTTTTTAAAGAATCCATTATTCTTCACCAGGGAATTGAGATTTTATGATGATTGATGACTAGAAAAATGTGAATCGAGGCACGGTGAATGAAACGGGTCCACTACCTGAGTAGAAACAAAATTATTCACCAATTATTGATCTGAAACAAAATAATACTCTTCAATTGTTTTTCCACCCATTTTATTTAGTTTTTGGATGATTTTAATTTTGAATTTTCGCACCAAATGAGTGATCCAATTGATATAATATTTTTTTATCCAATAGGGTTTATTTCCATGAAATTATTTCACCATAATAATCCTCAATTATAAAACTACTATCAATGAAATTTCTTAAAATTATTGGTGCACCATATTTCTAGCGATTTCTACCCACAATTCACCGTGTTCTTCAATGTTGAATAATGAGTCAATGTTTAAACATTTCTAGGTGGATTTTACCATCATTGATCCCCCAGAATCATGTAGAATGTATGAATTATGAAAAAATAAATGTTTGAAAGACGAGTAGGGAATTATTTTAGTTGGTACTTGATGGATATGGGACTCATCAGTCAAAATGGGTGACACTAGCTACACAAGATGCATGTGGGTTCAATAGTGAAGCAATAGAAAAAATTATAATCTATTCAGGTGCCCAAATTACATCCACAAGAGTTAGATCATTCATGGATAGCCCCGGATCAGGAACGCCAAACATGATTTAAGGTGGAATGGGTGGTAAAGGAGACACAATGATGACCTGTTCAGGATCCAAAAACAACCATGAAAATCCTTATTACAAGGCATGTACTAGGAAGATCACACAAAATGTAGTGACCTAGTTGTATTGGCTAGGATTTTTGTGTGAGTTAAATTTTACAAGACATGTGGGACCCACAAATTCTGTGTGACTCTGTGATGGTGGCCCGGTGTGTGCTCCATATGTACACAAACATGGATACAAACATGATCACACCGTGTAATGGGACATAACCAGAGAACACAACCAAGACTACAGAACAATTACTTGACTATGATCACATCAGAAGGCATGTGTGGATGAGACACATCATGTAGAACACTTACACAGTGTGTAGTACTACATGGCCTATGATTCAGGTGCTTCTGAGGACACAAGAAGGTAGAAGAGTGGAGAAACATGTATTGTGGAACCCATTACACATTTTCTCCTTCATGGTTCATATAAATCTAGTATCTCCATCATTTTGATTCCTATTTTGGCTATATATTATCGTATCATTATTATTATTTTATGTATAACATGATGGTGTCCTTCGTAGTGGGTTTTGAGATATATTGTGATATATATTGAGTGTGATTCCACTTTAGGCGACACTTGATGATGATAATGATCATGCATGGTCATCAGAGAATCAAGATAGAGACGACAGTCCCCTATTGGACAAGGAACATATCCATTATCCATGGATATGGTACACCCTTATCATATCCACATTTATGTCCTCAATACTTGTGTGCAGATAGAGACGGTACACTTTAGTAGAAGTAGGGTGTGCTTCCTCTAACCATATAGAGGTTACTCCTCTATCATCCAATGATGCGGTTCCTCCATACTTTTTTCCAGATATTGAAGATACTCCCATATATAATCAGGGTGTGGGTCCTCTATCCACTGAGATTGTACTCCACTATCACATTAGGGTATGTTCCCTCTATACTCATTATGTATCTAAGGATAGAACTCCCTTATGTCACGAACACATGGGTTCTCTATCCATGGACATGGTAATCCCATATAATACCAGGACTTTGTTACTCTATTCTATTTGTGAAAATATAGATAATACACCCCTATAGAACCATGGTGTGGGCCCTCTGTCTGTGGATACATTACTCCCCTGTCATTTTAGGGAGAAGACACTCTATACTCATTGTCAATATAGAGGTGGTACTCCCTTAGGACACTAGGGGTAGATACTCTATCCATTGAGATAATACTCTTCTGTCACAACAAGGTGTGGGTCCTCTATATGACTTCTCCAGAATGAAAAATAAGATGACGTGCATCGATGATAGATCATTGGAGCTATTGGAAGACTCGCCAACCCAGGATGAGCTCTGAGATAGAGATCCCCTTCACTCTTGTAAAGGATTATTTTTTCACCACATACATAGACAAACATAAACACATATAAAAAAATACTTAAATATATAGAAATATATATATTGGTTTCCATTCCTCCCTTTCTATGGGTTGAGATGTATATTTCTATCATGTCTCTTACTAAACCCACTACAGTTTTTAGGGTTTCATACTGGTTATATATATATCATCATAATTGAATGGTCTTATCATACACCTACAAAGTATTATATTGAATATAGAAATGTTAGTAGATATTTCATAGGAGAAAAAGGGATACCATAGTGCATTTGAATCTATATGGTGGTCAGGGTTTAGAGATATAGAGTTGTACTCTCTGATCTTTTACAATAAATATTTTTTTAGGTTGGGTCATTTTTTATTGTTGGCTTTTTATTTTTTTCACATTACATTTGATATTACATTTTCGTTCTATTTTTTATTCCCAAGATGTTGTTACATGAATAGTTATTACATTACATATTACTATATATTATTTTTATTACTCCACAAATCTACCTCAATATTCTTGGGTTCATGTTTATTTGTACATAAGGAAATGGCATACCATATTAGTCATTCCATTATAGGCATGTCGCCAGTCCTTCGCCTATGAATTTGGTCTTGGCCGTAATTTAATCTAAGAATTCTACCAGCTAGGAAGGATCTAGTGGGTTAGTTCATGGCACATTTTTAATAGAGGTGGGACATTACATAGGATGTTTTTCTGGAGATATCCCCTTGAGATAATTTATTTGGGAATTAGGGGAATGGTTTCAATATGTCTCCAATGAATCATTTAGACCCTAGAACCAATTTTTCATGTTTCGACTTATGTATCCATGCATCAAGACTCTGTCCACTTGTTTGCTAACTCACAATACTGACACATTGGATGTATGGAACAATTTTACATAAATAATATCGATTTTTTTTTCTTTTAAAAACAATTCCTCAATAATAACTTCATATATATATATATATATATACATCAAACCATTATTTTTATTGATTACTTTTAGGAAGCCTTCATGAAGATATCCATCCAAGTTATCAATTCTATATTGTTAATATGGTCTGATGACTGATGAGGCCTTAGTTAATGTCCTATCACATGAGATATCTCTTCTATCTAGGTTCGTTTCTGTACTCATATAATAACCATACTTTTATTACACATGTAAATTAGATTTATTACATAAACTTTTCACATGATATGACAAGGAAGATTGAGTGGTATAGGGTTGTTGGGGCTTAAGATCATTACATAACAAATTAAAACATGAAATACAACATCTTTATTGAATACATTTTTTACATGACCACAACATTCCTTCCTACTTAACATTTCATGTGATAACATGATGACATCCATAAGAGAGGGGTGAGCTATGAAGCCCAGTAACGTAACAAACATGGAATAACTTGAGGACTACAATACATGTTAGAAAATAAACATATCAATACAGAATAATTGAAACATGAACATAAAGGCATGATAAAGCATCATAATAATAAGATCGAGGTGTGACAATAACCGTTAACATTATATTAGAATGAACCAAGGCTCATTGCACATGGAGCATGGGTAAACCCTCATTTCACATGAATCATGAGTAAACCTTCATTGTACATGAATTAGCATTAGTCAACTCTCATTGCACATGACATATCATGATACTATACTTTACCCAATGCATTGGGGCGCTATCAGGGCGCACCCTTCTTAATCATTTCATTTCATGCATAAGTGTTCCAGATGGATCATTCAACATGAAGTCATTCAACATCATCGTTTATTCCATGATAAAGGAATGTGGAATAAATACATGAAAAATTATAAAAAATAAGTAAATATAAATAAAGTTGAATACCCTTGATATAGAAATGATAATGGTATTCACTACACAATGACATTGTCATGGAAATCATGATGCATTTTGGCAGTATAACGTCTTGACATAAAAATTAATAAAAATTGTAGATGAGGGAGAATGGTGTGTCTCATAATATTTACATAAAATGAACATTATGGGGGTAATATAAATAAATTTCTAAAAAAAATTAACAGAATTTATATTCATAATATTATATAATTTATTGAATGTAAATTAGGAGAGAGAAATTCGTTACCGAATCTCGACATGGTAACAGGTGTACATGTGAGTATTTAATGAGAGATAAAGGGGTATCTCATGATTAAAAATATAAATAGGGAAGTATGTTTGAGGTTATAAGTCATACCCCAACCTTTATAATTTAAAATTATATGTCATAACAATATTAAAAAACATAGATAAAATGAAAAAGGAAGGAATCCCTTAGTTGGAAGTGTGATCCCAAAGGATTGAGAGAGGATTGAGAGAGGCTCCTTGAGTGATTGGTGCGCTTTGGGAGGACTCTAGAGAGAGGAGGAAATATTTTGGATGAACTCCAATGGCTTTGAGTGAATATGAAGTGGGATAATGGGTGGGTTTATATAGGAAATAAGAGGGGATTATTTATTATTAATGTTTTGGACACCACACATTAAACTAATCAAAACCACAAACCAAATCAAGGTTTTTGCCTATGTTTTATTCTAAATGGGACTGGAGAAAAATATTTTATATCTCCAATGGCCAAATTTCTTAGAAAAATAGGGTTGTTTATGTGGAGGTGAGTCAGACTCTCTTAGAGATCAATTTAAAAATATAAAATCTTTTATATGTATTGGGGGGTCCACTAAGGCTTTGTAAAAAAAATCAAATACACCAAAAATCACATTATTTTAATGGTAAAAAATATATTGGCCGAACATGATTTTTATAGTATTTTATTGCATCCCTATTGGGTCATTATGATGTCAAGAAACACATTATATATATAAATGGTATTTAATTTTTACCCAAAAAATCGAATATCTTATAAAATTAAGAAAAATTATCCATTAGATATTTTTCACTTCCTGATTCCGAAAATTATATTAATTTTATCCAAATAATTTTCTAAATATTTTAATTTTCACTTTTAAAATAAATATTGTCATTTATCGAAAATTTATGTGTTTTGACCACAATTTTCGAACCCTAATAAAAATTACAATTGTGTTCATAAAAATTATACAAATATTTATACTTAATAAAAAGTTATTTAACAATAATACAATTTTATTATAATATTATTTATTTCAGAAATCAATTAATTTCTTAAAATAGATTCCTTATTTGAATATTAACTAAGAATACTATTTGTGCCTTAAAAACATTGTACAATGTAATAATAATAAAATGAATGTATATTATCTTTACCAAAATAGTGTACATAATCATAGTACTAGGTTATCATTACATAACACCTTATAACACCCGCATAAGACTGGATGGTAAGGTGTGTGATGGTGATAGACTCTTGGGGTGGCTCGGATAACATCTCTCAGTTGGAAATCTATATCAACTTCCACATCTCCCGTATGAGGTTTAGTTTGAGATAAACGTGTTGAAGCATGGATTGGGCTTGGTCCAAAGATAAGGCCAATTATTCCATCTCTTTTCTGAGCTCCAACAAATGGGATTCATATGGGTCAAATCTACTAGATGTGGCCATAACTTTTATTGACTGAGTAAATTTGAATTGTTAAAGCCCTATATTTATACTAATCATGTGACCATTGTCGAACAACTATTATATCAATGGTAACAATTCATAACGTTATTTTAAAATCCAAAAACATAAATCCATGGAAGTGCTTATTTTATATAACCATTTTACATAATGATACATTTAATTAGATCGAGAGGAATTTTGATTAATAAAATTTTGGGACGTTACAAAATTCCCCACATTAGGAATTTAAACATTGATATTTTATTTTCCCTTACTAAAATAAATGTGGGTAACTTTGCTTCATCACATCATCTGATTCTCACGTCTCTTCTTCAAACTTTTGGTTTCGCCACAACACCTTGATGAGCGGCATTGTCTTATTTCGTAAAACCATTTCTCTATGATCTAACATTTTCACTGGTTTATCCTCGTAAGAAAGATCATTATCTATCTATACTACCTTTAAATATAGTACATGTGAAGGGTCTAGTATGTACATCCATAATAGGGATACATTAAAGACATTATATACATTGGCCATGGTGGTTGGAAGTGATAATTGATAGGCCACATCCCTGACAATATCAGGAATCTCAAAGGGGCCGATGTACCTAGGACTTAACATCCCTTTATTTCCAATCATCATGACTCTCTTCCACGGAGATATGCATATAAATACCAGGTCTCCATCATTGAATTCATGGTCCCATTGACGGTTGTCTTAATAAATCTTCTATCAACTTTGGGCTGCCTTGATATGATGTTGAATGTTTTTCACCTTATCTATAATTTCTTCGACCATTTGCGGTCATAGCAGCATAAGCTCACCGACTTCTTCCCATCACACTAGTTTTTTGCATCATTTCCCATAAATGGCTTTATATGGTTCCATTCTGATGCTTGAGTGTAAACTGTTATTGTTTGAGAATTCAACCAGTGGAAGATGTTTGTCCTATCCTCCTTTGAAGTCCATAGAACTAGATCTTAACATATCTTCCAGTGTCTGACTTGTTCACACATATTGGCCATCACTTTGAGGATGATAGGTCATATGGAAGTTCATTTCAGTGCTTAGATCATGTTGGATAATTTTCAAGAACATTGAGGTGAATCTCGGATCATGATCGAATAAAATAGATAGTGGTAAACCATGCAACCTTACCACTTATTTGATGTAAATCAGTGCAAGTTGATCCAAATAGAGGTCCTCTCGAATCACGATAAAGTGAGTTGTCTTTATAAGATGATCCAAAATTTCCCATATATATTTGTTTCCTTTAGATGTCCTTTTATGTCTAGGGAAAAGTCCATAGTAATGTTCTCCCACTTCCTTGTTGGTATGGGTAGTGATTGCATCATCCCTTTAGACATTTTCCTCTCAGCCTTCACTGGATGACATACCAGGAAATTTGATGTATATTCACCAATCTCCCTTTTCATATTGTCCCACTAAATGTTTTCTCGCGGATCACAATACATTTTTTGTCTCCTGGTTGAATATAGAATGTTCATCTATGTCCATCATTCAGAAACATATTCATTATCTATGGATAATATGACACACATAATCATTACCCAAATCTCATAATTACATCCCTGTCAACCACTAACTCTGAGGATTCCCCATTTCTAATAGCTTCCACCTTTTTCAGAATCTCTGCATCCTTTATTTGAGAATCCATTATTTTATCTATAAGGGATTGTTGAGAAATATTTTGAGAAAGGATTGGTGATGTTCCTCCCTTAATTATTTCCATGTACATCCTCTCCAAGTCTAAGAAGATGGTATCATTTTCAATTCTCATCATTGATAAAGATTCATGATCCTTTTTATTTAGAGCATCTGCCACTTTGTTTGACTTACCAGGATAGTAGCGGATTGAGTAGTCATAATTCATGATGAGTTTTATCCATCTTCATTGGTTCATATTATGCTATTTTTGTTTGAATATATATTTTTGGATCTTGTGATCAGTATATATCTAACACTTCTCCCCACAGTGATAATTTTTCCAGATTTTCAACACAAAGATCACAGCCGCCAACTCCGGATCAAGTGTGGGATAGTTTTTCTCATGGATGTTTAGTGACCTTGAGGTGTATTCTATCACATTTTAATTTGGTATCCTCACACAACTCAACACCTTCATCATAGAATCACTTAATACCACAAAAAAATTTTCCACTCGTGCTTAATGTGAGAAGATGTGCAGTGATAAGCCTCATTTTTAACTCCTTGAAGCTCTCTTGAATTTCTTCAATCCAATAAAGCCTTACTCCCTCTTAAGTTAGCTTGTTAAAATGGATGGAAAATTGTGAGAAATGCTTCCCAAATCGGTGATAATATCTAGCTAACCCCAAGAAGCTACGGATACCTGTTACTGATATATTCCTTGTACATCCTTCAATTGTAGTTGTGTTGGAGGGATATATAGATATCCTATTTATAGTGATGATATAACCGATGAATGATACCTCCTTCAACTAGAACTCACACTCGTTGTACTTTTCATTGAGTTTCTCCTATTGCAAGGTCTCTAGTACAGTTCATAGATGCTCCTCATGATCCTCCTGGGTTATGATGTATATTAGAGTATAATCTATATATACTACCAAAAAATTGATGAGGTAATCTCTAAAGACTCTATTCATCAAGTATATGAGTATTTATGGGGCATTATTGTGTCCTAATGGAATTATTATGAATTCATAGTGACCGTATCTTGTACAAAAATTAGTCTTGGGAATATACTCCTTCTTCACCCTTAATTGATAATATCCGGACCAAAAATCCACCTTGGGGAAGTATTTTGATCTACATAGCTGATCAAACAAGTAATAATTTTGTGAAAGAGGATACTAGTTCTTTATTGTGATTTTGTTAATCTCGCGATAATCGATGATAATGTGTATTGACCCATCCTTCTTCTTGACGAAGAGGACCGATGCACCCCAGGGTGAAGCAATTGGATGTATAAACCCTTAACCCATATGATCCTGTAGTTGTTTCTTTATCTCCTCATGCTCCACAAATTCCATTCTATATAGTGTCTTGGATATTTTAAATTCCCCAGGAATAACTTCAATTGAGAATTCAACATCACTTCTCGGGGTAAGACCAAGAAATTCCTCAATAAATACTTCAGCGAATTCCCTCACAATAGGCATGTCTTAAAGGATGGAGGCCTTCTTAGATGCAATCATCTAATCCAGATACATGTGTTCATAGGGTAGTAATATCCACACTGGACATGATGATGATAATGAATATTCATCTTCCTCCTTCAACATGTATAAAATCAGGGGTTGATTCTCCATATGGATAGTGATTTTCCCCTCACAGCTAATTATGTTGGCTCTATATAAGGAAAGCCAATCCATGTAAACAATTTCATCAAATTCCACCAAATGGAGTATGCTGAGGTATTTTGGGAAGTTCAATAAAAAAAATTATGACAATGGATGAGTTATATTCACTAGATGCAATGATTTCCTCATTTTACGTATTCATCGACATCTTCACATCAATGAATTGTAGTGGTGTTGGGATTGTTCTACAAAAATTTCGGGATACAAAAGAATTCATATAACTAGAATAAAAAAGTAGGTTCACTATTCTTGAATGAATAACTATCGTACCTATCAGAACTTCATTTTCGTGATTCACATTGGAAGTAGTGATGGAAAACAATTGTCCTTGCTTCCTTTGAGGTTGTTGGTTGCCTCAAAAAACCCTTGGATTAGGGAACTAATTTTCAAGGTGCCCTGGTTCTCTGCAGTTGAAGCAATGAACAATGTGTTGAGATTCAAATAGAGTGTTCCTCTTCTCTATGGTATCTGTGGGTTTTTCTTGTCAGTAGTTAACAGCTAGGTTCCCTTCTCTTCCAAACCAAAATCATTTCCTCGACACCTTCATGCAATTTATGGAGTGCTTCATTCTACTACATTGGAAAGTGGGGTGTAAGATTTTCTAAGTACCGCTGGATTTATCCATCATATTCCTAGAATTGAAGTCTGAATTTCGGTTCTTATCCCCAAGATACCCCTTAGATTATTTTATATCCATTTAGACCCTCAGGGCACATTATAAAATTTTATTAAAGTTTTCGATGTCACAGATCGCCAGGGCTTTCCAGAGGCTAGGTTTCAGCGCACCAAAGAAGCATTAAACCTTGCATTTGGGGGTAATGACAAATCTAGAGGCATATCATGATAGTCTTTTGATTTTTTCCTCATACATTGCAATGGATTCTTCATCTTTTTTCTTGAAGACATGGATGTACCATCCATCTTTAGTTATAGGGTGGGCAAAAAATATTTATTGAAAAAAATCTTCCAGAAATCCTTCCATTACAACGCCTATATCTCTTCCTAAAGCTTAATATTTTTTATCAAAGTCCACCATTGATCGGATTTACCCTCTATATGATAATAATCCAAAAGAACCTTCTTTAGTTCGGAACATTGAAGGATCGAGACGATGTTTTCGATGGAGTTGATCCATTGTTCTATGATTGAGGGATTATATGATCCATTAATAGTAGGATTCATTTGCCTTTTGAAGCTCTAGATAGTGACTAGTTATTTCTTTATGAGGATGAACATTCTCTTCACCCATGATTCTACTCAAATCTTGATTTAGATGTGATAGTATCATGACAACGTTCGTGATTCCTTCTATCATTGGATTGGGCATCTCATTATAACATACATCACATTGATCTTTGCATCGGTTGTTAGCCTGGTCGCTCATATTACCAACTATTGGCTGGAATAAAATTCAAGTTAGGGGTAACACATAAAGGGTAATCCAAAAACAAAAACTGAAGACTTATAAATAACTTTTATTTCCTTAACTTATGAATCTATAGGCTTTGATCTATGTTATCAATGATCTACATCACAACATATATTCTTAGGAGAATTTTTATTTTTAATTCAAATAATAATGGTTCATAATAAGTTTCTGAATTTACCAAAGCATATCCCCTAGGAGTGTCATAACCAAGAGTGCATCAAGGCCTGTTTTCATGTTCTAGGATACCCTAGGTCAAGACTGAAACTCCTTGTCGGAGTTTTCAATCATAGGTCCATCTGAGCCAGAGCCACCTCTACCTCCACATATCGAGACATGGATGTATTTGATTGATAAAACACTTAATCAAAAATCACCAAGACATAGGTATGTTTTTATTATACCTAGTCATTTCTATAAGGCTTCAATAGGGTTTTCTAATACTAATCAAAAAAATAACTAAACCAGTCCTCTAATTGCAACAATAACAACCCTTCTTTTATTACACACATCAACCTTATTTCCTATATTAAATATTCACTTGAAACAACATGGATGATCGAGAGGTATAGTGTATTTGGTACATAGGATCATTACATAATATCATAGAACATGAAATATAATATCTTTATTGAAAAATTCTTTTACATGGCCACAACATTCTTTCGTACATAACATTGCATGGGATAACCTAATGACATAGATAAGAGAGGGGTGAGCTATAAATATCAGTAAGGGAATAAACATTGAATAAAATGAAGAATAAATATATGTTTTACAGTATAAATGTACTTGTATAATAAGAAAAAAATGGTTATAAAGGCATGATAAATCATGATAATCAAAACATGGAGATGTGGAAACAACATTTAACTTGATATTAGCATGAGCCAAGGCTCATTGCACATGGAGAATGAGTAAACCCTCATTGCACATGAGGAAAGAGTAAAACCTCGTTGTAGTAGAATTATAATGAGTCAAATCGCATTGCACATGTTGTATCATGATACTATACTTTACCCATTTCATTAGAGAGCTATCAGGTCACACCCTTCTTAATCATTTCATTTCATGCATAAGTGGGCCACATGTATCATACAACATGGAGTCATTCAACATCCTCATTTATTCCACAATAAAAGAATGTGGAATACATACACGGAACTGTATAAACAATATGTAAATGTGCATAAAGGTTAATGCCCTTGATTGAAAAATGGGAATGATATTCACTACACAATGACTTTGGATTTGAAAATCGTGATGCAATTTCGGTAGTATAACGTCATGACATAAAAATTCATATAAATGGTTGATGAGAAATAAAGGGGTGTATCATCATATATACATTAAATGTACATTAAGGGGTTCATATAGATATATGTACCAACAAATGTACTGGAATTTAGGTTCATAATACAAAATAATTTCTTGAATGTAAATAAGGAAAGATAAATTCCTTATGGAATTTCGACATGGTAACAGGTGTACATGGGAGGCATTAATGATAGATAATTGGGTATATAATCAATAAAAAATAAATAAGGAAGTATGGGGGAGGTTCTAAATCATAATCAAACATTTTATAATTTAAAATAAAAGGACATAACAATATTAAAAAACGTGGATAAAATGAGAAAGGAAGGAATCCCTTACTTAGAAATGTGATCCCAAAGGATTGAGAGAGGCTTGAGAGAGGCTTCTTGGGAACTTGGGGCGCCATGGGAGGATTCTAAATAGAGGAAGGAAAAGGTTGGACGAAATAAAAAGGCTCTGAATGAAGATAATGTGGGAGATTGGATGGGTTTATATTGGAAAGGAGAGGGGATTATTTATTATTAGGTTTCGTACACCACACATTAAACTAATCAAAACCACAAATGAGACAATGATTTTTCCCAGGGTTTTTTTCAATGGAGAGTGGAAAATAATATTTTATAAGGCCAATGGACGAACATATTAAAATAATAGGTTTTTTTATGTGGAGGTGAGTCAGACTCTTAAGGAAATTAATTTAAAAAGATAAAATGTTTTAAAAGTCTTAGAGGGTCCCCTAAGGATTTGTAAAATAAATAAAGAAAACCTAAAATCACATTGTTTTAATGTTGAAAAATATATTGGCTGAACATTATGTTTATAGTATTTTATTATATCACTACTGTGTCATTACAATTTCATAAAACACATTTTATATTTAAATGGGATTTAATTGTTCCCTAAAAATTCGACTGTCTCAGAAAATTATTAAAAATTCGCTGTTTGATAATTTCAACATCCTAATTCCAAAAATATCATTAATTTTATCCAAATACTTTTCTAAATATTTGGATATTCACTTTTAAAAAAAAAATATGCCATTAGTCATAAATTAATGGGTTTTTGACAAAAACAGCATTCAAACCATAATAAAAATTACAATTATATTCATAAAAATTATATGATCATTTATACATAAAATATAAAATTTAATAATAAAAATAATTTATTAAAATATTATTTAATTAAAAATCCATTAATTTAATAAAAATACATTCTATTAGTTGAATATTAACTAAAAATACTATTTCTTCTTTAAAACTATTTACAAAGTAACAATAATAAAATGAATGTATATTATTTATTCCAAAAATAGAGTACATAATCATATTACTAGGGTCGCATTACATATCCCCTTATAACACCTGAAAAATACTGGTGTTTAAGGTGTGCAATGGTGACAGACTCCTGGGGTGGCTCGGATAACATCGCTTAGGTGGTAGTCTCTATCAAATTCCACTTCTCCTGTGGGCAGTTTTGGTCGAACATAGTGTGTTGAATCTTGGATTCGGCTTGGTCAAGGGAGATGTCCAATGATTCCACATCCTTTTTGAGAAACGACAAATGGGCTTCATATGAGGAATGTCTACTAGATGACTCCATCACTTCCTTCGTGTGATTAAATTGGATTTGTTAAAGCCCTAAATTTATACTAATCACGTAATCACTATTCAATAGCTATATTAGAAATGGTAATAATTCATAAAGGTATTTTGAAATCCAATAACATAAAACCAAGGAAGTGCATATTTTATATAACCATTTTACATAATCATACATTTAATGATATCAAGTGGAATATCCATTAATAAATGTTTGGGTTATTACAAATCCAACCTGTCGAGTAGTATATTAAACTAGAGGAGTTGGCTGGGGATCTATTTGTACTTAGTTCACTTCATGAATTCCAATTCCAGAGGCCAATAAGGTTCCTCAGTGATACAGATCCCCATATAAACAAGGTTTTTCTTGAGTCAATGTTGTTAGTTTTCAGACTTATCCAATTCTCGAATGATTCGGTTTTTTAGAAGATATTATCTTCAGTGAAGTATCTATGAACTGGTAGAGTCTAGTTAGACACACTATTGATAAGCTGACACATTCATGGTAAGACTTCTGGAAGATATTTCACAAGTGGTTCAACAAGCCATGTTTCCACTCAATTAGATTTCAGGGGATAATTGATCCAAAAAAATTGATGGATTTGAGTTGATGAGAATGTTTCAAGTTACAATGAACTCATGTGTTACATCAATTACTTAATTACGGATCATTACTTATAAGTGTGGATATTTAGGCGGGGTTTAGGAATAGACTACCAGACCAATGCGTTACCCTTATGTCTTCCCACATATGAATTATTTTTTGAGTGGGGGATGGGGATGGATACATTATTATCTGAGATAATCCATGTATATATAGTCTTTAGTAGATATACTATGCATAATCCATCTGTAGCGAATAAATGGAAACAGGACATGATGCATAAGAGGCATACCCTTTCTCAGACTCTGTCAAGTTTTCATTTAGATCAAGGAATGCACATAGCACTAGAGAAGCACAAATAAGGGCGATTCTATGCATTTTATAGGATAGTTCACATAGAATGTGATTTAATGACTCGAAACACGCTGGATGTCAGTAAGATAATAGACTGACTACCAAGATCAAGATAGATACAAGATCATGGTTCTCCAAAGAATGTAAAGGGTTTCCCCCATGGAGGAGGAGTTTTTTGAGAATATTGATGTGTGTATTGGATGATTTTCTGAAATACTACCTCCACCACCTCCAAGTGGCCCACATCAGGATTAGGGAGCTGTTATTCAGGTACGTGGGAAGATCCAATCAATTGAGGAATACAACCTAGCATCTCATGAGATGAATAGGGGTAAAAAAATTATTTTACTCTTTGATCTATACTTGTAAACATTTGTGAAGAAATTATTTTTAACTCCATATTCCTTGTATGAGATTTGGAGGTCCTAATTGAGACATTATCCCACAATCTTCCTTTTGGGGTTCTTATAAGGAATTGTTTTTCGATATCATTAACATTATGGAAAAGTGATGTATCTATTGGTGTATAGAGTTTATAATATAACATCAGGGTCATCATGATTATACATTATGATGACATCTTGGATATATACTGGTTTTCCAGGATCCATTCCAAGTTTAACTATCACTGAAGATGAGTTATATTTCTTCTAAAATAAGATATTAGGTTCTCCATTATGAGAGGGATAGATATCATGGATGAGTGAGTGCGTATTGTGATAAGGAAGCTACAAACCATCACCCATTAGTTGGTGAGATTATCCCTTGGGGTAGCAGGCTCTTTCAGTATCTAAATTTTTTTAGTCATGGGGGATTATATTAACATCTTCCCTTATGATATTATAGGACTACCTCGAATGTAAGAGATAGTGTTTTACATTGATGTGAACACAGTGACCACTCTGATTTCTTATGTAAAATATCAGATGGCCACTATCAATCTCTAGGATATAAGGGTTATGTTAGAGGACCTTTAGGGTATGGTTTTTAGTAGACCCAAGATGAACAACTTGGAAGCTCCAGTTTTGATTTTCAAAAAGGTGAATGGTAGTTTTTATTTTTTGTGTCAAATATCATCACATGAACTAGGACATGATAAAGACCATGTACCCGTTTATGAGGATTTAGGATCACTTTGGTCATTTATAATTCATTATATTGTTCCTGAAGATCAATATTAGGTATATTTACCACCAATTTAGAGTTTACGAGGATGGTACAATGATTCTAGCTTTCTGATATTGGTATAGACACAATGAGTTCTTGTTGATTCCTTTTGGTTAGACTAATACAACCATTTTTTATTGACATGATGATGTATACCATCTAGAAATACATGGATATATTTTTTTCTTTTCTTCGTTGATGATGTATTCATATAATCTACATTAGAGGTGTTCTATACCATGCACTTCAGGATGGACCTAGGATTTATTTATTAGAACTAGTATTATGGTAATCTATCAGAGTGACTTTTATGGGTCAATGTGATATAATTTATTGTGTGTTCCACCTCTAATAATGTATCAGATTTTGACCTACTAAGGTTTGATAACATACTTTCTAGGGAGATAACCAAGAGAGTGTCAGATGTGCAGTTTTTTCTTGGGAGGATAATATATGTGTTTCTTGGAAGAATTATCCAGTGTTACAGGCCCATTAACCACCACGATATAGAAAGGGAATATATTTAAATTGAATGAGTTGTTCTAGATATTATTTTGGAGTTTATATAAGGGATGATGAGTAATCGAGATATAATACTACAAGATAAGGCTATGCAGTATGTAGTATATTTTGATTCTCCTAGAGATGGGATCGATTTTGTGTTAATTTAGAGGAATGTAGTGATATAAAATTGGTCAGGAAACATGATACCCATTAGAATAAATACAAAAATCATGACCTAGATGTGGTTGTGGTATCCTTTACTCTGCGAATGTAGATGCGCTATCATCTGGGATATTGATTTTTTTACTCATACCATAAGAGTAATAGGTTTGTCTTCATACATAGGGACCTGAAATTGAGACAGGGGCACAAGTTGGAGATCCTATTTTATTATTATATTGAGATATTATATACTCTAAGTAAGGTAAACAATGTGGGATATTACCTCAATAGGAAGTCTTAGAGTAACTTGGTGGAGGAGGTATCTGACGAATTATCTTCGTTTTTGATGACCCTTGTAGAGGAGGAGATTGAATATTTTCATTGATAAATAGTGTTTACTCTCCCTCTCCTCTAGTGAGTGAAGGGTGATTAATTCTTGTACATCGACCATCTGGTCCAATGTGACCTGATATCTTCAAGATATTCACTAATACAATTTTTGGATGTAGGGTATCATGTCATCTTAATCTAGAGAGGGACAGTGGTCCAAATTATGATGTAGAAGTAAATGATGAGGGAGTATCACACGTCTCCAATGGATTCAAATCCTGTTGTCAGGAAGATGAACTGAGACCATAATTATCTCTTTTGGTGGGATTACATAAGGATATGCATGGATGAGTTTATTTATCAATGACTCACATGTTAGTAGGTGAAGGATAAAGACCATGTTCTGGTAGGATTGATGTAGAATCTTGATATCCTACAGTGGAAATTGGATGGAATATACATTGAAATCAATAAGGGGATTCCATGGGTAGTGATAGGCCATAATACCATTTGGGTGATATTTGACCAACATTCTAAGTCATCCCACATCATGACTATTAGGGAGTGGATTTCACTGATGAGATTTCAGAAGTTGTATGTGTGGGATATTTTCAACCATTATTGGTTACCCGAGACAATTATATCTAACCATGATGCACAGTTCACTTCATAGTTGTGGAGAGGCAAAAAAGGGTCATTCAAAACCTAATGGATGATGAGTTTAGTTTTTCACCCTATACATATAGCTATACTAAGAACACCATCCAAGTGATATAGGATATTCTAGGGGATCTTATTGTATTATAAATTAGGAGCTAAGAATATCATTTAACTTTGTTGTCATTTGCATATAATAATATCATTCATATTAATGTTTTCACTGTACAATTGGAGGACCTAGAAGATAGAATTTTCATTTCACCATTGTGCTGACTAGATCAGTGGGCCTTCTCTTGTTAGTCCAGATATGGTCTAAGTGATGTTGGGGAACTTCGATATGATCCATGAGTGGATGAGGACATCCTAGAGACAACATAAATATTATGGTTGTTGATGAAATATTCCATTGCATTTTGAGTAGGGATACAAATTATTCCTAAGAGTATCCTCAATACCATGATTGGGGAGTTTCATCCATGGAGGCATTCTGTCCAAATGGTTCACCAATCCATTAAAGATCTTATATAGGGTTAGCTAGTTTATTACCACCTCACATTAGCCTAATAGTTGGAGTGGGTTCATTATGTCTTCCATGTGTCATTTCTATAATGATATATGCATGATCATATTCATGTTATTTGTTGGGGAGATATGTATATAGAGGATTGAGCCACTTTTAGGGGGCACCCAATGGAGATCAAAGATCAGCATGATATGACCAATTGTGGACTGAACAATCCCATGGTTTGTGCGTTGTGGAAACATGGGAGCATGTAAGAGAGATCGTGGTAGTGGTGGAGCCATTTGTGGGATTAATATACCAACCATATTTCTTAGTTTTTACTTTTCAATGAAAAAAATATTCAAATAAGAAATAATTTTTAAATTCTATTTTGTTTTATTTTATGAAATTGAAATTTATCAGGGAATATATTCACATCCTGTAACTGAGACGATGCATGTTGCTGATTCCTGATGATCCGAAAATTAATATTAAAAATATTTTATTTCATGAATATAAAATTTTAATGAAATAATGTAATATTTATTGAATTTTTTCAAAAAATAGAAATTTGGGGCCACATATGAGTCTAAAAAGTTGAATTTACCCTATTCGTGACCTAAATTTTGTCATAATCAGACATCCAGCAGAGGCTACTATTATCGGGTGCATTTAAATTAAATTAAATGATTAATTTCTTTATATTAATTAAAATGACCTAAACCTAAAACTATAAAGGTATTTAATTTTGACATTTCTCTAGGATTACTCTCATATCACTAAGAGGTTTTGAGATGAATCCATCATTCTTCATTGGTGAATTATTGTTGGATGATGACAGATAACTAGGTCATGGTGAATCGAGTCACATTGAATGCAATGTTTCATCTCCATTGCTGGTAACTATGTTCCTCATTAAACAATGATCTGAATCGAGGAAGGAATCGTAAATTTTGGATTTCATAAACTTTGATTAAATCTGTGATGCATGTATTGAAATATTCATTTGATTTTGTGTCTTTTCACCCATCTCATGAGCCCCGTTCAATGAATATTTTGTTTATTCCATTGTGATTATTTCGGTTCCATGGTTTACCCCAATTATTTTTATTATGATACTTTTTTCCATGAACACTTATCAAATGATTAATGCACCGTCATTATTATGATTTTCCCCTATCATCCTTCGCATAGATTTCCATGGGACTATGGGGGCATGATTCGACATTTCTAGGTGGGTTTCAGCATGATCAACACAACAAAATCATATATGATGGACGAAAGATGAACAAATAATTTTACTTGTATGATTAATGATGAATTGAAGTTGGTACTTAATGGAACTATGATTAACGTGTTGAAACATGTTCCATGATACACAAAACATGTGTAGTGGCTCAATGGATGAGTAATGGATGAATCTATACAGGGTTCATTTGGATAGATTTTGACCACCGGTGAAGGATTGGGTAGGGAAAGACCTATATGTGGTACACCTACTGTGATTTGAGGAGGAAATAGTGGAAGAAAATCCTTGATGATTACATGTGAAGAAAGATTTAATTTCTCTAAAAATATTTACTACACAATATATACAAGGAATAACACACACTGTATAGTGACCCCACTATGGAAGCTTGGGTTTTTAGGTGAGTAAAATATCACATATTGCATTGGACCCTCACTTGCTAACTGACTCATTATAGGAGGCCCGACGTGTACTTTGGGTTAAAAAAACATATACATGAATAAAAACATTTTGTATAATGGAACTTGTTTGGAGAACATGAGAATAGGCAGAGAACACGGGCATGAACAAGATCACATGGGTAGGCCCCAATTGGCCAAGAGACATCGTGTAGTACTGTTACAGTCTGAATAGTAATACATGGCCAGTAATAAGTGAGTTGGAAATAAAATGGCTAAGAATAGGAGTGAGGCCAAACATTGGTTGGACACCCTTAAATGTGGTGTAAATATTGATGAATCAATTACCTCAAAAATTTCTATTATTTTGAGTCAAATTTTGGCCAGTGAGTTTCCTTTCATGAGTGTTTTTTCTACATACACCATTATGGTGGACATCTTAGTGTATTTTTATATATTATTCAAGATGTTTTGATTATGATTCATATTTATGTGACACTTAAAGATAGATGTAATCATTAAGGGTCATCAGAGTGTTCAAATAGAGACATAACTCTCCAATAGAACCAAGGCGTGAATCCTCTATCCATGGAGAAAGTACTCATCTATCACACAAAGGTCTGGATGCTCCAAACTCATTTTGAATAATTCGATGATAATCTCCTATGGAACTAGAAATTAAGTCCTCTATAAATAGGAAAACTAATCCCCTATCATACCATGGTGTTGATCCTCTATACTCATTGTGATGATAGAGATAATTCTCCCCTTTGGCACAACAACATGATCCCTCTATCGATGGAGATGATACTCCTCTATTCCTCTTGGGAATGGGTCCTCCATACTCATTGTGTAGATACAAATAGTAATCTACAAAGGAACTGAGGTGATGGTCCTATATTCATGGATATGTAACTCCCACATCATACTATGGTGTGGGTCCTCTATACTCATTGTATATATAGAAATGGTACTCCCCTGTGTCACTAGTGCACGATTTCTCTATCCCTAGAGAAAATGATCTCTTTTGTACTTGGGTGTGGGTACTCTATACTCATTTTGTAGATAGATATGACAAATTCCTATAACACAAATATTTGTTTCCCCTATACATGGATATGGTACTATGTAGTTGGAGAAGGGTGCAGATCCTCAATAAGAATTCTTTGAATAGACACACGAGATGTTGGGAATCGATGATAGACCATTGGAGCATCAGGAAGACTCATCATGCTAAGATGGCCAGTGGGATAGAGATCCCATTTATCACTCATTATGGGTTATTTTATGGGAATAGAAATATATATATATATCTGTGTGTGTGTGTGTGTGTTCATATTTGCATTGGATTTTATTCTTATCTTCCTATCGGTTGATATGACTATTTTATTATGTATTTTTTCCCCTCTATTTTTCAGGTAACACTATTTGGTATGTAAATAATCTCCCATACATTGGCTTAATCCACATGTTTCATGACTTATTCACACATGTTATAGGTCGGTGTTGATTATAGAGGAGCATAGGGACACGCTGGTGAATTAGACCACGTATAGTGGTCGCGAATTGGAGTTCTGGTGTGGGGTTCTCTATGAATTTAAATTAAAAGTTATTTCCATTTTGGGACGTATTTTTTGGTTATCTATTTATTCTTTCCCTTAAATTTTTATATTACAATTTCTTACACTTTTTTTATTCCCTCGAAGAAGGTATATGAACATTTATTACTCTGGATGTTACTATCCCTTCTTTTTATTCCTCTACACATCAATATGGAGATTTTCGGGTGCATTCATATAAGTACATTAGGTAATGTACTCCAATATTAGTTATTCCTTTTATCATAATTATCAATCCCCTATCCTATAAATGTGGACTTGATGAATTTTTCGTCGACCTTCTTCCAGCCAGTATGGCCTCGGTGGGTCGTGGAAGGAAAATTATCAATAAAATTAATCCTCGAATTTCAACTATCATATAAAATTTCTTCACACAGATCATAAATTTAGATAAAATAGAAATAATTTTATAAAAGGTGAAATTGAAAGTGAATAACCAATTTTAGTACACTTTTTCAATCAGGTAAAATCTATTATATCTTACTTATCTCTTATAACTTTTGGGCCAATAATAAATTAATAAAAATAGTTTTTTGGTGAGTGACTGCATTTGGATAAAGTAAAAAATGGTAGATAACATATTGGAGCGATTGATTAGCTTTTCATATTTTAATGTAATTCATTTTAAGAATAATTACTTTGATAAATGAATAACCTTTGTGCTGTTTTGTTTTAATGATGTTTTGTATATGATGAAAACTATCACTATTTATAAAAAGAATGTTTTTGTTTTTGGAGGAATTAAACCCAGTCCATTGTAATGAGGTTATTTTTAGGACACATGTTTCTATACCTAGGATTTCATATTGACTTGTACAAGATATAGAAGAAGTCAGGAAGATGAAGTTTTTCAATAGACACTTTATCTAATTCAGGTCCATCAGGATGTTGTTGAAAATCATTGGAATCAAAAGAATGGATTAATGATATATTATTGTTGAAGAGTTTAAAATATGAAATTGAATTGAATATTTAATAAGTATTCATACTTTCTAATCAAATCATAATTTGCTTTTCTGATCATGAAGTTCTCAGAAATCATGAAAAACAAACATGATTATACACTTTGAAGAAATGGTGGAGAGTTTGATGAAATTCAAAATTGGAGAGTGGATAATTTCATCATAATGAGAATTACATTGTAATTACTTGAGAAAGAAAAGGATTTTTTTGAACTTGAGGAAGAATAAAATAATACTTAGTTTTTTTTCATAGATTATTGTACAAAGATATTCATTCATGGATTTTCATACTGGGAAAATCATACTGAGACATATATATTGATATTTTCATACTATGTTTTTTTGTACTAAGAATTTTTTAATGAATTTTTCAAACACAAAAAATCATACAAACATATTCATACTCAGAATTTTGTATTGATATTTTTATACTAGTATTTTCTAACTAGGAAAATCCTACAATGATTTTTATACAAAAATGTTCATAATAAGGAAATCATATTGATGTATTGATAATGATTATTTCATGGTGAGAATGAACGAGAACATAATAAGCTGAGAAATAAAAACATCATAATGAGATGACAAAGAAACACATTGTAATGAGGTGATAATGATATAAAGTGTTGAAGAAGTCGAACAAGAATTTCAATTTTTCCTAAATCTTATAGAAATATAAGGAGGGTTAAATAAGTAAAAATTGATGTTTTAAATGAAAAATATCATTTAATATTTTTATATTTGAGAAAGTAGGGAATTTTTTCATGTTTCCTACCATTGTTTTATAAGTTTCCTGTAAATACTTCCTCGGATAATTTGTTCAATCACATCTTTTACATACCCACAAAATATGAATATCTAGAGAATTTTAAGTAAAACTTCATATATTATTAAAGGATAACTATATTTACAATTCTCAAAAAAAAATTATTTCTTTAGTATTAAAATTGAATACATATTATTGAATCATCATAATGGGAAAATCTGATCCAGAATCCAGATTTATTGTACATAGAAATTCATATCCGGGATCAAGAATTATCCTATTTATAGAATCAGATCCAGAATCATTATACTATGTAAATGGGATCCAGAATCCAACAATATTTTATTAATGAAAAATCAGATCGAACGAAATTAGATAGAGGATTCAGACTGAGAAATTGTGAAGCAGCATCAAAAAAATTCATTACTATATTTTTTTCACAATTGTTTTATAAGAAAAATTATAAACTAGAGGGAGGAAATATCATCATTCATATCAAGATATATAATATTTCTAATGGGATATGGAACAAGTTTTATTCACTTCATCTTTATAGCTTATTTCCAAAGAAACAAAGGAGTGGCTATGGAAAGGATGTTGGATGTCACACTAAGGTCGAAAATTGTAAATCTTGTGTGATTTACACGATTTCCTAATATTTTATACATGGGTATTTACAATAATCTGATATTGATATAAATCTTAATAGTATGTAGGGGTTATGATTATAAATGTTTTGAAGCATATAAAATTGAACAATTGATTCATCCGCCCTTCTCATTTTGTATTTGATCCTTTAGAACATCAATTATTATCAAAGGGTAGGTTCCCAAGTTGAATCCTTATCATGGGTAATATAAATTCTCTCAATAGTAGGGAAATTCCTACATATAATGGAAAAAATTATTATAGATAAAAAAATTATGATTCCTTATATCCTATCACTTATCCTGGAAGTTGTTGAAAATGATTCTATTGGTTTTCCACATATTGAGAAAGATTATCCTATGAAGTTTGATGATATGAGAAATATAAAAGCTTATGGGAAGTCTAGAAATTTAATCCTTATTCCCTTATTAGAGAATTTCTTTATGAAGGTGATAGGTCTAGAAACATCATAATGTATGAAGGATAATCTAGAAACTGTTTTCAAAGGGAATACTAATGTCAAGGAAAAAAAGATAAAATTTCATCATAGAATCTATGAAGACATCAGAATGAGACATGAAGAAAAAATTGATTAATACCTCACCAGATTAAATGAAATTTTTTTCAACATCATAGGATTTAGAGATATCTTGTAAAATTCTACAATTGTGGATAAACAAATGAGAAACTTTCTGGATTTGTTTGATTCTAAAATTTCTTCTTTGGAAGATAAGGATAATTTATATCATGATGAATTGCATAAATTTCACGTTTCATAGGAAATGTGGAAATCTGTAATGTTTAAAAATAATATGAAAGATGAAACTGATTTTGAAGCTATGAGAAAGATAAAAATACAAGATGATAAAGAATCTTATCCTTGTGAATATTAAGACAAAGAGTATGATGATTTTATTTAAAAAATAAGGTCCCTAATATCCAATAATTATCAATGAGGAAGAATAATGTTGGGTGGAAAACCTCCTCTAAAATGTTTTGTGTATAGTGTAATCAGAAACATTGAATAAATTTCCCCAATATGAAATATAGATAATATCAAGAAGATTATGATGAAAAAATCTATGGAATAGGTTCAATAGAAATGAAAAAAAGAAACGACATCTAGGAAATATTTGAATAAAATTAATGGAATCAAAATAAAATATTTTGATTATGAATTTTGAGACAAACTAAACTAAAAAAATTCTTATATAGAGGAATATACATTAATATTTTGAACGATCATTGAAAAGGTTGAGAAAACAAAAAACTCATCATAGAGTGAAAAAGAAAGTAATGAATATTATAGAGAGTATAAGCCCATAATATAGATTCATTCATGCCTTTAGAAAAAATATATATCAATAATGAAATTAGAATTGTAAATAAATACTGTGAAGAAATAACTGAAGGAAGAAAATATTTCATCAAGTAGTATGATGAATACATAGATTATATTTTATGTTAAAAACATAGAATTGCTGAAGAGGTAATTATATTTTAAGATCATAGTAATAAGCTCAAAGATAAGGATGAATAAGTAAATATGTTTTAATAAAAACATCATGAGTATGAATGTACCTTGAGGATGATGAATGAAATATTCAAGAAAGATTTGGAAGTAAAATCTGAAACATTTAATGTTTCTAATAAGGCTCAATAAGAGAATCATGTAAAATATTCTCTTACCAAAAATAAAATTTCATCTAATTATTTTAACATTTCTGCTTCTATAATAAGTATTAGGAAATATTTGGTTGAAAAAAGTTAGAGGAAACCTATCAAATCTAGAAAATTAGAAATCTCAATCAAATGAATAGATTTTCCACATCTTCTGTATGTTCGAGCTAGATGAAGTTACCAACCTCAACAAATTTTCAATATAGAATGATCTTATTTTAATAGAAAATAAATATTTGATGGTTATTGCTTGTGTTGTGGAATCTACGGGAATAAGGTTTATAATTTTTGGCACCCCTTATCATTACATGCAAGAATGTTTAGTAAAACTATAAAAATAGATGAAGTAGATTGAAAAACATTCTTAATATATAGAATGTTGAAAAAGTAAATTCTCAATATATTAGAAACTTTTTAACAATAAATCAATATGAAAGTCTGCAAATAGTTTTGGGAATATTTGATGACGATGGTCATCATGCCGAAAAATTAATGAAATGACTTCCAGAATAATTTTTTATTAATATAAAAGAAATTAATGTTGAATATAAGAAATTTTAGGAATGAGTTTTTTTTGTAGAAACATCATTAAAATAAATTAAAATGAATAAACCGTGGATACATTATAGTGGATGATCTTCACATGTGACAGGTTATATAAAAATCATGATACATGTTCAAAGTTATGATGGAGAGTCTGTTACCTTTTGAAATGATATTTCGATAAAAATAGAGGAATTGAAACTACTGAGATTGAAGACGAAAAGATAAAATCTTAGGAAGTTATATTTTTTGATGGGATAAAACGTAACATATCTAGTGTAATTCAACATTTTGATGATGGAAAACATTTTGTTTTTAAAAATGATTTTGTATCAGCAAAAGCGTGAAGGATTAAAAAAGTCATTACAAAAGGCTATATAACCAGTCGGAATCTCTTTCAAAATCAAGAATTCAATAACTCATCTTACATGAGTGGTGAACATAAAAACAATTAATGCATTGAAGACATGCCACCTTTGGTAGAAAAAATGAATAAACATTATAATGTTTATTCAGTTTGGAAGTATCTTGAATTTAAAATAAGGGATAAATAATTTTTTATTACATTCCAGAAAAATATATGTCTAAAAAAAGTCATTAGAGAATTGAGAATCAATCTACCAGACCACTTGAGCTTATTCATTACGATTTATGTGGGATGATGTGACATCAATCAACAAAAGGATATTTATAATTTATCACTTTTATTGTTGATTTGACTCATATGAAAAACATCATGTTTACGAAGTACAAGTCAATGACTATTAAAATGTTCAAATTCTTTAGAAATGATGTTGACATAAAAATGTGGGTTTCAATAAAGAAGCTGAGAAAATATAATTGTAGTGAATTAAAAAGAAATACTTCTGAAACATATCAATGAATTAATGGTATCAATCATTATTATAGTTATCTTTATACTATAAAAGTGTACTAGAAGAATGAAATAATATAAGATTGGTGGAAATGGGAAGAAGTATGTTAGATGAATACAATCATTCAAAATTATATTTGGTAGAAGCTATTATTACTATTGAACGTTTTAAACATAAATTCTTTTTGATACCAAAAAATAACATGATTCCTTGTGAATAGTTTTATAAAAAACCTTCCTTGAAATACATTAATGTTTTTGGATGTCCACATTTTCTCAAAATAAAAAATCTGGATTTGGGAAAGTTTGATGAGAAAGATAGGAAATGAAATTTTATTGGATATTCACCAAGTGGAAGAAGTTACAAATGTTAGACCAAATATTTACATATGTTGGTTGACTCATTTGATGTGAATGTAATTGAAAATTAATGTTCCTTACAAAAAATTTGAAAATGCTGATGAAGATAAATTGGATAATTCCAAAAATGGTGAAAGTAATTTAAGGAATCCGTATCAAGAGACATAAGAATCGTGTGATGAGGAAATTTAAAATGGGAATGAAACAATGAGATTTATTACCTTACAAAAACATATTGATTATGAAAACATTATTGCAAATTAGAATGATCGTGTTCATACAAGAAGAACATAGATATTAGATAATCTAACTTCACTCGTCTTAAATATTGAACTGGAATAAGTTTCTGAAGCTATTCAACATAAATAAGGATTGGGTGATATGAATGAATAAATGGATCAGATTGAAACCTGGTAACATTCTTCATAACTAAAAATAAAAATCATTTTGAAACCAAGTGGGATTATATAAAAAAATTATTGAGGGTGGATAATTTGCAAGAAACAATACATGGAATGGTTTTAATTGATATTAATAGGTGGAAGGTGTGGATTTTGATGAATCCTTTTCCCATGTTTCAAGGCTATAAACTATTAGAATTTTTCTCTCATTGGAATCCCATCAGAATTACAAAGTTTATCTGATGGATGTTGTAACAACCCGAGATATTATGAGAATTATTCATTTTAATTTCATTGATGTCTTTTGTTGTACGCTACACCAAGATTATCTTCCGCTATACCCAACACCGTTTTAGCTTGCAGTATATGCAACACTATTCTTGGATAGTGTTACACACAATTTCAAGTACATTTTATAGAAACTATTCTATGAAACATTATGTATAGATTTTGTTTAATGTATAAATGAAATAAGTTTTTATTATGTTATACGCATCACCAAACAGAGCTTTCACTACACGTAGCCCTGACTTGGCTTGCATTACATGCAATAAAGACCTTCCTTGATAGCATGTGTAGTACACAATACCGAGTTTCACTAAACGAGATATTAATATAATATTATTATGAACTAGCCATTATGAATAGTAATACCCAATTTTTGAAATTTTATAAATTTTATCTTTCAAAATGGACTTCATTTTTGGATTCGAAATATTTAAATTAGGCTCGGGTGAATTTTAGGTATTTTTTCGAAAACTTTCAATTTTTGATGAATAGTGAAAAAACTAGGTTACTTTTTAAAAACCGACCTTTTATTTAAATAATTATTCATTTTATTTAATTTTATTATAGGTAAAAATTGATACATAATACCTATATAAGTTCGATGTAATTCATTCGATTCATTTTATAATAATTTTAGATATATAAATATTTTATTGAACTTTTACCGTCTTTTACCCACCTCCTATGAGAACTTGGAAATTCACATAAAATATAGTTTTAATGCTTCTGTGAGTGGAATTTCAAAAATCCGAGAGACACAGTTAATATTAAGTTCTAAAATTTGGTTCAATGAGAAGAAAATAATTTTTCATGAATAGTAACTTTTTACTTTTTTTTACCACGATTAAAAGTATATAGAGTAATTAAGGGTAAATATGATATTATTATTACCCTAAAACATATCCTAATTCTATTGGATAAGTTTAATTCGACCAAAAAAAATCTTAGTAATAAAATATGATCATTTAGATCCACTTGGATTAGATTAGGACAATTATTATTAATTTATTAAAAGAAGGGTTAAAATAGTTAAAATCAAAGTATAATAACTAAACCATTTTTAATATAAGGTTATACATAAGATAAATTCAACTATAAATATTCATTAGAAATATAAGAAGATTTCATACATAATGGATTTTTATTTATAATTTTTAGACATTAAATAATTTAATTTATTTATGACACAATGATGATGCAGTAATTATCTTATTAATGAACTTTTGACAAAATTGATGTTATAAATATCCAAATAATTGTAATTTGATTCTTTTTATGAATTCGAATAATTTTATAGGTTAATATGACATATTAGTAATGATTTAATTACCATTTTTTGGACTAATAATTCTGTTATTATTTTCAGAAAAATCAATTACAAAATAGTGTCAAAATTGACATCAAATAGTTTTAAAAAACAATATTATATTATTAATTTCTATTTTATTCCTAAAAATCTATGGTTTTTCCAAATGACTTATATAAGGTTATATATATTAATAATAAAAAACTTGGGGATCATTTGGATTGTTATATTATGTTTATTAACCTTATAGTGTACGAAAACAAGAAGACACGGTAAAAGTAAAATTATTTATCTTAAAGTTAAATCTAAATGATAAGGTTAAAATAGAAACCTAAATTTGTCTATATTACATTGGATGAGATGAAATCAAAACATCCCCACCTTAGCTTCTAAATAAATCGATTTGGAGCTATTAATAACGGAATATGACTTTATAATAAAATAATATTTTTAGTTTTCCCAAAGGTTCCCCTCTCCTCCCTTATAAAAGAGAACCTCTTCCCTCTCTTCCTCACACCACTTTGTGCCTTCATGCTCGACCAAAAGCTGACAATTTCTCCTCTCCACTTCCATAAAAACAGCCTAGAGTTTCTTTTCTTCTTCAAAGACCATCTTTAGTGCCCAAAGAGGAGGTTAAGAAGAGGCACTTCAAAGAAGAGGTAATGTTCGTTACCGATTGTTTCAACTTTATTTCTTCTTCTACTTCTTCTTATTTAGTTTTTTCATTATGAGTTAATAACATCTGTATCACTCATATACTGATATGTTATTATAATTATGAAAAACCCTTATTTCACCATCTATCCATCCTACATAAAACGAAATCACTGCGTGTGCGTACGTATGGAATACTGTCTCAACACCGTGGTGTAAACTATTTTCCACCACCACCATACATGGATGGGTATAATGGTGTAAATAATAACTATATATGATTATTGTAAAGTGATATTGATTCTGAAATTTTATACATACACTCCAATACAATTCCACGATCATGGGAATGGTATCATCGCTCGTGCGTACGTACGGACTACGGTCTCCACGATGCGAAGAGATTCATTCTCCATGTTAAACATTCATCAATTATTATAAATTATATATAATGAATAATAATGAAATATATGAAATAATAATGATATCGGATTTATCTATATATATATATGTATTTCATCTAATTAATTCCATTCAATTCGATAAGGAAACGAAAACAGCGTTCATGCGTACGTACGGCCTACCGTCTCCATGAACGGTGTATTTCATTCCATTTATAGATATATCATATATACATATTTATGCTGAATATATATTATATATAAATCATGTTTTACATTCTAGATTTAAGTAAATCAGGATATATGTAATAATATCAAGAACAACAAGTCGAAACACGTACAATAAATGAAACGATTTTACCCAAGTCGCTGATTTTACATCAAATTTACATAAGAAAAGGTAATCTAAAGTCATAAGTAAACTATATATGATATCATAACAATGAATATGATTATGTAATAAGTCAAAAAAATTATTTAAATCATTATACATGAGGATCAGATAAATACGTGGCATATCAGACATAAGGTAAGGGATAATTTTGTGATCTCATTCTTATCTGAGATTTCTTATTGGTAAGTATTTACTAGGGTTATATTTTTCATCCATATCCATAAATTTTTTTCATAATTTGTTTAATATTCTTCCATGTATGTTTAAATTCATTTTTACCCATCTTTAATTTTACTTTGTGTTATGGAAGGAATCTTTCTTTTTTTACCATACGTGGTACTTTTTGTCTTTTCCGTTAAAAGTACGAGGTGAATGTTTTCTTTAACTTATACGGAATGAATGGATTTTTACATTTTTATAATGCCTTATTTTCATTAAACTTTATTTACAATAATTATTGACTATTTTCAACAAAATCCTTTTCTTTTAAAATTTCATGGAATTTTATCAAAAGAAAATGATTTTGAAGAAGAAAGGATATTTTCCTCAAGAATTCATTTCATGTATTTTATTAAAACCATTTTCCATCTAAGATGACATTATTTCATATGTTCATTTTTCAAGTATAATGTATCTATTATTTACATGGTTTGACTTTTCTTATGATTAAATGATATCCAATTGTTTATATGGATTATGTTATGATGGGATGATGTTTATGAAACCCATTTTTATTCTTTGGGTTATGATGAATGGTTTATGTTTACGTTGTGGCACAAGTAAGAATGATTTAATTATGAGATGGGTGGTACATATATCTCCGTCCACTGCATTGGGTAAATATTTATATCTCATGAGATAGACATGGCTGGAAGGGTATGTTAATCTGGTTCAGTGTTACAATACTGGAATGAGGAGTGAAATCGATTCAGAATGGGACTTTGTCCACTAAGATGGTCTTGGCAGCAATTCCTTGGCTACTATGAAAATCATAACATGTGATTAATGGATTCCAAAATTACATGTTCTATTACCATGCTTGTTTATCATGACTAATGTTCCTTTATGATCTATGCCTTGTGTACTTCCAAGATTTATGTCGTTGCTCATGATTTTGATGTTTTGATTTTATGTTCAAGTTTTTTCATTCAAATGTTTATGGATTGTTTTATGTTCTCTATGCTTACCCTTACTTAGCATTTGAGCTCACCCTTTATATGTTTTCTTTCCCCCATGATTTAAAGGAAGGTTTTAGGTAAGAAAAAAAATGGAAATATCCTTATGGGAGATGTTGAGGATCTGTCACCACGATTATAAGATTATTTTCCATGTTTCCAAAGACACTAAACTATTACGGTCCTTGTGTGTCTTTTTTTGTTATGTATCAAGTATTCCGAAAAAGTAATGTAATGCCCATGTATGTCAAGCTTTGGGTATCTATAGTTGGTATCAAAGGAAAGGATTAGTTATCCTTCGGAAACTAGGATGCGAAAACTTTAGTGAGATCCCTAGAGATATTTCTATGTTATGGCTAGAGATGTCCCTAAGGTTAAGTATAAGTATAGGTTATAGTCCTAGAACTATGGTAACGACATTATAATTAAACCTAGGATATTAGATATGGAAGTTAATCCCCCTTTATTATGTTGTTTTCCCTATCATGATGTTTTCCTCACACTATTCTTTTTGGGTTTTAGATGATGGCTAGAACCCGAAGGAACCGTGTTGATCAATGTAACAGACGATGCAATGATTGTCCTCCTTAAAAAACCAATGTTATAGGAGATGGAGTGATTAATATTATTAATATACTTACACAAGCTATGAATCATTTTGGACTTCCAAATGACCAGAGAAAGGAGCAACATTCTATTGAATCCTTCATGAGGCAGCGTCCACCTTCATTCAGCGTGTCTTATGATCCATTAGTGGCTGAACAATGGATCAGTACCACTGAAAAGATATTTTTAGTTATACAATGTTATAATCATGATAAAGTCATCTTAACAGCATATCGTTTGTAAGGTGATGTTGATCAATGGTGGAATCTTATCAAGAATACTAGGAAAAGAGAAGAAATTGAGTCCATGGAATGGGATGAGATCAATTAAATATTTTTTCAGTAAGTAATTCCCTCGTATTCTTTGAAAAAAGATGAAAATGGAGTTTCTTGATCTTAAGCAAAAGGATGATGAATCTGTTGGTATATACGAAGTGAATTTTACAAGAACTGCAAGGTATGCATCTGGCTTTATCATCCAACCTGAATGTAATGTTGATCGATTTTTCAGTGGTTTAAAATTAAATCTTCAAAGGCCATTAGCTATAAGAGACTTCAGTAGCTATGAATAAATTTTGTTTTGTGATATCAAGGTAGAACTAGAAGTTGGTGTAACATATCCATCTCATGGTTATGACATGATACAAAAGATGGAGTTCAGGGAGAAATCTCAGAATAATGGTGAAAAGAAGATTAATGTTTCTTTATGCTCAAAGTGTGGAATAAAGCATGGTGGATATTGTCTTAAAGGGACTAGAAAATGTTTTCTGTGTGGAAAATAAGGTCATCAATCATCTGAGTGTCGGAGTAATGGAAAAAGGGTTACTAATGATGTAAATAAAGAAAAGACTGCAGATAATGCACCACCAACACTTCAATGTTTCATGTTCATGGAAATGGGGAATTATGCTAATCAATGCCTTATTCCAAGGGTTAATGATGATCAACATGAGAATCCTCTTAAGGAAAAGGATAATGGGAAGTCACATGCGATCACTATTTGTGATGTTGAGTATGAAAATGATGTTGTGTAATGATTAAGTGTTTATGAAATGGGATTTCAAAATTGTATCACGGAATCTCATTTATAGTATCGTGGAATTTTGAAATTTCTGTGTATTCTTCCATCGTGGTTTTCTATAAGAATATGGTACCGCTAACCATGAAAGGTGATTCAAATATTTTGGAAGGCAGATGATATGCGCATAATGAAGGGATAAAGAGAAAATAAATTTTTTGATAATATTCATGAGCTCAGGATTGCTATAAGGACTAGGTGATATCATGGTTTGAGTATAGAGTATTTTGGGATTTTGGTATGTGGAAAGAGTTAAATTTTGACCGCACTCATGTTTTCACTAAGGCTCAATAAGTATTCGTTTTTCAAGAGAATACATGATTAATCCCTTTGAATTTTTGGAATGTTACCAACAAGACATATCTTATTATATATGGGTATCAACAATGGTATTAACATGCTTGTTATATGAACTCTCTGGTAATCATTTTCACTATAATATGAGACTGGACAACAGTATTTTGGATAAGCCTAAAGATTGGAATGGATTATGTTGGAAATATGTTAGCATTGTTTAAGGCTAGAACTTTTTCGATATTATTAATGGATAGCTATAATAATGTAGTTTTAGAAAAATGGCAACCTGCAGGACGGGCGACAACTTGTCGCGTCAGTCAATGTTGCAGGAATTAAATCCACAATCGAAGTGTGACAGGCCTTTATCTCCTACCACTGGCCAACATGAAGTCCCCAGTTAGTATAAATGTGTTTTAATTTATTAAGTGGTGTGATATATGAAGTATACGTCCATTTTAGGAACCAAATATGATTAATTTCACTATAGATGGACTTATGTATATTGATAACTTTTGCTAACCTTTTGTTTGAGATAGATGGAATGACCCATCATTCTATCACATGATCTACTAAGACAGCGCGAATGACAAATTCAACTTCATTTCATTAAGAGATGAAGTGGAAATTGTCCAAGGAACGACCAACAGTGGGAGTGTACCAAAATCATGTAAGTATTTCTTCTAATTCAAAATTTTCAACTTTAGGGAAATAATATTTAAAACCAAAAATGATGTCCTAGTGACCTTATATCCTATAAATCAAACGGTACCTCAGATCATTACAAATTTATGGCTTTATGATTGTTGGCTTTTCCATAGCCATGTTCTCTACCACTCTCCATCAGAACTTGATGGTTCGATTTTTCTTCCATATCCATGTTTCCACCTATGTTCTCCTATGTGGAATCTCGGTGATGAGTTAATCTGGGTAACCGTTACATTTCTAACATTCCTTTTTAAAATGAAGTTTTAGTATTCCTTTTTACGATGTGGGTTTCTATAAAGGAAACTTTCAAGTAGTAAACCATTTATAACCCCGACGAATTTCGAGGGCGAAATTCATTTTAATGGGGGTAGAATTTAACAAACCGAAATCTTATGAGAATTATTCTTTTTAATTTCATTGATGTATTTTGTTGTATGCTACACCAAGATTATCTTGTGCTATATGCAACACCGTATTAGCTTGCAGTATATGCAACACTATTCTTGGCTCGTGTTACACACAATTTCACGTTCATTTTGTAGAAACTATTCTACGCAAAATTATGTATAGATTTTGTTTAATGTATAAATGAAATAAGTTTTGATTATGTTATACACAACTCCAAACAAAGCTTTCACTACACGCAGCCCTGACATTTCTTGCATTACACACAATAAAGACCTTCGTCGATAGCGTGTGTATTACGCAATACCGAGTTTCACTAAATGAGATATTATTATAATATTATTATGAACTACCCATTTTGAATAGTAAAACCCACATTTTGAAATTTTATAAATTTTAATTTCAAAATGGACTTCATTTTTGGATTTGGAATATCGAAATTAGCCTACGGTGAATTTTTGGTATTTTTCTGAAGACATTCAATTTTTGAGGAATTGTGAAAACACTGGGTTACTATTTAAAAACGACTTATTATTTAAATAATTACTTAGTTTATTTAAATTTATTTTAGGTCAAAATTGATACATAATACCTATATAAGCTCAATGAAATTCATTGGAGTCATTTTATAATAATTTTAGATATATAAAAATTTTATTGAACTTTTCACCGTCTTTTACCCACATCCTAGGTGAATTGGGAAATTCACATAAAACTTAATTTTACCTCTTCTGTGAGCGGAATTTCAAAAATCCAAGAGACACGGTTAATATCAAGGACTAAAATTTGGTTCAATGAGATGAAAATAATTTTTGGTTAATAGTATCTTTTTACTTTATTTTACCACGGTTAAAAGTAAATAGGGTAATTAAGGGTAAAAAAGATATTATTATTACCCTAAAACATGTCCTAATTCTATTGGATAAGTGTAATTCAACAAAAAAAACCTTAGGAAGAAAATATTACCATTTAGGTCCACATGGATTAGATTAGGACATTTATTATTAATTTATTTAAAGAAGGGTTAAAATAGTTAAAAATAAAGTTTAATAACTAAAACATTTTTAGTATAGGGTTATTCATAAGATAAATTCGTATATAAATATTCATTAGAAATATAAAAATATTTAATACATAATGGTAATTTATTTATAATTTTTAGAGGTTAAATAATTGAATTTATTTATAAAATAATGATGATGTAGTAATTATCTTATTAATGAAATATTGACATAATTGATGTTATAAATACCCAAATAAATGTAATTTGATACTTTATATGAATTACACTAAATTTATAGGTTAATAGGACATGTTAGTATTTATTTAATCAACTTTTTTCGAACTAATCATTTTGTTATGAATTTTGAAAAAATCAATTTCCAAATAGTTTCAAAATTGACATAAAATAGTTTTCTTAAAAAATATTATATTATTAACTGTTATTTTATTCCTAAAAATCTATGGTTCAGCCAAATGACTTAGATAAGGTTATATATATTAATAATAAACAACTTTGGGATCCTGTTTCTTGTTATATTAGGTTTATTAACCTTATAGTGTAAGAAAACAAGAAGACCCGGTAAAAGTAAAATTATTTAACTTAAAGATAAATATAAATGATAAGGTTAAAATAAAACATAAACTTGTATAAATTCTATTGGATGAGAGTATTTCGACCCATCACCACCTTATATTTGAAATAAATCCATTTGGAGCTATTAAAAACCGAATATGACTTTATAATAAAAAAATATTTTTAGTTTTTCCTAAGGTGCCCCTCTCCTCCTTTATAAAAGGGAACCCCCTCCCTCTCTTCCTCGCACAACTTTGAGCCTTCAAGCTTGTCTAAAACCTGCCAATGTTTCCACTACACTTCCCTTGAAACATCCTAGAGGTTCTGGTCTTCTTCAAATACCATCTTTAGTGCCCAAAGATGAGGTTAAGAAGAGGCACTTCAAAGAAGAGGTAATGTGAGTTACCGATTCTTTCAACTTTATTTCTTCTTCTAATTCTTATTAATTATTTGTTTCATTATGAGGTAATAACATCAGTATCACTAATATTCTGATAAGTTATTATAAGTATAAAACAACCCTATTTCACCAGATATCCATCCTATGGAAAACGAAATCACCGCGCCTACGTACGTACGGAATACCGTCTCCACGCCATGGTGGAATATATTTTCAACCACCACCTTACTTGGATGTGTATAATGGTGTAAATAATAACTATATATGATTATTGTAAAGTTATATTGATTCTGAAATAGTATACATACACTCCAATCTAATTCTATGATCATGGAAATGGTATCATCGCTCATGCGTACGTACGGACTACCGTCTCCACAACATGATGAGATTCATTCTCCATGTTAACCATTAATGAATGATTATAAATTATATATAATGAATAATAATGAAATATATGACATAATAATGATACTTTATTTATGTATATATATATTTATTTCATCTACTTAATTCCATTCAATTCGATAAGGAAACGAAAACAACGTTCATTCATACATACGGCCTACCGTCTCCATGAATGATGTATTTCATTCCATTTATCGATCTATCATATATATATGTATATGATGAATATATATTATATATAAATCATGTTTTAAATACTGAAATTAATTAAATCAGGATATAAGTAATAATATCAAGAACAACATGTCTAAACATGTACAATAAATGAAATGATTTTACCCAAGTCGCTGCTTTTACATCGAATTTACAAAAGAACGGGTAATATAAAGTCATAATTAAACTATATATGATATCATAACAATGAATATGATTCTTTAATAAGTAAATAACATTATTTAAATCATTATACAGGAGGTTATAATACATATGAGGCATATCAGACTTAAGGTAAGGGATAATTTTGTGATCTCATTCTTATCCGAGATTGCTTATTCGTAAGTATTTACTGTGGTTATATTTTTCATCCATGTCCATAATTTTAATTTATAAAGTGCATAATATTTTTCCATGTATGTATAAAGTCATTTTTACCCATCTTGAATTTTACTTTGTGTTATGGAAGTAAGTGTTCTTTTGTTTACCATACATGGTACTTTTTGAATTTTCCTTTAAAAGTATGAGGTGAATGTTTTCTTTAACTTATAACCCATGAACATATTTTTACGGTTTTATAATGCCTTTTTTCATGAATCTTTATCTATAAGATTTATTGACTATTTTCAACAAAATCCTTTACTTTTAAAATTGCATGTAATTTTGTGAAAAGAATTTTATTTTGAAGAAGAAAGGATATTTTCCTCAAGAATTCATTTCAAGTGTTTTATCAAAACCATTTTCCATCTAAGATGAAATTATTACATATGTGTATGTTTCAAGTATAATGTCTCTATGATTTACATGGTTCGACTTTTCTTATGATGAAATGATATCCAATTGTTTTATAGGGATTATGTTATGATGGGATGATGTTTATGAAACCCATTTTTATTATTTGGGTTATGATGAATGGTTTATGTATATGTTGTGGCACAAGTAAGAATGATTTTATTATGAGATGGGTGGGACCTATATCTCCATCCAACACATTGGGTAAAGATTTCTATCTCATGTGATAGTCATTTCTAGAATAGTAAGTTAATCTGGTTCAGTGTTATAGTACTGGAATGAGGAGTAAACTCGATTCAGAATTGGTCTTTGTCCACTAAGATGGTCTTGGCAGCAATGCCTTGGCTACTATGGAAATCATAACATGTTCTTAATGGATGCCACAATTACATGTTTTATTACCATGCCTGTTTATCATGACTAATGTTCCTTTATGATCTATGCCTTGTGTACTTCCAAGATTTATGTCGTTGCTCATGATTTTGATGTTTAGATTTTATGTTCATGTTTTTGCATTCAAATGTTTATGGATTGTTTTATGTTCTCTATTCATAACCTTACTAAGAATTTGTGATCACCCTTTATATGTTTTCTTTTCCCTAGGATTTAAAGAAAAATTTTAGGTAAGAAAACAATAGGGGAATATCTTTTTGGGAGATGATGAAGATCTTTCACCACGATTAGAAAATTATTTTCTGAGCTTCCAAAGACAGTAAACTATTATGGTCCTTGTGTGTCTGTTTTAATTATTTATCAAGTATTTTGCAAAAGTAATGTAATTTCAATATACATCATGCTTTGGGTCTCTACAGATGTAAATTATGAATCTGCAAATTAAGGGATTGAGGAATAAGTATACATTGAAAAACCTTGGGGGTTTATACTTAATGAGGATGAAAATAATGATTGTAAATTGAATAAATATTTCTATGGGATGAAAAAAGCTCCTTGTTCATGGTATTATTAACATGATAGTTTTTTTGAAAATGATGAACTTTTCTAAATGGAATGTTCACAGAAACATATATATAAATATTTTTTTCTCTAGATCTCTAATTGTAATTGTTTGTGTAGATGAAATAATTTTTTCTAAGGATAATGAAGATATTTTGAAAACATTATGTGAAGAAATAAAGATGATTTTTGGAATTTCTATTTTGGGAGAATTTACTTTATCTCCTGTATTATAAATTAAACAAAATGAAAAATACCATTCTCTTATCTCAAGAAAATACTCTATGGAGTGGTTAAAAAATTGGGATCTCGGAAATCAAAAAAGATTCATCTCCTTTTTTAGTGACCACAAAGCTGAGTAAAGATGAATTCTCAATATGGGTGAATTAAAAAAGCTTTTAGAAGGTAATATGAAGCCTAATTTATCTTATAGGCTCAAACCATAATATTATTTAGGATGTGCCTTTGTGTTACAGGTATCAATATAATCTAAAATAATCACATGTGTTGGCAGTAAAGATCATTCGGAGAAATGTCAAATGAATAACTTCACATTGGTAGTTTTACAAGACAAATAATGAGATTTAATTTCATGGTTATACTGATGTTGATTTGGATGTAGATTTAAATGATAGAAAATAAACCTCAAGAGGAAAATTTTTCAATGGTGAATGTGGTTTGAGTTGGAATAGTTTGAAACAATGATTAGTAACTTTGAGAGCATATGAATTTGAATATGTTACTGCTACTCAATATTGTACTCACATGTTTCGGATGAATGTTTAGCTAAATGATTTGAAAGTAAATGTGTCTAAACCATTGAATATACATTATGATATTCAGATTTTGATTTATATTTATAATAATCTCATCCAACATTCTATATCAAAACACAAAGATATAAAGATTCATTTTTTAAAATATAATCTTTCTACTAGAGATGTTTTTCGAAAATGCATTGTAAAAAAAATTTAGATTTCTGATATCTTTAAAAAACAATGCTAAAATAGTAAGGCTTATATAATTGTGGTTGCAAATTTAGGTTAAAACTCCTCTGATGTATTCAAAAATTTCATAAGGAGGAAAACCCCATCGTGCATTAGATTATGTTGAAAAGCATGTAGAGAATGTATCAACATTCTACTTTGTAAGATGTTTTTACTTATCAATTTTTTGTGAATGTAAAACTATGTTTATCATATAAAGGAGGATAGAAAAATAAAATTTTTAGAAAATGAAAGTGAGAAATTTAAGGATGGATGAGAGAAAAATAAAAGTTAAGAGAGTTTATCTTTAAATGGCCACACTATTTTTTATCCACCAAGGGTTGGAATTCATTCAAAAACGTTACATTATCCATAAGTGTGGTGTCAGGATACAATCTCATAATGGGGATATGTTTGGATAAAAGTAAAAAAACATGAGTTGTAGAAATTATGAGACTTTAAAATGTTGTTAATGGGGGTTGTCAAAAAATCCAAATAGGGGATTAAAGAACCTTTGTGGTGTTTTGTTTTACATAGTTTTTTATTTGTTGACAACTGACTCTCTTGGTAAAAGACTATTTATATTTTCTAGCAATCAGACCCAGTACATCGTAATGATTTTCTTTTTTGGACACATATTTCTAGACCTAGGATTTCATATTGAGCTTTACTGGACACATAAGAAGTCAGGAAGATGATGTTGTTGATCAGAAACATTATCATATTCATGTCCATCAGCGTTAAATTGAAAATAATTAGATTCAAAAGAATCGGTGGAAAAATATATTATTTCTGAAGAGTTTTAAAATAAAACTGTGAAGTCATGATTTAGAATATTGTTATAATTTATAAACAAATAAGACTATTCCTTTCTAATCAGTATGTTCTAAAAAATAATTAAAAATTCAATGATATACTATTACAAAACATGCTTTTAATGATGCTATAATCATTCTTTATCAGTGATAGAAAATAACAGATAACCTTAGAGTGGTTAAAATTCAATTTATTTTATCAGCACGAAAGAATCACTAATAAAGGGTATATTTATCTACAAAAATAAATGCACTCATAAATGAATGATTTGTCGGCTCTTTTATGTGTCCTGATAAAAGTATGATTTATCAACGCTTTTATTTGCACAGATAAAAGTACAATTTTGCAATTCTTTTTAATGAATTGATATAGATATATTTTATTTTCACATATATATGAGTTGATAATAGAGTACATTATCTTCTAGAATCACTAATAATGGGGAAACCTATAGTGTGATCCTACAACACACTACATCACCCGAAAGAGGTGTCACATGCTGTAACAACACACTACAAAAAAAGCAACAAGAATTACCAAAAAAAATATAAACACTGAATTTAAATGAAATAAAATTTCTAAGATAAATAAAATTAAAATCAAACACTATTATAGTGAATGTTAGTTGTTTCTTTTTTATTGAAATTAATGTAAGTTTTGAATAAAAAAGAAGCACTTGGAGACATACTGGTAACACTGTGTGTCAGATTGAGGTGCAGAAAAATGTTACACATCCCAAATGACTCATGGACCATTTTCGTAAATTTTTAAGACAATAAAATTGTGTTCCCTCTGTTATGAGTATGCCAGTACTTTTTAGATTAACAATAATGTATCTTTTGAATAAAAATGATGCACATTGATTAATACCTGTCACACCGGGCATCGAATTGAGGTGTGGATGATCCCTAAAAATAAAAAATGATGTATGGGTAATTTTACTAATGTACAAAAACAATATGAATTATTTTGATCAGTTTAGTTCATGTCAGTTGTTTATTACTAAAATTAATGTCAATTTGGAATAAAAAGGCATACTTGGAGCAATATCGGTCATGTTGTTGGTCAGATTGAGGCACAACTAAATGCTACACATCCTATATGATTCATGGATAGTTTTACTAAAGTATCAAAATGATTAGATTGTGTTTTCTTAGTTTTTATTATGTTAGTTGTTTTTTATTAAAATTAATGCCAGTTTTAAATAAAATGAAGCACATTGAGTCATAACGGTCACACCGAGCATCAGATTGAGGTATGATTTAATGATACACATACCTAATGATTCATGGCTCATTTTATAATTGTTTAAAAACAACTAGAATGCATTTTCTAAGTTTTTATAACATCAGTTATATTTTTGATTAAATATAATATCTGTTTTGAATAAAAAGGTTCACTTGGACTAATAATGGTCATACCGTGCATCGAATTGAGGTTTGTCTGATTCCTACACATCACAAATTACTTATGTATCACTTTACTAATGTACCAAAACAATAATAATAGTTTTTTCATTTTCTATACATCAGCTATTTTTTTATAAAAATTAATCATAGTTTTGAATAAAAAAGATGCACTTGGAGTCATATTGGTCCCACCATGCGTTGGATAGAGGTTTGGCTGATCCCTACATGTCACAAATGATGTATGTATAGGTTTTATAAATTTACAAAATAATACAAACTTGCTTTCAAAAATTTTAGTATGTTAGTTTTTTTTACTAAATTTAATGTCAATTTTGTCTAAAAAGGACGCACATGGAGTCATATCTGTCACATTATTTATTGGATTGTGGCTTGGATAAAATATACATATCCCAAATTAATCATGTAACATATTTTAGATGTATCAAAATAATCAGATTCTTTATTCAATGTTTTAGTATGTTATTTTTTTGTATGACTGAAATTACAATCAGTTTTCAGTAAAAATACACACATCGAGTCATACTGGTCACACCGTGCTACAGAATGAGGCATGGTTGAATGATATTCTTCTCAATTGATGAATGGGTAATTTTCCAAAAGTATCCAAAAAATTGGAATGCATTTTCTCATTTTTGAGAATGTCAGTTGTTGTTTTTTTTGAATAAAATTAATATCAATTTCGAATAAAATGATCAAATTAGAGTCATACAAGTCACATTGTGCGTCAGATAGAGTTGCTGCTAATTCCTACAAATAATAAATGATTAATGAATCCTTATAATAAATTACCAAAACAATTGGAGTGTATTTTCGCAGGTTTGAGTACATCAGATGTTTTGTTTATGAAAAGTAATGTCAATTTTGAATAAAAAAGATGCACTTCGTGTCATACTCGCCACACTGTGAATAGGAGTGAGATAAAACTGATTGATAAACATCCCAAATGACTCATGGATCATTTTCCAAATGTTTTAAAACAATTATAATGTATTTTATCAGTTTTGAGAATGTTAGTTATTTTTTGATTAACATTACTGTTACTTTTGGATAAAAAAGACGCACCTTGAGTCATACCTATCACACCATTCATCATATTGAGGTGGATATTATCCATCCACATCAAAAATTATGTATTGATCACTGTACTAAATAACAGAAACAATATGAATGTGTTTTCTCAGTTTGGAGAATGTCAGTATTTTTTGTTAAAATTAATATCAATTTTGATTACCAAAAGAGCACTTGGAGTCACGCGGTGTGTCAGATTGAGGAGTCGCTAAATTCTACATGTCCCAAATGAAAATTTATCGTTTCCTAAATAATAAAAATAAAAAGAATGGGTTTTCTCAGTTTTGTATATGTCAGTTTTTTTTATTACAATTATTGTCAATTTTGAATAAGAAGGCACACTTTCAAATATATCAGTCACACAATGCATCATATTGAGGTGTGGATGATCCCACCACATCATAAATGATGTATGGTTTGTTTTCAAAATTTATGATAAACAGTCTTAATGCATTTTCTTAGTTTTGAGTACGCCATGTGTGTTTTTTACTAAAATGTCATTTTAAACTGGAATCACACACAATGTCTCTTATCGTATAATAAAGGTTTTGTTTCCACTTTTAAAAAAAATCTAAAAGGAAATCATTGTATGATACTTATTCTACTTCATTTCCCAATAGTTTTTTTAAATAAAATGCTTCTTATTCTCCTCTTCCTCGGTCTTCACCTCTACCTCTTCCTCCACATCTGTCTCCAACACCAAATTTTCCTCTACCTTTGCCTCTGCCTCTACCTATGACCTCACCTACACATCCACCTCCACCATTGTGTTTTCCCAAAAACAATATTGTTTTTAGGTCATCACTTCAAAAAAATATTGATTTCCTTCATTAATGCTCTCCTCAAGAAAGTGAAAAAAATAATATATAATCACACTAACACTAATGATTCAAACCCCAACTATATTTTGGGCGTCATAACTCTTAAAAAATCACATACTCATCATAAAATCAACTGAATGTTTTGTTGGCATACATTCTGAAACAATGTATGTTTCCCACTCATCTCTAAACAAATATATTTCTTTATTTGAGTAACTATTTTGTCGGCAATCATGATAGTACTGAGAAAATATAAAATACCAAAATATTATAAAATATATTTAAGGAAATTGTAATTACCTTCAGAAATTACCTATTTGGGGATTTTAGCCATTTCATTCTATAAGTTTTCTCTCATAAATTTTCAAATATAATATTCACAATTTATTGCATTATCTTGTTTCGAAAACTGCAGAATCATTGAACAAAATAAGTAAATATTTCTTAAAATGTTTTAGTAGTTAAATCTATCTATATATACAATAATTTTTTTTTCTATTTGTAGTAATCTATATTCATTATCTTGTCCTACACCGACCTCATTCCATGATTTGTCATATATTTTGACACTTCCCCATCATTACAAAATTCTCATTTAAACACATACTGAACATATAATTCTAAATTTATCTATAAAATGATGATTAATGTGTATTTAATATTCAAAATACACATCATGTTTCGTGGGTTGGTTAGAAATCAATTCATTTAGTTAAAAAATATTCAGGGTGTCTATGTTAACTGCTAATAACATCATTTGGCTTCTGAAAAATTAATAATATATTTTATGGGATTAATTCATAGAGTTTTACCCATGATTTGCGGAATCAACAAGAGTATGTATTAATATGATTTTTTATTAGTTTCTTTGAGTAGATCCGCTTTTTCTTCTCTATTTCATCAATTTCAAATGTTTTTTTTATCGTAGAAATGATATAGGGGTTAATGAATCTAGATCATGCATCCCATGATATTCAATTTATATAGTTGTAATATAAACGCCTATTCATAATACGAATAGTTATTATCTTTAATTAACATGGTTATCTCTCTATTTGGATAGATGTATTATGAAAATGTACCTTATAAATGTATTGGCAATTGAGATGCTGAACCATTCATGCATGAGAATCTCATTTAGAGACATGAGACCAGTTATATCTATAATGGATTCTCCAAATATTTCTTCTTCATAGTTAATATAAGACATAGCTTTATCATTAAATGTGGTCTCTTCATGATGTTTTAATGTTAATAATTGTTGATTTGGAACTGGAAGATTGAAGGTACTCTCAGATGTTTATTTTTTCTATGGTTGATTCAATAGATTTAATTTATTTGACCTTTTGTTTCCCGACCTCTTAATACATATATAATATAAAACCTCATATAAAACCTTTTACCATAATAAATTAATTTTTTTTATGAAAAAAATGGTTGAATACATACATATGATATCTTTATAATATTAAATAACAATACTATAAAAGCTCCAATGGAATCTTTGACCATTGTAATATATGGATCATCAAGTGGAATACAAAACTCAGCAATTGGATCATAAGTTACCTAAATCCCCAGTTTCATTAGTTCTTGTGGATGGAGTTGATTGAGTAGTTGGTCTCCTAATATATTATACATTGTAGCCCTTGCAACATGGTCGTACGTGGGTGCTGAAATAAAAAAATCATATACAATTACACCCTGTTGAATTTTAATAATATAATGTTATATGAAGTTGTTTGATTCACAAATAGAGAATGAGTAAAGTAAAAATTGATTACCCTAGGTAATGATTGTGGGGAATGACTGGCCTCAACGATAGTGGGATCATTTGGATCATTAGTGGATGTTTATGCCACCACCATTTCGCTTTTATCATTTATAATACATTGGTATGCCAGTCCAGAATACAAAATAATAACTTATAGTGAGTTTTATTTGTCTACATTCATCTCATCATATTAAATGTATCATCTTGTGGTCTTATCTTCTCAAAATATGATCTATGAGAGACTACAAAACCCAATCTTCTGACAGTACCATATTTTTCTGTCCTCTTCAAAGAAACTGAATATATATTTTCTTTTCATATGGTCATTGCTGATTCTTTTGTCAGAACCATATAAAAAATAGGAACATATTTAATTTATGTAATTTTTTCTAAATCATAATGAATTAAATTATTTCATACTTACTCATGCTTCTTATACTTGTTTTTTGTTTTCGTCAACTAATATACCATCCTTGATTACACATGTATCCTTCCATAACACATTATATTGGATGAAGTGGGTTCAAATTTTAATTCATCAATCTAAATATAAAAAAAATGATCCTATATTTTTTCATATCACACAATTAATCATTTATTGTTGATTTAAAATACATAACAATTTCATCTCCAATGAAGCATACCCCATCTTTTCTGATTGGGGTATACTGGTTTTGATGCCCGTTCATTATTTTCAGAACCCTTTTTCTAATTAGTAAATTAATAATTTTGAATCAATTTGGATAAATTAAATAATTTCAAACAATATATTATTGACTGCAAATCACCAGAAATGATTTTTCATTACGACGATTGCTGAAATATGTCCATGTTTCCAGATTTATAATGTGTCTATAACAAAGTGGTGGGTAGGTATTTATTTCCCCACAACATCCCAAAGATTTAACTTTGGTAGAAGAGTCTAGAACCTCTATTGGATTTTATAGTGGCCATTAATACAATTTCTATACAAAAATATTCTAAATTAAATGATGTCTATAAAGAATAATGAAAACTAAATCAATGTTTCTTTATGTAATTTTTCTGTAAAAATGTGGAAGTATATTACAAGAATACAGTCATATACTTCCAAAGTATTCCCTTCATTGTAGGTTGGACGTGGTTCCAGGAGTCAATATAAATAGGAATATTCATCCTTGTTGTGCCCCCATGATAACTAATGATTGTTGACTTGTTCGGGTCAACTAGTTGGCCATGCTGGTTCCATGAAACCTCAAATTTTATACCATGACTTCATGCCTTAATAATTTTATTCAAAACTATGAAGTTATTTCGTTGTTGTTTTTTTCATTTTTTCATCATCTAGTTGTTGATCCTCGAATAATTCCATAGTTTCATCATCAATAGTCTATTATTTCTAGGGAATTGAAACATCATCATGTTCAGAATCCATTGTTTTCATGGGTATTCAAAGATTTAATTTTTCTTGAATTACTACAATTCAATACACTCCATGCATAAGAGTTTCCAATTTCATGCATCCTGTATAAATTTTTGAATAGGGATATAATAATTAAATACTAATAAAGACTAAACATTACTACCATTTTTAATGAATCCTCAAACAATTTATTTCCTTCTATCTCTTGATGATGGGAAGACGTATAGTTTGAAAGAGGGAGTCCAATCCACCATCAAGGTATAGAGGAAAATAATTAATCTAAGGATTAAAGTGTCATACGAATCTACACTAATGGAATCACTCAATAAGTCTCGACTATTGATATATAGTATCCATAATCTCTGACTAAGAAATGAAATATTTCATATCATAATATATGATATTGGAATAATACAATATGACATTTATTTATTGAAAACACTAATAGATTAATACATTAGTTCCTTTAAGAAAAAAAGTCTCTGATACCACATATTTTTTTACTGTATCATATTATGATCATTAGAAGGCTAAAGAAACCTAATAAGTGATGATTTATCTCAAGGATAAATATGAATTTAAGTAACGAAAAAACACCTATGGATTACTTGTAATATTGTGTCAGTGGAATCCATCATTAAGCATCAATAGAATATGATTGATTTACAACATTTAATCTGCAAACAAATTTTTATATCCTTTGAGGAGATTACACTAGCCTTCAATCATAGATATATTCTTTAGGACCCATGATCACTGAAGAACTGCTAGGACCTTAACCTACTGATAAATAATTATTAATTAAAAATAGAGGTTAGGCTATGGAATGAAACAAAGTGTTCATTACAATAGTGGTATCATATCTCTCTTTTGTGAATTTTTTGACGTGGATAAAAATTTATCATGGCTTATATTACATAATGATCCAAATTATCAAAACTATATTTTAATAAATTTTTATTCTCAATAATGTTATTCACCATGTTAGATGGCTTTTGAAATTATTTTTATCCTATAAATTAATTATCTCTCTATATTGATTAGTAAATATTTTAATAAATTACATCTCATTGATTTCATGATCAATTGTCCAACCATAGATAACTCACTTAATTTTTGGAAATGCACATTTTATTTGTGGTTTAGTATTTATAAGTCAATTTACCAAATTATTTATCAACTCTATACAATCTAGTAAATTTATTTAAAAAAAATTGTCGAGCATTCTTTTATGACCAATGAAATTCCCCACCACATTTTTTCACCCATGATTAAATTTTAATAACAATTTTGAATTAATTAAGCAGTCCTAACTCTCAAAACATGCATCGCTAAAATAATTTTTGGAACATGACTAATTAATTCAATATTATTTTTGAATTCAGCAAGAACATTATTCAATAATATCATAAATCAAAATAACCCCTTTATTGGTTTAACAATATACATGAATAACCAAAATCAACAAAATATGTTTTCATGATTTTTACACATTCCTTTGTCCCTATATGTTAAACACCCGTAAATAAGGTACAAAAGATTTTATCCTCTATTCATTAAAAAACTCTTAATTATGACTTTAGTATCAATTATCTAGTATAGAAGAAGAATAAAAATTGAGAAAAAACCAATATTTGGGAACCCTGTATTATTTAAATGAAGAGAAAACTAATGGGGGATGAGAGGTCTCCTAGTAAATGTCGAGAGGAGAGTAAACCATCTATGTGTGTTTGTAAGGACGAATGGGTTGGATATTCAAATACATATGAATGGAGAAAAATGAATAAATAGAACCACACTCATTGTATTTCATTAGAAATGAGAGGAGTTGTAGGGTTCATCATGTTTAGGAATAGTGAAACCATGAAATAATTGGAACCCAAAACATCAAACAATGATATAGGAAGAGTAGAAAATAACATACATTAGATTCTATACTTGATTCATATGAGGGAACGTAGAGGTGTCACTCTTGAAGTAGATGATTTCTGTTAGAGAATGAGAATCACGAGTGACTTATTCGTGGATAGGGGTTTTCTAAAAAGGTAAGGGAAACTTTTAACACTTATTTTAAGAAATTGCTAAAAAAATATCCCTTTTATGAATGAAAAATTTATAAGCGTTGATATAAATTACTTTTATCAGCGCAAATAAATTGAGCTTCGATAAATATATCTTTTAATAATGCTAATAAAGATTGATCATTATGAGTGCCACAAAAGTGATGTTAATTGTTTTGTAAGTATATTAATTTAAATAACTTTATTATAATTTTACACTTATTTAAATATATATATAATTATTTATTTATAATTATATAAATACTGACCTAAAAATTAGTATTATTTATTTATAATAATTATTAATATATAAAATATACATTTATTAATTTCTTATAAATATATATTCTCAAATATATTTTTAACATTGTTAATGGAAATATAATCTTAAATACATTCATAATAAGAAATAGTGAAATTGAATAATACAAAATGAATACAGTTTAACTTTTTTTTAAATTCATTATTTTTAATAATTAAATATTAGTTATTAAAAAAATATGGATATATATTTACATATTTTAGTGGATGAATGCATATTTAAAATACTAAAACATTATAAATAATTATATAGAAATATTTAATAAAAAATGTTTGAATTCAAAAATAAAATAATAAATAAAAAACACTATACATGAATACCCAAACTGTAGTATTAAAAACAATTTAAAAAATTACAAATGAAAAAAATAATATATATTAATTGTGTAATGTTATAATGAAATTCTAAAATATATTAAAATTTGTAATATATACAAAAACATTAGGTGTATGTGTTTCTATATATTGTGTAGATATATTTGTGTGTGTGTGTTTGTGTATAAAAATGCATTAACACACACCCACACACACACACACAAATATATATATATATATATATATATATATATATCTGTGTGCGTGTTCATCAAATAAATGAAACACACTATGTTTAATATTATATAAATTGAAAAATAAAACAATATTTATAAATAAATAAGAATTTAAAATATTTATAATTAAAATTTTATATATAATGTACTTATTTATGTTATAAATCTATATTTCATATATATTTATAGTTAATATTCATAATCTATATATATTTATATTAAAATTATTAATTTTTATCAATAATTATTTAATTAATAAAATATTTGATATTTTTTTAAATTACTCATTTTATATCAATTTCTTTAATATTTCATTTTATTTTAGATTTTCATGAGTCCTATAAATGTGTTGATTAAGGAAAACTTTTATCATCACTACAAATGAAGCATGGATAAATGTTTCCATTATCCATGCTATAATAAATCACTGGTAAAAATTATCATTTATCCCCACTAAAAAAGTATTGGTAAAGGGTTTATTTTGTCAGTTCTTTTTTAGCACTGATAATGATGAACATTATTAGCGAATTTTTTGAGTGTTGATAAATGCCATCACTAGTATATGTGTGTTTTTCAGTATTGATATTAGAATTTTATTAAAATATGGAGAGGTTTGATGAAATTAAAAAATAGAGAGTGGAGAATTTCATTGTAATTGATAATTTCCTCGTTATGATCTAAGATGGCAAAGGATTTTGTTGATCTTGAGAAAGAAGTAATCAAACTCAGATTTTCATACACATTTTCGTATGGAGAAATTTGTACTTCCAATTTCAAACATTGTTTTTCATGAAAAGATTTTCATACTTGGATTATTGTACTGAGAAAATCATACTGATATTTTCATACTCATAATTTGATACTAATATTTTAATACTAGGATATTCCTACTGGGAGAATCTTACTGAAATTTCTGTACCAATATTTTTTTACTTATATTTTCATATAGAAAAAGTCATACTGAATTATTCATAATGAATAACTCAGGATATGAATGAAAAATATAGTAATGATATGAGAATGAAAAATATAGTAATGATATGAGAAAGAAAAATATTACAATGAGATGAGAAATAAATAGATCATAATGAGGTAAGAAAATATAGAGTTGAAGAATTTAAACTTGAATTTAATTTTTTTAAATCTTGGAAAAATCTAAGGATGTTTGAATAAGTCAAAGTTAATGTTTTAAATGTGGGAGTTTTTTTAATATTTTTATATTTGAGAAAGCAGGGAATATTTTCACGTTTCTCGCCTTATTTTTAAATCACCCACAAAACTTCCTCAAATCATTTGTTTATTAAAAACATAAACATAAGTTAAAAAGGTAGATATCTGGAGAATTTGATGTAAACGTTCTTATCTGATTGAAGAGTAATTTTATTGATAATTTTAAAACAAATTATGATTTTTTTCAATATTAACAATGAATTCATTGTATTGAATCATTATATTGGGAAAATCTGTACAAGAATCTAGAGTTATTATAATCATAAATTAGGAAGCATGATTTAGAATTATCGTATAAAGAGAATCAGATCTAAAATCTTCATACTCAAAAAATTGGATCTAGAATCCAGAATTATTGTATTGTGAAATATCAGATGTTTCCAAATCAGACTGAGGATTTTCAATAAGCAATTTTGCAGTAGTTTCAACGATGTATTTATTCTTTTTTTGGATCAATTATATTATAATAAAACATTGTAAAGTGATGTGAGTCAGTATAATCATTCATATTTGTATATAGAAGGTGTTTAATAGAGTTTAGCATAATTTTTATTCACTAATTCTTAAAATTGTATTTAAATATACCCACGATAGTTTCTATGGTAAGGATCTACATTCTCTCACTAAGGCCAAACCTTGTAAATATTTTTTGATTTTCTTTATTTCCATCTATTTCATGCTTGAATATTTACTAATGTTGATAAGGATGTATATCATAACATGTTGCAAGGGTTATGTTTCTAAATGTTTAGAAACAAATAAATGTGAACAACTAATTCACCCCCCCCCCCTCAGTTTTCATTCAATAATTTTGAACATCAATCACATATTTTTTTACTACGTTGGAAACACCATGAAATATTAAAGAAACTGTGAAGGCATAGTATGATCTTACCCAACGTTTTAGGAGTACTAAACATGAGTTATATGAAAATTAATGACTAGAAAATATAATGAATCTAAAAGTAGTATATTCACTTTCTAAATAAATTCAATTATTATTTTTTATTGTAATAATAATTTTATATTACAAATGCATAAACATTTAATTTGTTTTATTGCATATTAATTTACATTTTATTGGATAAAAAATCCTGATTTTCAGGTCATTGTGAAAAACCATTATCTGGATGTCCTTTGAGGGATATTAAATTATTAAATATATTATTTATTTATATAAATAACATATTAATGATTTTTTTTGTGGCCAAATCAGAATTTGATACACTGAGTATATTGCAATTATATGTTATAATTTTATATAAATTGGATAAAATATTTTTATTGGCCTTATATTTATAATTGAAACATTTAATATTAAATGTTCCTTCTAAATATAGATTTCAAATGATGGTATGATTCTAATGGATGTACCCATTCAATAAGTGTTTTAAAATGTTATTGATAAATGAACCTAATAAGGAAAAGTTTAAATGGAATATTTTTAAGCATACCTACATGAGTATATTTCAAATTACTTCCATTATTATTATCAATTTGAATATCCTTCAAAACATAATTTAATTATACATAATGAGGAAAATGTGGATGATTTCAAAAACCATTGATTTTTAGTATTTTATTAGTATATTCTTCATTTTCATGGTCATCCTAATGATGGATTTCAAATAATAAAATCTTCATTGGTTATACATGTCTTTTTCACAATAGTGAATAAATGAAAATAGTTTCACAGTAAGTATTAATTTTTATGATATTATTAAAATTATTTATTAAAAGTAAATTTATATTGATTTGTTATGATTTTTTGATTATCATATGAGAAAAAAATAGAAACAATTACCCCAATTAATCTAAAGAATAATTATTGTGTAATTTTTTTATTAGTATCATAAAATGGTACATGAAATTGTTTAATACCAATCATATGAAATAAATTTTTTATTTTTTTATTATTAATTATATCATAATTTATCGATGTATCACAACATATAAATATATTTTATAGTTTATTATATGAAAAAAGTAATCCACCATCCAAATGATTCAAAACTTATAATTCATATATGTGTAATGGATTTAGATTTCATACAAAAATACAAGAAAAAAATAGCTAAATAGTTGTTTTTTAAAGATTTCATCAAAAATAATGTGAAGTATTTTTTTTGACCTGCTGGATCAAATAATCGAGTTATGATATATGAGGAAGAACTATATAAAAAGGTTAAATATAAATTTTTTGATACCAATAATGGGTTCTCTTTCATCCACGACAAGGAATTATTGATTTTAAATATGAAATTATTATTGTAGTAAAAAAACAATATTTTCTAAAATATCAAGAACATCAATTTTATTATGAATATTAGTGTACATCCTAGAGAGTTTAAAAATAATTGTGGAGTGTAATAGAAATGAAATATCTTGAAAATGATTTTATAGAAAATAAATGTTGTTCTGTTAAACTGAATATTATTAAAAAAATTAAAAAAAACATCATTGAATATATCTCTTAGGCAAAGAGGTATGAATATTAATGATGATAACACATTATAAATAGAATATGGTATTGATAATATTAATTATTTAACCAATGAATATGATATTCCATGGGATGATGGAATTAAAGATAGTTTTGAAATTGATGATGTTGATGAGGAATATAGATACATTTACAGTGATGAAACTACATATAATGATGACGAATGAATTTTTAATTGTTTTCAATAATTATTTATTAGTTTTTTATATTTAGAATCTTTTTTAAACATTATTTTCATGTAAAAAAAATTTCAACCAGTTTCATTTAAAATATTTTAAAGGAGTATTAAGTTATTTCTATTTTATGAAATATATATTTGGTTAAAAATTTAATTACATGTTTTATATAACATATGGAAATTATGATTATAGGATTTTTATCTCTTTTAAGGACTTTACACCTTGTGATGAGCAACCTCATTCATTTGTTGAGGGTGGTGATGTGACAAAAACTACTATGAGGGTTTAAATACTTTTGTGATTGGTGATTCTAGATCCTATTCTAGGGTGAAATCCATATCTTAACATTGATCCTTATTGGAGTAAGTATGATTATATATGAATGTTTTTTTCCATTAATTTATTTTATTTATTAAATTTTTTTAGAATTATTTTTATTTTCATAGTTTTTCTAATAATATCACTGGTTAGGCTATATCTATATTAAGAAGATGTATTTTTTTTCATTGGTTTTATAGGATCACTTTACTAGTGATTTATTACATCATATATTTGAGAACTATTAAATGAATATAAATAAGCTATTTATTTTATATGAAATTTATAAAATTGATTGTAAACTAAATTATTAAATATTTTTATGGTTTATTCTATCTTGTTGATGAGACCAAGAGACCCTCTATTTTGGAGGCATGAGCGACATAAAATAATGATACTTTTCACTAGACTTTGGAGGAGATAAATGGAAAAATAATTTATGACTATAATTAATGATAAATATTGGCCACATTAACCATATTATGTCATTACATAGTTATTGGAAGGATTTTGTATGTAATTGATAAGATAGAATTTCTAGAGGAGGTCTGATTTTGGTTGAGAAAATAAGTGGAGACCTTATGTCACACATATATATTGGATCCAAACATCTAGTATATATCATTAAAAATCAGTAGGTAATAATACTTAATAATTGTATATCTATATATATAATACTAAAATTATATGATAAATTTATGTCTTATACATTTTATCAAACTATTATAGAGTCTTATAAATACAAAATGAAATACATAGATATTAGTACCATATATATTATCAGTTATAAATAGAAACATATTGGGTCTATTGTTTTTTTTTAAATTAGCATAATATTTTTTTGTTCTTAATTTTTTTGCATATAGTCTATAGATACATATAATATAGATGTTTCTCACATGAATTAGAGTTTTCCTGAGATAGATTGTGGTGATGATGGTTTATATAAGTCAAATTGTTATGAGAAAGGTTATATACTGTTGATAGTTAGTGCTATTCAGAAAATCCAGGTTATCTGTATAGGTTCATGGTCAACCCCAACAAGTCACTATGGAACTAATGAAATGGAATCATATAGATCAAATGGAGCATCATCATCATCATATTAATTTTATACTATAGATAATGAGAATAGGTTGTGATCTAATATGTAATTATAAAAAGATTATCCCTAGTGTAATACGATCATTCAAAATAGAAGGAAGAGTTATTATGACAGAAAAATAAACAACATGAGGTAATGATGAGGAATATCTATCTACATTAATGTGTTTTCAAAATGTTGTTTCTTCTACCAGCTGGACCTGATACCACACCCCCTGAATTACATTTTTATTACATTTTTCTATGTGATTTTTAATGTAAAATATTAGATGTACATTTATAATGAAATTTTTTACTGTTTAACATTTTTTATGTTATCTCTGACAGAAATTGAATTTCATGAAAAATAAATATTATCAACAATGTTTAATATTGATTCATAATTATTTTACAAAAATGTATGAAATTATTATTTTATAATAAAAAATATAATTCAAAATAAATAATATCACATTGAGGTTAATTTTGATAGTTTATAAAAATTAATAGTATGTGTGACTCTTTTTTCAAAAATGGACTATATATGATGGATTTTCATAAAATATTATTTTCTACAATATAAATCCATAAAATGTAACCTCTCACAAAATCATTATTCCATATAGGGTGATTATTGAATCTTTATACAGTTGAGCACAAATATTAGAGAAATTATCAAAAAATAATTTCAATTACATATCTACCCTATGTGCTTACCATGATGAATACACGATGCATCTTGCCTCTATAGACGAAGATCCAAACAAAAACATCAAAAATCAACAATACACGCCTCATATTTGATTCAATATCAAAACAAAAACATCAAAAAACAAAAAGTACAATCAAATCACCATAATAACTAGGACATCCCAACAGAATGGGTTTCAGGACAGAACATTCCAAGGTATATAACAACATTCAACAGGTTTTTACACAACATGTCTACCATCTCTCTAAAGAGTCAACCAAAAAAAATATTCTCTGATAACCATTATCTTTGGATGCCACTCGAATCTTCCCTAATCTAATGCGCTTTGTGACCATAGATGCACCTCTTCATATTCTAAAGGATTAAAAATAAAATCTAGGTCCAAATATATGCAACGAAGAGAATATTTCCTCAAATTAGAATGTAAAAATAGTATAAATAATCAAACAGACCTGTTACAGAATTTTTGTATGCATAACTAGATAAAAAAATACAATAAAAAAATTTTCTTTAGTAATTATATTTTCATTCATTCCACTAGTCACCCATTTATTTGACCTTATAAAAATATTCAAAAAAATAAAAAGATACTTTTTTCCATCCTTGATCCTCACCATATCCCCATCTATAATAATGGTTAATATTCCTCAACCTTAATTATGAAAAATCCCATGATTATTCTGCAATCATACATATGGTTTGAATGTACAACATAGTTCCCTTACATAGTGTGAGTATAAAACTTAGTAGGGTCTCAATAAGAACCCCTAATATATCCATAATATAGTTGATTATGAATGAACAAAGAAAATAAAAAATATAAATATTATTTGAGTCATAGTGTGCTAACCAATATATTATGATACTCTAGGAGATACAAACGCATGTGTGGTTTCCATGTACAAACCAAGCCACCATGACACCTGAACAAACATGATTTAGTTCCATGTTTGAGTCTTTTCATCACCATACACAAAACATATAATCACATAACCATATATATAGCATAGGTAATAATTCATGTCCTGGATTTTTCTCCCTCAGCGTAACGTCCCACACCATGTACCCGGACCAACTCCTCTATTTAGGAAGTTTTTTATCCAATGCTTTACTGCTACCCTATCACTCACGGTTGGTTTTATCTATCAAGCTCTACATAAAATCTCTACTTGGCCTTCACACCCAATAAATTCCCATATTATGATTTCAAAATTTATCAAAACCTATACCATATCACACAAATGATTATAAAACCATCTAATCTTGTATCACATATTGTTCTTAGCTATTAACTTGTCACTAAAGTAATGTTCCAAAAAAATAAATTATTACTCAAGGTGAATCAAAACTCGTCTTACTTCGCACTATCTAACTCATTTTTTTCCAAACACTATAAACAAAATAACTCCATCTATAACATGGAATTTATTACAAGCCCATATCACCCATGGATGGGATAGACCTTGGGATCCACATGACCCACATCATAATCTATCACATATCACAAGTGCATTCATACTACAAATAATTGGGCATTTAGCCAGTCACACAACTCACTATCTCTCAATACGGGAACTAGTAACTTCATACCTATCCCCAATCTCCAATAATTAGTATTAATGTTTATCATTTATCCCATGGTGAACTCATAACCTATAGGATCAAGCATAACTAGACTCATTAGATGATGTCAGATCCCACATCCAAATCCAATTTGAAATCCCAATATCTATTACATATGTACTTCCCATGACCTATAACTAGGTCTCATATCACTCTCCTAAAAAAATATCCCATCCCAGAAGTAAGAGTAATAACCTATGCATCACATATTCTATGTACATGAGGACTCAACTCCCTTTTTTGAAACATTTAAACTCTCCTATAACTACAAGAGGGTGGTCTTCATTACTTTTAATATGTTCAGTCATATCACCCACTAATACACAACACCAAGACTCTCATGTCTACCCACTATCACAAGAAACCCAACACAGGATACCCACATCATGTCTCAAACCCTAAAAATTGACTAAGGTCTATTGTCAGCTCAATAGAGACCCTTTCCGCGTGTTAACGAAGTCTCCAAGTGCAAACAATTCACCTAATGTGATAACGTGAATTGATTATGAATCTATAAGACCTAATCATCCCTATCCCTCACACCTAAACTCATTCAGTTATGTATTCATGAACATTGTTGAATAAAATTTCCTATGACTTTGTGTCATAGGATCCACCATCATCAAATTTGAGTTAAACCTTCACCAAACCTCACCCAAGCTTGACTATTCTCACAAGAACATATCTCACTCTAAGAGACAGAATAAATTAACTATAAAAGTTTATAATTAATTATCTAAAAAATCAAATAGGCTTAGTCACCTAAAATTCCTATCCTTTACAATGCACCAAAACCACACCCAAAGGCATATGATCTACTTTATGAGATCTCTCCTAGCTATGCCACATGAATTCCCCATAATTTAGGTATATTTCCATAATTCTTAAATCAAAGTCATGAATGAACTCTAAACAAAATCAACATATATTAAATTTATATAAAACAATTATGAGGAAGGAAGAGAATAAAATCGCATAAGACTGCCCAGAAATTGCACCAAAGGAGGGATTTGGGGGTCCTACCATCCCCCGACATGAGGATTCAAAGAGAGGTTGAGGAGGTATGGACAATAATAGGAGCACTATATTCCCTTTACCTTAAAAATTTAATTTTATGATAATGAAATTACCAGTCATCCCCTACTTAAAAAACAAACCAAATGATACATAGAATACATTGTGGTTAAGAGGACCATGTTGTGGAGAATTAGAACTAGGCCACATTGTGGAGGGATAGTCCCCATTCAAAAGAAGTAACCCCACATTCCAAAAACCACATAGTGTCTATTTAGTAATTGTTGTGGTATCCTTTGACAAAGTCCAATCTATGGTGTGTCCCATCAGTTGTGGAGTAGATTTCTTTGAATGGGAAGAGATCCCAACCCCAAGGGTCTTTCTTCTATGATGTGGCCCCTAAGGGTTATGTCCTAGAGAACCCACCATATAATATTCACCATTGGTGAAGTTACTTAGTCTAAATCATGGAATTACCCCATAGACACTACTATGATACAACCCTACTAATTACATTATGGCCACCTGAGTCGTGGACCTCCATTTTATGGTTTTTATTCACTACATAAGAGATGATTAATACAGCTAAAACATTAGTTTTAATACCATATGAGCCTCTCATGGATTCTTAAATGAGCACTACATACACCAATCGAGACTCATTCCATATACAAAACCATATCCCAAACATGATTAAATTCTAACAATCCTTATCCAAATCCTAATTCTCAATGAAATCATTTATACAACATAAAAAATCGAATTACTTCTCAATCCAATGAACAATAAAATTTATGGGTTGTTAAAACTAAAAAATGAAATTATTATCATCATTGAGAAGTTATAGTAGTCCCTAAACTATTATCCTATCCAACCATGATCATGATTTTACACCAAACTCATCATCTTCCAAGTCTAAATTGAAATGAAATATATTTTCTAAAATTTAAATGCTAAAGTTCACTATTCTATAGAAATAGAGTCTCCCACTCTATATCATCACCAAAATTTAGAGGAAACTCAACCACAACTTTATATAATGAAAAAAAGTAATATCAACTAATTCATCATAAATATTATGGTTCTCTCCACTATAAGTCACCGTTCACAAATGCTGATTCCAATCAATTGTTCTCCCCACCAAAATAATCCAATATTGGAAGTAAATTACATATTCTATAAATCCAACAACACAACCAATGTGGTTTTCATTTCACTGTATATAATTCCATACCAACAACACTTCGTATTCCTCCACACATTCCAAAAACACATAAGAGGAACCACCCACATGTTATCACATCATGATTCCTTAACTCTTAGAGGAATCAAAAAATTACCTAAAAACACAAATATATGTCCAAAAACAACTCCTAGTGTAATTCCACTATTGGGATACAACCAACCACACCATTAATTATACTCTCACACAATGCATTATCACACTTCAAATATGACTCACTCTCAATTCACACCATAATTACCTCATTTCTAATGACATTGCATCACCTACCACCAAACCTAATTTCCACACCTTAATCATGTTATTCTACAAATAAATTATTATAATTTTATAATATAACAAACCACCATATTGAAACCACCTCTACTAGACTAACATCAATAAAGACTAACACAACATGAGGTTCATACTCTAGTGTCTGATACAATGCTCCTCACCATTGAAATATCAGTATCACCACCAATAAAAAACTGATATCCATTGAGGGCACTTTTTCGGTTACTAAACGTAACGAATATATTTTTATTTACCAATAATACCTAAGAAACAATAGGAAAAAAAGCACTTTTTTTATACCCAACACACCAAAAACATCACCTTCATCACCCAAAAAAATCATTAATAAAGGAAAGACCTTCCACCAGTAAATGGTTCCCCACTCAAATGGATTCCCCTACACCACTTATCAATTAATGCATAAATGAGTCATAACATCATACATGTTCCATACTGCTCGATCCATGCTCACCCATCTTCCCGAAACCATATGATTTACACTAAGACCCTAATATTCTCTATTTATTATCATCTTATAACCTCCCCTTATTCACATCAAATATGATTTAATTCAATGATATTTAACTAATGTGAATAATGAAAATACTAAATGCACTTTCCTATATACACAAACTATTTTCAAAAAAATCACACCAACCTCACACTCTTATATTTGGAGAGTGGACCTCTGAAGAAACCTATCTCGGCTTCTTACCTTCTATCTAGTTTTTTTAGCATAAACACATTGGTTTTACACTCTCATAAAATCCGATCAAAAAAACAAACTCATACTCACATGAGTGCCATCCCACCGACCCAAATATCAAATGCCTACCCCATTGGTCATGCTCCTCCCACATGTAAATATCATTTAACTGAAATAGTATTCATATATCATTCTAAATTGGCCCAATTAATTTCACTCATACCAAGACCTACCACATGATCATCCACCACCAGATCATAATTTCCCAACCTCAAGTTTCTACCAATATTCTCCCAGTTGAAAACAAATTACTCTTAAAACATGTAGGGTCATAAATCCAATCAATATGTACCTCAAAAAACAAATCATGATACTAAACATAGGGTATTCCACACTCCGTTCCTCTACCCTATTAGTTTATTCAAATAGACACACAGTTTTGTTTTGTAAAATTAATCAATGAATAAATATGGGAAAATACCATATAATATTTTTTACACATCATGTGTAAAAAATATTCCCTTTGGATTACCTCTCCAGCATACTCTATCATCAAAAAAATAACCTAATTAGTAAGAAATGTATAGGACTGGGTGTCTATAGATCCACTGAGGGGATATATAGTCATCATTTGGGAAAACCTAGTATAGATCCATCGGAAAATACATCAATGAAATAATGCAGTTCAACTATGTAGAATTCCAATAATAATTTATCTGTGAAAATAGTGTATAAGTTTTCTTTGACACTTAAAAAACTATACCCTATCATCAATGAAATAATCACACACAATTATGGGAATTTAAAATGTATACCTCATTCCATATTTAATTCATGTATGATGTCTCTTTCCTATAAAATAAAATAGACAAAAACCATAACAATGATCTAAACTACACACTTCCAATTTGAATAAATATCCGGATAAGAAAATTGAAATAAAACACAGCAATCTCATTACCCTAGTACCTAAAATTTTCCAAAAGAAAATTTTTTAATGATGAATTGTTTGGAGGTCCAGTAAAACCTCCAACATAATCCTTGAAAACATTTCATCCATATAAAAAATAATCCAAACAACAATGATTTAATACCACTATCTAGTGCCCTGGTTTAGAACCCACTAGACAGTGACTCATTCTTAGGAGCTATGCTACTCCAGACATGCCTAACTATATTCCATAGGATAATAAAAAGTGTTGTGGGCTGAATACATGAAATGGGGAGGCTATTTTATTGAATTATAATGAGAAATCAATGTACATATCAAAAAATTATCAAAATATGATCAATGTATACATGTATTGATAAAGAAAAATGCTATAATAAATGGCTTAAGTAATGATGTAAAATATTATACACAAAATCATAACCCACCAGTCTCAACACGTATACATAATTAACAGAATAATATATATATATATATATATATATATATATATATCCTACCATTATCCTCAAGCCTCGACTCATCCCATTATATAAAAAACAATAGCCTTCTTCAACCTGATCCACTGTACATCTTGTACTCATCCTAAAATTATATATCTGGTATATACATTCACCAATGTTATCATGTAGGCTATGGGAATATAACTTTGTATTTTCCTACCACGAAACCCTGATATACACCATAATATGCATATTTACGCATGAGGAATGGAATTGAATTAAATAAACTTGCCCGTTGAGCCATCATGTACTAACCAGGTCACCACAACAATTGACAAGATACATACACCTATTGGGTCCTTGTGTACTAGACCTTCCACAATGACACATGGCTACACCTTCTACAAAACAATGTTAAAACCCATAATCTCAATATACAAAAACTAAATACTCATACCTAAGTATGTTGTGTAGGGAATCATCCAAGACCTAACTACTACTCCCTTGGAGTTGGGTCCAATACCAATCACACTAACTAAACTCTCTATATTTAATTTTCACATTTCCAAGGATCAAAATATACATTATCCCTAAATGTACGGTCTTCCCACTACGTCACACAACACATCTAGACCTAATCATCTCATTTAATGAGATCCCATCAACTTATTTCATATCATGTCATTAAAAATACCCCATATCACTTATAGTGATATGACAATTGTATTTTATGCCACATGAGATTCCAGACACTACTGCCTCTCTCAAGGAATGGTCCATATAAAAGACTTATCACTAAAGGTGAATCACAACCAATCTCAAGACACTCTCACACATAGTTATAAGGGACATAATACACACAATGTCTCCATTTAACTCATGGTATTATATCCATATAAATCTCATTCATGATGGGGATAATCCTCAATATCCACATCAAACACATTGGAATCAATCACAAGTCAGAAGTCCATCAAGAAACTCATACATCAAACAACCAATAGATAACATAGCATATAACAATACTCACTTTCTCTCCACTAGGGTGCGAGTCACTTGAGACCTAATCCCTCAACTTGATTCCTCATCAACGTCTAAACTTTTTGACCCCACGGTGACCTAGTATCCTATAGGATAAACCTGGCCATATAATGTTCATGTTGTGTCAAATTTCTCAACAGAATCCACATTAGTATCCCAATTATGATTCCTTATGTAATTTCCAAAACCTATTATTGGGTAACATACAACATCTCTTAAGGTGGATCTCATAGTATATACCATAGATTAAATCCCTTTATATCATATATACCATGTCTTAGAGGACACATCCCATTCATCAAACATACTAAGTCTTCCCTACATCATAAGTATGGAGTTCCTCGTCCCTTGTGAGATGTTCAGCCATTCGAATGACAGAACACAAAACTAATACCCTCATGGAGTACCACTCTCTCTAAGAACCCATCATAGTTTACCAATGTCACTTTTCTTACCCTATGATACACCAATGTTTTAGCATAAATTGAACCAACACACTCTGCAAATGGAGATATAGTCCAATGATGATCCTAATTCACCCAATGTGAAAAGATCACTCATTCCAAAATTAGGGGTGTTATCAGTCATAATCCCTTTTTTGTAAAAAATGTAATTATGATGTTTTAAATTTTTATGAATAAACATGCCTATGATTTTTTATTATAGAGACATCCTTCCCCAAACATAGAGTTAACCCATTACTAAACATTTTTAGGACACTCCTAAGATCTTCTATGCTGGTCAGAATCTATCTAATGGAATTACAAATAATAAATTAGGGTTAATAATTGAATTTAAAAAAACAAATCAATAATGAATTTTCAAATTCAAAACGATCATGAAATTTAATCTCACATTATCTTCCCCTAATGTTGTGTTTTTACCTTCCCATAATTCCACTAATAACGCCATATGAATGCCCCATAATTCTGGATGATTTCCACCCTTCATGTGTGGAAATCCCATATAAACCCTAAAAAATATCCACAAACTATATGGATAAAAAGGAATATAATTTGGATGGAGGTAAGAATTGAATCACATCTATAATCATAGTGAAATCCCCCCAAGATTCAATGTCACGATTCGTCCCACATGGCCCATGTCGTTACTACAACAAGCCTACATTCTATATGATAGGGGATAGAAACTAGCACTGAATATGCATATCCCCAAAGGGGAAGGAATATTCCTTTAAACCCGTACACATGCACATAGCTCAAACTATGGAAAGAAAACACAAAGTAAACCACAACTACCACTGAGACAATTACAAAGAGTAATGTACAAAGTGAATGTGAAAAGGGGCTAGAATACAGGACCAAAACCACAAAGGAATGCACCAATGAAAACATCCACATGCTTGAGACTTCACCTAAAGTGTAAGTGAAGGGTATATGCCTATAGCCATAGAAGTACACTTGTATATCCCATCTCACTGAGAAATGCATGGTCCCATACCACCATGGTCATCATCAAAGAATTTCTCCATCCAATCTCATTGAGCACCACCTGGTCCTGGACCACCATGGTCTCTATCAAAGCATCTATCACCTACACAGGATAGACACGTGTGGGTGAAGCCTGTACAAGGTTGAGTAACAAAATACTCTATAGTGACATCAAAAAACAAAGGAAATACCAGAAAGGAAATTATACATGAGGTACTATTAGCTCATACAGTTATAATCTAATGTATAGAAAAAAGACTATAATTCGTAAAAGTGAATACGTTGGACTACTTAGTTACTCACCCCCGATGAGTATTGTGGGTCTTTTGGGTCACATGTAGCCCCTTCCCCCTTATTTTATCACATTTGGACCACACACGGACGCTTGTAGTTGACCCACACAGGGACTCTTGGAGCTGATCCACATACAGTCACTTGGAGCTGATCCTCATAGGGTCACTTGGAGCATATCCACAAATGGTCTCTTGGAGATGATCCACACAGGGCCGCTTGGAGCAGATCCACATAGTTTCTCTTGTCTTTTAGGCCTACATGGTCTATTGGACCCTCTTTTCACCAGTCATCAGGTCTCAACTAGCAGCATGATTCCCACACATAGCACGCCGATTTCGAGAGAATACACTCCTCAAGCACTTATCCATAATTCAACTTCTATGAAAACCTTCGTATAGAATTCCAAAAGATTTGCCTCATCTAGAGGGTTAGAACACCATAAAAAGATCATTAATCGGATGCATGGTTTTAACAATATTGGTTTTTAGAAAATATGGTCCAGTTCTGTCTGGGCCCGATTGGACCCGGTCGGACCGACCCGACCAAATCGGTCTGGGGGTCCCACACGACGCAACTCAGTTTGGCTTACCTAGACAAACTCGGTGGGTTCGGGGCCAGGGTGTTCTAGCCTGGCCACTGGGCCAGGCCCATTAGGCCTTGTCACGACCCGTCCCCCCACCCCCCAGGGCCTGTGCTGTGACTACCCCAAGCCCGCCATCCATAGGCCATAGGCTGGCCACTAGCACCGAAGGCATATTCCCTAAAACTGGGAAGGCATTACCTTTAAAACCTATAACACACACAACCAAGCACACAACAAGTTACAAAACCAAGTAAAATGAATAGTAAACATAGTGAGTTCAGTAAGTAAAAGGGGCTAGAATAAAAGCCCAACTGGAAAGTACAAGAAACTAAAAGTACAAGTAACTGGAACAACTGCTGTGAACACCTGCCAAGGATCCTACCTTAAGGGTAGGTACATCTCTCAATCGGTCATCTCTACGGTACGCCTCATCTATGTTCCACCTCCAAGCTACCTCTAGTTTTGGTACTCACGTCCTCATTAAGCAATGTCCATCATCTGCACCAAACACAATGAGGTACGGGCATAGCCCATGCAGAGGTGAGTATAACGACAATCAGAAGTGTCCCAGAGACCCTAAAGGTCACACAAAATCCAAAAAGGATAATCCACAAAGCATGAAATCAACTTCTATCCCAACTTAGGTATATTACCATATATATACCAAAGTTATCAAGTATGCCCATCTCAATAATTAGGAAACAAGGAGTCCAACTCAAAGCCTAAAGAAAAACTCTTCCACAATGGAAGGAATACAGGAAGGAAAGTACCACATAGGTATGCCACATAGAATAATACCACTAAGGTATTACCCCAAAGGACAATACCACAAGGTACAGACTCAGATCACACCAAGTATAACATAGGTACAGTAGTATAGATGATTAGAAGGAACTACTGAATCATCTTACTCTATTAAGAGGAAGTCCCACACAGGATCACTTGGTGCTGACCCAAACAATATCACTTGGTGCTGACCCACACATGATCTCTAGGTTCTGACCCACACAGGATGGATTGGTGCTCACCCACATAGGATCGCTAGGTGATGAACCATACATGATTTCTTGGTGCTGAACCACCTAGGATTTCACTTCATTCTTCACGCCACAACCAACTACTAGGTTCCCGCACTATGCTCGATTGTCTCCGAGAGGGTATGCTCCATAAGCCACCGGTCAATACTCCAACTGCCATGAAGTCCCACAAAGTTGTATCCCAATAGACTTCCACGTCATAGGGGTCTCAACTCAACAGACATTGCATCAATCGGATGCCCGACCTGTGAGTTATTAGCCATTTAGTCTCGGGGGCCCGGTTGGATTCGTGCTTGATACAACCCAACCATAACCCATATTAATACAAATCTCCAGTGGTCAATATTCAAAGGGACCATCTCCCTCCAAGGTTTCTAGGTCCGCTGAGGGTTCATCAAATGGTCGCTCAGTGCCAGAGTTATGGCCAAAAGAGCATAAATGAATCGAAGTGGGTCCGGGTCTGGTCTGACCCGGTCAGACCGACCTGGCTTGGCCCAGCCTGGGCCCGACTCGTGCTGGGTGGCCTGGCCTGCTGGGCGGTCTGGTAGGCCGCGAGGGCCTCGAGGGGCCGCGAGGACTGGGAGGGACCGCATAGGTGTGTTGGTCGTGGGGCTGCATAGACACAGGGGGGAACAAGAGGGCGCATGGCGGCTATGTCACGGGTGGGGCGAGGCCGCGGGGTGGATCGACCATGGAGGGTGTCGTGAGGGAAGCTCAGCTATAGAGGGTTCCACGAAGGTGGCTCGGCTGCAGAGGGTGCTGCGAGGGTAGCTCGGCTGCAGGGGTTCCGTGAGGGCGGGAGGGGACTCGGCTGTGGGGCGGCTCGGCCATGGAGGGTGTCGTGAGGGAGGCTCAATAGTGAGGGGCGTTGGCTGTGGGGCGGAACAGAATGCCATGGGGCGGTGAGGTGAGGCCGTAGGGCGGCGCGACGAGGCCGTGCGGTGGCGTAGAAAGTCACTGGGTGGGGCGGTGAAGCCGCGGTGCGTCACGATGAGGCCGAGGGTGGCGGCGGCTGTAGTCGGCAGAGTTCACGGGGAGGCAGTGTTTGCGGAGTGGCACTAGTGCATCGTCGCCTTCATCACGACCGGCGGTGGTGCCGACCTCTGTTCTCGTGCCCCTTCACGGTTGGTCGCCGACCTCGTCCATCGCGAAGTGCCTCGCAAATCATCACAATAATTTTAGAGAGGACAATCCATGTTTTCATGGCCCACACTCTCTGCATTAGAGTGGTAGAGAGCGGCAATAATCTCTCTTGAATTACGATGAGTCATCCAGAATAGAAAAAAAATTGAAATAATTTCAAACAACCACCCAACCTCGTTCATTCATTTTCGTCGAAGAGGAGAGAAATATGATCATTGATTGAAGACTTCTTATATTGGAGGCTGTCTCGAGGAAGAAGTTGTTGTTTTGTGTCGGTGTTCTTCATTTCAGGAGCATTCTTCGTGGATGAATTTCTTCGTGGAAGATGTTCTTCATTAGAAAATGAAATCCTCCAAGAGCTCTCCCATTTTCCAGTACATTCCTCCAAAATGAAAATAGAAAACAATTTTGTCTCCCCTATTTTAATTTTTGGCACAATTTCCAATTGGATTAATTAATTACATAGTGGTTTCATAATAAATTAAAGGGGGTGGCACCATTAAAGTGGGGGAATTTTAAGATGCTTACACAAATTTAAGAGGGATTTAAAGGGGTTTTAGCCATGGGTGGTGCCCACCACAATAACCACTCATAGGAGGTTAGTTCAGGTGGTCCCCACCACCATAACCTCTCATCAGAGGTTTAGATCAGGTGGGCCCCACAGATGAAACATCCACAAGAAGTTTTAAATAAAAATAAAAATAAAAGCTACACATTTTTATTTTTATATTATTCTTTCATGAATATGTGAAAAGCCAAATTCCACCCTAGACCTATTGTGGTCGAGGTGAAGGTCTACTTAAGTGAATACTAATGCTTCCAGTTCAACGGTGCCTTTGAATTTCAATTATGAGCACCAGTTCAATTGTTAGAAAATCCCACTCGCATGTTTGCTGAATGTACCCAAAATAATGTTCAGAAATTCATTTCGACACTCCGGGACTCAGAATCAGTTGCCGTCAATTTTTGCAGACTCATAAAAATCCAATATTTTTTTTTAAAAACAATTTACACGGATATTCCGAGTCTTTAAATTCTCCCCACCTCTAGGGTTTACTTTCCCTTAAGCTACCACTCAAAACTTGGAAAACAAGTTCGTGTACTAAGCAAACATCTGAGCCTCCTGCTCCCATGTTCTTTCCTTGAGGTTCTCATGCTACCAGCGAACATGCACCTGAGGTATCAACCACGCACGAAGGACCCGCTCATCTTGATCCTCAATCTTCACTAGAACCTCCATAAAAGTCACCCCGTCTTCAATGTCGAGATCATCGTGGTGAATGATGTGGGAAGGGTCGTGCACGTATCTCCTTAGCTGGGATATGTGGAAGACGTCATGCACCCGGTGCAATTAAGGTGGAAGATCTAAATAGTATAAAACCATGCCAACTCTGCTGAGGACCTGAAAATGTTCGATGAACCTCAGATATAACTTACTGCCTCGGCCAAATTTCCACAACCCTTTTCGAGGTGAGACCCTTAGAAATGTGTGGTCCCCAACCTCGAACTCCAGAGGTATTCATCTCTTGTCGGTATACAACTTGTTCCTACTCCGTGCAGTCTTCATCTACTCGTGGATGATCTACACCTTCTCTATGGTAGCATATACCATCTCTAGTCCCACTAGTGCTGACTCCCCTTGGTCAGTTCAGCACAATGGTGATCTACATGGTCACCCGTACAATACCTCAAAAGGTTCGATCCCAATGGTGGATTGACAGATGTTGTTTCATGAAAAATCTACCAAAGGCATGTGATCCTCCTAGCTACAACTGAAATCAAGGACGCAAGCTCGCAACATGTCCTCAAGGGTCTAAATGGTCCACTCAGTTTGGCCATCCATCAGAGGATGGAAGGAGGTGCACAAATGAATCTGTGTCCCGAAATCGTCCTACAACCCCTTCTATATCCGAGAAGTGAAATGTGCATCACGATCAAAGACAATCATTGAGGGTACTAAATGTAACCACACAATCTCCTGCACATAGAGGCATCCAAAGCTCTCTACTAACCCATTCTCTCTAATCGGTAAGAAGTGGGATGACTTGGTGAGTCGGTCGACGATTACCCAAATAGAGTCATATCCCTTGGATGTACGTGGAATTACTGTCACAAAGTCCATGGATATCCCATCCCACTTCTACTCTAGGACCTCTAAAGGCTGAACCAAGCTTGTGGGTGCCTGATGCTCCGCCTTCACATGTTGACAAGTGAGGCACCGAGAGACAAACTCTACAACTACTTTTTTCATTCCCGGCTACCATTGTTGTCGTTGGAGATCCAAGTACATCATCTCCACTCCTGGATGTACCGCTAGAGGGTAAATGTGTATCTCCCTCAACACTTCCTCATGAAGTGACACCGGTACCATGGTACATCCTCTAAAGTGGATGACGTGCTCCCCACCATCAGAAAATCCATCAGTTGTCTGCCTTATGGATATGTGAGAATGTCGAGTCTCATAGTTAGTGTCACCACACTATGCCTCCCTGACTCACTAAATAAGTTGTGGAGTGACTATAAGAGACTGAATGAAAGTTACTCCATCTCTATCCACCATGGATATCTGCAATGTGGTCAGTTGCTCCATCGCCTCACCTAACAGCTGTATAGAAGATCTATGTCTAAGTGTAGCTGCTAAAACATTACCCTTCCTAGGAGTATTGACTATCTCTATGTCATAGTCGTAGAGGAACTGAAGAAGATTCTCTATCTCAGGTTCAGGTCCTTCTGAGAGAATATATACTTGAGACTCTTGTCATCCGAGTACACTATAAAACGCTTCCCATTAAGTAATGTCACCACATCTTCAAGGTGAAGACCACTGCTTCTAAATCTAGGTCATGGTAGTGTATTTGATCTCATGTTGTATCAGTTGTAGAGAACTCTAAGTGATCACTGCTCTCTCCTGCTTCAGGACACATCCGAGTCTGGTCCCTGATGCGTCACAGTGGACTACATACTGTACGCCCTCCTCTAGAAGACTCAAGATGGAGGCACTAGTTAGCCTCTACCTCATCTCCTGAAAAATCTTCTTGCATCTCTCTGACCACATGAAGGGTTTACCCATATTCATCAACACTGATAGAGGTGTTTTAACTCTAGAAAATTATGGAACAAATCTCCAGTAGTATCTATCCAAACCTAGGAAACTATGCACCTCCGTCACACTCTTGGGTGGCTCCCAAGAAAGTACAACCTCAATCCTTGCTGGATCCACTGCAACTCTAACCTCTGATATGACATTTCACTGAAACTAAACCTCTTGGATCCAAAACTGGCACTTTGAGAGCTTAACATAATGTTGGTGCTCATGGAGTGTGTCTAGTACTACCTGCAAATGATAGGCATGCTCCCCCTCAGTAGCCAACTAGATAAGAATTTCATCGATTAAGATTACAACAAATCGATCAAGGTATGGTGGAATGATCTTGTTCATGAGTCCCATGAACAATTATAGAGAATTGGTTATGACGAATGGCATAATAAAGTACTCATAATGGTTGTACCGACATCTGAAAGTCGTCTTCTGCAGATCCTCGTCTCGTACTCTGAGCTGGTGACAGCCTGATCTAAGGTTTATCTTCGAGAACCACCGTTCTTCTTCCGGATGATCAAAGAGGATGCCAATCCTCTAATGTGAGTACATGTTTTTAATAGTCACCAGATTTGGCACCGATAGTCAACAAAAAGTCTCAAGCTCCCATATTCCTTCTTGGCGAACAAAAACATGTCTTCCCAAGGAGATACACTAGGCCAAATGAATCCATTCCCCTGTAGGTCCTCTAGTTTTACCCACAACTCCTGAAGCTCCACGGGAGCCATCCGATACACTAGTGTAGATATTGGTGCCATCATGGTGAAAAATTCAATGAAATAGTACAACTCTCTATGATGATGTAGAACCGAAACATCATCAGGGAAGACATTCGCGTACTTTTCCACCACTACTGGATAACTTGGACTCTCCTCATCAACTGCTATGAGGGTATGGTTAGCCAACTGATGAGTGATTAGCTGCACTCTCCTCAAGGTAAGTCCATCCTATGCTGTAAATTCCCCATTCTCACCGGTGAAGGTAAACTTGGTCCCATCCATGCAGACACACCGCACTTTACGCCTAATACAGTCAATATGAGCAGGAACTCTTGATAACCACTCATACCCAAGATGACTTCGTAAGGCCTCAACGCTCCTACTAGGAGATCCCAGCCGAAGATCTCGCCTCCTAGAGTAAGCCCTCATTACTGACATGAGTGCGTAATAATCGAATTATCTCATGTAAGAGTCTCTAGCAGTAATGATCGAGCCAACTCCTCCGTCAGAATCTCCTTGATCTGAACGAGGTATATGGTAATAAAATAATGGCTTGCACCTGTGTCTATAATTACTGCAGCTAAGGTGGAGTAGACAAAGATCATACCTTGTATCATCTATGAAGCGCCATGATCGTAGGACTCAGCTGCCTAGAGCTAAGCTTTCCCATATCCACCTAATCCCTATAGTGGGGGTGAACCACCTCATGGTGGTGGCAGTAACATCTCGAATCATCACCCACTGCCAACTACACGGTAAGCTCTTATACCACGTCTTCCTACTCTATGCGGACCTCCTCGGTCGAACCTTTGTCTCTTCTTGGACAATCCTTTGACCGTCTGCTGATCATCCATATGGTGGGTAAGATAGTCAAGATCCATGTGACCCTACCCGCCACATGCGTAACACTACCCGCTCCTCGCATGACATGCTTTGCCTCATGTGCCCCGTAGATCCTACCCTGAATCTTGCGGTCGTCCACCTGTATGTCTGTTCCTCTTGGACATATATGAAATATGTCTACTTCCAGCTGTAGAAGACTCCACGATGTGATTTCTGGTGGTGGGTATCACTGTTGGTGACTACTCAGCAAGAAAACTCTCCACTAAGAGGGATCTCCCTAACACCCTTGTCTGCATCAGGATGCTAAGGAGATCATCGAACCCCTGATCTACTGCCTGAGTCCCTGGTTGATGGTCTAGGCCCTAAAGAATGGGTCCCGCACCTTATCCATTTTGTAGCATGAGAGGTCAGTGAACCTCACTGAGTACTAATCCACAGTCATGTCGCCCTGCTGTAGATTAAGACGCTCAGGTATGTGCACTGCAAGAAGAGTTGGTGGGACAAACTCTACCATAAACAGGCTCTCAAAGTCTGTCCAGAGAAGGGTCACCACGTAGTGAGCCGAGAGCATCAAGATCCACCATCTTCCTACTGCTTCCTGAAGAAGGATCATGGAAAAGATCACCATAAGATCTTTTGGTGTCTCTATCAGTCGAAAGACTCTCACCATAGCCTCCATCCAATCCTCAGCCGCATGTGGGTCCATCTCTCCCCTGAAATGGTGTGGCCTGTCACGTTGGAACTCCTGCAATGCACTCAAGTTGCGGGCACCCTCTACTGTTGGGGTTGTTGGAATCGGTGGCCCAACAGATAATGGTACCATTGGTGCCTCCGTTGCTGCCTCTACAAGAAAAATGGCCATTCACCGAGGCCTCATCGCATGGTGGGCTATCAGTACGTACGATATCTGGAACCCAAGATGGTTGTCTGCGTGAAGGAATCCAGAGAAAAATAGGTGCACCACGGTCAATAAGTTATACCTGGTGATATGACTATAGAGATCACAATGAATACTCTTTAAACCTCACACGTAATCAGTGTTTTAATGCACTGAGTCAGAAATCGGAACTCAGGGTCCTTGTGTATGGATACATCGCCTGCTGCACCCACACTGGATTCCCGAAACGGATAACCACACTCACTACACATAACACAATTTACATTAAAAGAGCGATAAGAATCTTATGTTCTATGGTTGAACTGACTCCTAGGATACCAAATTGTCATGACCTGTCCCTCCAGGGCCCATGTCATGACAACCCCAAGCCCTCCTTTCATAGGCTAGGGGATGGCGACTAGCACCGAAGACGTATTTCCTAAAACTTATAAGGCATTGCCTTTAAAACCCGTAACACACACAACCAAGCACAAAACAAGATACGAACTCAAGTAAACTGAATAGTAATCATTGTGAGTACAGTAAGTAATATGGGCCAGAATAAAATCCCAACTGGAAAGTACAAGAAACTAAATGTTCATGTAACTAGTACAGATGTTGTAAACACCCGCCAAGGATACTGCCTGAAGGGTAGGTACAACTCTCGATCGGTCGTCTTTGTGATACACCTCATCTAATGTCCACCTCCGACCTACCTACAATCATCATAATCACATTCTCAGTCAGTGTTGTCCATCGTTTGTGTTTCTGACTCTTTCGCCGGGGTGCGCGCGTCTGTCCGCCGAGGAGGGCGCGCTACTTGTGGCCCCGCATTCCAGCTTTCCAAAGGTGGGCGGCATCTGTTCCTTGTTCAGGGAAGTCTAATCCTTGATCGATACCGGGATGATGGGATGTTAGTTCTTCCCTCTGTGGATTCCTCCTTAGAGCTCATTACCTAGTCCGGGTCTCCCTCAAAGATTTAAGACGGTTTCGTGAAGCTCATTCCCGGTTCCATATCTACATGGACTCCAGTTAATTATGATGCTTCCGTCAAGTCGCTCTAAGGGGTCTTGTTGGGACAACAACATGCGATGAGGAGAATGGTCACGTTGGGGCATCATCGGCTTGTCTGTCTTGCGTCCCTTATCACAGGGCTTCTCGAGGGCGCGGAAGCCCGAGACATCCCACATCGAACGTGGGGAATGTGCACCATCTGAGGTTTTCCTCAGCTTCCCATGTTTAACATGGGGTATGTCGCGAGTTTAACGTCTTGGGAAGACGGATCGGGTTAAAGGATCCCTAGGGGGAACAACGTTGTTGGGGACAACACGTGGGCGACTTTCTATATGTCATGGAGTGGGAAAGGGTGGCATGATCTCACCGGGATGTGGCGGCCCGGGTAAGGATCAGGATGGATGGTGGAGTGAGACATGGGGCTCACGTTCTGAGACGACCCAAGAAGGGGGATACAGTTTAACATCATGTGGGACAGAATACAGTTTAACGTCATGTGGGACGGAATACAGTTTAACGTCATGTGGGACGGAACACGGTTTAACGTCACGCGGGACGGAATACGGTTTAACGTCACGGGGGACGGAATATTTGGGGCTTACGCTCTGAGGAAGCCCAAGGTGAGGAACACATTTTTACGTCATGCAGGACGAGGGCATACAGTTTAACGTCATGTAGGACGAGGGCATGTGGGGCATACACTCTAAGGTGGCCTAAGGTGGTCGGGGAACCGACATGGAGAGGTCGGGACGACTGGGTGGTGGGCTTGAACCTCGTGGAGGCTTCCTACGTACCATGCGTTAGCACGGATCAAAGTCCACGTAGTTCTCTGGGATGGGGATTACTCTCTAAGGCAGCCCATAAGATGAAGTCATGGTCGATGCACACTCTAAGCCCACGTGAGTCATGCTCGGTGTGGGAAACAAGAGGCAGTAGGGACCAGACGATCACGTCGCGAAGGGCGCGTCCGTGAGAAGCGGAATGGGGCTTACGCGTTGAGCAGCCCAAAGAGAAAATAGGGGCTTATGCAAGGTTAGTGGCCCTTGGTGTCGGGGCTTACTTCAGGGTGGAGGCTCGTGGTGCAACAAAGCGCAGTGGGAGAAGGACTCCACTGGCCTTGGCAGGGGGGATGTACGGAGATGCACGGGTGCAGTCATCCGCAAGAAAGGCTAGGGGCTTATGCTCTGAGGTAGACCTTCCCCCACGGACAAACGCTGATCCAACAAGGAGGATCTCATTCCATGTGAGGAATAGTCCATTCCTGTGGAGATGAGTGGGCGTAAAAAATGTCCGAGCTGGGGGGACCCTATGTGCGAAGCAGAGGGTCGGGCCACAGTTTAACATCTTGTGTTAAGGACGAGGTGCTTAGCAGTTTAAAATCCTGCAGCTTGGACGAGGTGGGTTTTCTCCACACCCCTAGGGCTTACATGCCCAACGCCCTTTACCCCTTGTGGGAGGGAAGGCATCGGCAAGGCCGTGGTGAAGGGGCGCCGCAGGGAAAACCACCGGGGGGGTTCAAGTTAGCGTGGCTATGCGAAGAAGCAATAGCCGTTAGCGTGCCTATGAGGAGAAGCATAAGGCAAAGCAACGCAACAGGAAACACAGCCCAAGGGACCTTGAGGTTACTTCGCACGAGCCTGGAAGTCCGTGCGGGAAAACAACGCATGGCACGCATGCCCGGCAGGGGAGACATCAGGTGTCGGTGCAGGGGGTAGCCAAGGGGCATCAAGGTGAGGGATCCTCGGCTTTGCGCGTGAAAAAGGGACAATTTGCGCGCAAAAAACCGAGATGACGCGCAATTGGAGTAATGGAATTGTGTGCGAAGAGGGAATTACATGAAAGGTTTTGCGCGCCAAGCAGGGTATTGCGCGCACGGACCACGGATTGCGCACAAGTGGGGAAACCAGGGGAAGGGGCAAAGTCACTGAAGCCGGTGGAGTTTCGCGCATAGGCGAACTCCGGGGCAAGGTTGCGTGGAATTCGGGATTACCTGGATGTCATCTTTCGCGCGGGGGGAACTGAATTGCGCGCACGAGATTCACTTCGGATTACTCAACCCCCAAACCGTTCGGGGTCACCTTATATTTATAGGCGACCTCCGGCGTGGAATCCAGGCGGCGCGCGAAATTTTCCACACTGGGAACCGCTTGCGCGCAAAATCTCGCCGCGGAGAACCGGGGCGCACAATTATTGTGCGCCTCACCGGTCCAATTCCACGAATCCCTGGAGTACTTTGCACGCAGAACATTTTTTCGCGCGGATTCTCCTTTATTTCGCGCACCACTTTTCGGGCCCCCATATCGGGCCTCTGATTCCGAATATGACTTTGCTTCGTCATTTCGAAACATCCTCTGAGAGTTACGAGCTTTTTCGGCTTCAAAAAATGCCCCCCCCCCCTTGGAATTGGATCGGCGAGAGGTCGCAATGATCGGATTCCAAGGGAAACGCCGAAACACCGGAATGATTAGTCCCCTGAACCAGTTGCGCGCAACATTTGGATGGGGCGTGCAAAATGCCGGATTCGCGCGGAATCTTCTTTCCGCACGGCGCGGAACCCTGGCCTCACCTATAAAAAGGGGTGCTGGGTCCCAACTTCGTACATCCTCATTTTCCACGCGATAAGCTATTCACTCTCGTGCGCGAAATTGCTCTGCGGTTGTGCGTAATAAGGCTCTGGCAGCACGGAATTCATTCTGAAATTTGGCCATGATTTCGCACCAAAGTGGTATCTTCCGCGCTTCGCGTGCCGATTGCGCGCTCATCTCCTGGATTGCGTGCAACTCCTTCAGATTTCGTGCCTAACTCTCCAATTCCGCGCACTGCATCCTGATTTCGCCCAACTCCCGAAAAATTCGAGATGGCCGCAAATCGAGTCGATGAGGGGGAATCCGCTGCCCATAGGACAGAAATGGCAGCAAACGAGGAGGTTTATGGCGCCAAGGTGATTGTATCCAACAATCTGACCTTGTTCAATCTGCTGACTCCGGCCCAGAAGACGTATCCCCTGTCTGACAACCTCCCTCTCTGGAACATTGGCATCCTGGAGGAGGTGCCACTGCCGGGCATCGAAGTGGACACGCCGTGGTCTTGGGTGACTCGGGAGGATGAACTTCCTCGCTATAACATCACCAAAAATGGTCGTCCTACTAGGGAAACTAGACACATGGCTGTATATGTCCTGAACCCAAGGACTAGGACCATTACCGGGGACGAGCCTGTGGCGGAGGATTCTCCGGCCCTCTATGCGATCACGTTCCGTCAGAGTATCACGGATGACACGAAGGGCTGGCTAAAGGATTGGGACCTGCGGTCCGGGGGTAACTTCACCAGCGAATGGGCCTGGGCGTTCTGGGTTCGCCATACCTGTGACCAGTTCGGGGACGAACTACGGTATATAGGCATGTTCAAGGCGGTATGGACATCGCAGTTCCATTTCCACCGTCATCCTGAACTCGGACCAGAGCTATTCACCCGGTGGTCTCCTGACTCCAACACGTTCCACCTTCATCATGGGAAAGTCGGCATCATTCTCTGGGACGTTCACTGCATCGGTGGTATCCAACTGGAGGTTTACCAATATGATGAGTTCGTTACTCCAAAGAACACCTGGGGAGACATGTCGCGGACACCCATGCTGATGTGGCACCTACTACAGCTGGCCAAGGAGAGGTTGGGGGTCAAGGACTTCCTGAAGGAAATCTCCTACAAGGGCTGGTTCAGCTTGTTCCTTGAGAGGGATCCCACCGTCAAGATGCTGGGACGGGGCAAACGGTGCCCAACCGCGACTCAGAGGAGCAAGGACGGGTCATACTGGAAGACCCTGGAGGTAGGGCAATACCAATCATGGGGCTACCGCGTCATTGAGGCCCGAGACCCGAACGTACGGTATGCCGGGTTCCTTGCCACCTTTCTGAGCGGGTGGCTCCTGCCGGTGAGGGACGCAAGGATGGGCGTCCATCCAGCGACTTTGGTGATGGCGGGCTCCATGGCCGCCAACAAACGATTCAACTTCGGCGTCCCCGTGCTGGCCAAGTTGTATACCATCCTGGGGCGCATCTCATGAGGGGGGTCGCCTCAGAGAGTCTATGGTCCCTTCCAGATCATCCATGGCTAGGTGGCGGCTCATTTCGGCAGGTATACTTTCCCAAACGCCATCCGTCCTCCGGGCAATGGCTTGCGACCATCCTTGCTGAACATTGCAGAGGTGGCGCCATTGACGCTCAATGAGGAGGGCGTGAGGATCCGCATTGGTAACCATGCCACATTCAACTTCAGATCGTTCCCCACCCCGGTTGGCCAGATGGTGGACAATGGTTGAGGCTCTCTGGAACAGCAGGAATATTTCCAGAGCATTCGGGGCGGGGTGCTCGTGGCTCGGATTGACGGGAAGGTGATCTGCGAGCCGTGCGTGCCATCCCGATTCACCAGGCAGTTCGGGTGCCTCCAGCGAATGCCGAAGGAAGTATTCACAGCTGTCTGGCAGGAGAAGAATTCATGCATCCTGCGCCAGATGTGGTTGATGTTTACCACTTTCAGCTCTAGAGACATTGTTACTCTTCCTCCCACCGGGGACGATGCCGTCCTAGCAACCGAATATGCCGAAAACTGGACCATTGCTTACCCTGAGGGGCTATTATGCAAGCGCGTCTGGCAACTCGAGGTCACTCACACGGAAACCGGGCGATGGGAAAGAAGGCACGGTGCCGTCGAAAGGGGGTAACCAAGGGCGCGTCAGGCAGCGAGGCCTACGCAGGCCGGGACTTCGGCAGCGAGGACATCACATGGTGCCTCTACGTCCTCGTTACCTGCAGGGGGTCACATGAGGCGTCCAGGGAATTGCCTGGGAAGCAGATAAGATATCTGCTCGAACCTTCCCAAGACGCAATTTTCCCGGCACTATCGTCGTCCTGGATGACCCTGCGGCAATCGCTGAGCGTCGAAGCCCTCTGGCAGAAGATAATGCAGAGCGGGATCCAACTGCCGGAGGTCGGGCTCGTTCGAATTACCGACCGAGTGAACTTCCACTGGCGGCATGCTTATGTGACATCCATGGACGCATACGCACGCCAAAGTGGGTGGCATGCGGAGCCAACATTCCTAGTGAAAGTGATGCTCGGCCAGGAGCATGATCCGGAAGAAATGCCACCGGGAGAAGGTGACAGTGATGAAGAGCCGGAGGGGGAGGAGGAAACTGGAGAGGACGAAGGTGAGGGAGAAGACAAAGAAGAGGATCCCGAAGGTGAGGGTTCACAAGGGGCGACCTACCAAGGGAGTCTCCGAGAGAGCGGCGAGATTTCCGACTCTGATCTCGATATAACCGAGATTCTCGACGTTTTGTTTCTGCCTTCATTCATTTCCCTCATTCATCAATTCTACTTTCCAACTTCTAACTCACTTCCCCATCCTACTCAGGAGCAGCTGAGCGGTGGACAGGCGTCCCCACCAGAGGAAGTCGGAGAGGAACCAGTGGGACATGATGGGGATCTGACACCCATCATTGAATTAACCAGCGCCGAGGGGTCTCCCCTTATGGCGTCTCCTATAGCGGCCGAAACACTGGGGACCAATGCTCTGGATTCCTGTAAGTCTCACGCTTCACTACTGGTGCTTGGTGTCAAAAGATCTCGTCTGACCAGCGTATGCCCTGCGTAGTGATCTCGACACTGGAGGCACATCAGGCTGCGGAGCCCGGGCCGTCCGTGAGTGGACCAGCGGCGAACACACCACCTCATTCGGAACATGCTCTCTACACTGAGTTGGCCCCGTCAATAGATGAACAGAGGGCGGTGGACATCAGCGGTGTCGTTCCTAAAATGCGGTCGGAAGCTGGTGGAGGCATCATTGCTGCTGGGGTGGGAGAAGGTTGCCCGGACGTCGAGGATTCTATTCCTCATGAAGACATCCCTGGGGCGGATCCTGCTGCTGATCTGCTGGCGGCCTTCCCTATATACCGACCTGCTGACCCTGAGGAGATAGATGACTCAGACTCAGAGGCGGCCGAGGAGAGCCAGATGACATGGCGCAAGGGGTGGAAGTGTATCCAGTGCTTTCTCATGCAGCCTTAGTCCGATTGGCTGAGGCCGATGGGATCACTTCAGACCTGGCTGCGCTTCCTGTGCGCTGGAGGGGCTGACGCTCAGCGTCTTCATCTGATGGTCCGTGATTACATGGCCAAAAAGATACGCGAGAGCAGCCGGCGCACCGACATTTTCCAGTGCCGAGAAGAATCGGTGAGCACTCAAGCACTGCTGGGGGCGGAGCAGGAATTCCGGCCCCTCTAAGGGCAGGTGGCAGATAAAGAGGTCTTCATCGCAACATGCTCTGAGCTTGTGGAGTAACTGACGGCCCAGCTGGATGATGCACAGGAACAACTGGTGGAGGCGAGTCACCAGATGACCATGCTTCGAAGCGAGCGGGCGCAGGCACATGCTAGGGCTAATGAGCTGCGCTCTGTGGTGGCCGATGAGGAGAGTGTCTTCGAAGAGCGAAAAGCAGTCCTGGAGGCTACCAGTCAGAGGGTAGCAGCGCTGGAAAGATCGCTTCAGCACGCTAAACCCTGAGGGATTTTTTTTTGCCATTTCATGAACTTTTTTCTTGTACTTCTCATCGTCTCAATCCAAAATATGGCCAAATCCACTCATTTGTACCCTTGGTTTAATGCGCTCAACCATAGTTTTGAAACGAATAACAACTCACCCCTAGGCTCTTGTGAGACATGCCCAACGCAAGAAGCAAGAGATGCTCGTACCATAATTCCGTTCAACTGTGGGGCATTGAACAAGCTTCAGGCATCCAAAATTGGGCCTGGACTTTTGTGGAGACCCCGGGCCGATTGATGTGTCGACTTCTCAATGTGCCTTAACACATGAGCAGGGCAATGCCGGGGGCATTGAAATCCATCTGAACATAGGGGGATGGAGAGAAAGGGTGAATCACGCTGCCCGAATTTAGAACCCAGTGGGGCGCAACCATGGAGGATAACTGTCAACCGTGGTGGAAACACAACATCCATATTACATTGGCCCGGAATGGGAGGAAAATAAATGAGGGCCGACCACTGACCATGTTTGCAACACGGGGCCTAACTCAAATATCGTTGGTCATTTTTTTGGAACGTTGGCCCAGGACAGTAGGTGGACCATAGGTCGAGCATCCATACTGTTAGGGGGTCCCGTCAAACATGACCAATTCTCCAGAATATTGGCCCATGACAGTAAGCGGACCATAAGTCGAGAATCCATACTGTTAGGGGGTCCCGTCAAACACGAAAGGAAATGAGGGTCCGAACAAGGGGGAACACAAAGTGCAGGAGGTGGAGTGGTGGCTTGTTCGAACAGAGTCCAACACTCTCGATATTTCACCACCATGGCGAAGGCACATTAGGCGGACATACCAACCTGATCATGGGTCGTCCCAAATTCTAGGCAGGACCTCTTTAATGAGAGAACTGTCGCTTCCCATTATTACCATGGGGCATCCTGAACATGCTTGGGGTAGATATCCCGATTACAATACTTCTCATGAAGTCGGGTCGAGGGGCCGACAACGAGGAAGGACGGGGTTTAGCTATCCCTGGGGCTGGACCCAAGATGAAATGCTCGGACGGTCCTACGTATCACATTATGATGAGAATCAAGCCACACGTAGTTCTGAAAATACAGTTTAATGTCATGTTGGACGAAATACAGTTTAACGTCATGTGGGACGACATACAGTTTAACGTCATGTAGGACGAAATATGGATCCTAGTTTTAGGTCTTAATGCTCGAACCGTAGGGATCATAGTTTTAGGTCTTAGAGCTCAGACCCTAGGGATATTAGTTTTCGGTCTTAGAGCTCGGACCATAGGGATCTTAGTTTTAGGTCTTAGATCTCGGACCGTAGGGATCTTAGTTTTATGTCTTAGATCTCGGACCATAGGGATCTTAGTTTTAGGTCTTAGATCTCGGACCGTAGGGATCTTAGTTTTAGGTCTTAGAGCTCGGACTGTAAGGATCTTAGTTTTAGGTCTTAGAGCTCGGACCGTAGGGATCTTAGTTTTAATTCTTAGAGCTCGGACCATGGGGATGTTAGTTTTAGGTCTTAGAGCTCGGACCGTAGGGATCTTAGTTTTATTTCTTAGAGCTCGGACCATAGGGATCTTAGTTTTAGGTCTTAGAGCTCGGACCGTAGGGATCTTGGTTTTAGGTCTTAGAGCTCGGACCATAAGGATCATAGTTTTAGGTCTTAGAGCTCGGACCGTAGGGATCATAGTTTTAGGTCTTAGAGCTCATACCATGGGGATATTAGTTTTAGGTCTTAGAGCTCGGACCATCGGGGATGGTGAGAAATGGACACATGGCCAGGCAGTTACAAAACCCGATGTGAAGGAGGACCTAGGCCCTACTTAACATGTGCTCTCCGGAGAAACGCTCTAGTCGAGGGACCGAACACGGCGGTAGGCTGGCTGGGCCCGCGGGGGAGTGCCCTGGGCACTCCTACATATCTCATAAGGATGAGAATCAAGCCATACGTAGTTCTGAAAGTGACATGGTAAGATACCAGTGCCAAGGGAAAAGGGGAGTGCGGGCGTGGCCCTTGAACTAAAAGAAGCGGAATTTGATAAATCTTGTTTTTCCTTTAAGGTGAGTGGTTTTTTTGTTGTGAAGCGACAGACCTAGAGTAGCATGCCATGGTGTCGCCACAAGCATCAAGCCGTGATAGGCGTTGAAAAATGGCATGGCATAAAACTAATACCCAACATGAGTTCCTCTGCAACGAGGTCACCACAATGCAGTGCCGTTTTTCGTCGTGCGTCCAGGACGATAATGTCACAGTTTAAGGTCGTGTGATAGGACCAACAACACAGTTTACGGTCATATGGTTTGGACCAACAGCACAGTTTAAGGTCATATGGTTTGGACCAATAGCACAGTTTAAGGTCATATGGTTTGGACCAACAGCACAGTTTAAGGTCATATGGTATGGACCAATACCACAGTTTAAGTTCATATGGATTGGACCAACAACACAGTTTAAGGTCATATGGTTTGGACCAACAACACAGTTTAAGGTCATATGGTTTGGACCAACAACACAGTGTAAGGTCCTATGGTTTGGACCAACAACACAGTTTAAGGTCATATGGTTTGGACCAAAAACACAGTTTGAGGTCATATGGTTTGGACCAACAACACAGTTTAAGGTCATATGGTTTGGACCAACAACACAGTTTATGGTCATATGGTTTGGACCAACAACACAGTTCAAGGTCATATGGTTTGGACCAACAAAACAGTTTAAGGTCATATGGTTTGGACCAACACCACAGTTTAAGGTCATATGGTTTGGACCAACAACACAGATTAAGGACATTTGGTTTGGACCAACAACAGAGTTTAAGGTCATATGGTTTGGACCAACAACACAGTTTAAGGTCATATGGTTTGGACCAACAACAGAGTTTAAGGTCATATGGTTTGGACCAACAACACAGTTTAAGGTCATATGGTTTGGACCAACAACACAGTTTAAGGTCATATGGTTTGGACCAACCAAGAGAGGAGCCTCGGGCAAAGGGGCCTACGAGGGTTCAACAATTAGGGAGGGGCAGCAGATGCTAGCTCCCAGCTATACTGGGCCCGAAACACAATGTCTGGGCGACTCCTCACTCCCCCAAGGGGATGAAGTTCAAGCGCCACGCAACCTGTAAAGAAGAGGCCCAATCACATACTCTAGCGCTCAGATCACGGGAGCCTTGAGAGACACCTTCATGTAGCTCAGTCTGTATGATGTGCAGGGGTGTACTGAGGGTTATTACAGGGATTGTCGAGATTCCACCTTGACATGGAGGGGCGGAACATGACATGAACCATGCCACCAACATTCAGGGCCTGGGGAACCGGCGTGACGACTGAGGATTATTGTTGACCATGTTCGCATCACAACATCCTGTCGTGTTAGCCACAGGGACAAACAAATGAGCATGAACCGCTGACCATGTTCAAAATGTGGTATTTGTATCAATTTGTTGTCTGAAACCCTCGGGGGCATTGGCCCATGACGGTAGGAGAGCCCTTTGGGTGTTGTATCCAGGCCGTTCTTGGGGGTCCCTCCGGGTATGAAGGATGACGGGGGCCCGAAGGAAGGGGAACACGAAGCTTGGCAAGTGGATGGAACTGGTCTAAGTCGAATCCGGCACTCCAAGTTCTAGACCAGAGTGCCTTGAGCACATCAGTAGACCACTGGAAAGGGTCAGAGGGCTCAGTCCGAGAGCGGCCAAGAGATGGCAGATCCCTGGGCAGAGGGGGTGTAATTCCAAACACCCTGGGCACCGGGAGATCGTGGGATCTCCTAAGAGATGGGGCTGGACCTGACATCTAGGTGTTCAGGCGGTCCTACGTATCCCATAAGGATGGGAATCAATCCACACGTAGTTATTAATATGCGTCTTTAAACGCCATTGGACATAGGAGGGCTCAACCCTGAGGAAAGGGTGCGTAGGGTGCAGCTATCGCAAACCCGACGTGAATGGGGACATACTCTCACACCACGCCACGCGACCCTATGGTTGAAGACCCAAAGGCGAAACAGATGTCACAGCGGACCTCAAGCTGGACCCAAAGACGAAAGGTATGGGCGTTCCTACGTATCCCATTAGGATGGGAATCAAGGTAGATGTAGTTCTGGCAATACTGTTTAACGTCATGTTGGACGAAACATAGGTCTTAGTGTTAGGTCATAGAGCTCGGACCGTGAGGATCTTTGTTTTAGGTCATAGAGCTCGGACCGTGAAAAGAAAGGGCAGAGGTTGGTCACTCCTGGGCTGGACCCGAGACGAAATGTCAGGGCGGTCCTACATATCTCATTAGGATGAGAATCAAGCCATACGAAGTTCTTGAAATACAGTTTGACGTCATGTTGGACGAAATATAGATCTTAGTTTTAGGTCTTAGAGCTCGGACCTTGAACAGGGCAGAACCAAGAGAGGATCTTAGTTTTAGGTCTTAGAGCTCGCACCATGGTGCCCAGATGCATGGCGGAGTGTAGTTTATAGTCATGCTGGACCATACAGTTTAAGTTCATGTTGGACCGTAGAGCCCAAATGCAGGGAAAAATGCAGTTTAAGGTCATGCTGGACCATAGAGACCAAATGTAGGGCAAAATGCAGTTTACGGTCATGCTGGAACATAGAGCCCAAATGTAGGTCCAAATGCAGTTTAAGGTCATGCTGGACCATAGAGCCCAAATGTAGGGCCAAATGCCGTTTATGTTCATGCTGGACCATAGAGCCCAAATGTAGGGCCAAATGCAGTTTAAGGTCATGCTGGACCATAGAGCCCAAATGTAGGGCCAAATGCAGTTTAAGGTCATGCTGGACCATACATGTTTAAGCAAAGTACTTCTTGAGGAACCTAGCATTGGTGGGCGGAGTGATGCGCTCACCATCCATAGTCACCAGGGAATACGCACCATTGGGATAGACCTTATGGACAATAAAAGGTCCCTCCCACTTGGGTTCCAGCTTGGGTGGTTTCCTGTCAGGAATCATTGGCGCTCTAAGAGCCAACACCAGGTCACCTTGCAGGAAGGAGCGGAGGTGAACCTTCTTATCGAAAGCTCGAGCCATCCTGCTCTGATGCCTTTCCAGTTAATGTAAAGCGTGAAGCCTACTTTCGTCCAGCGCTTCCAAATCGGCTAGAAGGATCTCGGAAACTCTGTCTGGCGCTTGCTGGTCGTAGACCGCCGTGCGCAATGAGGGAAGATGAACCTCAATGGGAAGGACGCCCTCAACTCCGTATATGAGGGAATACAGAGTCACCTGGGTGGAATTGCGAGTCGTCGTCCTATAATCCTAGAGGGAGTTGGGGAGCTTGTCCGGCCAACTTTTCTTGTTCTGACCAACCATTTTTTGCAAAATGTTAGAGAGGGTTTTGTTAAACACATCAATCTGTCCATTCTCCTGCGCATGATAGCGGGAGGTATGGTTAGAGCAAATGTTGTACTTGGCGTAAAATCTCTTCAGCTCAGCCGCTCGGAAGTTGGTTCCGTTATCCGTGAGGATAGCATGAGGTATTACAAACCGGTGAATGATATTGGCACTCACGAAGTCGGCGATAGAACCAGCCTTGACTTCCCTTAGCGGGGCCGCCTCTGCCCACTTTGAGAAGAAATCTGTGGTGGTTAAGATGAACCGGCACTAGCAGGCCGTCACCGGTGGGAAGGGCCCTACGATATCCAACCCGCAGACTGCAAAGGGCCAAGAATACTTAGTAGTACGGAGAGGCTCCGGTCGATAATGCACAAAGTTAGCATGAACATGGAATGCATGACACCTCTTGGCGTACTCGATGCAGTCGTGGATCATGGAGGGCCAGAAGTATCCCAGTCTCCGAATCTGGTGGGACAACTTCGACCCGGCCTGGTGGGCGCCACAGGAGCCAGCGTGCACTTCCTGCATGACCTGCGGGATCTCAACTCCTTGAAGACAACAGAGGAGAAAACCGTCAAATCCGCGCCTGTAAAGGAGCTGCTCACGAGTGGGACCGCTTTGAAGGTTGAACTGCGGCGCGCGGCGCCGGATTCATTCCTGCTCCGCTCGGTCCATTGGAAGATTGTTGTGCAGGAGATATTCAACCAGAGGTGTCCTCCAGTCAGGAACTGTCTCGATCACTACGCCCGAAACCCCAAGGGGTCCAGACGTGGGGGCACCAGCGGTGAGATGGTTCAATCGCGGGCCACGACCGCCCTCCAGGATATTAGGAGCAATGACTCTTCGGTGCGCCACGTGGATGATTAGGTCATCCTGTTCAGGCTCCGCGAGTGATGCGGCCAGGCTGGCCAAAGCATCTGCTCAACTGTTCTGCGACCGGGGAACATAAACAACATCTGGTCGGGATGCGAACTTATCCATTAGATGGAGGGTGCAATCTAGTAACGACATGAGTTCTGGCTTCCTGACAACGTAGTCACCGTCAACCTTCTTGATGTCTAGCTCAGAGTCCCCTTTCACACACAGGTGGGGTACATCAACCTCCAAAGCCAACTCGGGGCCGGTGATGAGGGCATGATATTTTTCATCATTGTTGGTGCAGCCTTCTGACAATAATAAAGAATATGGCAGAACGGCTTGCTCCGGGGTGATGAAGACGATACCCAGGCCCACTCTGTTAAGACTAGGATCGTTGAGCCTTCTACCGGTAGGGCTTCAGGAGGAGCCATCAAAGTGCATCTGCTAGCATGGGGTGGAGCGATCGACTGAGAGGATTGCCTCATCAAGAAAGCCCAAATCCAGTGGCTGGTCCGCAGAGGTTGGATGAGCAGCTAAGAAGTCTGCCAACGCCTGTCCTTTGACGACCTTCTAAGGTACGAACCTAATTTCGAACTGCTGGAGGATCACCGCCCCACGTGCCAATCGGCCTGTCAACATAGGCTGACTCAGGATGTATTTCAACGGGTCTACCTGAGAGACCAGCTGTACCTCGTGGTGCTGCAAGTAGTGCCGCAATTTCTGTACGGCGAATACGAGCATCGGGAAGCTCTTCTCGATGGGAGAGTATCTAAATTCCGTGTAGAGGAGCATGCGGTTGAGGTAGTAGAGGCTATTCTCCATTCCCTCGTTGTTTTTCTGGGCGAGAAGGGCGCCGAGGGATCGCTCTAGGGCGGTCACGTAAAGGAAAAGCGGTTTTCCGGGAACTAGTGGAATCAGGACCGGAGGTTGAAGCAGATACTTCTTGATTTCCTCAAAAGCGATCTGACACTCTTCATCCCACCCATAGGCGGCGCCTTTCTTCATGAGCCGAGAAAAGGGCTTACACATGCCGTCCAGATTCGCAATGAATCGTCATATATAGGCTAAGTAGCCTTGGAGGCCTCGAAGCTCCCGAATATTACTCGGGGGAGGCATCTAAATGATGTCCTTGATCTTCTCGGGGTCGATCTCGATACCTCTATACCTGACGATGAAGCCAATAAACTTTCCGGAGGTGACCCCGAAGGCACACTTCAACGGGTTTATCTTCAAGTGACGATAACGGAGAAAACCGAACACTTTCTCAGGGTCTTAGAGATGGTCCTGGCGCTGACTAGATTTAACCACCAGGTCATCTACATAGCACTCCACCAGTGTCCCGAGGATCGGCTTGAATATGCGGTGCATAGCCCATTGAAAGGTGGCACCCGCGTTCTTCAGGCCGAAGGGCATAACCTGATAGCAGAAAGTGACCTAGGGGGCCCTTAATGCAGTGAACTCTTCAACCACGGGGGCCATCCGGATCTGGTTATACCCGGAGTACCCATCCATGAATGAGAGGGCTTGGAATCCGGCCGTTGCGTCGATCAACAACTCTGTCACGGGAAGGGGAAAGTCATCCTTCAGACAGTGGCGATTAAGATCGTGGAAGTCGATGCAGACCCTGATCATCCCGTTCTTCATCCTCACGGGCACAATGTTGGCTAGCCACCTAGGGTACTGGACTTCCCTGACGAAGTTGGCCTTAATGAGCTTATTAACTTCGGCCTCAACCATGGCACCGTGAAAGGGGTAAATTTTTCTGGGAGGCTGCCTGAACCCGTGATGGTTTGATGGGAGGCCAAGGCGGTGGACGGCTACCTGGGGATCTAGTCCCAGGATCTCGTCATAATTCGAGGCAAACACATCACGGTGCTGTCTAAGGACGTCTATGTACCGTTTCCGTTCCTCGTGAGGCATAGCGGTGCTGACCAATGTGGGTCTTGGGTCCGCCTCATTACAGAGGATCGCCTGTACGAGCTCGTCGACCGTGGCGGAGACGCCCTCCTCAAAGGCAGGGGAGCATCTTCCATGTCTTCTTCTCCGCTTGGGGAAGGATCGTCCACAGGGGGAGCCGTTTCGGGGTTGCTCGACCCTGATGGGGAGCTAGCACCGGCTTGGGCGGCAGAGGTCGTCACGACGGGAGACTCATGAACCGCGGAGACCGTAGCAACAAAGATGGTTGATCCAATCCCATCCAGCCGGCGGCCTAAGGGGCCACACTTTACGATATCGAAGCAGTGGTGTCGCGTTGGCTTGAGCTGGTCGATCCCAGCTCGGTGAAACAGGCATGTATGACGTACTGCAATTGCCATAAGCCCAACGTCCCAATATCGTACGGGGGTAGGAGGCTCGGGGATCACCTGGGCCTGGTTGGTGTAAGTGTACAAGGTGATTTCCCACCGTCGCTTAGACCCGGAAATATGCATTCCTCTAGTACCCGAGACAACAAAGCACTCTCCCATATCGGGTGTCTTGGCCTCCAACCGATGGATTGGGAAGACATGTGCGTCATCCAAACCTGCCTAGGGATCACTCGCGATAGCGGCGGGCTCAACCTCACCTTCCAGGATCTGCTTGTCCTTGCTCTTGTAATAGTCAGTGTCCAGATAACGAGCTTCACAAGAGGCAAACAGGGACACATCTCCTTGGAGCACACCCACTCGACCCTTAAGGGAGTATTTGAGGCACTGATGGTATGATGAGGGAACCGCTGCGTGAAGATGGAGCCACGGCCTGCCCATCAACGCGTTATACGCAGTGTCCTGAGAGACAACAATGAATTCAGTATTGGCAATTAAGCCGCCAAACTGGGTCTTCAGACGAATCTTTCCGATTGGAGTTTGCTCGGTCCTGTCATACCCCTGGATTGTGAGGTCGAAGAGAGTTAAATCATCCTCGGACAACCCCAGTTTTCGCACTGTCCGAGTTGGGATCAAGTTAATCTCAGAACCCGTGTCGACAAGACAACGACGAAATTCCACGCCATTGAACTGGCTGGTGATGTACAGCGGGCGGATGTGCCCTTGTATGGGAGGGTCTTCATCTTCCCCGGAGAATGAGATAACTGCCTGATATTTGGCGTTCTCAACCACCTCGGCGTGGAAGGCTTCTGCGGCCGCTACCTCCGTTTCAAACTAGAGGGGGCTTCTTAGAGCCTCAGCGAGTGCCTCACACATTTCGGATAACAGGTGGAGGGACTCATGGATGGAAAACCTCACCGGAATGCCGGACAGATGCTTCAGGACATCATACTTTCGTGCCAAATGCGAGATTCTGCTTACAGGGGGTCGCTCTGCAGTTGGGGGCATGACGGGCCCTGATGGCGGGACCGATGAATGGCTGGTACTAGGTACGTCCCGTTTTTCACCAGCTGAAGCTTGGGAGGTGGCTTCCATTCTAGGACTGGAAGGCCGTAGTCGGCTAGTGGCAGGGCTGGGCTGATTGTGACGCGAGCAAGGCGATTCCGCCCGATCCAGCAACACAAACGGTGGTGGAGACGAACCTGTTGTCACCGGGTGAGGGAGCCGCGAGTGCTACTCTCTATACCGGGCCTGCTGCCTGGTCTCAGTAGTGTGCACGACCTGACTGGAGGTGACGACTGTCGTGCCCTGGCGATTCACGTAGCCATGGCTCCGTCGACATTGGAGACGGCTGGGGACATTGGGGAGGTTTACCTGGCGCTCCTCGTCGTCGGGATCCACAAAGGGATTTACCAACTCTATGGTGTTAACCGAAGCGTACCCCGGGCTCTCGGGGAGATTCACCCAGCGCTCCTCATCATCGGGAGCCAACATGGGATTTACCATCTTTACAGTGTTAACCGAAGCGTACCCCGGGCTCTCGGGGAGATTCACCAGGCGCTCCTCATCGTCGGGATCCACAAAGGGATTTACCAACTCTACGGTGTTAACTGAAGTGTACCCCGAGCTCTCGGGGAGATTCACCTGGCGCTCCTCATCTCCAGGATCCAAGAAGGGATTTACCAACTCTACGGTGTTAATCGAAGCTTACCCCAAGCTCTCGGGGAGATCCACCCGGCGCTCCTCACTGTCGGGAGCCAAGAAGGGATTTACCAACTCTACGTTGTTAACCGAAGCATACCCCGGGCTCTTGGTCGAGGAGTCATCCATTACCGGACGAGGTCTTGGAGGGATCCCCATTTCTGGGGGCATGAAATCGCCAAGCGTGCGAGAAGACGACGACAATGGCAGGGCGCGTTCTTTCTTCTTGCGTCACTGCCTACTCTTCTGGGAAGAAGTAGACTGAGACGATGATGCTGAAGCGGCGCTCGGAGATTCTGAGGGCTCTGGCCGGTCCAGGTGGGCACGGATGATGTCATGGGCACGGGCGACCGTCCGGCAGGCCATCCAGTCGTTATACTTCTGGGACCCATGGTCGGAAACCTTTTCCCACCCATCCCTGTCGTCACTACTGCCATCTGATCCCACGAAGACACCTGTCAATTGTGCTGGGGTTGGGCCCAACCTGACTATGTTGTTGTCAATCTGGTCTTGGAGCCAGTCCTTGAACACATAGCATTGCTGGATGGTGTGTCCTAGGAATCGATGATACGGGCAGTAGTTAGGGCGATCCGTGAGACACGCCTCTTCTGGCATCCGGCACTCAGGCAGCCGCACGATCCTCTCTTCCAAGGCACTACGGAAATAACCGGGGACCTGGGCCTCGGCAAATGAGTACGCCCGATTCCTTCTGCCTGGAAAGGGGACTCTTGGGGGCTGACCATGTCCAGGGTCCGGAGGAGCAGGCCGAGGAGGTGGAGCCAGATTCCCTCGCCTAGGTGGTGGTGGTGCGTTACGCGGAGGCGCCTGCCGATTTTGAGGCGGTCGCTGCTGGGCCGGAGGCTGTGGGGGTGGACCCCTATGAGCCTGCTGAGATAGCCTCACCGAAAGAAACTCTAGCTGTCTGGGGGCCTCTATCTGTGCCACAGCAGCGAGCTCGGCTCTGGCGGCTCTCCTTCTAGAGATCACAGGAGGCAGCGGGCGTGCCTGACTGGCCTGTTGCAGGGCTTCTTCGAGGTGCTGAGCCTTGTCCAAGAAGTCCCGGAACCGTCCAGGGTAATTATACGTGATCAGGGAAGGAACCAACTCCGCCTTGACGTTCCCCACAAACATCGTCAGTAATTTCTCCTGAGTCAGTGGCATGTCAAGGGAGTACGTGAGCCCCTTCCACCGAGCAACGAAGTCCGTGGCTCGCTCGTCGGGCCTTTGCTTGCACCTGAAGAGGTATTCAATGTTCGTCTTCCGGGTTGTGGAACTGAACTGGTAGAGGAATTGTCAGCGAAGGTCCTCCCAGCTAGTCACCGACCCAACAGGGAGCTGGCTGTACCAAATGAACGTTGGTCCTTCCAGTGTCTGAACGAAGTACTGGAGCTTGGCCGACCCCTGCTGCGCCGGAGTCCCCAACATAGGCCCGCACCTCGAGTTGAAGTGGGCCAAGTGTTGTGGTGGGTCTCCGGTCCCGTTAATGGGGGAAAAAGTGGGGTTCCCAAATCCCGGCGGGGCCGACATGTCATCCACCCATGCGGGGTATGGCTTTCCATTCGGTGGGATCGCCACCAGCCGAGTTTCCAGGGCCTCCAAGCGAGCGATGAGTACTTACATCAGATCATCCGGATGCGGATTCATGTCCTGACGGGGATCTCTAACCACAAGTGAATTGTCAGGATCTTCGATATGATAGTCGCGCTCAGCGGCTCAGGGGGCAGCTGGAGGAGCGACTCTTGGAGCGGCGGGAGGAAACCGAGCAGGGTCTCCCAGGTTGCCTCGCTGCTCGGGAGGGTTCGGCGAAACCTATCGCGTCCTCTTTCCATGGGCTCTAGTGTCTCCCATGTCGGTGAACATGACACGGTCACGGTTGCTCGGGGGGATCTCAGCAAGGGGTAGATGCTCCTGCCCCTGCTGTCCTGGTCTAGGGTAGCCATAGACAGGTTGCCGCTCTGCAAAGCATTCGTCCAGGATCTCATCAACCAGCCTCTTTTTCTTGGCTAGCTGTTGGCACAGCATGGCCTTCTCAGGATCTTCCTATGCCTTCTGCACTGAGGCAGATGGGTCGGCGAGTTTGCCAGACCCGACAGGCTCTTTACCCTTGCCGATGTTTTGGCTCAGCGCCAGTGCCTCCGTGGGTACAGGAAGGCCTAGGAGGCTCCTCTGTTGGCGAGTAATCCTCCCAGATGGGTCCAATAGCGGCATGTCCTCGGGGGGTGAGTCCCCGTAGAGGGGATCCACAATGTTTCCCTCATCTGAATGTTCATCCATGTTGACTGTGACTTCCCTTGGTGACATTCCATCAGGGCCGCCCAGTGGATCGGGCTGCCGGCGGATCACACAGGAGAGGAGAGCAGCGTACTACCCCCACCCACGGACGTGCATGTGGGGGTGGCCTCCTCAATAACTCTGTAGAGTACTTGAAAACTCTGGACACATTGTTGCTGAAGGGCCTTGTGGAGGCCCAGCTACTCGGGGTGCCAGACCGCGGGGAGTGCTGCGAGGTCAACCTGGCGGCACTGCTCACCAATCTCCTCGAGATGCACTTGGCTCTCGGGATACGGCGCTAGCTGATGACGGAGGAGGGAGTGAGTCACCCGAAGAATCTAGCGGAAGCATTCAAAATCTCCTAGGATGAGTGACTCTGGCACATCAAAACCCGATTCTGCGACCAGCCAAAACTTCTCAGGGAAGTGGCCTGCTGCAAGAACATTCCAGAAGCTCCACGGCTCCGGCTCGGGGTCCGGAACTTGCCTCCCCTGCTCGTCCACCGAGTAAAGTCAGGGAATTGGAAATGGCGCCGAGGCAGGTTGTTGGGGCGGTGGGCTGGCCGGCGGGGAATACAGCGAACATGCCGATTGGCCGCTGATCCCTGGGTCATCCCCCCGGTGTTGCAGTGCCCTAGCCGCCACATCGCGATAGGATGGGCCGATGGATGTGCCTCCTATCACAACGTCGGTGCTCGCCGAGGGTGTGTCACCTCGCGATCCTTATGTTGGTCCCCAGATAAGCTCCTCGCCCTCCCCAATAGGGGAATGAGGTGCTTCCGAGGAGATCAGCGGCAACTGCGGGCTTGATCCCTGGAGGTACGCCAAGTCCTTTTCCTCCTGGATATACCTTCGAAGGGAGGAGGAAATCATACGGATCTCTCATTCGGGGAGTACGAGACTGACGCGCCGCGTCCCCAGCCCTGCCCCCAACTCAAAATGTTGGGGGGGAGGTTTTATCATTGAGTCGTACTCTACCTCAGAATCCGAGAAACGGACTGATCTGATTCCCGTCTAGACTCCCCTGACATTCCTCCTACGACGACGATGCCCGGCCTTCCTTCCCCTGGGTAGCTCCTCAGGATAAGGATGACTTCCGTCATGGGGTCCCCCGACCACAATAGAGCTGGGGAAGAGGGGACCAATGGCCGGGGTGCGAGCAACACCTGGACAGATGTCGAAAGGGACATGGGGAGGACCTCCATGTGAGTGAGTGACTGGATACACAACGGCTCCATGCTCGTGACCGGAGGGAGGGGGAGTGACCTCATACCCCGTGCAGTGGGTACTAGAAGGAGTCATACTCGGAGCATAGCCGTCGTGAAGAAGTTTTCGGCTTCCCAGATCGGTGGCACGGAATTAGCCTTCATGGTGAGCGGCGCTACCGCAGATTGGTCCGCAGTGGCCATTTCCAGTGTCTGAGACCGAGAGATTCAACCCAACCTGCCTGCAGGGCGGTCGGGGTTTCGATCCCAGTCGGGCACGCGACTGCCCCTGCTCAACATGCGCAGGGATCTAGGAACAGGAGTCAGTAGTGGCTGGGGCCACAATGGCTGCTGATGCTGGTGCCCCAAGATGGGCATTCTCCCCCACTCGCGCCCAACACTGGCATCGAGTCAGATGGTCCGGATCCAGCGGTGCGGGCATGAAGATTGCATGCCTCTGGTGGGGATGACCCCTTCCTCGTCATACCTATGGACCAGGTTATTGATCACCCTCCGTTGGATGATTTCTCACAGGGAGAGGGGGCGCAAGCGCCTGGCTGCTACAGCGGTCGAAGTCGGAGAGACCGTGGGATAGGTGGGACCGCACGGGGTAGTCGCGTCGGTACTGCCCCTGCCCCTGCACCGGTGGGCAGGTGGCGATCGAGCTCCGAATGCAGTGATCTAATTCCTTGAAATAGGGAGATGAACCCATTAGTATCAACAGGAAAGGAGATCAACAACCAAGGCCTGACATCATTCTGTCTTCTGTGGTCGGCAGGAGGGAACCACACTGACGACATCACAGAGCGGAGTAGTCAACGTCCTGACAGCCTCGACCCGTGGCGGGTTCACGTCCCAGTGAGGGTTACCCGGACCTAGTGACATGATATTATTCTGATTCTCCAACGGCTACCATTCCCCGTGTTGAGGAGAAGAGCTTCACGTTGGGTTCACCATTTTTTATTTCTGACGCTTTCGCCAGGGCGCGCGCGTCCGTCCGCCGGGGAGGGCGCGCTGCTTGTGGCCCCGCATTCCCGCTTTCCAAAGGCGGGCGGCATCCGTTCCTTGTTCAAGGACGTCTGCTCCATGATCGAAACCGGGATGATGGGATGTCGGTTCTTCCCTCTGTGGATTCCTTCTCGGATCTCATTACCTAGTCTGGGTCTCCCTCAAAGATTTAAGACGGGTTCGTGAAGCTCATTCCCGGTGCCATATCTACATGGACGCCAGTTAATTACGCTGCTTCCGGAAAGACGCTCCAAGGGGTCTTGTCGGGACAGTAACCTGCGGTGAGGAGAATGGTCATGTTGGGGCATCGTCGGCATGTCTGTCTTGGGTCCCTTATCACAGGGCTTCTCGAGGGCGCAGAAGCCCGATGCATCCCACATCGAACGCGGGGAATGTGTACCAACTGAGGTTTTCCTCATCTTCCCATGTTTAACACGGGGTATGTCGCGAGTTTAACGTCTTGCGAAGACGAATCGGGTTAAAGGATCCATAGGGGGAACACCGATGTTGGGGCCAACACGTGGGCGGCCTCCCATATGTCATGGAGTGGGAAAGGGTGGAATGATCTCACTGGGATGTGGCGGCCCGGGTAAGGATCGGGATGGATGGTGGAGTGAGACATGGGGCTCACGTTCTGAGACGGCCCAAGAGGGGGGATACAGTTTAACGTCATGCGGGATGGAATACAGTTTAAAGTCATGCAGGACGGAATACAGTTTAACGTCATGTGGGATGGAACACGGTTTAACATCACGCAGGACGGAATACGGTTTAACGTCACGCGGGACGGAATATTTGGGGCTTACGCTCTGAGGAAGCCCAAGGTGAGGAACACAGTTTAACGTCATGCGGGACGAGGGAATACAGTTTAACATCATGCAGGACGAGGGCATGTGGGGCTTACACTCTGAGGCAGCCCAAGGTGGTCGGGGAACCGACATGGAGAGGTCGGGACGACCGGGTGGTGGGCTTGAACCTCATGGAGGCTTCCTACGTACCATGCGTTAACACAGATCAAAGTCCACGTAGTTCACTGGGATGGGGCTTATGCTCTAAGGCATCCCATAAGAGGATGTCATTGTCGATGAGCACTCTAAGCCCACGTGAGTCATGCTCGGTGTGGGAAACAAGAGGCAGTAGGGACCAGACGATCACATCGCCAAGGGCGCGTCCGTGAGAAGCGGAATGGGGCTTACGCATTGAGCGGCCCAAAGAGGAAATAGGGGCTTACGAATGGTTAGCGGCCATTAGTTTCGGGGCTTACCCCATGGTGGAGGCCCGTGGTGCGACAAAGCGCAGTGGGAGAAGGACTCCACTGGCCTTGGCAGGGGGGAAGTATGGAGATGCACGGGTGCAGTCATCCGCAAGAAAGGCTAGGGGATTACGCTATGAGGCAGCCCTTCCCCTGCGGACAAACGCCGCTCCGACAAGGAGGATCTCATTCCATGTGAGGAAAAGTCCATTACCGTGGAGACGAGTGGGCGTAAAAAATTTCCGAGCTGGGGGGACCATGCGTGCGAAGCACGGGGTCATACCACAGTTTAACGTCTTGTGTTAAGGACGAGGTGCTTAGCTGTTTAACGTCCTGCAGCTTGGACGAGGTGGGTTTTCTCCACACCCCTAGGGCTTACATGCCCAACGCCCTCTGCCCCTTGTGGGAGGGAAGGCATCGGCAAGGCCATGGTGAAGGGGGGCCGCAGGGCAAACCACAGGGGGGTCCACATTAGCGTGGCTATGCGAAGAAGCAATAGCCGTTAGCGTACCTATGAGGAGAATCATAAGGCAATGAAACGAAAAGGGAAACACAGCCCAAGGGACCTTGAGGTTACTTCGCACGAGCCTATAAGGCTATGCGGGAAAACAACGCATGGCGCGCATGCCTGATAGGGGAGACATTAGGTGCCGGTGCAGGGGGCAGCCAAGGGGTATCAAGGTGAGGGGTCCTCGGCTTTGCGTGTGCAAAAGGGATGATTTGTGCGCAAAACACCGGGACGGCGTGCAATCCGAGTAATGGAATTGCGCGCGAAGAGGGAATTATGTGCATGGTTTTGCGCTCCAGGTAGGGTATTGCAAGCACGGACCTCGTATTACGCGCAAGTGGGGAAACTGGGGGAAGGGGAAAAGTCACTGAAGCCAGTGCAGTTTCGCTCAAAGGCGAACTATGGGGCAAGGTTGCGCGGAATATGGGATTACCTGGATGTCATCTTTCGCGCGGGGGGAGCCGAATTGCGCGCACGAGAGTAGCTTCAGAATCCTCAACCCACAAACCGTTCAGGGTCACCTTATATTTATAGGCGACCTCCGGCGCGGAATCTAGGCGGCGCGTGAAATTTTCCGCGCTGGGAACCGCTTGCGCGCAAAGTCTCGCCGCGGAGAACCGGGGCGCGCAATTATTGCGCGACTCAATGGTCCAATTCCGCGAATCCCGGGAGTACATCGCGAGCAGAACATTTTTTCGCACGGATTCTCCTTTATTTCGCGCACCACTTCTCGGGCCTCTGGATCAGGCCTCTGACTCCGAATATGACTTCTCTTCGTCATTTCGAAACATCCTCCGGGAGTTACAGGCTTTTTTTGGTGTCAACAGTCTGCACCAAACACAATGAGGAGCGGGCATAGACCGTGTAGAGTAGAGTATAAAGATACTCAGTAGGGTCCTTGAGACCCTCATGGTCTCATAAAATCCAAAAACGATAATCCACAACACAGGAAATCAACTGACATGCCAACTTAGGTATATGCCCATACATATAACTATGTTATCTAGTATACTCATCCCAATTATGAGGACACACAGAGTCCAAATCAAACCCCAAAGCTCAATTTTTCCATAGATGAAGGAATACCCAAAGGCAAGTACCACACAAGTATGCCTCACATAAGAATACCACCAAGGTATTACTATGAAGGAAAATACAACAAGGTACAAACTTAGCTCACACCAAGTATAACTTAGGTACATTAGTAGAGATGATTTGATGTAACTAATGAATCATAATACTCTATTAATAGGAAGACCCACACATGATCTCTTAGTGATGACACACAGAGGATCGCTAGGTGCTGACCCACAAGGGATCTCTCGGTGATGACCCACAGAGGATCACTAGGTCCGGACCCACACAATATCATTCAGTGCTGACCCACACAGGATCGCTCTTCATTCATCATGTCATAGCCAGCTACTAGGTACTCATACTATGCTTGCTTGTCTCCGGGATGGTCTGCTCCTCAAGCCACTGGTTGATACTCCAACTACCCTGAATTTCCATGAAGAAGTATCCCAAAGGACCGCCACATCATAGGGGTCTCAACACATCAAATGGTTCGTTAATCGGATGCATGGTCAGTGAGTTATTTGCCTTTTTGTCCCAGGGGCCCGGTTGGATTCCTGCTCGATCCAACATGATCTTACCCAATCTTAATCCAAATCTCCAGTTGAGTATACTAAAAGGGACCATCTGGATACAATATTTATAGATCCACTAATGGTTCATCAAACCGTCACCCGAGGCTAGAGTTATGGAAAAAAAGCATAATTGAGTCAAAGTGGGTCCGGGTCTAGTACGAACCGGCCTGTTGGGTTCTGCCCGGGCCACTGGGTGGCCAAGCCCGCTGGGTTTGGCCTGGCTTGTGCTAGGAAGTACATCAGGTCGCGAGGGCTACGAGGGGTCGTGGGTGGCGTGAGGCTGCTGGGTGGCTTAACCGTGGTGGGTGCCGGGAGGGCGGCTCGGCCGTGGAGGGTGCCGTGAGGGTAGCTCAGCCGCGGGGGTGCATTGGCCGCAGGGTGGTGCGGATAGACGCATGGCGGTGTGGTGAGGTTGCGGTCAGTGGTGACCATGGTCAATAGAGGTCGCGGCGTGGGGGTGGTCGCAGAGGGGCGCCTTTGCGTCGTCGCCTTCATCACGGCCAGCAGGGGTGCTAGCTGCCATTCTCCTGCCCCATCATGGTTGGTCTCCGACCTCACCCATCGTGAAGAGCACCACAAATAATCACAAGTATTGCAGAGAGGATGGGCCTTGTTTTCTTGGTCTGCACTCTCCCTATTAGAGTGGTAACAAGCTGCTATAATATCTCTTGAATTACGAAGGGTCATCAAGAACAAAAAAAAAAAGAAATAATTTCAAACTACCCCCCTACCTCATTATTTTTTTGTCATTGATGAGTATAGAAATATGATTATCGATTGAAGACATCCCATGTTAGAGGATGTCCCAAGGAATAAGTCGAAGTCATGCATTGACGTTCTTTGCTGGAGGATCATTCTTCTTGGAACAATTTCTTCGTGGATGAAGTTCTTCGTTGGAGAAAGAAATCCTCTAAGAGCTCTCCCCTTTGCCAATACATTCCCCCAAAATCAAAATAGCCAACTATTGTGTTTCCCCAATTTTAATTGTTGGAACAATTTTAAATTTGGTTAATTAATTACAAAGTGGTCGGCATAATAAATTAAAGGGGGTGAAAACATTAACGTGGGGGAAGTTTAAGAGGCTTCCCCACATTTAAGAGGGAGTTCAAGGGATTTTTGCCTCAGGTGGTCCTCACAACAATAACCTCTAATGGGAGGTTAGTTCATGAGGTCCCCACACCCATATCCTCTCATGGGAGGTTTAATTCAGGTGGTCCTCACCTATGAAACATCCACAAGAAGTTTAAAATAAAAATTAAAATAAAACCCTCACAATTTTATTTTTTTATTCTTTCACGAATATGTGAAAATCTAACTTCCACCCTCGACCTACTGTGGTTGAGGAGAGGGTCTACTTAAACGAATTCATGTGCTGCAAGTTTAACGGTGTTCTCAAATTTCAATTTCGAGCACCGGTTCAAAAGTTAGAAAATCCTGCTAGTATGTTTACTTAATGTACCCAAAATAATGTTAAAAAATTCAGTCTGGGCACTCTGGGACTCAGAATCACGTGCTGTTAATTTTTATAGACTCATAAAAATCCCATATATATCTTAAAAAAAATTCATGGAAATTTCAGGTCTTTAAAGGCCTTGCTAGACCTGGACTAATTTGCCTGTGGGTCTAACCTTCCTGGTCACCCAGTGGCCCGGTTCACACCCCCGACCCGACCCTCATATTGGGCTGGTCTCCTCCAGGCCAGAAACTATGTGGAATCTCTTTTTTGCGTGTCGTGGCCATCAATGTCTACAACCTACTTCTCCCACCCATGGCCCCCACTAGACTGCTTGTTAGTGCGTCGTGCCACAGCCCACTCCACTGATGTGGATGGATGGTTGTGTCCTAGTCCTCTAGCCGCCGGCCTACTTCCGACATCTCCTCCCACACAACCATAGCCCACCTCAGTGCGTCTTCATGTCATGTCGCCACCCACCCATGGTCACTGTCGCGGGATGTTCCGCGGATCACCGGGTCCACTCCGGCGGTCTTTTATTCAGACCGTCTTCACCTATGACCTCTATTTGTAACCATCATCCTAGCTACATCCTCCAAAAGTCCTTGGTGCCAATCTGATATTGCAGCCATGATGAAAACACAAGAATGAGGCATATGGACTCAGGCATTTTTCGTTTTAGACCTCACCCTTGGAATTATAGTTTCTTTAAATCATGGGGGGATAAAATTACGATTCTATAAAAATTAATCCTGATAAAAAACCTGAAGAATGAGCACCCTCACATGTGAACAAATTATCTACTAATCAACCCATTCGTGGGTTGATAATCATTTGTTGTTTTATAATGAATAAAGCGGGAAATGAAAAAAAAATTAAACCCCTACCTAGAATAGATTCATTGGTCGGGTAAGAGAAGCATCACACAGCTTCATTCACCATTCAAGATACACCACCCATGTTGTTAGTGATCCTTCGAAAGGTGGAAGGATAATGTGTTTGAATACATAGGCATTCAATGCTCTTCGGTCCCATTATTTGTGGGTTTTATTTTTCACTAGCGATTTTCTGGTGTTCTTCATTGGAAAGAATTTCATTTCCATCCGTTAGAGAAAATGCTAGCCCTGATCCTCCAACATGTTATCCCATTAAATTATAAATGTGTTGTATAATTTATGTTATGTTTCTTTGTCATGTCATCACACTGTTTCATTTATAAAACGCCAGGCCTATTATGCTTCAAATTAATGATTGATTGTGTTGTTTCATTTATGGAATGAAACAGACTGCTCCTTGCTAAGTTTCAGCGAACCAACTTTTGAATAAAATAATATTTTTATATTTATTTTATTTTACTTAAAACATCTAAAAATTAACCTTTTTCCATGACCCTCTCCTATCGAGGGTATGTACATTAGTAGGTAATTTTCCCATTCTTGATGCAATAAGGCCCTTATATTTTCAATCCAGTCACATATAAGAAGTGGGAAAAACTGTGCACACACGGCATTTTTATTTTTCTTAAAAAAGTTAAAAACCTATCTTTCACCCTCGACCTGCACCGGTCGAGGATAAGCTATATCGAAGGGAAAAACTCCCTCATGAGTTCAATGGTACACTCTTATTTCCAATCTGAGATTCCATTAAGATGATATAAGGATTTGAAAAGAAAATAATTTTCACTTAATTACTTTTTTTATGGACAAAAACTAACTTTCATAGTTGGCCCGCTCCGGGCAATGTTAGGCTTAGCCTGAGGAAATCATACTCTCACGAGATCATTGGTGCTATCATATTTTCTATCTGAGTCATCGTTCATGAGTAATGTGGATTTTAAAAATAATGTCATTTTATTTAATTATTTTATTTACGGTTAGGCCTTTTTCGGGTTTTCTCATTAGAGGCATGCACCGACTAAAATTATGTCATTCCTGGGGTAAAACGGGAATCCTAAACACAATGGTTCCCTAATAATTATATTCTAGGAAACCGTTTATGAGTTATTCTACTATTTCAGAAAAACCGATCACACACGCTATTTAAAACGTAACATTTTTTTATGGATCATTCTGTGAACACCGGGACTCAAAATCAAAAACCATCTTATTTCATGGTCTCTAAAAAATACCATATAATTTTTTAAAATATACAGGGAAATCCAGGACAATATATTACACCCATCGTTAGGGATTTACGTTCTCATAAGCCAAAACAAGGGATAAACAATCAAATGAGGGTACTAAGAATGAATATGAGCCTCCTACTATCATGTGGTCTCCTATAGATTATCGTGCTTCCACTAAACACGTACCAGAGGAAGAGACCTCCCTCAAAGACCATCTCCTGTCGATACTATTTCGACACCAGGAACTCTGAAAACATTTCCCCATCATGAATATCCAACTCACCCCAATCAATGACTTGAGATGTATCAACCACGTACCTTGTCACCTGTGAAACATGTAAAACATTGTTCACCAGGTGATTCTATGGGGGGAAAGCTAGGAAACATTCCATATTATCAACTTTCCTCTACATCTAGAAAGGGCTGATGAATATCAAAGATAACTTTCCACCCAGGTCAAATATCTGTATCCCTCATCGAGGGGAGACCATTAATAAAATGTGTCCCCCCTCTATGAATTTCAAGGGTCTCCATTTCATTTCATCATAGGACTTCTATTGGATATCTGTAGTCATCATCTACTCTCACATGACCTCCATTTTATCAGTGGTAGTCTGTACCATATACGGACCCATGAGTGTTCAATCTCTTTGGTCTATCTTTCATGATGGTGACTTGCATGGTCTAATATAATTTACCTAAAACAGTTCCATACTTATGATGGAGTGGTAGATATTGTAGTGAAAAAAACTCCACTTGTGGTAGGTGGTCCTCCCAACTACCTCCAAAATCAATAATGAGAACACAAAGCATGTCTTCCATGGTGTTTATGGTCTTCTCCATCTGAACATCCATTTGTGGGTCAAAGGATGTGCTCAAGCATAGATGAGTCCCAAACAACTCCTGTAATCCATTCCACAATTAGGATATAAAGCATGCATCATGATCTAAGACTACTGTTTATGGGGCTCCATAGAGCTGAACAATATCCTATTCAATGAGTCATCTCAATCCCTCTACCAATCCTTGCTCCCAGATGGGTACAACGTGAGATTACTTAGTGAGTCTATCAATGATCAGTCATATAGTATCATGTAGCCTAGATATATGTTGTATTCCCACGAAAAAGTCAATCAATATCCAATACGACTTACACTCCGTTACATCTATGGGTTCTGTTAAACCTCCAAGAACTGGGTGCCTAGCCTTCACTTGATGACAAGTGAGGCATTTCGAGATGAACAATGCCACTACCTTAATCATTCCTAACCACCAGTACTAACAATGGAGATCCTAGTACATCATTTCCACACCTGGATGTACCGCCAAAGGGGATGTATAGAACTCCCTCAACAATTCCACCTGCAAAACCACGGGTACTATGGTGCACCCTCTGAAAAGATGACATGATCTCTTCGAATAAAAACTCCATTCAGAGCCTATCATTAGGATGAATGAGCACGTTGGCCCTTGCAATAAATATCCAAAAGTTAGGCCCCCCTTACTCATTATATGGTTATCAGAGTGATAGTCATTTACTAAAGGTATACAGCTCCATCATCATCTATGAAGCATATTTACATCATGTCTAGTTGCTCTATCACCTCACTCAGTAGCAATAAAGATGACATCCTGCAGAGTGTTTCTTCCACCACATTCCCCTATCCAGGTGTATATACTATCTCGATCTCATTGTCCAGGAGGAACTCTAGCTCATGTCAATATCTCAGATTCAGATCCTTTCAGGGAATGATAAAGATAAGACTCTTGTGGTCAGAGTAGACAATGAATAGTTCACCCATAAGGTAGTGTCGCAATATCCTTTCTGTGAAGACTACTGCTACCAACTTCGGGTCACGAGTCACATAGTCCGACTCATGCGGTCTCAAATATCATGACCCATAATAAATCACTAATTTTCCCTACCTATATACACAACCAAGACAATTTTTTATGTGTCACAGTACACCACGTAGTCAGTGCCCTCCACTAGCAACCTTAAGATAAAAGCAATCATCAAGCACTACCTCAGCTACTGAATGATATAATGGAATCCTTATACCCATATGAATAGTTTTACCTTCTTTTTAAATGTTGTCATGGGTGATAACACTCTAGAGAAGTCAGTTATTACTATGATATTACCCAGCTATCCCAAGGAAACTCCACACCTCAGCAATGCTCTCGGGTAGTTCCCAAGCATGAATTGCCTCAATCTTCACTATATCAACCACAACTCCAGCCTCTATGATGAAATGTCCCATGAAATGGACATTTTTTATCTAGAACTCACTCTCTGGGAGTGTTCTATAAATATGGTGCTCTCGGAGTGTGTATAGAACCATCCTCATGTGTGTCACGTGCTCCTCCCCGGATGATGAATATACTAAGATTTCATCAATGAAGACCACAACAAATCTGTCTACGTACTGCTTCAAGATAATATTCTGGAGTCCAATAAAATCTTCTAGGTTGTTATTCACACAAAAAAACATCACTATATACTCATAGTGGTCGTAGCGTCATCTGAAATCCGTTTTCATGATATCCTCCTCTCATACTCAAAGCTGGTGATAGCTTTATCTATGGTCTATCTTCGAGAACCATATTTCTCCCTTCATCTGATCAAAGATGTCATCAGTCATCGATATAGGATACTTGTTCTTCATTTCCACCTGGTTCAGGTTCCATAAGTCCACACATAACCTCAAGCTTTTTTCTTCCTTCTTGGAAGACTACACTGGGGCTGCCCATGGTGTAACACCGGGCCTTAAGAATCTCTTATTTTTCAAGTCCTCTATCTTTACCCTTAGCTCCCAGAGATTCTTGAGAGTCATAGTATATTCATATGTAGATATCAGTGTCTTCTGAGGGTATAGAGAAATGCATGAATGTATCTCTCTCTGAGGAGGTATCCTTGGGATATCATCTAAAAATACTTCCTCATACACGTCCATTTCCCTAAGACTGATGTTGGTTTCCGTCCATCCCACTACTGACATCCACTGCCTTAATCTCCTCATCCAAAGAAAAAAATAAGCCCAAATGTTCTCTGTAGGACCCTAACATAGTTTGAGATTTATAGAATAATGGTGTTGGCTTGGATGTCTCTAAACACATGTCACATGGAGGTCCGAAACTCAAAATAGTAGTCACAACATATTCATCGAGTTCCCGGAAGGGTCAATGTGCCTCGATGAATACTCACATTTATTTATATCATCCAGTCAAACCTACAGAATCTATTGGTAATGCATATCCCTTAGATTTTATAGAATGTTCCCCTTCTCGGGGAGAGGTTTGCAAGCTCTGCCTATGTAAAATTAACCTCATCATAAGATAAGGTAATATAAACCCAATCATCACCCTGTTGACCCACGTAGAAGGATCACTGCTAGGACTACCATCTGATCGAATAGTGACACAACTAGACAGAAAACTTGATCAACACCACAAGCCAGTCCTTAGTCGCATTTGAGTCAGGCTCCTCTTGGAACATGAGTGGTCCTTGTCTCTAAAACTCATACAATTAAATGAGATAGAATGCGTGATCTACCAGTAGTTTCGGTAGTAGTTGCTGACCAATGGGTGGTGGTAAAGTTGGGAGACCATCTGAAGGTGCATTCGTGAGAAAAGTTCCATGTACCGAAGCCTTGTCATTATGTGGACTGTCCTTGTGGTCACACATGAGAATCATGGATGTCTATCTGCATAGTGCCATCTTCAATGAAATCAAGATGAATCACAACTAATATTATATACATGGTGAGTATTCTCCTACTCAGAAATATCATGAGATAACATTTCATGATGCATGCAACCTATATTTTAATCTACTTGGTCAAAAAATAGAATTCTTGGTCCTGGTGTATGTATACATCATCCACCACACCAACACTAGACTCCCTAGCCTGAAATCCAATCCTTAAACCAGTAAAACTATTTCCACAAAAAATATACATACTCTTAGTTCTTTTGGTATATTCTACCTCCTCTGATACCACTTTGTCACGACTCGTACCCAAGGGCCCATGTCACAATGACCCCAAACCGGTATTAAAAAGGCCAGGGGTTAGTGACTGTCACTAAATAGGAATATACAAAAAGTGAATGAATTTATATTAAAACCTGTACACATGCACATAGCTCAAATTGTGTAAAGTAAACACGAAGTAAACCACAACTTTCACTGATTAAACTATATAGAGTACATTACAAACTAAAAGTAAAAATTGGACAAAATAATCCCAAAACCACAATGAAAATTATAACTACCACAGTCCATCCACATGAGACCCCACCTGAAGGGTAGGTGATGGGAAACTACCTGTATTGATAGAATAATGTATGTCCATCCCATCCCACTGATAACTACCTAGTCTTAGACCAAATTGGTCTCTATCAATGAATATTTCTCTCTTGTCTCACTGAGCAACTCTAGGTCTCAGACCACCAATGTCTCGGTTGAAGGGTCCATCACCTGCACGGGACAAGACACATGAAGGTTGTGCCCATGTAGGGGTGTGTAACAATACACTTAGTAGGTTACCCAAAAAAAGGAAATACGATAATTGAAATTATACAATACATACTATCAGCTAACACTGGTATAATATAATGTATATAATGAACGACTATCAGTCATAACACTGAACACCTTGGACTGCTGATGTTGTCATCACTGACCAGTACCATGGGTCTTCTGGGTCACATATAGCCACTTCCCATGTAGGCCATCATAGCTGGTCCACATAGGGATGCTTTTATTTAATCCACACAGGGTTTCTTGGAGAAGATATATACACATTCGGTTGGAACTGATAAACATAGGGTCACTTGCAGATGATCCATAGAGGGTCGTGTGGAGATGATCCACACATGGAATCTTAGAGATAATCCACATAGGGTGTCTTTGAGTTGATCCACACAAGTTCTCTTAGAGATGATCCACATTGGGTCTCAGCCCCCTCATCTGTAGTCTTCAAGTCTTAGCCAGCCGTAGGATTCCAGTATGTATCATGCATGATTACAGAAGAATCCACTTATCTGGCTATTAATAGTATATCAACTTCCATGAAATCAAACTTAGAGAAATCCAAATGAAATTTATCATAAATAGGGATCCAATTCCACAAACATCTCATCAAGAGGATGCACTCTATGAATGATTTTTTAATTTTAGTAATCGTGGGATGGTTATGTATGGACTCAGTCTTACTCGACCAACTCAGCCTGGGGGTCCCACATGACCCGATCCGGGGTCCCGCCTGACCCGACCTGGTTCGGCTGACCCAACCCGAATTGGTTGGTTCGGGGTTAGTCCGGTCCATCCTGGCCATTGGGAGAGGCCCATTGGGCCTTAAGGGATATAGCCTAGTTCGTCCGTGGGTCCAGACTGTCGGGTTTCCAAATGACCCAGTTCCATCTGGCTTGATGTGAAATAGAGAGGTTGGTTGCTCCTAGCCTAGGTCGGTTTTTCTAAGCCCAGGTCTCCAAAGATCCTAACTTTATCTTACCAGCCACACCCACAAAATAGGGTATGTTTTGCTCGATCCTAGGCCGCCCGACATACCGGTTTGCGACACCCAGTCCAGACCACACAACGGACCTGTCTCCTCCAGCTAGGATGCTAGGCGGCATCCGATTCTTTTGTGTCATAGATGGCTATATTGGCCATCCCATTTTAATGAACATGGTCTCCATTGGGCTGTGTTCTAGTGCGCTGCATTGCAGCCCATGTCGTGGAACACTTCCCTGACACGACCGGATAGCCAGGTCCTTGTTCGCTAGACATAGGCCCACAGCTGGTGGCTCCTACTACACCATAGCGACCCGAGGCTACCACGCCCTACTTGAGGGATGTTCTGCGAACCACTATGTCTGCTCTAGTGGTCCATATCATTGGACCATATCTACCTCCAGCCTCCATGGGGAACCATCTTCCCTACAACAGTCACAAAAATTCCTTACATTAAATATCGTATTATGTCCACAAAGAAGACAAAAGAATGCACAAAGGTGAAGTGACTAAGGACTTGTTCATGTCATCCCATGACCTCCATGTTATGGGTTCTTTATAACATGGGGTAATAAGATTATGATTCAATAAAAATTAATCCAAATGAAAACCCTCGAGAATTAGCACCCTCCCACAGGAAAAAGAGATACGCTGATCAATCTATTTTTGGGATCATCCATGTTCGTTGTTTTAGAATGAAAAATGGAGAAACTCTAAACAGAAAAAGGATACCCCTACCTGGTATAGATTCATTGGTCAGGGAAGAGAAGAATCACATGCATTCGTTATCTGTTCTTGATCTTCCGACCATTTTGATAGATATCCTTCGATGGGTGGATGGAGAATGTGTTCAATGTCATTGGTGCTTTTATCTCTTAAGTCCCATTCTTTGAGATGAATCTTTTTCTCTAGTGATTCACCAAATTTATTTGTTTTAGATAATTTATCTCCATTCATTAGAGAAATTCTAACTATGATCATTCAACTCATTAACTAATTAAAAATAAAAGTGACACAATGTTTCTGTTATGCTACATTGTTGCTTCATTAATTTGTTTAATTTTTGAAATAACATATACGTTATGCATAAAATTAACGATTCATTATGTTGTTTTATTTATTGAATGAAACAGTCTGCTAGTCGTTTCATCGTAGTGAAACAATTTATGAATAAAATAATAATTTTATTTGTATTTTACTTTTCATAAAACGTCTAAAAATTAACATTTTACCTCGACCTGCGCTAGTCGCGATTAGGTCCGTTATTAGGTAATTTCTCAATTTTATACACATTGGTGCCATCATATTTTCAATCCCGGCACCCGTTTAGAAATTTCCAAAATCATACATGCATGCCAATTTAATTTTATTTACCAAAGTTCAAAAAATATCTTTCACCCTTGACTTGAATTAGTGAAGGTTAATCTTTACCTATGTGAATCACACCATCAAGAGCTCAACGGTACTCTCATATTTTCAATCAGAGTTACCATTCATGATTCATAAGGATTTGAAAATAAAATAATTATTACTTTATTATTTTATTTACATCCAAAAGATAACTTCCACAGTTGGTCCGCGCCGCCTAACCTTAGACTATACCTTAAGAAAGAATACCCTGACGAACACAACTGTGGGCTCAGATATTCATTTTGAGTCACCATTCATGATTTATAATGAATTTTTAAATAATAATATTATTTAATTATATTATTTATGGTTATTCCATTTATGGGTTTTATAACTAGAGGCATGCACTGACTAAACTTATGTCATACCTATGGTAAACATGCCATCCTGAACCCAATGATGCTCTAATATTTCTGATCTAGGCACCTGTTTACGAGTTATTCAATTTTTTCAAGAAAACCTATCACTCATGTATTTCTAAATCTTATCAATTTTTGACGGATCATTCCGAGCACTACACACCTCAGAATTTCACATCATCTCACTGCTTGGTCTCGACATAATACTATATAATTTTTAAAAAAACACATGGAATTCCTAGATTAAATTCATTATCCACCATGGGTAGTAATATGGAAGAATATATTGGGAGCTTTATCCAAGAATGGAACACCACATGTTTATTTATTCCAAAAAAATGATGGGATAGATATGGACTTTACTTGTCTCCACCTACATAAAAAACCATTTAGCATAAATACCATAATATGAAAAATGAATAAATAATTTTACTACATTGCTAGGCCATGTTGTTTCATAGACTGCCCTTTTATAGCATGGAAAGACCTTTGATAAAAGGTGGTCGATCTTGTATAAAATCGCCATGTCATAGAATATCCAGGGTACATTATTGCCATCCCTAATAAAGGATGCATTATGGTATGTCCCCTAGTTTGTGTGGAAAACACCCATGAATGGGAATGGATCCCAACTCATAGGGCCCATAAACATTGTCATAACTATAAAAGTTGAGAATTTTGTCATTGAAATTACTATTCTTATAATTATTTCATGTAGTATAAAATGGATACATTATATAAAAAATCCAATACAAATATTATTCTTAGAAATAAAAAATGATATTTTTCTCAGCATACAAAACAATAAAAATGAAAAATATAACAGCCGTATAATAAATAAAATATAAGATAACAAGAATAAAAAAAAATTGGATCTTCTTAATCCACTAGAATGACCGCACTCATGATTAAAGATTCATAAAAATATCATAATATTCATTTTTAATGTGATAGTATATATATATATATAAGGTTACAGGAATGAATAAGTAAATAAATAAATAATTATATAAACAGTACTAACAAAAATTAAGGATACTTTACTATTAGAATAATAACTTGACCATTGGTGTATTAATATGACTGTTATAAATAGTATTCTAGTAGTTACAATAGTAACCACACTTATGAAATTATAAATAATGTTTAGGCAACTTATAAATGAAAATATGAATTATTTATATCATGGAATAAGTAAATAAATGTTTTTAAAATGATAAATTATTTGTTGGTATTTAGTGAAATGTAATTTTTTTTACAGTTTTACAATTAATAGAATGATTTAGAAGAAAAATAATTTTCATAAAATAGATTCATAATTTAATATATTTTTGTTTTAATTATAAGATAGTTTTGTTATACAGAAACTAATTATTCAATGTGTCATAAAATCGATTTAAATATTAAATTGGTAATGTTTTAATAAATTATGACTTCAAATAAAAATTAAATTTATCAAATTTAGATATTTACTTTCATAAAATAGAGTCCATTATTTAGATCTATACATCGAAAATTTATTATGTAGTATTTTTGTGTTTTTCCAAAAATAGTTTATTTTTTAGTGAAAATTGAAATACAATAATTTTCGGTGTTTAAAAAATACATGATCTTTGTGTCATGGAAGATGTAATAATGATGTATTCACCAAATATTTCATAATATCCTAAACCATTTACTTCATTTATTCTTATAAATAAACCGTTTTATAGTCTTGATCCAAAAAATAATCAAATTAATAAAATAATAAAAAATACCCCTCTTCTCCCCCTATAAATTCCACACCTTATCCTCACACTTACTAAGATGTTTACCTAGCCTAAATTATGTACAATTCCATTACTAATCCTCTTAACCACATCTAAGAGACGATGGAGTCAAAAAAAATTACCAAACCTAAGTGTCATAAGTAGGTTTTCAAGGAGACGTTATTCGTGATGTAAAATCCTTCATATTTCTTTTTCTACATAATGATCACATTCCCTATAAAAACAACAATATAACACCAATATATTATATATAATGAAATTTTATTTTTTTTATTGGAATATACATCATTAAATAACTTTTATTCCCCTTTAATGTTGAAAGATAAAACATCGAGTATGCTATATCGAATTAATGCCTTCATAGAAGATGAATTTTCATTTTCCATTATCAGCTTAAAAACAGATCAAAACCATTATCATGGTTAAAAATGATTTTAAAAATAATATTGTAACTATTTTAATGTTCTGAAACTAATAAATATACAAAATATTGAAAAATAAAACAAAAGCAGTTCCTAATGATCTAAAAATACCAAAATAAACTAAAATTTTATCATTAACATTGTATCAAATGAATCATCCTCATACCAAAAAGATTATATATGAGACAATTTAATATTATGGAAGTATATTAATACCAATACATTCCACTTAGTCTGTTTTTCTTCCATTTTACATTTACAACATTTATTATACTCAAGGGAACCAACTATGAAACCAAGAAACAAACACTCCGAGAACAACATAATTAAAACTTTTGACTCGTAGAAATAGATATAAATGAACATAATAAAATTATAATAAATAAAATATATTTTTAAAATAATTTTAAAAATATTATTTATCAATCTTATTTGATTAACTCGTAAATTAAGTGCAATGGCAGAACACATTCAACCATTAGTTAGGGGATGTCTCCACCTCCAAATTTACCATAAAGTTATGCTCTCTCTCTTGTTACGTCAATATATTTCATATTTTCTCTGATAAACATCATTTAAATTCATTTAATATTTTCTAAACATTTATATCTTGTTTTTATTCATTCTTATTTTATGGGGTAATACATGTTATAAATGTTTCCCTTTCTTATTTTCTCTCATTAAAAAAGTGTGATTAAAGGGGACATATTTTTTTCTTACCCATTGTTAAAGAAAAATTGATAAAATATTTTGATCCACCTATATTTTTCTAAATTCACTAATTTTATCATGAAAAACTATCTTGTTAAATTTATTATTTTATGAAATCAACTATCTATTTTCATCATTAATGAATCTTTATTATTTTTATATAAACCACACTAAAGTTAACCATTACTAAATTTTCATAAGCACTATATTTCATGATTCATTATCACCTCATATTTTTATATTATGAATTCTAAAAATATTTAATCCCTTATTTAATTTATACCATTATTATATTACCTATTTTTAAGAATTATGACATGATTACGGAACTCATTTCATTCGATGGATAACCCTTATGTTTATTCCTTATGTTTGGTTCTTCATGTCTCACACATATGCATGAAACATGTTCTGATGGGTGAACCTTTATAGCGGTTCAATGGATTGGGAACAGTTTAGTCTCATAAGACCTCTTGTAATGGACTAGGGAGTAAACTTAATCCATTATGAGACATTGACCACCATTTTATATAATATTCGTAGTTATCCTTGACACATGTTTATGTCAGGTTATGTGTGGATTTCCACATTCCAATGTTTCCTTGATCATATGATTCCATGTTCTATTTTCAATGAGTACATATTTTTATTAATTTCCCATTTATTCTGATGCATTCTAACTCATTTATTAAGCATTATTCCCTTGTTTATTCCCTAAGTGGGATTTTTAGTTCACCCATTTTGTCTTTGTATTCCATAGGTTATCATATGTAGTTATAAGATATTAACAAGAGTATGGATATCATTATAAAAATTAGTAAAGTTATATTATGTTATTGTACCATGTTTTCAGTAATATGTACTAAATATTCCATGCACACTAGAAATTATGATCCTTGTTTTGAATTTGATGGTTATTTAATCTTAATATCCTTTTAAAATATGTGTATAATTTCATGGTCTCTATAGTTGGTATCTGAGCTCAGAATACCTATTTTTAGAGTACATGGATAGAAATTTTTTCTAATAACCATAGGAATAACTATATCACCCTACATAACATTGATTGGAACGTAGTGAATCATATGTTTGGATTTAATTTTCATTTATAAGCTATACATTCTATGTTCATATTTTCCTTTTTATATTCTCATTAGATAAGTACACTCTTCTATTTTTACTATAGTATATTGGATGAAATTTCAAGGTAGAAATTTTATTATGGGAGAAGAATGTAATAACCATGAATTGTATTAATGAAATTTACTTTCATATAATTATTTCATGTATAATAATGAATATACATCACATTGAGAACCAAATAAAAAATTATTCTCATATTTAAATAATGATACTTTAGTTAGAAAAAAAAATTAACAATAATTCCAAATATTATAGTAATAAAATAAATATAAAATAAGATAGTAAGAATAAAGAAATTTGGATATACTCGACCCAATAGAACAACCACACTGGTGAAGAAATCTATACAAATAAAACATAATATTCATTCTGAAGAATGAAGTATACATATAACCTTAGGAGAAAGTAGAATTAAATTAATAATTAATGTAAAATGTGGTATTTATTGAAATTAGGGAATATATATCATTGGAATAGTAACCTAACTATTTGAATTGTAATATGACAATTAGGTATATTAATCTGGCCCTTAAAATTGTAACATCACATTTGAATGTAAAAATAATATTTAAGCATCTTAGATATAAAAATATGATATATTTATATCATGTTATATGTAAATAAATGTATTGAAATTGATAAATGAATTGTTGGTATTTTTTGGGAAACATAAATGTTTATTTAAATTAATATAATTAATATAATGATTTAAAAAAACATAGTTTTAAAAATCATATTCCTAAATTACTATTTTTTTTCTTATAGTTATAATATAATTTTATGAGACCCTAATTAATTTCTATATGTGTCATAAAATCGACCATAATATTAAAATCATTATTTATTAATAAATTAAATTTCACATATATATATAAATTTACCTCCATAAAATGGAATCCATTTTTGAAAACTACACATTGATAAATGGTTAGGGTGAATTTTTTTGATTTCTTAAAAATAGATGAATATTTGTGAACAATGAAATATAGTTGTTTACAGTATTTTACAAAAACATGAATTTTTAGTCATGGAATATGTATGGATGTGATAAGAATGTAATGGATCAAAATACATGGAACCATTTACGATATTTATTGATATTAATCAACACTATTTTTATTCTTGATCCAAAATAATAAACAAATAAATAAAATAATCAAAATCACCCCTCTCGTCCCACAATAAATACCAACCCTCACAACTCCATCTCCTAACACCTTCTACGTTTTTTATATTTCTTAAATTCCTCTGAATTCCCATCCCATGATTCTAGAAAGCTCTACGATATGTTGGAATCCGCCGAATACTATACCCAGGTGCCTTATGTAGATTCTCAGTGAGATGATATTCAAGAGGTAAAGTCATCCTTATTTCTATTTTTAATTAATTCTCTCTTCTAACATATCCTCTTCTTGCCTATCAAAAAATCAAATGATAACTATAAAATAATATATATTCTAATATTTTATTATGTTAGTATAATATCTGTCATCAAATATCTTCTCTTCCCGTTTTATCATAAAAATGAAAACATCATCTCTGATATGTCTATTCATAACCTTCATGCATGATGATTTTTTATTTCCCATTATTTCCTCCAATCCATGTAAAAATCAATATACTGGTCAATCCAGATTGAAAAATATATAAAATAACTTTTTTAATGTTTTATAACTAATATATATACACTGTATTCAATAAAAAAACAAAACATGTTTGTGATGATCGAAAAGATAAAAAAATAACGTAATCATTTATCATTATAATTTTATGAAATTTATCATCCTTATATCAGAAACAAAGATATATATATTAATATTTATGTTTTTGATGTATATTAATACCTATTAATTCCACTTCTATAGTTGTTGTTCCATATTAAAAGAACTATCGTAACTATACTCACGGTAAATTATTATAAAACCATGAAACAAATTCTCCATGGATAACACAAGTAAACATTATTACTCATTTAAATGGTAATAAATGAACTTAATAAAACTCTAATAAATGAAATATATTTTTAAGAGAATCTTAATTAAATTAATAATTAAAATTATTTGAATATATAGGAAAATAAGTTTAATTTCGGAACACATCCATACATAAGATAAAGTCTCTCTCCGAACCTCCAAAATTACCATTGGGTTATGCTATTTATCTCTTTATACCAAGTTATTTGTTACTCCACCTTATATAATACTTATATTTTATATTAATATTATATATATATATATAGTTTAATTAATTTATCTTTGATGGTGAAATACATGTTTTAAAAGGTTCTCATCTCATTTTCTCTCAATAAGAATTTTTGATTATAGAGAAATTCTCCATTTCATACACAACTTCAATTATACACTATAAACCATTTTAATACACCAATGTTTTTGAAAAATCACTAATTTTCTCATTAAAATATATCTTAACTCATTTTGTGTTTTATGTAATAAATTATTTCTTTAACCTCATTATAGACTCTTTATTATTTCCCCTTAAACAGAACTAAAGTGTCCCATTTCTAAATATTCATGAAAACTATTTTACATAATTCATGGTTTTTTAGTATTTTGTAGAAATTATTTAATCCCTTCATTCATGTATACCATTTTCATAAGACCTTTGGTTATACCATATAACATGGTTATGAACCCCATTTATTTCCATAGTAATATGTTATATTTATTCCTTTGATTGATTTTTCATTTGAAACATATATCCATGAACATGTTATGATCGGTGTTCCCAAATAGCACTTTCATTCATTGTGTAATGTTTTGTCTCATGATATTTCTTTTAAAGGATGGGAGAGTAAACCTAATTGATTATGGTACTTCGTCAACCATGTGATATAGTCTTCGAAGTTAACCTTGACTAATATTTATATCATGTTATATATTGATGCCACATTCCATTGTTTTCATGATCATTAAATTCCATGTAATATGTTTTGTATTTCCATATGTTTATTCATTTGACATTCATTTTATGATATCTTGTTATTCCTTTTAAATCATTTGACATGATTAATTCCCATGTTCATTCCCTTACTAGGCTTTTTAGATCATCCATTTTGTCTTTGTATTCCCCAGGTTGTCCTATGAAGTTATAGGATTTCAAAGGGTGTTAAGAGATCATTATATAAATTAATAATGATTTTTTTTATTCTTGTTCAATGTTTTCGTCTTTATTTACCTAATCATCCAAAAACACTAGACCTTAAAATCATTATATTGTATTTTTTGATTAATTATTCATAAAATAAAGTAATAACACATTTAAAAAGTTAGGGTCATTGTAATATTCCCTTAGGGTGATGTCTCTGGGTACCAATAATATTTTATCCCTCTATAGTGTATCACCCTTCTTGAATTTGTGTATTTTTTCCATGGGTAAAACCAAGTGGTATCTGGACCACTACATTATTTCATATTCATCCCCAGGCCACCGAAATGTTGTTCTTGGTTTCCATGCTATGATAGATACCTTCAAGAACCATTATGGCACAATCCTCACCACAATATTATGGCCTATTCAAGCATGTTCCTCTATATTCTTGCTCTTTGTTTCTATATTTTGGGGGCTATCTAGAATTTTAATTTCATCTATAGGGCTACCATGAACTTAATAAAATTATTTCCATACCACCTGAACCACTATATAATCTTTATTCCTTGACTGACAACATCACCTTGAGATTCTCTAATGCTCATATTCTTAATCTGAATCCCAAATTTTGAAATGATCCTTTCATGAAGAAATAAATTATAAAATCATCTCAAATAAATGACTCATAAAATATTACGATTGTTATAATTATATTTATAGATACATTTCAAGACCACTTTCCTTTTATAAAACGTTATGATGATCTATATACATAATTTTCATAATGTTTGGAGACATAAGAAAAATTCAATAATTAATTTCAAGTTCAAGGATCCATTCAGATATAAAGAGAAGAAAAATAATATTTGAATATTCGTTTCGGATAAATATATATTAGATTTATAGAAGATGTTTGCGGGATCACAATAGTTTTCTAAGAAAAATATAATTATATAATATGGGAAAAATACGGTTATTCTAGTAGTTATTTTCAAACGATATAAAATATTTTCTCTAATACTAACATTATCAAGTAATATATATTATAAGGAAAAAATATCTATATTGAATTATCTCTATATTATTTAAGATCAATTCATAGTATATATAATGGCAAGGTATTGAAAAATGTAATGTGAAACAATTCCCCAAAATTAGTTCTAATGTGACATGGTATTAAATCACTCCACGTAATGTGTGAAATCATAAGAAGAGATTCTTAATATAAGTGAAATATATATTCCTATGGTTACATTGTTAATATATCTCACATGAAATGATATGTAAGGATGTTTGATATAAACTATATGTAAAACATAGAGCGTAAATGTTAATAAAAGACCCTGAGAAATGAATATGATGAAAATAAAATTTTTCATAAGTACTTGAGAAATCAAAGTTGGATGAGTCCTGGTATGTATTTAAATTTGAATAGTAGTAATCAAGGGGATAAAACCGTTATTCATTTATATCACTTTGATACAGTTTCATGGTTTTTATAATGTAAATTTAAAAGGAAAATTATGTTAATTCTAGTGGTTTCTATATCTATATAAACCATTAACATTCATAATTCAGATGTAGCTTAAAACATATATTTAGAAATGATATGTTCCCAATTTTAGAGTTATACCGATTCATTAATGTATAATAATTTTATAATTAATTTTATTCAATGGAATTATCTAATTTGTGAGAAATTAAAGAAAAAAAGTATTAATACTAAGATATCTCATCTCTTTTGGAATTTTCAAAGAGAGACGATGTCATAGTAAATTGAACAGCCATAGTAACATGGTCAGATTAGTATGAAAATATTACCTTATCAGGATCATGTTAAGCATGTTATGTAAACTAGGTAAATACTTAGAAGTTGGCTCTAGTGGAAGTGGGAGTTTTTTTGTGTTAGTGACATAGAACCAATAACATTTTTATTTTTTATTACCAATGAATTCATGGAATTTATTTTTTATAAATAACTTATCACATGATGTGTGTTATTACATGGTAAGTTAATGTGATAATGTCTTTAGATTATCTCTCACATTCTCTAGTCATAACAGTTTCTCTTTATGATGATAACCTTTATGTCCTGTGATGATATTCTTAAAGTTACATTATATGGTTTGATGACATCATTCAACTAGTCAGGAATGGTACATGACATCCAGGGGGGTCATAAGATACTGATACTTATATAATGAATTTATCCGTTGGTAGCCTCTAAGAGAGGATGTTATTAAGATTTACCACTCATAATAATTAAGCATTTTATATGTTTCATTAGATATTCTTATATGCAGAAGTGTGTATTGGTCCATAAAATTTTGATTATTATTAATTCATAAAATGATTCACATACATTTATGTATTGATGATAACCATAATGACATATCCTTAAGGCAAGTTAGGATACAATTGGTGTGTCATGAGTGATATAAAATTAATGAATAATTCACGAAAATATTTTTCCCTTCCATTTTAATATATGTAGATATATCTAGAACGTTCATTGAAATATAACTACCTAACAAATCCATTTCTTTTGTAGAATATCAAATAATTCATTTATGTAAATTAATAGAAATAAAAATCAATTATATATGTTTATGATAAAGAGTATAAAACCTTATTGATGAGATATTGAGATGAATGACTATATTAAACATTAAATATTTATATAAAGTAATTATCATTGTGGTAATAAAATCTTTCTCTAGGGGTTCCATGACATGTATCTTGATAGTAATAATTTATTTTATGTTAGTTTATACTAATTCTACTTATAATGTGGTCGAAATGGCTACAAACTATGTGTATCTTGAATCTCAATTAAATTCTATTTTAATTTAATAGTTTGAATAAATATTATCCAGAGATTATGATTTAATAATTATTTAGGATGTGTTGATATAATAAATTCAATCACTGCTTAATCAAAATTACATATATGTGAGTTGAATATTTAATAAATATATAGTTATAAGGTACTAAAAATTAAACAAATATAAGTTATTTATCTATCTATTTTTTCTTTACATGGAAAAAATTTATTCTTTATTTCATGATACAACTATTAAATTAAACTTTAGTTATCCTATTGTTTAATTTAATATGTATTTACTTAATTTAATCAAAAATATAATTATTTTAATTTATTTACATAAATAGTTATTATTTGAGGTTCAATAAATTTTGAGGAGGATTGACATGTTAACATAGGTGTCTAAAATAAATGATATTTAAATAAAATGTGTTCCTACTACATGTCAAGGAAATAATAATAATATTATTATTAATATCATTCGACAATGGGTTCCCTAGGGAATATGATATTTACTAATGGCCTATACGAAATACAAAAATTTATACAGAAAATATATAAACTAGATTATATCAATTTGAATTGTATAGATATTGTTGCACGAAATACATTTTCTCCCTAGAGAAGTCTCTCAAACCCTATAGTGGTATTCTTAAGAATTATCTTATGAATATGGAGTGATTGTATTCCTCCTCTCTCTCAATAGATGAACAGAACATGATGGAGTATTTCAAGTGGAACCTAAAAATTATAATGGTGATCAACATTGAACAATGCAAGTGGTTTAAATCCTCTATGTTATAACTCCTAGATACAAGGGATATTTTTTGAGATTCACGAAGAATCATTATATTGGACTAAATTGATTCAATCAATGATCCTTTATCCTAATGATTGTATGGATAGAGTGGTCAAACAATTTATCAATAAAAAATAATTCCATTAAAAGGTAATTGTTATCTATATAAATTAATTACAAATTATGTGTTTCAAATCTAGGGTTTTATTATTCTATGGTAGTTATCATATAGTTATTAGGATTACTCAGAATTAATAGATTAAATCCATTATTGGGAATAGACTTGGATACATTCAATATACCTTAGAATGATCATTTTCAGTGATCATGTGTTATTTAGGTAACTTATTTTATAATGGAGATCATTAAATTCAATGTCATTTTACATGGTGTAATAATCCATAATATTATCTTATTAATTCATTCCTTATTCAAAGAAAAAAAACCTTCATGAAAAATAAATGGAAAATGACTCCTGGTACGTATCTTGGTCCCAATACCATTTAGAGGAATTTAAGAACTCAATTATAAAATCTGCAAACTATATATAATATAATCCTCTTTACATGGAATAATATAATACTCAATTTGATCAATCATTATGTGAATCCAATACTTCATCTATAGTGAAAAGGGTGATTGGAATGATGGATTATATAAATAAGCATAATGTGAATTTGGAATGAAAAATGACTAATATTGAAACAAAAATGAGGTATCTTGTCTAATTATCTACCTCTCTACAACATGGAATTCCATTTCCGAATAATAGATATGAGTAATGTACAATATATATTACCTGTGTTCAATATTTCTCTCTCTATTCTAAAAATTATTCTTCTTTGTTTACTCTTAATAATCGCACCATTGATAAATCCTCCCCAACACAACATGATTCTTAAATTTTGATTCCATTTTGGTAATATTAATGACCTTTCCTCAATTATACCAACTATAATGATCCAATGAACAATGTTATGTCACATCCCTTTCTTATAAGTATATATCCAATATCCTCTAATGTAAAAATGACTTCCTTAAATTTATATTATCTTATAACATTATAGTATGAGAATAAATTTGGGGCTGATGATAAAATTTAATTACAACCAATAATCAAAATGATAAAATCATAATTGACATAATATGCCATTCATTTACATATACTAGTGGATATTGGATCGTAATATAGAGGTATATGTATATTAAATTGCACAATAAAAGAGGGGATGAATTGTAGATTTTAAAACTATGAATTTAAACACTTAAGGAATGACATAGTTTAAGAGATCTTAAACTAATACAATTTACAACCAATATAAATGATCATACAAGACATGGTTCTGATGGATAAGATGTGATGTAATACAATAAGTAATTTAAAACAATTTTATTTTAAATTAATACAATGTTCAGAGTATTAAAAATGTAATTTTTTTTACCATACAACGTATAGAATCGACTAATACAATATGTAATGAAAGAATTAATATTGAAAAAATTACAATTTAAATAAATATGAAAAGAAAGAGGAATCAATACAATTATCTTTCTAATATAAATAGAAATGAAAATGTAACGTATTAAAATTCATTAATAAAAAAGAGTAGGGTATCCTTTCACCTAGGATAAAGGTCTCTCTTTCCACCACTTTGGTAATCCATTGACACAATTATCGGTATGACTGTCTTCCTATCCCCATAATCCCTTGATTAAGAAGGTAATCAGAACCTTTGTCTTTCATGTAATTTAATAACCTCAATACGATGACTGGAAGCGCGTTTTACTATCCCCAAAATCCCTCGATCTTTACCAAAATGATCAGTCACACAAAGTAGAAACAAAGCACTTAAAGAAATACATGAACAAGGAACATGTTGTTCACATCTCCCATCTCAAAGGATTTTGCACGAAGCAAGAGAGAACTCACGTCATCTCTCTCTAGAACTTGAGAGAATTGTTTTTATGTATTATGTTTTGAATAACCTTCTATTTATAGGATTCAGGTTCTAACATTCATATTTTTTCCAACAATCATTTTTCATCGAAAAAAAGGAGGGACTTGGACAGCTGGCATTCCAATGGTAAAAAAAAGAATACACGATATCGTTTTGATTGGTAAATAACTAAATCAATGACGTGATTTTAGTTAGAAAGTAATAAGTACACAAATATAAAACAATTAGTATGAGATACATTCAATCAATATTGAAGTCATGATAAGAGTGTAATGCATTTCATAAGTGAAATATGTAACTTGTTTTGTAGTATTATCATGATAACAATGCATATCGATTACAAATTATAACCTGGTTACGATTCTTAACTTGGTTATGATGCGCAATTTTAATTCAAGTTAAGATGCTTGTAAACAAAACATAATATGTGTATAATTCATAACCTAGTGATGATGCCTAACCTAGTTACAATACCGTGATTATAATACACACTTATGAGTTAGTACTTAACCTGGTTACGATGTAAAAATACGATGCGGTACTGAACCTGGTTACGATTAAAAAATACGATGTGGTACTAAACCTGATTGCAATATATAATACATGAGATTTAGATACTATACTTATCTTGATTTTGATACATGATTATGATTTGGTACATAATCTACATACAATTTCTGATTAAAATACAATACTCGGTCAGGTTAGGATTCTTGACTACGATGTAATGCATAATATGGTTATGATTTTGAAAGAGCATATAAAACAATGTGTATGAACAACAAACACGACTATCGTAAGGATACATCAATCATGAAAAACCAGTTGATTTATTATGATTATAAAAACAATATACATGATAAACAATATAAGTGATTACAATATGTGTGATTAGTGATTTCCAAAACAAATGACTCATGGAAAAGTTGAATCACATTTTCAATCAATAATGGAAATCATTTCAAATTCCCTAAAATGAACTATTTCTAAGGAAAATTATGATTTAGAAAAAATATCAATATTGTTAGTATAAAAAATATATTAGGGGTATAAAAATAATTTAGTAATGGTGGCAGAGGATACTCATAACATTTCACAAAAACTAGAATAATGATATTCCTAATATGTTTATGAAATCATGGTGAAACAAATTCCAATTGTGATATATGATGTTCTGAATATTTGAAATCCCATGGTAGAAGATATAATTACATATAAAGGAACGAAATCATTCACAAAAGAAATAAAATTGGTAAATTTTATTTTTTAGAAGTAAATATATCATTAGGTACTTCATTCGATATGGTGATACCTGATTCATGCATGGAACTCATGTAATTTATTATAAGTATAAAAAACATGAATATAGAATACTTGTGGAATAATGTTATCCAAGAGATATCCACTTTCTTAGGGATCATCATAACTCAAATATGGAAAACCAAGAACTCTATTCAATTTCCACACTTGTACCACATTACCACTAAATATTGTACTTTGATTCTAAGGTGATATAATGGATGATCAAATTATTGACGATGTTTCTGTGATCATAAAAGGATCATAGGATTTATCCCTAAACATATATCAATTCATTCTGGTCTTCCCTTTCATTTAATTCTTTAGAAAATGATTGAAATTTTGAGAGGAAATTAAATTCTAAAAAATGGATTCACCCTATATTCAAGGCTTTAATTTAATCATATTGAGTAGATTTAACATTCCCAATTTTCCCAAAATCTATTAGATAATTCTATCCTCTTAAACCGGACCAAAAAAACAAAAATAACTGAGTAACATGATGTATATCACATATATTTCCCTACAAAATTTCATAATTATTAAATTTCATGTGATTATACACAATATATTAACTCCACTCATTCGTCTAGTAACTATTTAATGAGCATAGTACACATAATGTCCTTTTAAAAATAATAATTTCTCATATTAAATTTTATAATTAAATAACATTCAAATGAAATGAAAAATAAATTCAATTCCCATTATTCTAAACAAGAATAATATAATTGAATTAATTTACTTATGATAATTCGTATGGAAGTTTACTAGGCCTACTTGGGGATTCCACTTCATAATACACAAAAATTCCTCTAAAATGGTGGAAATAGTGGACTAACATTGTCTGTGAACCTACAGTCTACTATCTTGATGGTGATTAGTCTAAATTGCTGACCAAGATCCATGTCTAACAACCTAGCTTTACCCATAAATAGGTAAGGATATTTTATATATATGAGGACGTGTGATGAATGATTACTATGTAATATAGTTCATTTATATTAATTTCTCATCAATAATAATCGATACTATTTATCATCATCATATGTCTTTGAATTTTCATTCATTGACTCTATAAAATGAAATCATTTATATAATACTATTTTCAAGGACATTTTAAGAAAATTACATTTTAATCAAAGGGTCTGAGATATTATATTTTTATTTGGTAAAGGAAAATTTATTTCATAACCTATTAAATTAATTTCATATTATGTATGATGCACCAAATATATATTACTACTATGTGAGCATATTCCATTAACATTTTTTCAATACATAAACATATATAATTAATGATATACTTTACTAATAATCACATTTATAAGGACTAATACACATGTCCACTGTTAGAAATATCTATTGATTCATATAACATGTATAATTCATATTAGAAGGACTATTATCATAAACTAGTCTCTTATATATTACCATGTGTGAACATCACAAGAAGAACTCTCAATATTATAGGATCCCCCTATGTCTTATAGTCAAACATCATATCTGTCTCATCAAATACATTTCATCTAACCAAAGAACATATGTCTAATATTATCATCATAACACTTCAATGTTCTCATTATAGTGGAGAAATACTATAACATTTTAATTTCACAAATAGTCTTATGAAATTATCACATTAATTAAAAAGAAATGGGATGTCATCATATAACAATATATTTATTAATATCCATATCTTTATATTTTTCGGTAATAAAAAGTAAAAATTAAATTATTTATAGGGACCCAAATCCCACATCTATAATAATAGATTCACGTACTGAAATGCATTTAATGGTCTTATCACTTCACTTGAAACATCCACAAAAGTTATAAATGATGTTGGGAAAATTCAAAGCTGTTTTAGAACACAAATTAAGTATAAAACAAGTCAATTTACTAGTGATGGTTGTCTTTGATGAATAATTTAGATTAAATTATGAACCCAAAGATGTAAAATATAAAATTTGATCACTTAGGAGGTTTGTAAATGATGTTTCTTCTCATGAACATATTCAATGATATAATATTCTCAATTTTACTAATAAAGTCCTCTACCACAATTTACATTATTTGGTGAGTTTTACATTATATGAAGTTTATCCACCTCCATTTAAATTAGGTTATTTTTATATCATTCCTTAAATAATGTTTAATAATATGTTTTTATTTAGCTAATACATTTTTTGTATAATTATTACATTCACATTGATATATAAAAAACTCTTATCGATAATAAATAAGAAATGTAGGATATATATTTTTTCAATCCAGGTAGATTGTTATCATTATATAGATGAAGAATAAGTAATATTATCACTCAGTGGGAGGAAACACATCATTAGTTTCTTTATTTCAATTGATTTTATTATGTAACTAAATAAACATGTATTCTTTTGTAAATTATTCTTCTAGAAGTGCAGTTTATATTCATCCATCGTAAATATTTTAATTACCCAAAGTATTATCTTATTTTGGTGTTAAATTTTTTATTCTATGTGGGTATATTCTTTTTAAATGTGTAACTTACATAGTACATCATTTTTAGATCTTCATAAAATAAAAATATCATTTTAATGTCTCTTTGAAATTACATAAAGAATCATCACATTTATATATTTTTTTTGTTTTTTCTTCTAAAAATCCATTTTATTTATGTAAAAAAATATACAAATGAAATCTTATAAAAAATTGTTGAAATAATATTCATCACTAAACCCACAAATGAATAGATAGTATTTTTTTTGGGACATAATTAGGGACATACCACTTTTTTAGATGTATCTGTTTGAGAACAATATTATCTGTTTGAATTAATTGAAATTATTATAGTTAGGATTATATATTATTATTAGTATTATTCAATGTTTCTCTAAATAATTTTCTATTTAATACTTATTATTTATAACAATATTTTTAATCATGATACTTTTTATCAAACAACATATTTCTATAATGAGGATCACATTTACCATTTTTGTATTTTTTTTATTTCACATTTTCTTTATATAATCACAAATCAAGGTATGTATTCTAGATTTTTTCGTGTTTCTATATTAAAAATATATGAATTTTGAAAATAAAATTTAATTTAATGTGGAATTTTATTTATTTTTTTGGGTCATGATGACCCACTATTCTACCCTAACATTTTTTTCATTTCATAACCAAAAAAATCATAAAAATGAATGTTTATGAGTTTCTCAAAACTCGTATCCATTCCTACCCATATCACTGATATTTTAATTTTTATTCTCAGTCTAATTCTATGGGGGATTCATTAATGTAATGGGTTGTTTAAGGGAATATTATTTAATTGAGATTCATAGATAAGAACTATCTCATCATATTTTAAATTCTTATTTCCCTGATAACTCTATTGAGTTCACTTAAATATATATATTTATATTTATAATTTAAATTTTTATTTCAAAAATGTTTACATTTATGGTTATTATTTGGTAACCCTTATTCTTAACATTCAATGGTATAGTTTTTAAAATTATGTTTTCCTTTTATGATTAAGTGGGGTTGGTAATGGTGAAGTGAGAAAATCTTTCTTCTTAACTACAATAAAATTCAATAACATCGATGAATCCCAACAAATCAATAATAAAAATTAATACAAAGGCTCTTAGGAATATATTGAATAATCTAGACATGTAGAAAACCTCAATCATTGTGAAACTTGATCCCCATATTCCTTATTGACTTAACAACATTACATTCATAAACCATACCAGAAAAACTCCTCCATTGGTTTCCACTGATAACCACATCCCCCACAATAATCCTTTAAGATATCCCACAAAAAAGTCAAATAAGGAAACAATAATAGATGATAAGATCTCCCTTGGGCGGGAAAAATCATATAGCCCAAGAAAGATACAATAGATAGAACTTCCATCTTGGGAAATTTTCAAATGATATTAAAATAACCATTGGCACCTGTAACCTCACTTCTATATCCTAGCCCAAAAAAACATTATTTATTGAAATCCATAATTGAAACTACCAATCTTCTATCCCCATTCTGTAATACCCCAAGCTTCCACGGTATGATTCTCTTTCAATAATGCAATAGCTTGCATTGTACACAAGTTCGAGATTCTAACACACCACGACCAATCAAAGTAGCCGTTATGAATATTAATACCCACTTTTTGGAATTATATAAATTTTATATTTCAAAATGGACTTCATTTTTGGATTCGGAATATCGAAATTAGCCTATGTTGAATTTTTGGTATTTTTTTTGAGAACATCCAATTTTCGATGAATAATGAAAAATACTTAAATACAACATTTTTAATCAAAATAATTTATTGTGATAATTTATACTATTGATTGGTTTTAAAGTATAATTAGAATATAAATTTATCATTTTATCCAACTGTGGTCATTATAATTAATTTCCCTTTGAAATTGGACATAAACAATTGTCAATTTTTTTATTGATATTGTTTCTTAAAAAACACGGCATTTGTTTTGACAAAAGGAATAATTTTTAAATTAATTACTACAATTTCTGTGTTTTTAATATGGTAAAATGTATTCCATATTTGTAATCATACGGTCTAAATTATGTAATTAAGATACTTTTGAATTTTTGACATTATGAATAGTAACGACGGTAATTGTCATTAATTATCGTGATTAATTAGTAATCGGGTAGTTAAGGGTAATAAAATATTATCATAATAATACCAAATGCCCCAAAAATGTGTCCTAAGGATACTGGTTGTGTCATGGACGACCATGGTATGATATTTCCCAACCTTTAGGACCCCATGGAATCACTTTTGGGTGATAATGACATTTTATTTTATAATTATTTTTAAATGGAAAGTATAACCAAAGTATGTATCACCCAAGTAAAAAAATTAGTTTTTCCTGTGTAAATAATATCTTAGACTACAAATAGTTATTTTAAAGGTAAATAAATTTCCTACATCATGGTAATTTTTTTAAAAATTTTAGACATTAAATAAATTAAATTTTTTTATGACACCATGATGATACATCGATTACCTCATTAATTAACGATTTAAATAAAATGAACATATAATGTAAAATCTAAGACTAAAACTTCTCAAAAACCTATTGGATGATTATATTTAAAACCCTTATCACCTTTTCCTCGAAATATATAGTTGGGGGACCTTTGAAATCCGAAAATCACTTCATAATAATGTAAAATGTCATGACTTTCCAAGAGTGACCCTCCTCTCCTCTTACAAAAGGCCCCCACCTCTACCACCTTATTCACACCATCAAGACATTTGGATTGGACAAAATCTTCCCAAATAATCTCTCAACTTCCCTATTTTACTCATATAAGCCTCAATTTGGGTAGAAGTCTTCCCAAGGAAGCCTTTGGCTCAAATAAAAAAGAGTTACCCGATTTTAAGGTAATGTCTTCTCTTGAGTTCTTCTCTTTTATTTTGATTCTCCAACCCCTTAAACAATTTTTATTCCTTTAATTTGTAAAATCAACAGTATCTTAAATATAATAGTAATTTTTTATAAGAATTATTTTATTTACACTTACACACACCCTCGTCTAATGGTTAAAGAACATACTGTTTCTATGGGTGGCGAATTACTGCCTCACGAAACGATGATCGTTCAATCTTCTTTTAACATCTTTCATGGTGAGCATTAAGATGTAACTATATTTATATATTATATATATTATGTATATGTTTTCCTTATGCTTCTGTATTTTTCATTTATGTCATATCTTTAAGATTTCCATTATGGGTAAACGCGATAATTTAATTTTAGGAAGTGAGGACTACCGCCCCATCAAAGTGATTTGAATCATTAATGCCATATGTGGGATGTATAAAGGATGGAGTAAATGATATTATATATGATATTATACTGGAATTATAATATACCTTTATATAATTATTATTTAATTCCATTAAATATTAAATAGAAAAGAAAGTAGCGTTCATCCGTACGTACAGCTTACCCTCTCCATGAACGGTGAATTTCATTTCTTACCTCTAAATGATGTGTAATATTATAAATGCATATATATACTAGATATGTATTATATATATGATATCTACATCATGAATATAATTCTGGATATAATGGATATTTTACCACATGAACAACTTTTAATTATAGGACGTTTATTTTTGACTCAAGTACCAAAGATCGACAAAACGACCGTTATTAACTTAACAAATTACATAATGTTAATAACATGGTAATAAGTGATGTAAAAGGAATAATGAACTTGAAAAAGGTTCTTAAGCAAGTAGAAAGTAACTCTAGTTTATTATTCAGGAGGTTAATGAATGATCATGTCAAGTTGGACACGAGGTAAGGGACTTCGTCTCAATCTCCTTTCATTGAGGCATATTTTGTTTTATACACAACTTTCTTTTATACGGTGTATAAAACCCTTTTACTTTTACTTTTATTCAAAAGGAATCTTTTTAGACGAAGTGTTTTACTAAATGTCACAATGGAATGTTTTTTTGTCGTACGTATGCGGCGAAAAAGACATCTCTGCCACCGTGACCATTATTTGAGTTTCAGCTTCCTCAACAAACCATAACTATTTTTAAAATGAAAAACAAATAAAATGTTTTACTTTTATTTTATTTTGGGATTCAAAATGTTTTTGATAATGTTTTTATTATATCAATGTGTTGTATTGATATCTTGTGGTTGAAATGTGGAAATGTTATGTTTCCTTTATGCATGTTTTATGTGATACGATTATGTTATGGTTTATGATATGTTTAAACCATTTCATATAAAGAATGCATTGGAATTAATAAGTGATGGGTGGAGCCCGATATAGATCCTCGATGCATCGGTAGGTCTCATGAGACAAACTAGTGTCTTGGCACGAGGCCTTGAAAAAATCTTATTTGTCGTCTTGGCACGAGGCCTCCGATAGGTAGTTATGATAGTCTGGAATTAGGCATTCCATCATTATGAAAGTGGTTATTAGTATTGCATGTGATTATTCGACAAGTATAATATCCATGTGAATAAGTAAATAAAATTATTTCATTTTTCTTTTTCCATATTATGTTGAAGTTCATGTTTAAAAGGCTTTTGTTTTAGTTATACATTGCCTTAAATGTTTATGTTTATTTATGAAGGTTTCTGCTATACTGTTATCCTTACTGACCATCTGAGCTCACCCCTTTCAATGTTTTAATTTTTCTAGGATGTGAAGAAGTATTTTATGAATGACCTGTAGGGATAGTATAAAGGGATATGAAGACAAGATGTTTTTGTAGTTTTGTTTTACTTTATACTGTAATGTAAGACTTATGAATATATCTAGTGTTTCCAAGGCTACTAAACTAATCAGTTTTTCGAGAATTGATCTTTTGTGATCATGCCAATGTTATTTAATAATGCACCGACTTTGGGTAACTGGGGTCAGGGTGTTACATTTTCTATCATAGGTAGTTTAGTACTAACATTGGAAGCTAGATTTAGATAAACTCTGATTAGAGCACATAGCCCTAAGATAGAGTTTGAGGATTAGTATAGAATAACTTCCTAGAATTTTGGTATTATAGAGATTTTTTTAGTTTTCTGAGCAATACATCCTTGTCTAGATTCGAGTAGGTAGAGGTGGCTCTGTCATAGATGTACCTAGGGGTAAAACCTAAAAACACCACTTTGAGCTAGACTCGAATGGGAACTTCTGCACGACAACGGGCCTTGCTTCACTCTTAGTTACGACACTCCCGGGGGATATTCTTAGGATAATTGTCATTTTCATTAAAAACCATTATGAAGGGTTTATGATTATATACTTCCACAAAGAAAACATTTTTATTATTATGGATTATATCCATAAATATTTCAATTTATGTTAAGTGTTTTCATGTTGTTATTATGTATTTAGATTCATAAACTAATCTGGTTTATGACATTGTTTAGAAATGGCACCTAGTGGAAGGAATGGAAATTGTATCAATGAATTCACTCCATGTTGGCATGTCCCTCCTTATGAAGATAATTATAGTGGAGCCGCTGATACAACTGGTGTTGATCAGCTTATCCCCATACTTGGACAACTCACTCAGGTTATGAATAATAACCTTACACGTATGGAGCACCCTGATCCGCAATGTGGATGATCAATGTTAGATCGCTTCATGAGGAAAGAAACACCAATATTCAATGGGAGTACAAATCCCTTAGAAGCAGAGCAATGGATAAATTCCTTAGAGAAAATATTCCATGCCTTGGGGAGTTGTGAAAGGGAAAAGGTTATCATGGAAGTTTACAGCCTCACTTGAGATTCTGATCAATGGTGGTCATTGATTCAAAACACAATGGAAGATGATAAAGTATCAAATATGGAATGGATGTAGTTCAAAGATCTTTTCATAGAAAAATACTTTCCTTGTGACCATCGAGAAGATATGGAAAGGCAATTTCTACGTCTGAGACAAAAGGAGGATGAGAATGTCGCAAAGTATGAGGCCAACATTACAAGGTTAGTGATGTATGCTTCAGATTATATACATAACCCAAGAAGTAATATTGATCATTTCTTTGATGGGTTAAAACCATTTCCCCATCGAGCTTTAGTATCACAATCTTTCTCATCATATGAAGGTATTCCCTCGTGTGCTATCAAAACAGAAAAGGAATTATCTAAGACTTATGATAACAAAGTAAATTAAAAGAAGAAGAGAATGGTGGAGCAAGAGACAGATAAAGGGAAAAAGGGAAAGAAGGATTTTCTATTATGCGATAATTGTGGGAAGAATCACCCCGGTACTTGCCTAAATGTAATGGGAGTTTGTTCTAAATGTGGAGAAAAAGGTCACCAGGCTCATGATTGTAAGGGAAAGAAAGAGGCTATCAATGTTGAATGCTACAATTGTAGGGAAATGGGGCATTATGAAAATAAATATCCTAAGTTTCAGGGAAACATAATTCATAAAAGGCCAAGGGATCAAGGAAAATCTTATGTTGTTACAATAGTTTAAGTGGAATAATTATTGTATTTGTGTTTTTGGACTCAAGAACTATCTTATGATTATAAGAATAATGTGATATATATAAGGATTGTACTATAGTACATTTTTTTCATTAAGGTTTTAATATGATGAAGGTAATCATATTTTTACTATGTGACAATAAGAGAAACATTATTTTGTTTGGGGAATATGATGAATTGATTTTGGAATTTAGAGACCCTTTAGAGAAAGTCTGAACAGAGGTATTTTGGATAAATATAAAGGTTGGAATTGATTAAGCTTAACTTTGGATAGTATTGTTTAAGGTTAAAACATTTCTGAATATTGTTTTTGTAATTTTATAATACTATAGTTTTAGGAAAAGGACAACCTGCAGGTCGGGGGATAACCCGTCGCGTCAGAAAAAGCCGTGGGAATCAAACCCACAACAATAGTGCGACGAGCCTTTATTACCTACCACTAGCCTTCAGGAAGTCCATGGTTATTACAAAATAGTTTACCTAATCTAAATGGTATGTGTTAATATTTTGAACCTTGTATGATTAGGGAAAAATTAATATTTTTGAGTTCTATTATGTTTCTGAGTGAAAGATTAGTATGTGGTAGAAATTAGTTGAAGGTTGAAACTCTAATTGTCAAGTATATATATATATACATACCTCTCTCTTATTCTATGAATAAATTAATTCTTAAACATTAGGAAATGGATATTAAAAAAATGTGTTATCCTAATACCGTATGTTTGGTTGAACTGATGATATATTAAATCACCATAGATTGAAGGTTTTAATGCCCTCAATTTTACACTTTTTTGTGATTGATAAACTCAATCACTCCCTACATATATTTACGTTTTTCCTCCAATTATATGTTTATAATTTCCACCATTGTTCTCCTAATCGTGATCATAATTTGTTGGTGAATTTTTCATTTCCCTTTCCCTCTTATTAAGGCTAAATTTTATTATCCTTATTACTGATGTGGGTTTTCCACAAAGGTATTTTCTATTTTCAACCTTTTATTTTTGAAGAACATTTTAAAATTGCGAGGACAAAATATATTTAAGGAGGGGATAATGTAACACCCCATGCTTCCAGGTACGATTCTCTTTCAATAATGCCATAGCTTTCATTGTACGCAACTTCCAGATTCTAACACACCGCGACCAATCAAAGTAGCCGTTATGAATAGAAATATCCACTTTTTGAAATTATATATTTTTAATATTTCAAAATTTAATTCATTTTTTGATTCATAATATCGAAATTAGCCTATATTGAATTTTTGGTATTTTTCTGAGAACATCCCATTTTCTAGGAATAGTAAAAAATACATAAAAAACATTTTTAATCAAATTAATTTATTGTGATAAATTATACTATTGAGTGGTTTTAAAATATAATAAGATTATGATTTTACCATTTTATCCAATGGTGGTTATTATAGTTAATTTCACTATGAAATTGGACATAAACAATTGTCAATCTTTTGATAGATATTGTTTCTTAAAAACACGATATTTGTTTTGAGAGAGGGAATAATTTTTAAATTAATTACTACAATTTATATGTTTGGAATTTGGTAAAATGGATTCATATTTGGAATCAGAAGTTCCAAATTATGTAATTAAGACACTTTTGTATTTTTTGGAATTATGAATAGTAACAACGGTAATTATCTTTAATTATCGTGATTAATTAGTAATCGGGTAGTTAAGGGTAATAAAATAATATCATAATAATAACAAATGAACCCAAAATGTGTCTTAATGCTACTTTTTTTTTCATGGACGACCATGGGATGCCTTGTGCAAAACTTTGGGACCCCATGGAATCAATTTTGGCTGATAATGACATTTTATTATATAATTTTTTTAAAGGGAAAGTATAACCAAAGTATGTATCAACCACGTAAAACAATTTTAGTTTTGTCTGTGTAAATGATATCTTAGAATATAAAAAGTCATTGGAAAGATAAAAATATTTCCTACATAATGGTTTTTTATAGTTTTTAGACATTAAATAAATTAAATTTTTTATGACACCATGATGATTCAATGATTACCTCATTAATTAATGATTTAAATAAAATGAAACGATAATGTAAAATCTAAGGCTAAAACTTGTCAAAAACATATTGTATGATTATATTTCGAACCCTTATCACCTTATCCCCAGAATATATAATTTTGGGACCTTTGAAATCCGAAAATAACTGCATAATAATGTAACATTTCATGACTTTCCAAGAGTGCCCCTCCTCTCCTCTTATAAAAGACCCCCACCTATACCACCTTATTCACACCTTAAATCCATTTGGATTGGACAAAATCTACCAAATACTCTCTAAACTTTCCTATATTACTCATAGAAGACTCACTTTGGGCAGAAGCTTTCCCAAGGAAGCCTTTGGCTCAAATCAAAAGGAGTTACCTGATTTTAAGCTAATGTATTCTCTTATGTTCTTTTGTTTTATTTTGCTTTTCCAACCCCTTAAACTCGTTTTATTCCTTTATTTTGTAAAAAACCAGTATTTTCAATATACTAGTATTTTGTTATGAAAATTATTTGATTTAAACATACACACACCCTCGTCTAATGTTTAAAGAAAATACTGTTTCCGTTGGTGGGGAATTAGTGCCTCACGAAACGATGATTGTTCAATCTTCTATTAACACCTCTCATTGTGGACATTAAGATGTCACTATATTTATATATGATATATATTATGTTTATGTTTTCCTTATGCTTCTTTATTTATTATTTATGGAATACCTTTATGATTTCCATTATGGGTAAACGTGATAATTTCATTTTTGGAAGTGCGGACTACCGCCCCCTCAAAGTGATTTGAATCGTTAATGCCATATGTGGGATGTATAAAGGATTGAGTAAATGATATTATATATGATATTATACTATAATTATAATATACCTTTATATCATTATTATTTCATTCCATTAAATATGAAATAGAAATGAATGTAGCGTTAATGCGTACGTATGACTTACCGTCTCCATGAACGGTGCATTTCATTCCTTACCTCTAATTGATGTGTAATATTATAAATGCATATATATACTGGATATATATGATATATATGATATCTAAATCATGAATATAATTCTTGATATAATGGATATTTTACCACATGAACAACTTGTAATTATAAGATGTTTATTTTTGACTCAAATACCAAAGATCGACAAAACGATCGTTATTAACATAAAAAATTAAATAATGTTCATAACAATGTAATAAGTGATGTAAAAGGAATAATGAACATGATAAAGTTTCTTATGCAATTATAAATGAACTCTAGTTTATTATTCAGGAGGTTGAAGAATGATCGAGGCAAGTCGGATATGAGTTAAGGGACTTCGTCTCAATCTCCTTTAATTGAGGCATATTTTGTTTTATACACAACATTCCTTTATACGGTGTATAAACCCCTTTGAATTTGACGTTTATCCAAAAGGAATCTTTTTATACGAAGTGTTTTACTAAAAGAAAAAAGGGAATGTTTTTTTCTCATACGTATGTGGTGAAAACGACATCTCCGCCGTCATGACCATTATTTGAGTTTCGGATTCCTCTACAAGCCATAACTTTTTTTAAAATGAAATAAAAATACCATGTTTTACTTTTCTTTTATTTTGGTATTGAAAATGGTTTTGATAATATTTTTATTATATCAATGTGATGTATTGATATCTTGTGATTGAAATGTGGAAATGTTATGTTTCCTTTATGAATGTTTTATGTGATACGATTATGTTATGGTTTATGATATGTTTAAACCTTTTAATATATGGAATTCATTGGACATAATAAGTGACGGGGGAAGTAAATATTTTTTTGTAGTTTTTTTACTTTATGATGTAATGTAAGACTTATTAATATATCTAGTGTTTCCATGGCTACTAAACTAATTGGTCTTTCGAGACATGTTCATTTGTGATCATGCTAATGTTATGTAATAATGCACCGACTCTGGGTAACTGGGGTCAGGGAATTAAACATTCCACCTCAACAAGTTAAAAAAATAGAAAACCACATTTAGTCATATCCCTAAATGTAATATAGAATAACATAATCAATGGAACCAAACAATTATTATTGAGTACCAAATATAATAAAGGGCCATTATCACATGACCAAAAAGTTCGGCCTCCCTAACTCATTATAAGGTTAGTAGAGTGATAGTTATTGAGTAAAGGTATGCAGCTCCATCATCATCCATGAAGGATATTTACATCACGTCTAGTTGCTTTATCACCTCACTCAGTAGCAATAAAGAAGACATCCTGTTGAGTGTTTCTGCCACCACGTTCCCCTTTCCAGGTGTATATACTATCTCGATATCATTGTCCTAGAGGAACTCTAGCTAATTTCGATGTCTCAGATTTAGATCCTTTCAGGGAAAGATAATGATTAGACTCTTGTGGTCAGAGTAGACAATGAATAGATCACCCATAAGGTAGTGTCGCAATATCCTTTGTGTGAAGACTACTGCTACCAACCTTGTGTCACGAGTCACATAGTCCGACTCATGCGGTCTCAACTATAATGAACCATAAGAAATCACTACTTTCCCCTGCCTATATACACAACCAAGACTATTTTTTATGTGTCACATTACACCACGTAGTCAGTGCCATCCACTAGAAACCTCAAGATAAAAGCACTCATCAAGCACTCCCTCAGCTACTGAATGCTATAATGGAATCCTTATACCCATATGAATGGTTTTACCTTCTTTTTAAATGTCTTCATGGGTGATACCACTCTAGAGAAGTCAGTTATTACTATGATATTACCCAACTATCCCAAGGAAACTCCACACCTCAGCAATGCTCTTGGGTAGTTCCCAAGCATGAATTGCCTCAATCTTCACCAGATCAACCACAACTCCAGCCTCTATGATGACATGTCCCATGAAATGGACCTTTTATATCTAGAACTCACACTATGGGAGTGTTCTATAAATATGGTGCTCTCGGAGTGTGTATAGAACCATCCTCATGTGTTTCACGTGCTCCTCCCAGGATAATGAATATACTAAGATTTCATCAGTGAAGACCACAACAAATCTGCCTACATAATACTTCAAGATAATATTCTGGAGTCCAATGAACTCTTCTAGGGTGTTCTTCACACAAAACAACATCACTATATACTCATAGTGGTCGTAGAGAAATCTGAAATCCGTTTTCATGATATCCTCCTCTCATACTCAAAGCTGGTGATAGCTTTATCCATGGTATATCTTCGAGAACCATCTTTCTCCCTTGAACTGATCAAAGATGTCATCAATCATCGATATTGGATACTTGTTCTTCACAGGCACCTGGTTCAGGTTCCATAAGTCCACTCATAACCTCATGCTTTTTTCTTCCTTCTTGTAAGACTACACTGTGCCTGCCCATGGTGTAACACCAGGCCTTAAGACTCCCTTATTTTTCAAGTCCTCTATCTTTACCCTTAGCTCCCAGAGATCCTTAAGAGTCATAGTATATTCATATGTAGATATCAGTGGCATCTGAGGGTATATAGAAATTCATAAATGTATCTCTCTATGAGGAGGTATCCTTGGGATATCATCTAAAAATACTTCCTCGTACACGTCCATTTCCCTGAGACTGATGTTGGTTTCCGTCCTTCCCACTGCTGACATCCATTGCCTTAATCTCCTCATCCAAAGAGAAAATAAGCCCAAAGGTTCTCTGTAGGACCCTAACATATGTTGAGATGTATAGAATAATGGTTCTGGCTTGGATGTCTCTAAACACATCTCACATGGAGGTTCGAGACTCGAAAAAGTAGTCACATCATATTCATCGAGTTCATGTAAGGGTCAATATGCCTCGATGAATACTCACATATCTTTATTTCATCCAGTCAAACCTATAGAATCTTTTGGTAATGCACATCCCTTAGATTTTATAGAAAGTTCCACTTCTTGGAGAGAGGTTTGCAAGCTCTGTCTATGGAAAAGTAACCTCATCATAATATAAGGTAATATAAACCCAATCATCATCCTGTTGACCGACGTAGAAGGATCACTACTCGGAATACCATATGATCGAATGGTGCCATAACTAGACAGAAAACTTGATCAACACCACAAGCTAGTCCTTAGTCACATTTGAGTCAGGCTCGTCTTGGAACATGAGTGGTCTTTGTCTCTGAAACTCATACAAGTAAATGAGACTGCATGCGCGATCTACCAATAGTTTCGGTAGTAGTTGCTGACCAATGGGTGGAGGTAAAGTTGGGAGACCATCTGAAGGTGCATTCGTGAGAAAAGGTCCATGTACCGAAGCCTCATCATTATGTGGACTGTCCTTGTGGTCACACACGAGAATCATGGATTTCTATCTGCATAGTGCCATCTTCAATGAAATCAAGATGAATCACAATTAATATTATATACATGGAGAGTATGCTCCTACTCAGAAATATCATGAGATAACATTTCATGATGCATGCAAACTATATTTCAATCTACTTGGTCATCAAATATAATTCTTGGTCCTGGTGTACGTATACATCATCCACCACACCAACACTAGACTCCCTGGCCTGAAATCCAATCCGTAAACCAGTAAAACAATTTCCACAAAAAATATACATAATCTTAGTTTTTTGGTATATTCGACCTCCTCTGATACCACATTGTCATGACTCGTACCCCAGGGCCCATGTCACAACGACCCCAAACTGGTATTACAAAGGCCAGGGGTTAGCGACTCTCACTAAATAGGAATATACAAAAAGTGAATTAATTTATATTTAAACCTGTAGACATGCACATAGCTCAATGTTTTTAAAGTAAACATGAAGTAAACCACAACTGTCACTGATTAAACTATATAGAGTACATTACAAACAAAAAGTAAAAAAGTGGACAAAATAATCCCAAAACCACAATGAAAATTATAACTACCACAGTCCATCCACATGAGACCCCACCTGATGGGTAGGTGATGGGAAACTACATGTATTGATAGAAGTACATATGTCCATCCCATCCCACTGATAACTACCTCGTCTTAGACCATATTGTTCTCTATCGAAGAATATTTCTCTCTTGTCTCACTGAGAACCTCTAGGTTCCAGACCACCAATGTCTCGGTTGAAGGGTCCATCACCTGCACGGGACAAGACAAATGATGGTTGTTCCCATGTAGGGGTGTGTAACCCTACTCTTAGTAGGTTACCCAAAAAAGGAAATACGACAATTGAAAGTATACAAGACATACTATCATCTAACACTAGTATAATATAATGTATAGAATGAACGACTATCAGTCATAACACTAAACACCATGGACTGCTGATGATGTCATCCCTGACCAGTACCACGGGTCTTCTGGGTCACATATAGCCAATTCCCATGTAGGCCATCGTAGCTGGTCCACATAGGGATTCTTTTATTTAATTGACACAGGGGTTCTTGGAGAAGATATATACACAGTCGCTTGGACCTGATAAACATAGGGTCACTTGAGCTGATCCATAGAGGGTTGTGTGGAGATGATCCACACATGGAATCTTAGAGATGATCCACATAGGGTGTCTTTGAGTTGATCCGCACAAGTTCTCTTAGAGATGATCCACATCGAGTCTCAGCCCCCTCATCTTTAGTCTTCAAGTCTTAGCCAGCCGTAGGATTCCAGTATGTATCATGCATGATTACAGAAGAATCCACTTATCTAGTTATTAATAGTATATCAACTTCCATGAAATCAAACTTAGAGAAATCCAAATGAAATTTATCATAATGAGGGATCCAATTCCACAAACGTCTCATCAATCGGATGCACTATATGAATGATATTGTAATTTTAGTAATCATGGGATGGTTATGTATGGGCTCAGTCTTACTCGGCCAACTCAGCCCGGGGGTCCCACATGACCCGATCCAGGGTCCCGCCTGACCCGACCCGGTTCGGCTGACCCAACCCGACCTGGTTGGGTCGGGGTTAGTCCGGTCCAGCCTGGCCATTGGGCGAGGCCCATTGGGCCTTAAGGGACATAGCCTGGTTCGTCTGTGGGTCCAGAATATCAGGTTTACAAATGACCCAGTTCCATCTGGATCGATGTGAAATAGAGAGGCTGGTTGCTCCTAGCCTAGGTCGGTTGTTCTGAGCCCAGGTCTCCCAAGATCCTGACATTATCCTACCAGCCCCACCCACAAAATAGGGTATGTTTTTCTCGATCCTAGGCCACCCGACATACCGGTTTCCGACACCCAGTCCAGACCACACAACGGACCTGTCTCCTCCAGCCAGGATACTAGGTGGCATCCGATTCTTTTGTGTCATAGCCGGCTATATTGGCCATCCCATTTTAATGAACATTGTCTCCATTGGGCTGTGTTCCAGTGCGCTGCATTGTAGCCCATGTTGTGGAACACTTCCCTGACGCGACCAGATAGCCAGGTCCTTGTTCGCTAGACATAGGCCCACTGCTGGTGGCTTCTACTACACCATAGCGGCCCGAGCCTACCATTCCCTACATGAGGGATGTTCTGTAAACCACTAGGTCTGCTCTAGTGGTCCATATCATTGCACCATATGTACCTACGACCTCCATGGGGAACCATCTTCCCTACTACAGCCACAAAAATTCCTTACCTTAAATCTCGTATTATGTCCATAATGAAGACAGAAGAATGCACAAAGGTGGAGCGACTATGGACTTGTTCATGTCATCCCACGCCCTCCATGTTATGGGTTCTTTATAACATGGGGTAATAATATTACGATTCAATAAAAATTAATCCAAATGAAAACCCTCGAGAATTAGCACAATCCCACAGGAAAAGGAGATACGTTGATGTATCTATTTTTGGGATCATCCATGTTCATTTTTTTAGAATGAAAAATGGAGAAACTCTAAAAAGAAAAAGGATACCCCTACCTGGTATAGATTCATTGGTCAGGGAAGAGAAGCATCACATGCATTTGTTATCTGTTCTTGATCTTCCGACCATTTTGATAGATATCCTTCGATGGGTGGATGGAGAATGTGTTCAATGTCATTGGTGATTTTATCTCTTAATTCTCATTCATTGAGATGAATCTTTGTCTCTAGTGATTCACCAAATTTCTTTGTTTTAGAGAATTTATCTCCATTCATTAGAGAAATTATAACTATGATCCTTCAACTCATTAACTAATTAAAAATACAAGTGAAACAATGTTTCTTTTATGCTACGTTGTTGACTCATTACATTGTTTAATTTTTGAAATAACATATACGTTATGCATAAAATTAACGATTCATTATGTTGTTTTATTTATTGAATGAAATAGTCTGCTAGTCGCTACATCGTAGTGAAACAATTTAGGAATAAAATAATAATTTTATGTGTATTTTACTTTTCATAAAACGTCTGAAAATTAACATTTTACCTCGACCTATGCTGGTCGCGATTAGGTCCATTATTAGGTAATTTCTCAATTTTATACACATTGGTGACCTCATATTTTCAATCCTGGAACCCGTTTAGAAGTTTCCAAAATCGTACATGCGTGACAATTTAATTTTATTAACTAAAGTTCAAAAAATATATTTCACCCTAGACTTGCATTAGTCAAGGTTAAGATTCACCTTTGTGAATCACACCATCAAGAGTTCAACGGTACTCTCATATTTTCAATCAGAGTTACCATTCACGATTCATAAGGATTTGAAAATAAAATAATTGTTAATTTATTATTTTATTTACATCCAAAAGATAACCTCTACAGTTGGTCTGTGTCGCCTAACCTAAGACTATACCTTAAGAAAGAATACCCTGACGAGCTCAACTGTGGTCTCAGATATTCATTTTGAGTCACCATTCATGAATTATGACGAATTTTTAAATAATAATAATATTTAATTATATTATTTATGGTTATTACATTTATGGGTTTTCTAACTAGAGGCCTGCACTGACTAAAATTATGTCATAAATATGGAAAACATGCCATCCTGAACCCAACAATGCCCTAATATTTCTGATCTAGGCACCTATTTACGAGTTATTCAAATTTTTCAAGAAAACCGATCACACATGTATTTCTAAATCTTATCATTTTTTGACGAATCATTCCGAGCACTATACACCTCAGAATCGCACATCATCTCACTGCTTGGTCTTGACATAATACTATATAATTTTTAAACAATTACATGGAATTCATAGATTACATTCATTATCCACCATGGGTAGTAATATGGAAGAATATATTGGGAGCCTCATCAAAGAATGGAACACCGCATGTTCCTTTATTCCACAAAAAATGATGGGACAGATATAGAATTTACTTGTCTCCACCTACATAAAAATACCATTTAGTATAAATACCATAATATTAAAAATGAATAAATAATTTTACTACAGTGCTATGCCATGTTGTTTCATAGACTTCCCTTTTATAGCATGGAAATAACTTTGATAAAAGGTGGTCGATCTTGTATAGAATCGCCATGTCATAGAATATCTGGGGTACATTATTGTCATCCCTAATAAGGGATGCATTATGGTATGTCCCCTAGGTTGTGGGGAAAACACCCATGAATGGGAATGGATCCTAACTCATAGGGCCCCTAAACATTGTCATAACTATAAAAGTTTAGAATTTTGTCATTGAAATTCCTATTCTTATAATTATTTCATGTAGTATAAAATGGATAAATTATATAAAAAATCCAATAAAAATATTATTCCTAGAAATAACAAATGATATTTTTCTCAGCATACAAAACAATAAGAATGCAAAATATAACAGCGGTATAATAAATAAAATATAAGATAACAAGATTAAAAAATTTGTATCTTCTTAATCCACTAGAATGACCGCACTCATGAATAAAGATGTATAAATAGAACATAATATAAATTTTTAATGTGATAGTATATATATATATAATTTTACAGGAATGAATAAGTAAATAAATAAATAATTATATAAATAGTACTAACAAAAATTAAGGATTCTATACCATTAGAATAATAACTTGACCATTGGTGTAGTAATCTGACCGTTATGAATATTAATCTAGTAGTTACAATTGTAAACACACTTATGAAATTATAAATAATGTGTAGGCAACTTATAAAAGAAAATATGAATTATTTATATCATGGAATAAGTAAATAAATGTTTTCAAAATGATAAATTATTTGTTGGTATTTAGTGAATTGTAATTTTTTTTACAGTTTTACAATTAATAGAATGATTTAGAAGAAAAATCATTTTCATAAAATAGATTCATAATTTAATATATTTTTATTTTAATTATAAGATAGTTTTGTTATACAGTAATGAATTATTCAATGTGTCATAAAATCGATTTAAATATTAAATTGGTAATTTTTTAATAAATTATGACTTCAAATAAAAATTAAATTTATCAAATTTAGATATTTAATTTCATAAAATAGAGTTTATTATTTAGATCTATACATCGAAAATTTATTATATAGGTTTTTTGGGTTTTTCCAAAAATAATTCATATTTGAGTGAAAAGTGAAATTCAATAATTTTCGGTATTTAAAAAATACATGATCTTTGTGGCATGGAAGATGTAATAATGATGTATTCACCAAATATTTCATAATATCCTAAACCATTTAGTACATTTATTCCTATAAATAAACCCTTTTATTGTCTTGATCCAAAAAATAATCAAATTAATAAAATAATAAAAAATACCCCTCTTATCCCCCTATAAATTTTACACCTTATCCTCACACCTCCTAAGATGTTTACCTAGCCTAAATTATGTACAATTACATTACTAATCCTCTTAACCAAATCTAAGAGATGATGGGGTCAAAAAAATTACCAAACCTAAGTGTCATAAGTATGTTGTCAAGGAGACGTTATTCATTATGTAAAATCCTTCATATTTCTTTTTCTACATAATGATCACATTCCCTATAAAAACAACAATATAACACCAATATATTATATATAATGAAATTTTAGTTTTTTTTTGTAATATACATCATTAAATAACTTTTATTCCCCTTTAATGTTGAAAGATAAAACATCGCGTATGCTATATCGAATTAATGCCTTCATAGAAGATGATTTTTCATTTTCCATTATCGGCTTAAAAACAGATCGAAACCATTATCATGGTTTAAAATGATTTTAAAAATAATATTGTAACTATTTTAATGTTCTGAAACTAATAAATATACAAAATATTGAAAAATAAAACAAAATCTGTTCCTAATGATCTAAAAATACCAAAATAAACTAAAATTTTATCATTAACATTATATCAAATGAATCATCCCCATACCAAAAAGTTTATATATGAGACAATTTAATATTATGGAAGTATATTAATACCAATACATTCCACTTAGTCTGTTTTTCTTCCATTTTACATTTACAACATTTATTATACTCAAGGGAACCGATTATAAAACCAGGAAATAAACACTCCGAGAACAACATCATTAAAACTTTTGACTCATAGAAATAGATATAAATTAACATAATAAAATTATAATAAATAAAATATATTTTTAAAATATTTTTAAAAATATTATTGATCAATCTTATTTGATTAACTCATAATTTAAGTGCAATGGCAGAACACATTCAACCATTAGTTAGGGGATCTCTCCACCTTCAAATTTACCATTAAGTTACGCTCTCTCTCTTGTTACATCAATATATTTCATATTTTCTCTGATAAAAATAATTTAAATTCATTTAATATTTTATAAACCTTTATATCTTGTTTTTATTCATTCTTATTTGATGGGGTAATACATGTTATAAATGTTTCCCTTTCATATTTTCTCTCATTCAAAAAGTGTGATTAAGGGGGACATATTTTTTTCTTACCCATTGTTAAAGAAAAATTGATAAAATATTTTGATCCATCTATATTTTTCTAAATTCACTAATTTTATCATGAAAAACTATCTTGTTAAATTTATTATTTTATGAAATCGACTATCTATTTTCATCATTAATGAATCTTTATTATTTTTATATAAACCACAGTAATGTTTACCATTACTAAATTTTCATAAGCACTATTTTTCATGATTCATTATCACATCATATTTTTATATTATGAATTCTAAAAATATTTAATCCCTTATTTCATTTATACCATTATTATATTACCTATGTTTAAGAATTATGACATGATTACGGAACCCATTTCATTCAATGGATAACCCTTATGTTTATTCCTTATGTTTGGCTCTTCATGTCTCACACATATGCATGAAACATGTTCTGATGGGTGCACCTTTATAGCGGTTCAATGGATTGGGAACAGTTTAGTCTCATAAGACCTCTTGTAATGGACTAGGGAGTAAACTTAATCCATTATGAGACATTGACCACCATTTGATATAATATTCGTAGTTAGCCTTGACACATGTTTATGTCAAGTTATGTGTGGCTTTCCACATTCCAATGTTTCCATGATCATATGATTCCATGTTCTATTTTCTATGAGTACATATTTTTATTAATTTACCTTTTATTCTGATGCATTCTAACTCATTTATTAGGCATTATTCCCTTCTTTATTCCCTAAGTGGGATTTTTATTTCACCCCTTTTGTCTTTGTTTTCCATAGGTTATCCTATGTAGTTATAAGATATTAACGAGAGTTTGGATATCATTATAAAAATTAGTAAAGTGATATTATGTTCTTGTACCATGTTTTCAATAATATGTACTAAATATTCCATGCACACTAGAAATTATGATCCTTGTTTTGAATTTGATGGTTATTTAATCTTATGATCCTTTTAAAATATGTGTATAATTCCACGGTCTCTATAGTTGGTATCTGAGCTCAGAATAGCTATTTTTAGAATACAGGGATAGAAATTTTTTCTAATAACCGTAGGAATAACTGTATCACCCTACATAACATTGATTGGAACGTAGTGAATGATATGTTTGGATTAAATTTTCAATTATAAGCTATACATTCTATGTTCATATTATCCTTTTTATATTCTCATTAGATAAGTCCACACTTCTATTTTTACTATAGTATATTTGATGAAATTTCAAGGTAGAAATTTTATTATGGGAGAAGAATGTAATAACCATGAATTGTATTAATGAAATTTCCTTTCATATAATTATTTCATGTATAATAATGAACATACATCACATTGAGAACCAAATAAAAAAATTATTCTCATACTTAAATAATGATACTTTAGTTAGAAAAAAAATTAACAGTAATTACAAATATTATAGTAATAAAAAAAATATAAAATAAGATAGTAAGAATAAAAAAATTTGGATATACTCGACCCACTATAATAACCACACTGGTGAATAAATCTATACAAATAAAACCTAATATTCATTCTAGAGAATGTAGTATACATATAACCTTAGGAGAAAGTACAATTAAATTAATAAGGAATGGAAAATGTCGTATTTATTGAAATTAGGGAATCTATATCATTGGAATAGTAACTTAGCTATTTGAATAGTAATATGACAATTAGGTATATTAATCTGGCCCTTAAAATTGTAACATCACATTTGAAAGTAAAAATAAAATTTATGAATCTTAGATATAAAAATATGATATATTTATATCATCTAATATGTAAATAAATGGATTGAAATTGACAAATGAAGTGTTGGTATTTTTTGGGAAACATAAATGTTTATTTAAATTAATATAATTAATATAATGATTTAAAAAACATAGTTTCAAAAATAAGATTCATAAATTACTATTTTTTTCTTATAGTTATAATATAATTTTGTGAGACCCTAATTAATTTCTCAATGTTACATAAAATTGACCATAATATTAAAATTGTTATTTATTAAAAAATTAAATTTCTCATATATAAAAATTTACCTCCATAAAATGGAATCCATTTTTGAAAACTACACATAGATAAATGGTTATGGTGAATTTTTTTTGATTTCTTAAAAATAGATGAATATTTGTGAACAATGAAAGATAATTGTTTACAGTATTTTACAACAGCATGAATTTTTAGTCAAGGAATATGTATGGATGTGATAATAATGTAATGGATCAAAATACATGGAACCATTTACTATATATACTGATATTAATCAACACTATTTATATTCTTGATCCAAAATAATAAACAAATAAATAAAATAATCAAAATCACCCCTCTCCTCCCACAATAAATACCAACCCTCACAACTCCTTCTCCTCACACCTTCTATGTTTTTTATATTTTTTAAATTCCTTTGAATTCCCATCCCATGATTCTAGCTAGCTCTACGATATGTTGGAATCAGCCGAATACCATACCCAGGTGCCTTATATAGATTCTCAGCGAGATGCTATTCAAGAGGTAAAGTCATCATTATTTCTATTTTAAATTAATTCTCTCCTCTATCATATCCTCTTCTTACCTATCCAAAAATGAAATGATAACTATAGAATAATATATATTCTATTATTTTATTATGTTAGTATAATATATGTCATCAAATATCTTCTCTTCCCTTTTTATCATAAAAATGAAAACATCATCTCTGATATGTCTATTCACGACCTTCATGCATGATGATTTTTTATTTCCCATTATTTCCTCCAAGCCATGTAAAAATCAATATAATGGTCAAACCAGATTGAAAAATGTATATTATAACTTTTTTAATGTTTTATAACTAATATATATACACTGTATTCAATAGTAAAACAAAGCATGTTTGTGATGATCGAAAAGATGAAAAAATAAACTAATCATTTATCATTATAATTTTATGAAATTTATCATCCTCATATCAGAAAAAAAGATATATATGAATATTTATGTTTTTGATGTATATTAATACATATTAATTCCAATTCTATAGTTGTTGTTCAATATTATAAGAACTATCGTAGTTATACTCACGGTAAATTATTATAAAACCATGAAACAAATTCTACATGGACAACACAAGTAAACATTATTACTCATGTAAATGGTAATAAATGAACTTAATAAAACTCTAATAAATGAAATATATGTTTAAGAGAATCTTAATTAAATTAATAATTAAAATAATTTTATTAAATAGGAAAATAAGTTTAATTTCGGAACACATCCATACATAAGATAAATTCTCTCTCCGAACCTCCAAAATTACCATTGGGTTATGCTATTTATCTGTTTATATCAAGTTATTTGTTACTCCACCTTATATAATACTTATAAATTATATTAATATTATATATATATATAGTTTAATTAATTTATCTTTAATGGTGAAATACATGTTTTAAAAGGTTCTCATCTCATTTTCTCTCAATAAGAATTTTTGATTATAGAGAACTTCTCCATTTCATACACAACATCAATTATACACTATAAGACATTTTAATACACCAAGGTTTTTGAAAAATCACTAATTTTCTCATTAAAATATATCTTAACTCATTTTGTGTTTTATGTAATAAATTATTTCTTTAACATCATTATAGACTCTTTATTATTTCCCCTTAAACAGAACTAAAGTGGCCCATTTCTAAATATTCTTGAAAACTATTTTCCATAATTCATGGTTTTTTAGTATTTTCTCGAAATTATTTAATCCCTTCATTCATGTATACCATTATCATAAGGCCTTTGGTTATACCATATATCATGGTTATGAACCCCATTTATTTCCATAGGAATATTTTATATTTATTCCTTATGATTGATTTTTCATTAGAAACATATATCGATGAACATGTTATGATCGGTGTTCCCAAATAGCACTTTCATTCATTGTGTAATGTTTAGTCTCATGATATTTCTTTTAAAGGATTGGAGAGTAAACCTAATAGATTATGGTAATTCATCAACCATGTGATATAGTCTTAGAAGTTAACCTTGACTAATATTTATATCATGTTATATATTGATGCCACATTCCAATGTTTCCATGATCATTAAATTCCATGTTATATGTTTTGTATTTCCATATGTTTATTCATTTGACATTCATTTTATGATATCATGTTATTCCTTTTAAATCATTTGACATGATTAATTCCCATTTTCATTCCCTTACTAGGCTTTTTAGATCATCCATATTGTATTTGTATTCCCCAGGTTATCCTATGAAGTCATAAGATTTCAAAGGGTGTTAAGAGATCATTATATAAATTAATAATGATATTTTTTATTCTTGTTCAATGTTTTAATCTTTATTTACCTAATCATCCAAAAACACTAGACATTACAATCATTATATTGTATTTTATGATTAATTATTCATAAAATAAAGTAATAACATATTTAAAAAGATAGGGTCATTGTAATATTCCATTAGGGTGATGTCTCTGGGTACCAATCATTTGTTATCCCTCCATAGTGTATCACCCTTCTTGAATTTTTGTCTTTCCTCCATGGGTACAACCAAGGGGTATCTAGACCACTAAATTATTTCATATTCATCCCCAAGCCACCAAAATGTGGTTCTTGGTTTCCATGCTATGATGGATACCTTCATGAACCATTATGGAACAATCCTCACCACAATATTATGGCCTATTCAAGCATGGTCCTCTATATTCTTGATCTTTGTTTCTATATTTTGGGGGCTATCTAGAATTTTAATTTCATATAAAGGGCTACCATGAACTTTCTAAAATGATTTCCATTGCACCTGAACCACTATATAATCTTTATTCATTGACTGACAACATCACCTTGAGATTCTCTAATGCTCATATTCTTAATCTGAATCCCAAATTTTGAAATTATCCTTTCATGAAGAAAAAAATTATAAAATCATCTCAAATAAATGGATCATAAAATATTACGATTGTTATAATTATATTTATAGATACATTTCATGACCACTTTCCTTATATGAAACGTTATGAAGATCTACATACATAATTTTCATAATGTTTGGAGACATAAGAAAAATTCAATAATTAATTTCAAGTTCAAGGATCCATTTAGATATAAAGAGAAGAAAAATAATACTTGAATATTTGTTTCGGATAAATAGATACAAGATTTATAGAAGATGTTTGTGGGAGCACAATAGTTTTCTAAGAAAAATATAATTATATTATATGGGAAAAATACGGTTAGTCTAGTAGTTATTTTCAAATGATATAAAATATTTTCTCTAATACTAACATTATCAAGTAATATATATTATAAGGAAAAAAGATCTATATTGAATTATCTCTATATTATTTAAGATCAATTCATAGTATATATAATGGAAAGGTATTGAAAAATGTAATGTGAAACAATTCCCCAAAATTATTTCTAATTTGACATGGTAGTAAATTAATCCACGTAATGTGTGAAATCATAAGATGTGATCCTTAATATAAGTGAAATATATATTCTTATGGTTACATTGTTAATATATCTCACATGAAATGATATGTAAGGATGTTTGATATAAACTATATGTAAAACATAAAGCGTAAATATTAATAAAAGACCTTGAGAAATGAATATGATGAAAATAAAATTGTTCATAAGTACTTGAGAAAGAAAAGTTGTATGAGTCCTAGTATGTATTGAAATTTTTATAGTAGTAATCAAGGGGATAAAACCGTTATTCATTTATATCACTTTGATACAGTTTCATGGTTTTTATAATGTAAATTTAAATGGAAAATTATATTAATTCTAGTGGTTTCTATATCTATATAAACCGTTAACATTTATAATTCAGATGTAGCTTAAAAACATATATTTAGAAATGATATGTTCCCATTTTTAGAGTTTAACCGATTCAGTAATTTATAATAATTTTATAATTAATTTTATTCAATGCAATTATCTAATTTGTGAGAAATTAAAGAAAAAAATGATTAATACTAAGATATATCATCTCTTTTGGAATTTTCATAGAGAGACGATTTCATAGTAAATTGAACAGCCATAGGATCATGGTCAGATTAGTATGAAAAAATTACCTTATCAGGATCATGTTAATCATGTTATGTAAACCAGGTAAATACTTAGAAGTTGGCTCTAGTGGAAGTGGGAGTTTTTTTGTGTTAGTGATATATAACCAATAACATTATTATTTTCTATTACCAATGAATTCATGGAATTTATTATTTATAAATAACTTATCACATGATGTGTGTTATTACATGGTATATTAATGTGATAATGTATTTAGATTATCTCTCACATTCTCTAGTCATAACAGTTTCTCTTTATGATGATAACCTTTATGTCCTGTGATGATATTCTTAAAGGGACATTATATGGTTTGATGACATCATTCAACTAGTCAGTAATGATACATGACATCCGGGTGGTCATAAGATACTGAGACTTATATAATGAATTTATCTGTTGGTAGCCTCTAAGAGAGGATGTTATTAAGATTTACCACTCATAATAATTAAGCATTTTATATGTTTCAATAGATATTCTTATATGCAAAAGTGTGTATTGGTCCATAAAATTTTGATTATTATTAATGCATAAAATGATTCACATAATTTTATGTATTGATGATAACCATAATGACATATCATTAAGGCATTTTAGGATACAATTGGTGTGTCATGAGTGATAGAAAATTAATGAATAATTCAAGAAAATATTTTTCCCTTCCATTTTAATATATGTAGATATATCTAGAACATTGATTGAAATATAACTACCTAACAAATCCATTTCTTTTGTAGAATATCAAATAATTCATTTATGTAAATTAATAGAAATAAAAATAAATTATATATGTTTATGATAAAGAGTATAAAACCTTATTGATGAGATATTGAGATGAATGACTATATGAAACATTAAAGATTTATATAAAGTAATTATCATTGTGGTAATAAAAGCATTCTCTAGGGGTTCCATGACATGTATCTTGATAGTAATAATTTATTTTATGTTAGTTTATACTAATTAAACTTATAAAGTGGTCGAAATGGCTACAAACTATGTGTATCTTGAATCTCAATTAAATTCTATTTGAATTTAATAGTTTGAATAAATATTATCCACAGATTATGATTTAATAATTATTTAGGATGTGTTGATCTAATAAATTCAATCACTGGTTAATCAAAATGACATATATGTGAGTTTAATATTAAATAAATATTTAGTTATAAGGTACTAAAAATTAAACAAATATAAGTTATTTATTTATCTATTTTTTTTACATGGAAAAATTTTATTTTTTATTTCATGATACAACTATTAAATTAAACTTTAGTTATCCTATTGTTGAATTTAATATGTATTTACTTAATTTAATCAATAATAAAATTATTTTTATTTATTTAAATAAATAGTTATTATTTGAGGTTCAATAAATTTTGAGGAGGATTGACATGTTATCATAGGTGTCTAAAATAAATTATATTTAAATAAAATGTGTGCCTACTACATGTCAAGGAAATAATAATAATATTATTATTAATATCAATCGACAAGGGGTTCCCTAGGGAATATGATATTTACTAATGGCCTATATGAAATAAAAAAATTTATACGCTAAATATATAAACTGGATTATATCATTTGGAATTGTATAGATATTGTTGCACGAAATACATTTTCTCCCTAGAGAAGTCTCTCAAACCCTATAGGGATATTCATATGAATATAGAGTGATTGTATTCCTCCTCTCTCTCAATAGATGAAGAGAACACGATGGATTATTTCAAGTGGAACCTAAAAATTATAATGGTGATCAACATTGAACAATGCAAGTGGTTTAAATCCTGTATGCTATAACTCCTAGATACAAGGGATATTTTTTGAGATTCTTGAAGAATCATTATATTGGACTAAAGTGATTCAATCAATGATCCTTCATCCTAATGATTGTATGGATAGAGTGTTCAAACAATTGATCAATAAAAAATAATTCAATTAAAAGGTAATTGTTATCTATATAAATTAATTACAAATTATGTGTTTCAAATCTAGGGTTTTATTATGCTATGGTAATTATCATATAGTTATTAGGATTACTCAGAATTAATAGATGAAATAAATTATTGGGAATAAACTTGGATATATTCAATGTACCTTAGAATGATCATTTTCAGTGATCATGTGTTATTTAGGGTAACTTATTTTTTAATGGAGATCATTCAATTCAATGTCATTTTACATGGTGTAATATTCCATAATATTATTTTATTAATTAATACCTTATTAAAAGAAAAAAACCTTCATGAAAAAGAAATGGAAAATGTCTCATGGTACGTATCTTTGTCCCAATACCATTTAGAGGAATTTATGAACTCAATTATAAAATCTAAAAACTATATATAATATAATCCTCTTTACATGGAATAATATAATACTCAATTTGATCAATCATTATGTTAATCCAATACTTCAACTATAGTGAAAAGGGTGATTGGCATGATGGATTATATAAATAAGCATAATGTGAATTTTGAATGCAAAATGACTAATATTGAAACAAAAATGAGGTATCTTGTCCAATTATCCACCTCTCTACAACATGGAATTCCATTTCCGAATAATATATATGTGTAATGTATAATATATATTACATGTGTTCAATATTTCTCTCTCTATTCTAAAAATTATTCTTCTTTGTTTACTCCTAATAATAGCACCATTGATAAATCCTCCCCAACACAACATGATTCTTAAATTTTGATTCCATTTTGGTAATATTAATGACATTTCCTCAATTATAACAACTATAATGATCCAATGAACAATGTGATGTCACATCCCTTTCTTATAAGTATATATCCAATATCCTCTAATATGAAAATGTCTTCCTTAAATTTATATTATCTTATAACATTATAGTATGAGAATAAATTTGGGGCTGAGGATAAAATTTAATTACAACCGATAATTAAAATGATAAAATCATAATTGACACAATATTCCATTCATTTACATATACTAGTGGATATTGGATCGTAATATAGAGGTATATGTAGATTAAATGGCACAATAAAACAGGGTATGAATTGTAGATTTTAAAACTATGAATTTAAACACTTAAATAATGACATAGTTTAAGATATCTTAAACTAATACAATTTACAACCAATATAATTGATCATACAAGACGCGGTTCTGATGGATAAGATGTGATGTAATACTATAAGTAATTTAAAACAATTTTATTTGAAATTAATACAATGTTCAAGGTAATAAAAATGTAAATTATTCTACCATACAACGTATAGAATCGACTAATACAATATGTAATGAATGAATTGATATTGAAACAATTACAATTTAAATGAATATGAAAAGAAAGAGGAATCAATACAATTCTCTTTCTAATATAAATAGTAATGCAAATGTAACGTATTAAAATTCATTAATAAAAAAGAGTAGGGTATCCTTTCACCTAGGATAAAGGTCTCTCTTTCCACCACCTTGGTAATCCATTGACACAATGATCGGTATAACTGTCTTCCTATCCCTGGAATCCCTTGATTAATATGGTAATCAGAACCTCTGTCTTTCATGTAATTTAATGACCTAAATACGATGACCGGAAGCGCGTTTTTCTATCCCCAAAATCCCTCGATCTTTACCAAAATGATCAGTCACACAAAGTAGAAACAAAGCACTTGAAGAAATACAGGAACAATGAACATGTTGTTCACATCTTCTATCTCAAAGGATTTTGCACGAAGAAAGAGAGAACTCACGTCATCTCTCTCTATAACTTGAGAGCATTTTTTTTATGTATTATGGTTTGAAAAACCTTCTTTTTATAGGATTCAGGTTCTAACATTCATATTTTTTCCAACGATCATATTTCTTCGAAAAACAAGGAGGGACTTGGACAGCTGACATTCCAATGGTAAAAAAAAGAATACACTATATCGTTTTGATTGGTCAATAACTAAATCAATGACATGATTTTAGTTATAAAGTAATAAGTACAAAAATATAAAACAATTAGCATGAGATACATTCACTCAATATTGATGTCATGATAAGAGTGTAATGCATTTCATAAGTGAAATACGTAACTTGTTTTGTAGTATTATCATGATAACAATGCATATCGATTACAAATTATAACCTGGTTACGATTCTTAACGTGGTTATGATGCACAATTTTAATTCTAGTTATGATGCTTGGAAACAAAACATAATAGGTGTATAATGCATAACCTAGTGATGATGCCTAACCTAGTTACAATACGGTGATTATAATACACACTTATGAATCAATACTTAACCTGGTTACGATGTAAAAATACTATGTGGTACTGAACCTGGTTACGATTTAAAAATACGATGTGGTACTAAACCTGATTACAATATATGATACATGAGATTTCGATACAATACATATCTTTATTTTTATACATGATTATGATTTTGTACATAATCTACGTACAATTTCTGATTAAAATGCAATACTCGGTCAGGTTAGGATTCCTGACTACGATGTAATGCATAATACGGTTATGATTTTGAAAGAGTATATAAAACAATGTGTATGAACAACAAACACGACTATCATAAGGATACATCAATCATGAAAAACTAGTTAAGTTATTATGATTATAAAAACAATATACATGATAAACAATATAACTGGTTACAATATGTGTGATTAGTGATTTCCAAAACAAATGACTCATGGAAAAGTTGAATCACATTTTCAATCAACAATGCAAATCATTTCAAATTCCCTAGAATGGAATATTTCTAAAGAAAATTATGATTTAGAAAAAATTTCAATATTGTTAGTATAAAAAATATATTAGGGGTATAGAAATAATTTAGTAATGGTGGCAGAGGATACTCATAACATTTCACAAAAACTAGAATAATGATATTCCTAATATGTTTATTAAATCATGGTGAAACAAATTCCAATTGTGATATATGATGTTCTGAATATTTGAAAACCCATGGTAGAAGATACAATTACATATAAATGAACCAAATCATTCAAAAAAGAAATAAAATTGGTAAATTTTATTTTTTAGAAGTAAATATATCATTAGATACTTCATTCGAGATGGTGATACCTGATTCATCCAAGGAACTCATGTAATTTATTATAAGTATAAAAAACATGAATATAGTATCCTTGTGGAATAATGTTATCCAAGAGATATCCACTTTTTTTAGGGATCATCATAACTCAAATACAAAAAACCAAGAACTCTATTCAATTTCCACACTTGTACCACATTCCCACTAAATATTGTACTTTGATTCTAAGGTGATATAATGGATAATCAAATTATTGACGATGTTTCTGTGATCATAAAAGGATCACAGGATTTATCCCTAAACATATATCAATTCTCTTTGGCCTTCCCTTTCATTTAATTCTTTAGAAAAAGATTGAAATTTTGAGAGGAAATTAAATTATAAAAAATGGATTCACCCTATATTCAAGGCTTAAAATTAATCATATTGAGTAGGATTTATCATTCCCAAATTTCCCAAAATCTATTAGATAATTCTATCCTCTTAAACCGGACCAAAAAAAACAAAAAAAAATGAGTAACATGATGTATATCACATATATTTCCCTACAAAATTTCATAATTATTAAATTTCATGTGATTATACACAATATATTAACTCCACTGATTCGTCTAGTAACTATTTAATGAACATAGTACACATAATGTCCTTTTAAAAATAATAATTTTTCATATTAAATTTTATAATTAATCAACATTCAAATGAACTGAAAAATAAATTCAATTCCCATTATTCTAAACTAGAATAATATAATTGAATTAATTTACTTATGATAATTCGTATGGATGTTTACTAGGCCTACTTGGGGCTTCCACTTCATCATACACTAAAATTCCTCTAAAATGGTGGAAATAGTGGACTAACATTGTCTGTGAACCTACAGTCTACTATCTTGATGGTGATTAGTCTTAATTGCTGACCAAGATCCATGTCTAACAACCCAGCATTACCCCTAAATAGATAAGGATATTTCATATATATGAGGATGTGTGAATAATGATTACTATGTAATATAGTTCATTTATATTAATTTCTCATCAATAATAATCGATACTATTTATCATCGTCATATGTCTTTGAATTTTCTTTCATTGACTCTATAAAATGAAATCATTTATAAAATACTATTTTCAGGGACATTTTTAGAAAATTACATTTTAATCAAAGGTTCTGAGATATTATCTTTTTATTTGGTAAGTGAAAATTTATTTCATAACCTATTAAATTAATTTTATATTATGTATGATGCAACCAATATATATTACTACTATGTGAGCATATTCCATTAACGTTTTTTCAATACATAAACATATATAATTAATGATATACTTTACTAATAATAAAATTTATAAGGACTAATACAAATGTACACAGATAGAAATATCTATTGATTCATATAACATGTATAATTCATATTAGAAGGACTATTATCATAAACTAGTCTCTCATATATTACCATGTGTGAACATCACAAGAAGAACTCTCAATATTATAGGATCCCCCTATGTATTATAGTCAAACATCATATCTATCTCATAAAATAGATTTCATATAACCAAAGAACATATGTCTAATATTGTCATCATAACACTTCAATGTTCTCATTATAGTGGAGAAATACTATAACATTTTAATGTCACAAATAGACTTATGAAATTATCACATTAATTAAAAAGAAATGGGATGTCATCATATAAAAATATATTTATTAATATCCATGTCTTTATATATTTTGGTAATAAAAAGCAAAAAATAAATTATTTATAGGGACCCAAATCCCACACCTATAATAATAGATTCACGTACTGAAATACATTTAATGGTCCTATAACTTCACTTGAAACATCCACAAAAGTTATAAATGATGTTGGGATAATTCAAAGTTGTTTTAGAACATGAATTAAGTATAAAAAAAGTCAATTTACTAGTGATGGTTGTCTTTGATGAATAAATTAGATTAAATTATGAACCCAAAGATGTAATAGATAAAATTTGACCACTTAGGAGGTTTGGAAATGATGTTTCTTCTCATGAACATATTCAAAGATATAATATTCTCAATTTTACTAATTAATTCCTCTTCCACAATTTACATTATTTGGTGAGTTTTACATTATATGAAGTTTATCCACCTCCTTTTAAATTAGGTTATTTTTATATCATTCCTTAAATAATGTTCAATAATGTGTTTTTATTTAGCTAATACATTTTTTGTATAATTATTACATTCACATTGATATATAAAACACTCTTATCGATAATAAATAAGAAATGTAGGATATATATTTTTTCAATCCAGGTAGATTTTTATCATTATATACACGAAGAATAAGTAATATTATCACTCAGTGCGAGGAAACACATCATTAGTTTCTTTTTTTCAATTGATTTTATTATGTAATTAAATAGACATGTATTCTTTTGTAAATTATTCTTCTAGATGTGCAGTTTATTTTCATCCATCATAAATATTTTAATTATCCACATTATTATCTTATTTTGGTGCTAAATTTTTTATTCTATGTGGGTATATTCTTTTTAAATGTGTAACTTACATAGTACATCATTTTTAGATCTTCATAAAATAAAAATATCATTTTAATTTCTCTTTGAAATTACATAAGGAATCATCACATTTATATATTTTTTTTGTTTTTACTTCTAAAAATCCATTTTATTAATGTAAAAAAATAAAAAAATGAAATCTTATAAAAAATGGTTGAAATAATATTCATCACTAATCCCACAAATAAATAGATATTATTTTTTTGGGACATAATTAGGGACATACCACTTTTTTAGATGTATCTGTTTGAGAACAATATTATCTGTTTGAATTAACTGAAATTATTATAGTTAGGATTATATATTATTATTAGTATTATTCAATGTTTCTCTAAATAATTTTCTATTTAATACTTATTATTTATAACAATATTTTTAATCATGATAGTTTTTATTAAACAACATATTTCTATAACGAGGATCACATTTACCATTTTTGTATTTTTTATTTTACTTTTTCATTATATAATCACAAATCAAGGTATGTATTCTAGATCTTTTCGTGTTTCTATACTAAAAATATTTGAATTTGGAAAATAAAATTTAATTTAATGTGGAATTTTATTTTATTTTTGGTCATGATGACCCACTATTCTACCCTAACATTTATTCCATTTTATAACCAAAAAAATAATAAAAATGAATGTTTATGAGTTTTTCAAAACTCGTATCCATTCCTACCCATATCATTGATATTTTAATTTTTATTCTCAGTCTAATTCTATGGGGGATTCATTAATGTAATGGGTTGTTTAAGGGAATATTATTTAATTGATATGCATAGATAAGAACTATCTCATCATATTATAAATTTTTATTTCCCTGATAACTCTATTGAGTTCACTTAAATATTTATATTTATATTTATAATTTAAATTTTTATTTCAAAAATGTTTACATTTATGGTTATTATTTGGTAACCCTTATTCTTAACATTCAATGGTATGGTTTTTAAAATTATGTTTTCTTTTTATGATTAAGTGGGGTTGGTAATGGTGAAGTGAGAAAATCTTTCTTATTAACTATAATAAAATTAAATAACATCGATGAATCCCAACAAATCAATAATAAAAATTAATACAAAGGCTCTTAGTATGATATTGAATAATCTAGATATGTAGAAAACCTCAATCATTGTGAAACTTGATCCCCATATTCCTTATTACCTTAACAACATTACATTCATAAACCATACCAGAAAAACTCCTCCATTGGTTTCCACTGAGAACCACGTCCCTCACAATAATCATTTAAGATAACCCAAAAAAAATTCAAATAAGGAAACAATAATATATGATAATATCTCCCATGGGTGGGAAAAACAATATAGCCTAAGAAAGATATAATAGATAGAACTTCAATCTTGGTAAATTTTGAAATGATATTAAAATAACCATTGGCACCTGTAACTTCACTTCTATATCCTAGCCCAAAAAAACATTATGTATTGAAATCCATAATTGAAACTACCAATCTTTTATCCCCATTCTGTAATACCCCAAGCCTCCACGGTACGATTCTCTTTCAATAATGCAATAGCTTGCATTGTACACAAGTTCGAGATTCTAAAACACCGCGACCAATCAAAGTAGCTGTTATGAATAGTAATACCTACTTTTTGGAATTATATAAATTTTATATTTCAAAATGGACTTCATTTTTGGATTCAGAATATCGAAATTAGCCTATGTTGAATTTTTGGTATTTTTTTGAGAACATCAAATTTTCGATGAATAATGAAAAATACTTAAAAACAACATTTTTAATCAAAATAATTTATAGTAATAAATAATACTATTCAGTTGTTTTAAAGTATAATAAGAATATAAATTTATCATTTTATCCAACGGTGGTCATTATAATTAATTTCACTTTGAAATTGGACATAAACAATAGTCAATCTTTTTATTGATATTGTTTCTTAAAAAACACGTTATTTGTTTTGACAGCAGGAATAATTTTTAAATTAATTAATACAATTTATGTGTTTTTAATATGGTAAAATGGATTCCATATTTTTAATCAGAGGGTATAAATTATGTAATTAAGATACTTTTGTTTTTTTTTGACATTATGAATAGTTATGACGGTAATTGTCTTTAATTATCGTGATTAATTAGTAATCGGGTAGTTAAGGGTAATAAAATATTATCATAATAATACCAAATTCCCCCAAAATGTGTCCTAAGGATACTGGTTGTGTCATGGAAGACCATGGTATGATTTTTCCCAACCTTTAGGACCCCATGGAATCACTTTTGGGTGATAATGATATTTTATTTTATTATTATTTTTAAATGGAAAGTATAACCAAAGTATGTATCACCAAAGTAAAAAAATTATTTTTTCCTGTGTAAATAATATCTTAGACTATAAACAGTCATTTTAATTCTAAAGAAATTTCCTACATCATGGTAATTTTTTTAAAATTTTTAGACATTAAATAAATTAAATTTTTTATGACACCATGATGATGCAGCGATTACCTCATTAATTAACGATTTAAATAAAATGAAAATATAATGTAAAATCTACGACTAAAACTTCTCAAAAACCTATTGTATGATTATATTTAAAACCCTTATCACCTCATCCACGTAATATATAATTGTGGGACCTTTGAAATGTAACATCCCAAGTAAGTAATAAATAATAGATATTTTATCTATGTCTATTAATGATTAAGATAGTGTTTTAGAGGCTTAAAATGAAAATAAGTACAATCTTATGCATGGAATACACTAATATTCTTAAAAGATTATTTTAGTGCCTTTTGATGGCAAACCCTTTTTAAATCTATCTTTTGACAATTTTATAAGCTATGATTGTCAAAATAAAATTATTATTTATGATTGGTACATCAAAATTTACATTGTGTGAATTTTTGGTATTTTTCCGATAAGGTTCATTTTTTAATGAACAGTGAAAATGTTGTATTTTAATTCTAAACATCTTTTTAATATATTTTATTTATATGATTAGATTATATTTTTAATTGGTTTTAAAGAGAAATTAGAATATATTTTTACCATTTTATCCAATGATGGTCATTGGAATCAATTTCACTTTGAAATTGGACTTAAACTGGTATCAATCTTTTGATACTTATTGTTTCATAAAAACACGCTATTTGTCATGATAACGGGAATTAATTATTAAATTAATTAATTTGAATTATATGTTTTGAATTTTGTAAAATTGACTTCATTTTTGAATTCGGAATATCAAATATATCTTAGGGTGAATTTTTGGTAATTTTCTGAAAAACTTCAATTTTTGATAATTAGTGAAATCACTAAGTGGTAGTTAAAGAAACTGACTTTTCGTTTAAATGAAATTTTTCCACCTTTGTGTTTTGAATTTCAAAAATCCGACATAAATGGTTGTCATTAAGAAGTAAAATGTGGTTCAATGAGATTAAAATAATTTTTTGGTGAATAGTAACTTATTAAGTTTTTAATCGCGATTAGTGGTAATTAGTGTAGTTTAAGGTACAAATAATGCTTTAATAATATAAAATGACCTAGACACATGTCCTAACCTTATTGGATGTGTCATGGCCGACCGTGAAAAGACATGGGTCAAATTGTGGATCCCATGGAGCCACTTTGGTTGGGAAATGACATAAATAACTTTTTATTTAATATTAATGTAAAAATGACACAAACATAATATGTTTTACGAAAACAATTTTTACATGGGGTTATAAAGATCAGATTTTTGATTATAAATAGTAATTGGAAAGTTAAAAAGATTTTATACATCATATCATTTTTTTATAATTTTTAGACTTTAAATAAATTAATTTAATTATGACATCATGATGATGCAACGATGACCTCATTAATGAACAGTTTATATAAAATGAAACGATAATATAAAATCTAAGACCTACACTTGTCCAAAAACTATTGGATGGGAATATTTATAAGCCTTATCATCTTATCTTCAAAATATATCAATGTGGGACCTTAGAAATTCGAAACACTTTTGAAAATAAAATAATAGTTTCATGATTTCCAAAAGTGCCCCTCCTCCCCTCTTATAAAAGGACCCCACCTCTACCTCATTTCACACACTCCTCAAGCATTTGGATTGGACATCTCCTGCACATTTACACTCTACACATAACTCTCATCATCCTATAGGATTCCCTTTGAGCATAATCTTTTCAAAGGAATCATTTAGGCTAAAATCAAAAGGAGTTACACTTTTAAAGGTAATTAATTCTCTCATTTTCATTTGTTTTATTTTGCTTCTCCAACCCCCTAAAATCTTTTTATTTACTTCTTTTGTAACAACACCAGTATCTTCAATATACTAGGATGTTGTTATATGATTTTTTCGATCTACACTCTCACAAAACTACATCAAATGGTTAAAGAACATACAGTTTCCGTGTATGGCGAAATTCTGCCTCCCGAAACGATGATTGTTCAATACTCATTTAACACCTTCAAAGGTGGCCATTTTGATGTCACTATTTTTATATATGATATATAATATGTTTATTCTTTCCTTAATCTTCTGTATTTTTCATTTATGGCATACCATTATTGTTTCCATTATGGGTAAACACGATATCTTCATTTTAGGAAGTGCGGACTACCGCCCCTGAAAGTGATTTGATTCGTTAATACCATATGTGGGATGTGTAAAGGATAATGTTAATGATATTGTATCTGTTATTATACTGGAATTATAATATACTATTATATCATTATGATTCCATTCCAGAAAATACGAAATAGAAATGAAAGTAGCGTTCACGCGTACGTACGGCTTACCGTCTCCATGAACGGTGCATTTCATTTCATACCTCTAAATGTGATGTAATATTATAAATACATGTATATGATGAATATATATGATATATATGTTATCCAAATCATTAATATCAATCTGGATATAACGAACCTTTGACCAAATTAACAACATGTAAGTGTAAGAAGTCTATTTTTGACTTAAGAACCAAATACCGACAAAATGAACATTATTAACTTAAATGATTACATTATGTTCATAAAATGGTATAAAAGGAATAATGAACTAGAAAAGGGTTCTTAAGCAAGTAGATATTAACTCAACTTTATTATTCAGGAGATTAAAGAACGGTCGGGTCAAGTCGGATACGAGGTATGGGACTTCGTCTCAATCTCCTTTCCTTGAGGCATATTTTATACACAACCATAATTTATACGGTGTATAAACCCCTTTGACTTTTACGCTTATTCAAAAGGAATCTTTTTTATACGAATAATTTTAGAAAACGACAAAATGGAATGTTCTTCTTGTCGTACGTATGCAGCGACAACGACTTTTCCGCCGCCATAACCATTATTTGAGTTTCGGCTTCCTCTACAAGCCATACCCTTTTTTTAAATTAAAAATAAATACCATGTTTTACTTTGGTATTGAAAATGGTTTTTATAATGTTTTTATATCAATCTGTTGTATTGATATCTTGTGATTGAATTATGGAAATGTTATGTTTCCTTTATGCATGTTTTATGTGATATGATTATGTTGAGGTTCTTGGGCATTATTATGAAGACAGGTGGTTCTGTGATAAACTAAGGGTGGGTGAGCCCGATATAGCTCTCCAATATATTGGGTAACACGAAGGAGTGAAACGTTAAGGTTTCTCTAAAGAGATTTTAGGGAATATATTGTGATGGGTATTCCAAACGTAACCAAGAGGGTTACTCCCTACGTAAGAATGTTATGAATGCCTCAAGTTACCTTTCTATGTTATGATTTCTATGATTTATTCATGATTTGATGAGGTATGTTAAAGTGCTTATGTTTTATGGGTAAAGTATGATCTCATCCTTATGTGTATATGTACCCATGTTTCCTTTCCATATTTTTATATCCCTTACTGAGCTTTTTATGCTCATCCCAAGTTTTTTGAAATGTTTTTCACAGGTCAAGGGAAAGGTACATGATATGATGATAGTGTCAAGGAAGTGTCAAGAAAGATTCCATGTTTATTTTAAATATGTTTCCATTGATGGGAATGAATAATACTATCTTTATGTAACCACTTAGTTTATATGTGGAATGTAATGAAAGTTTTATGATCTAATTCTCTAAAACTCAATACCCGAAAATATCCTCAATGTGTAATCTTGTAATAACTCAAGATTAAGTAAGGTTTAATGCCGGTGCCTTATAGTTGGTATCAGAGGTTGGTTTAGATAACTTTAGGAGCAAGAATTATATTAATTGATTATCCAAAATATTTTTTTTTGAAATGATATAGCATTTGAAGATTACCATGTTGCTTCATCTAAGACATGTTTGTTCAGAATGGTTTTCTGCAGAGGAAATAGGGAAGCAGTGCTAGGAAGGCATACAGAAGGAAATAACCTTCCGAAACAGCATCCTGAGATGGTCGGAATTGGAACTGAACAGTTTGTTGCAGTAATGGCGCAGTTGACTCAAGCGATAAATGGTAGTGGTATCCATGCACGAGATCAGCCAGATCAACTGTAGAGGAACATGTCAGTGGTGGAACATTTCATGAGGCAACATCCCCCATCATTCAGAGGATCATCTGACCCTGTGTTAGCTGAACGGTGGATTAAAGCACTAGAGAAGATTTTCGATGTCATGGGGTGTTCAGATAATCAAAAGGTTAGTCTTGATATTTACCGTTTGGAAGGTGAGGCAGATCAGTGGTGGTCTATGGTTAAAAATATCAGGGATGCCGATGAGATTTATGCTCTCGACTAGGACGAATTCAAAGGTATGTTTCTTGAAAAGTATTTTACTAAGGTTGTTCGACGTAGGATGGAGAAACAATTCTTGGAATTGAGGCAAGAGGAAGACTCCGTGGCTACCTATGAAGAAAGGTTCACTCGATTGGAAAGGTATGCTCCAAATTTTATCCGAGACCTTGATAGTAAAATCAATCGTTTTTACTCAGGATTAAAGCCAAAATATCGAAGGGAATTAGCTTCTCGTGAGTTTAAAAGTTATGAAAAGCTTGTTCGATGTGCTGAGAAGGTGGAAATTGAGTTTGCCGATGATCAAGTGTTCTATAACAACCAACAGAAGAAGAGACCGAGGTGGCAGGAGAAAGGTAATAATTCTTCAAAAAAGTCTGATGGTAAGAAAGATAAGTTTCCAGTTTGTGATAAATGTGGCAAAAGGCATGATGGGGAATGTCTTATGAATTTTGGAAAGTGCTACCAATGTGGTAAGATGGGACATAAGGCTCGTGATTGCTCTAAAAAGGATCAAGGTGAAGGTAAGACCAAATTTGATTTACAGTTAGTGAAATGTTATAAGTGCAATGAGATGGGTCACTATGAAAATGAGTGTCCGACAAAGAGCTTGAGTGATGGGAAGCAGTTAGACTACAAGCAGAAAGGGGTGGTGAAATCCTTTGCAACTACTTAAGCAGATGTTGGGCCATCAAATGAAGTTGTATCAGGTACTTTGTTTGTTTTTTCAGATTATGCCAGTGTGTTGTTTGATTCGGGGTCTACACATTCTTTCTTCTCTGAAACCTTTTCTAGTAAAATGGGAATACCATCTCAATAAATGACTCCTGAACTTGTGGTAAAAACACCTGGGGGAAATGTTGAGGCAAAAAGGATTTATAAGAATCTTCCTATCCTTATATGTGGAAAGAACCTACTTGAAAACCTTATTATTCAACCTCTAGTAGAGTTTGATGTTATCCTGGGTATGGATTGGCTCTCGATTTACCATGTTAAGATTGACTGTAGAGCTAAAGAAGTTTCTTTTCAGAAAGACTTTCAGTTTGTGTACAAGAATGAACCCTTACTGTTGATAACTTATCAAGAGGCCGAGAAACTTGTTAAAGATGGAAATGAATGTTACCTTGCACACATTGTTGAAAACAAGGGAACTGTTCAGATTAATGATGTGCCAGTGGTAAATGAGTATCCTGATGTTTTTCCTAATGAGTTTCCTGGAATAATACCAGATTGGGAAGTTGAATTTACTATTGACTTAGTTCCTGATGCTAAGCCAATTTCAAAACCCCCTTATCGAATGGCTCAAATTGAACTTTTAGAGTTGAAGGAGCTATTTCAAGATTTATTAGAGAAAGGTTTCATTCGACCTAGCACATCACCATGGGGTGCTCATGTTTTATTTTTTAAAAATAAAGATGGTTCTATGAGAATTTGCATTGATTATAGGGCCTTTAATAATATTACTGTTAAGAAAAAATATCCTTTGCCTCATATCGATGATTTGTCTGATCAGCTCCAGGGAGCTCAGTTTTTTTCAAAGATTGACTTGAGATCGGGGTATCTTTAGCTGAAGGTAAAGGAGGCAGATATTCCGAAGACCGCGTTCCGTAGAAGATATGGCCGCTATGAATTTGTAGTAATTAATTTTGGGCTAACCAATGCACCTACTGTATTCATGGACTTAATGAATATAATTTTCCATGAGTTCTTGGATATGTTTGTGGTGGTTTTCATTGATGATGTTTTGGTGTTTTCTAAAAGTAAAGAGGAGCATGAAAGTCATTTAAGGGTTGTTTTGAAAACCTTAAAAGAAAATAAACTATAAAGAAAATTCAGCAAGTGTGAGTTTTGGTGGCAACAAATTTCTTTCCTTGGTCATATTGTTTCTAAAGATGGAATAACTGTTAATCCTGCAAAAACAAAAGTTGTGGAAGAATGGCCAAGACCCACAAATGTAACTGAGATTCGTAGTTTTCTTGGTTTGGAAGGCTATTACCGAAGGATTGTTAGAAATTTTTCACAGTTATCTAGTCCAATGACTAAGCTAACTCGGAAGGGTGTTAAGTTTATCTGGACAAAAGAATGTGATGATTGTTTTCAAGAATTAAAAAGAAGATTGGTGAATGCTCCAGTTTTGGCACTACCTTCCAGGAATGGTGAGTTTGTTATCTACAGTGATGCTTCATTGAAAGGACTTGGTTGCGTCCTAATGCAGAATGATCAGGTAATTGCTTATGCTTCACGAAAATTGAAAACACATGAGGTAAATTACCCAACACATGATTTGGAATTAGCTGCTGTTGTTTTTTCATTGAAAATTTGGAGGCATCATTTGTATGGAGTAAAGTGTGAAATATATACTGATCACAAAAGTTTAAAGTATATATTCACTCAGAAAGAGTTAAACATGAGACAGAGGAGATGGCTGGAATTCATCAAGGATTATGATTGTACAATTCATTACGATCCGGGAAAATCAAATAAAGTGGCTGATGCTTTGAGTTGAAAAAATAATGCTTCACTAGCAATGTTGCATTTGGAACATGATCCTTTGGTTAAGGATTTGATGAAATTTGGCATAGAAGTTGTTGGTGCAGGAAGTTTTTCTATTTTGTTTCAGGTATCAGTGAGATCATCTCTATCAGATAGAATCAAGCAAGCACAGAAGCAAGACAGTGAGTTGCAGAAAAAGGTAGAGCTGGTTCAGAAAGGTATGTTGCCTAAATTCAATATTGATAATGATTGTGTTTTGAGATTTGGGGAGAGATTGTGTGTACCTTGTGATTCACATTTGAAGAGAGAGTTGTTATGTGAAGCTCATAGTTCTACGTTTTCAGTTCATCCTGGCAGTACTAAGATGTATAGACATCTGCTGGAGTATTACTGGTGGGATGGAATGAAAAGAGATATTGCTGATTTTACTGTGAAGTGTTTGACATGTCAACAAGTTAAAGCAGAGCGGCAGTTACCGAAAGGGATGCTTCAGCCTTTACCAGTGCCAGAGTGGAAATGGGAAAATATATCCATGGACTTTGTTGTGGGATTTCCGAAGACATCTCGAGGTAATAATGCAATATGGGTTATTGTTGATCGCTTGACTAAATCTGCTCATTTCCTTGCTATAAGAGATACTTTTTCCCTAGATCAACTTTCCCATTTGTATCTTAAAGAGATAGTCAGGTAACAAGGAGTTCCCCTCTCCATTGTATCTGATCGTGATCCCAGGTTCACTTCTAACTTTTGGAAAGGCCTTCAGAAGTCGTTGGGTACTGAATTAAATTTTAGTACATCTTTTCATCCTCAATAAGATGGGCAGTCAGAATGAACAATTCAAACATTGGAGGATATGCTACGAGCTTGTTCTATGGATTATCAGGGAAGTTGGGACCAACATCTTTCTTTGGTTGAATTTTCATATAATAACAGTTTTCATTCCAGTATACAGATGGCACCATTTGAGGCGTTATATCGGAAGCGGTGTCGAACTCCAGATTTCTGGGATGAAGTGGGTGAAAGGAAGTTGATGGGACCAGAATTGGTAGAAGAGATGGCATAAAAAGTTCAGCTGATTCAGAAGCACATGAGAACAGCTCAGAGCAGGCAGAAGAGTTATGCGGATAACTGGAGGAAGGATCTATCTTTCGAGGTAGGTGATCATGTTTTTCTAAAAGTATCACCATGGAAAAGTGTGATGCGATTTGGTAAGAAAGGAAAGTTGAGTCCAAGGTTCATTGGACCATATGAAATTCTGGAGAGAGTTGGATCAGTTGCATACCGGGTGGCCTTACCTCCGAGTTTATCTCAGGTACACAATGTTTTTCACATTTTGATGTTGATAATGTACATGCCAGATCCATCGCATGTTTTGAGTCCAGAGGTAGTTCATCTGGAAGAGAACCTATCTTATGAGGAACAACTGGTCCAGATTTTTGACCACATGGAGCAAGTGTTATGGAATAAGGTGATTAAGCAGGTAACGGTTTTGTGAAAAAACCACATGATGGAAGAGGCAACATGGGAATCTGAAAATGCAATGAGGGATAAGTACCCCCATTTATTCGATAAGTAAATAAATTGTGGGGACGGAATTTTCTATAGGGGGGAAGGATGTAACATCCCAAGTAAGTAATGAATAATAGATATTTTATCTATCTCTATTAATGATTAAGATGGTGTTTTAGAGGCTTAAAATGAAAATATGTACAATCTTATGCATGGAATACTCTAATATTCTTAAAAGATTTTTTTACTACCTTTTGATGGCAAACCCTTTTTAAATCTATCTTTTGACAATTTTATAACATATATTTGTCAAAATGAAATTATTATTTATGATTGGTACATCAAAATTACTTTGTGTGAATATCTGGTATTTTTCCGATAATGTTCATTTTTTAATGAATAGTGAAAAATGTTGTATTTTAATTCAAAACCCTTTTTTAATCTAATTTATTTATATGATTAGATTATCTTTTGAATTGGTTTTAAAGAGAAATTAGAATATATTTTTACCATTTTATCCAATGATGGTCATTGGAATCAATTTCACTTTGAAATTGGACTTAAACTGGTATCAATCTTTTGACACTTATTGTTTCATAAAAACACGCTATTTGTCATGACAGCGGTAATTAATTATTAAATTAATTAATGTGACGTATATGTTTTGAATTTTTTAAAATAGACTTCATTTTTGAATTCGGAATATCAAATATAGCTTAGGTTGAATTTTTGGTAATTTTCTGAAAAACTTCAATTTTTGATGAATAGTGAAATCACTAAGTGGTAGTTAAAGAAACTGATTTTTCGTTTAAATGAAATTTTTCCACCTTTGTGTTTTGAATTTCAAAAATCATACATACATGGTTGTCATTAAGAAGTAGAATGTTGTTCAATTAGATTAAAATAATTTTTTGGTGAATAGTAACTTAATAAGTTTTTAATCGCGATTAGTGGTAATTAGTGTAGTTTAAGGTACAAATAATGCTTTAATAATATAAAATGACCTAGAAACATGTCCAAACCTTATTTGATGTGTCATGGCAAACCAAGAAAAGCCATGGGTCAACTTGGGGACCCCATGGAGCCACTTTGGTTGGGAAATGACATAAATAACTTTTTATTTAATATTAAAGTAAAAATGACACAAACATAATATGTTTTACGAAAACAATTTTTACATGGGGTTATAAAGATCAGATTTTTGATTATAAATAGTAATTGGAAAGATAAAAAGATTTTCTACATCATAGAATATTTTTTATAATTTTTAGACTTTAAATAAATAAATTTAATTATGACATCATGATGATGCAACGATGACCTCATTAATGAACAGTTTAAATAAAATGAAATGATAATATAAAAATCTAAGACCTACACTTTTCCAAAAACTATTTGATGGGAATATTTCAAAGTCTTATCATCTTATCTTCGAAATATATCAATGTGGGACCTTAGAAATTAGAAACACATTTGAAAATAAAATAATAGTTTCATGATTTCCAAAAGTGCCCGTCCTCTCCTCTTATAAAAGTCCCCCACCTCTACCTCATTTCACACACTCCTCAAGACTTTGGCTCGGCCATCCCCTTCCCATTTACTCTCTCCACATCCCTCTCCTAATCCTAGAGGATTCCCTTTGGGCATAATCCTTTCAAAGGAAGCCTTTATGCTCAAATCAAAAGGAGTTACACTTTTAAAGGTAATTCATTCTCTCATGTTCATTTGTTTTATTTTTCTTCTCCAACCCCCTAAACTCTTTTTATTTACTGCTTTTGTAACAACAACAGTATCTTAAATATACTAGGATGTTGTAATAAGATTTGTTCTAGCTACACTATCACACAACTACATCAAATGGTTAAAGAACATATGGTTTCTGTGGATGGCGAAATTCTGCCTCCCGAAATGATGATTGTTCAATACTCATTTAACACCTTCAAAGGTGGCCATTATGATGTCACTATTTTTATATATGATATATAATATGTTTATTCTTTCTTTAAGCTTCTGTATTTTTCATTTATGGCATACCATTATTGTTTCCATTATGGGTAAACACGATATCTTCATTTTAGGAAGTGCGGACTACCGCCCCCTGAAAGTCATTTGATTCGTTAATACCATATGTGGGATGTGTAAAGGATAAAGTTAATGATATTATATATGTTGTTATACTGGAATTATAATATACTCTTATATCATTATGATTCCACTCCAGAAAATACGAAATAGAAATGGAAGTAGCGTTCATGCGTACGTACAACTTACCGTCTCCATGAACGGTGCATTTCATTTCTTACCTCAAAATGTGATGTAATATTATAAATACATGTATATGATGAATATATATGATATATATGTTATCCGAATCATTAATATCATTCTGGATATAACGAACCTTTGACCAAATTAACAACATGTAAGTGTAAGAAGTCTATTTTTGACTTAAGAACCAAATACCGACAAAATTAACATTATTAACTTAAATGATTACATTATGTTCATAAAATGGTATAAAAGGAATAATTAACTTGAAAAATGTTCTTAAGCAAGTATAGATTACTCAAGTTTATTATTCAGGAGATTAAAGAACGGTCGGGTCAAGCCGGATACGAGGTATGGGACTTCGTCTCAATCTACTTTCATTGAGGAATATTTTATACACAACCTTCTTTTATATGGTGTATAAACCCCTTTGATTTTTACGCTTATTCAAAAGGAATCTTTTTTATACGAAGCATTTTACAAAATAAAAAAAGGGAATGTTTTTCTTGTCGTACGTATGCGTCGAAAACGACTTTTCTGCCACTGTGACCATTATTTGAGTTTCAGCTTCCTCTACAAGCCATACCCTTTTTTTAAATGAAAAATAAATACCATGTTTTACTTTGATATTGAAAATGGTTTTTATAATGTATTTATATCAATCTGTTGTATTAATATCTTGTGATTGAAAGGTGGAAATGTTATGTTTCCTTTATGCATGTATTATGTGATATGATTATGTTGAGGTTCTTGGTCATTATTATGAAGATGGGTGGTTCCGTGATAAACTAAGGGCGGGTGAGCCCGATATAGCTCTCCAATGCATTGGGTAACGCGAAGGAGTGAAACGTTAAGGTTTCTCCAAAGAGATTTTAGGGAATATACTGTGACGGGTATTCCAAACGTAACCAATAGGGTTACTCCCTACGTAAGAATGTTATGAATTCCTCAAGTTACCTTTATGTCTTATGATTTCAATGATTTATTCATGATTTGATGAGGTATGTTAAAGTGCTTTTGTTTTATGGGTAAAGTATGATCTCATCCTTATGTGTATATGTACCCATGATTCCTTTCCATATTTTTATATCCCTTACTGAGCTTTTTATGCTCATCCAAAGTTTTTTGAAATGTTTTTCACAGGTCAAGGGAAAGGAACATGATATGATGATAATGTCTAGGAAGTGTCAAAAATGATTCCATGATTATTTTAAATATGTTTCCATTGATGGTAATGAAGAATACTCTCTTTATGTAACCACTTTGTTTATATGTGGAATATAATGAATGTTTTATGATCTAATTCTCTAAAACTATAAACCCGAAAAGATCCTCAATGTGTAATCTTGTAATAACTCAAGATTAAGTAAGGTTTAAGGCAGAGTCCTTATATGAAATCCGAAAATCACTTCATAATAATGTAACATTTCATGACTTTCCAAGAGTGCCTCTCCTATCCTCTTATAAAAGGCCCCCACCTCTACCACCTTATTCACACCATAAAGACATTTGGCTTAGCCAACCTCTCCCCAAATACTCTCTCAACTTCCCTCTTTTACTCATAGAAGCCGCACATTGGGAAGAAGTCTTCCCAAGGAAGCCTTTGGCTCAAATCAAATAGAGTTACCTGATTTTAAGGTAATGTCTTCTCTTATGTTCTTCTCTTTTATTTTGCTTCTCCAACCCCTTAAACTATTTTTATTCCTTTAATTTGTAAAATCATCATTATTTTAAATATACTAGTATTTTTTTATAAGAATTTTTTTATTTACACTTACACACACCCTCGTCTAATGGTTAAAGAACATACTGTTTCTGTGGGTGGCGAATTACTGCCTCACGAAACGATGATCGTTCAATCTTATTTTACCATCTTTCATGGTGGCCATTAATATGTAACTATATTTATATATGATATATATTATGTTTATGTTTTTCTTATTCTTCTCTATTTTTCATTTATGTCATATCTTTAAGATTTCCATTATGGGTAAACGTGATAATTTCATTTTAGGAAGTGAGGACTACCGCCCCCTCAAAGTGATTTGAATAATTAATGCCATATGTGGGATGTATAAAGGATGGAGTAAATTATATTATATATGATATTATACTGGAATTATAATATACCTTTATATAATTATGATTTCATTCCATTAAATATTAAATAGAAAAGAAAGTAGCGTTCATGCGTATGTATGGCTTACCGTCTCCATGAACGGTGAATTTCATTTCTTACCTCTAAATGATGTGTAATATTATAAATGCATATATATACTGGATATATATTATATATATGATATCTACATCATGTATATAATTCTAGATATAATGGATATTTTACCACATGAACAACTTTTAATTATAGGAAGTTTATTTTTGACTCAAGTACCAATGATCGACAAAACGACCGTTATTAACTTAAATAATTACATAATGTTGATAACTTGGTAATAAGTGATGTAAAAGGAATAATGATCTTGAAAAAGGAACTTAATAAATTATAAAGTAACTCTAGTTTATTATTCAGGAGGTTAATGAATGATCGAGTCAATTTGGACACGAGGTAAGGGACTTCATCTCAATCTCCTTTCATTGAGGAATATTTTGTTTTATACACAACTTTCTTTTATACGGTTTATAAAACCCTTTTACTTTTACATTTATTCAAAAGGAATCTGTTTATACGATGTGTTTTACTAAATTTTACAATGGAATGTTTTTTTGGCGTACGTATGCGGCGAAAAAGACATCTCCACCGTCGTGACCATTATTTGAGTTTCAGCTTCCTATACAAACCATAACTTTTTTTAAAATGAAAAACAAATACAATGTTTTAATTTTCTTTTATTTTGGGATTGAAAATGGTTTTGATAATGTTTTTATTATATCAACGTGTTGTATTGATATCTTGTGGTTGAAATGTGTAAATGTTATGTTTCCTTTATGCATGTTTTATGTGATACGATTATGTTATGGTTTATGATATGTTTAAACCATTTCATATAAAGAATTCATTGGACTTAATAAGTGACGGGTGGATCCCGATATAACTCCTCGATGCATCGGTAGGTCTCATGAGACAAACTAGTGTCTTGTCACAAGGCCTTGAAAAAAATCTAATTCGTAGTCTTCGCATGAGGCCTTCGATACGTAGTTATGATAGTCTGGAATTATGCATTCCATCATTATGAAAGTGGTTATTAGTATTGCATGTGATTATTCGACAAGTAGAATATCGAAGTGAATAAGTAAATAAAATTATTTCATTTTTCTTTTTCCATATTCTGTTGAAGTTCATGTTTAAAAGGCTGTTGTTTTAATTATACATTGCCTTAAATGTTTATGTTTATTTATGAAAGTTTCTGCTATACTATTATCCTTACTGACCAGCTGAGCTCACCCCTTTCATTGTTTTAATTTTTCTACGATGTGAAGAAGTATTTTATGAATGACCTGTAGGGATAGTATGAAGGGATATGAAGACAAGATGTTTTTGTAGTTTTGTTTTACTTTATAGTGTAATGTAAGACTTATGAATATATCTAGTGTTTCAAAGGCTACTAAACTAATCATTCTTTCGAGACTTGATCTTTTGTGATCATGACAATGTTATTTAATAATGCACCAACTCTGGGCAACTGGGGTTAGGGTGTTACAGTTGTTATCATAGGTAGTTTAGTACTAACATTGGAAGCTATATTTAGATAAACTATGATTAGAGCACGTAGCCCTAAGATAGAGTTTGATGATTAGTATATAATAACTTGCTAGAATTTTGGTATTATAGATATTTTTTTAGTTTTCTGAGCAATACAACCTTGTCTCGATTCGAGTAGGTAGAGGTGGCTCTGTCACAGATATACCTAGGGGTAAAACCCAAAAACACCACTTTGAGCTAGACTCGAATGGGAATTGGTGCACGAAAATGGTCCTTGCTGCACTCTTAGTTACGACACTCCTGGGGGATATTATTAGGATAATTGTCATTTTATTTACAAACCATTATGAAGGGTTTATGATTATATAATTCCTCAAAGAAAACATTTTTATGATTATGGATTATATCCATAAATAGTTCATTTTATGTTAAGTGTTTTTCAAGTTGTTATTATGTATTTAGATTCATAAACTAATCTAGTTTATGACATTGTTTAGAAATGGAACCTAGTGGAAGGAATGGAAATAGTATCAATGAATGCACTCCATGTAGGTATTTCCCTCTTTCTCAAGATAATTATAGTGGAGCCAGTGATACAACTGGTGTTGATCAGCTTATCACCATACTGGGACAACTCACTCAGGTTATGAATAATAACCTTACTCGTATGGAGCACCCTGATCCGCAATGTGGAGGATCAATGTTAGATCGCTTTATGAGGCAAGAACCACCAACATTCCATGGGAGTACAGATCCCTTAGTAGCTGAGAAATGGATAAATTCATTAGAGAAAATATTTCATGCCTTGGGGAGTAGTGAAAAGGAAAAGGTTATCATGGAAGTTTACAGCCTCACTTGAGATACTGATCAATGGTGGTCATTGATTCAAAACACAATGGAAGATGATAAATTATCAAATATGGGATGGAGGTAGTTTGAAGATCTTTTCGTAGAAAAATACTTTCCTCGTGACCATCAAGCAGATATGGAAAGGTAATTTCTAAGTCTGAGACAAAAGGAGGATGAGAATGTCGCAAAGTATGAGGCCAACATTACAAGGTTAGTGATGTATGCTGCAGATTATATACATAAACCAAGAAGTAATATTGATCGTTTCTTTTATGGGTTAAAACCATTTCTCCATAGAGCTTTAGTATCACAATCCTTCTCATCATACTAAGGTATTCCCTCGTGTTCTATCAAGACAGAAAAGGAATTATCTAAGACTTATGATAACAAAGTAAAGTAAACAAAGAAGATAATGGTGGAGCAAGAGACAGATAAACGGAAAAATGAAAAGAAGGATTTTCTATTATGCGATAATTGTGGGAAGAATCACCCCGGTACTTGCCTAAATGCAATGGGAGTTTGTTATAAATGTGTAGAAAAAGGTCACCAGGCTCATGATTGTAAGGGAAAGAAAGAGGCTATCAATGTTGAATGCTACAATTGTAGGGAAATGGGGCTTTATGAAAATGAATATCCTAAGTTTCAGGGAAACATACTTTAGAAAATGCCAAGGGATCAAGGACAATCTTATGTTGTTACTATAGTTGAAGTGGAATAATTATTGTATTTGTGTTTTTGGACTCAAGAACTATCTTATGATTATAAGAATAATGTGATATATATAAGGATTGTACTACAATACTTTTTCATTTCATTATGGTTTTAATATGATTAAGGTAATCATATTTTTACTATGTGACAATAAGAGAAACTTTACTTTGTTTGGGGAATATGATGAATTGATTTTGCAATTTAGTGACCTTTTAGAGAAATTCTGGACAGAGGTATTTTGGATAAATATAAAGGTTGGAATTGATTAAGATTAACTTTGGATAGAATTTTTTAAGGTTAAAACATTTCTGAATATTGTTTTTGTAATATTATAATACTATAGTTTTAGGAAAACGACAACCTGCAGGTCGGAGGATAACATGTCGCGTCAGAAAAAGCCGTGGGAATCAAACCCACAACCATAGTGCGACGAGCCTTTATTACATACCACTAGCCTACAGGAAGTCCCTAGTTATTAAAAAATAGTTTACCTAATCTAAATGGTATGTGTTAATATTTTTAACCTTGAATTATTAGGAAAAAATTATATTTTTGAGTTCTATTATGTTTCTGAGTGAAAGATTAGTATGTGGTAGAAATTAGTTGAAGGTTGAAACTATACTTGTCAAGTATATATATATATATATACATACCTCTCTCTTATTCTATGAATAAATTAACTCTTAAACATTAGGAAAGGGATATTAAAAAATGTGTTATCCTAATACCGTATGTTTTTTTGAAATGATGATATTTTAAATCATCACAGATTGAAGGTTTTGATGCCCTCAATTTTACACTTGTTTGTGATTGATAAACTCAATCACTCCCTACATATATTTACGTTTTCCCTCCAATTATATGTATATAATATCCACCAATGTTCTCCTAATCGAGATCATAATTTGTTGGTGACTTTTTCATTTTCCTTTCCCTCTTATTAAGGCTAAATTTTATTAACTTTATTTCTGATGTGGGTTTTCCACAAAGGTATTTTCTATTTTCAACCTTTTATTTTTGAAGAACATTTTAAAATTGAGAGGACGAAATATATTTAAGGAGGGTATAATGTAACACCCCGTGCTTCCAGGTATGATTCTCTTTCAATAATGCCATAGCTTTCATTGTACGCAACTTCGAGATTCTAACACACCGCGACCAATAAAATTAGACGTTATGAATAGAAATATCAACTTTTTGAAATTATATATATTTATTATTTCAAAATTTAATTCATTTTTTGATTCGGAATATCGAAATTAGCCTATGTTGAATTTTTGGTATTTTTCTGAGAACATCCAATTTTCGAGGAATAGTGAAAAATACTTAAAAAAACATTTTTAATCAAATTAATTTATTGTGATAAATTATACTATTGAGTGGTTTTAAAATATAATAAGAATATTATTTTACCATTTTATCCAATGGTGGTTATTATAATTAATTTCACTATGAAATTAGACATAAACAATTGTCAATCTTTTGATAGATATTGTTTCTTAAAAACACGCTACTTGTTTTGAGAGCGGGAATAATTTTTAAATTAATTACTACAATTTTTGTGTTTGGAATTTGGTAAAATGGATTCCATATTTTGAATCAGAAGTTCCAAATTATGTAATTAATTCACTTTTGTTTTTTTGGCATTATGAATAGTAACAACAGTAATTATCTTTAATTATCGTGATTAATTAGTAATCGGGTAGTTAAGGGTAATAAAATAATATTATAATAATAACAAATGAACCCAAAATGTGTCCTAATGCTACTGTTTTTGTCATGGACGACCATGGGATGCCTTGTGCATAACTTTGGGACCCCATGGAATCAATTTTGGCTGATAATGACATTTCATTATATAATTTTTTTAAAGGGAAAGTATAACCAAAGTATGTATCAACCACGTAAAACAATTTTAGTTTTGACTGTGTAAATGATATCTTAGAGTATAAAAATTCATTGGAAAGCTAAAAATATTTCCTACATAATGGTTTTTTTATAGTTTTTATACATTAAATAAATTAAATTTTTTATGACACCATGATGATTCAGTGATTACCTCATTAATTAATGATTTAAATAAAATGAAACAATAATGTAAAATCTAAGGCTAAAACTTGTCAAAAACTTATTCTATGAGTATATTTCGAACCCTTATATTCTTATCCCCCGAATATATAATTATGGGACCTTTAAAATCCGAAAATAACTTCATAATAATGTAACATTTCATGACTTTCCAAGAGTGCCCCTCCTCTCCTCTTATAAAAGGCCCCCACATATACCACCTTATTTATACATTAAATCCATTTGGCTTGGCCAGCCTCTACCAAATACTCTCTAAACTTTCCTATATTACTCATAGAAGCCTCACTTTGGGCAGAAGTTTTCCCAAGTAAGCCATTGGCTCAAATCAAAAGGAGTTACCCGATTTGAAGGTAATGTCTTCTCTTATGTTCTTTTGTTTTATTTTTCTTTTACAACCCCTTAATCTCTTTTTATTCCTTTATTTTGTAAAAAAAATAATTTTCAATATACTAGTATTTTTTTATGAAAATTATTTGATTTAAACTTACACACACCCCCATCTAATGGTTAATGAAAATACTGTTTCTATTGGTGGTGAATTACTGCCTCACGAAACGAGGATTGTTAAATCTTCTATTAACACCTCTCATGGTGTCCATTAAGATGTCACTATATTTTTATATGATTTATATTATGTTTATGTTTTCCTTATGCTTCTTTATTTTTTATTTATGGAATACCTTTATGATTTCCATTATGGGTAAACGCGATAATTTCATTTTAGGAAGGACTACCGCCCCCTCAAAGTGATTTGAATCGTTAATGACATATGTGGGACGTATAAAGGATGGAGTAAATGATATTATATATGATATTAAACTATAATTATAATATACCTTTATATCATTATTATTTCATTCCATTAAATATGAAATAGAAATGAATGTAGCGTTCATGCGTACGTACGACTTACCGTCTCCATGAACGGTGCATTTCATTCCTTACCTCTAATTGATGTGTAATATTATAAATTCATATATATATTGGATATATATGATATATATGATATATAAATCATGAATATAATTCTTGATATAATGGATATTTTACCACATGAACAACTTGTAATTATAAGAAGTTTATTTTTGACTCAAGTACCAAAGATCGACAAAACGACCGTTATTAACAAAAATAATTACATAATGTTAATAACAATGTAATAAGTGATGTAAAAGGAATAATTAACATGAAAAAGGTTCTTATGCAATTATAAATGAACTCTAGATTATAATTCAGGAGGTTAAAGAATGATCGAGTCAAGTCGGATATGGGGTAAGGGACTTCGTCTCAATCTCCTTTCATTGAGGCATATTTTGTATTATACACAACATTCCATTATACGGTGTATAAACCCCTTTGAATTTGACGTTTCTCCAAAAGGAATATTTTTATATGAAGCGTTTTACTAAAACACAAAAGGGAATGTTTTTTTGTCATACGTATGTGGTGAAAACGACATCTCTGCCATCGTGACCATTATTTGAGTATCGACTTCCCCTACAAGCCATAACTTTTTTTAAAATGAAATAAAAATACCATATTTTACTTTTATTTTATTTTGGTATTGAAAATGGTTTTGATAATATTTTTATTATATCAATGTGTTGTATTGATATCTTGTGATTGAAATGTGGAAATGTTATGTTTCCTTTATGCCTGTTTTATGTGATACGATTATGTTATGGTTTATGATATTTTTAAACCTTTTAATATATGTAATTCATTGGACTTAATAAGTGACAGGTGAAGTAAAGATTTTTTTGTAGTTTTTTTTACTTTATGATGTAATGTAAGACTTATTAATATATCTAGTGTTTCCATGGCTACTAAACTAATTGGTCTTTTGAGACATGTTCATTTGTGATCATGCCAATGTTATGTAATAATGCATCAACTCTGGGTAACTGGGGTCGGGGAATTACACATTCCACCTCAACAAGTTAAAAAAATAGAGAACCACATTTAGTCATATCCCTAAATGTAATATAGAATAACATAATCAATGGAACCAAACAATTATAATTGAGTACCCAATATAATAAAGGGCCATTATCACATGTCCAAAAAGTTAGGCCTCCCTAACTCGTTATAAGGTTAGCAGAGTGATAGTCATTGACTAAAGGTATGCAGCTCCATCATCATCCATGAAGGATATTTACATCATGTCTTGTTGCTCTATCAGCTCACTCAGTAGCAATAAAGAAGACATCATGCTGAGTGTTTCTGCCACCACGTTCCCCTTTCCAGGTGTATATACTATCTCGATCTAATTGTCCTGGAGGAACTCTAGCTAATGTCGATGTCTCAGATTCAAATCCTTTCAGGTAAAGATAATGATGAGACTCTTGTGGTCAGAGTAGACAATGAATAGTTCACCCATAAGGTAGTGTCGCAATATCCTTTGTGTGAAGACTACTTCTACCAACTTCGGGTCACGAGTCACATAGTCTAACTCTTGCGGTCTCAACTATCATGACCCATAATAAATCACTACTTTCCCCTTCCTATATACACAACCAAGACTATTTTTTATGTGTCACATTACACCACGTAGTCAGTGCCCTCCACAACAACCTCAAGATATAAGCACTCATCAAGCACTACCTCAGCCACTGAATGCTATAATGGAATCCTTATACCCATATGAATGGTTTTCTCTTCTTTTTAAATGTCGTCATGGGTGATACCACTCTAGAGAAGTCAGTTATTACTATGATATTACCCAGCTATCCCAAGGAAACTCCACACCTCAGAAATGCTCTTGGGTAGTTCCCAAGGATGAATTGCCTCATTCTTCACCAGATCAACCACAGCTCCAGCCTCTATGATGACATGTCCCATGAAATGGACCTTTTGTATCTATAACTCACTCTCTAGGAGTGTTCTATAAATCTGGTGCTCTCAGAGTGTGTATAGAACCATCCTCATGTGTGTCACGTGCTCCTCCCCGGATGATGAATATACTAAGATTTCATCAATGAAGACCACAACAAATCTTCCTATGTACTACTTCAAGATAATATTATGGAATCCAATGAACTCTTCTAGGGTCTTCTTCACACAAAACAACATCACTATATACTCATAGTGGTCTTAGAGACATCTGAAATCCATTTTCATGATATCCTCCTTTCATACTCAAAGCTGGTGATAGCTTTATCTATGGTCTATCTTTGAGAACTATCTTTATCCCTTCATCTGATCAAAGATGTCATCAATCATCGATATAGGATACTTGTTCTTCACAGCCACCTGGTTCAGGTGCCATAAGTCCACACATAACCTCATGCTTTTTTCTTCCTTCTTGGAAGACTACACTGGGGATGCCCATGGTGTAACACCGGGCCTTAAGAATCCCTTATTTTTCAAGTCCTCTATCTTTACCCTTAGATCCCAGAGATCCTTAAGAGTCATAGTATATTAATATGTAGATATCAGTGTCATCTAAGTGTATAGAGAAATGCATAAATGTATCTCTCTCTGAGGAGGTATCCTTGGGATATCATCTAAAAATACTTCCTCGTAAACGTCCATTTCCCTAAGACTGATGTTGGTTTCCGTCCTTCCCACTGCTGACATCCATTTCCTTAATCTCCTCATCCAAAGAAAAAATAAGCCCAAAGGTTCTCTGTAGGACCCTAACATAGGTTGAGATGTATAGAATAATGGTGCTGGCTTGGATGTCTCTAAACACATCTCACATGAAGGTCCGAGACTCGAAACAGTAGTCACATCATATTCATCGAGTTCCTGTAAGGGTCAATATGCCTCGATGAATACTCACATATCTTTATTTCATCCAGTCGAACCTACAAAATATATTGGTAATGCATATCCCTTAGATTTTATAGAATGTTCCCCTTATCAGAGAGAGGTTTGCAAGCTCTGTCTATGAAAAAGTAACCTCATCATAAGATAAGGTAATATAAACCCAATCATCACCCTGTTGACCCACGTAGAAGGATCACTGCTAGGACTACCATCTGTTCGAATGGTGCCATAAATAGATAGAAAACTTGATCAACACCACAAGCCAGTCCTTAGTCGCATTTGAGTCAGGCTCGTCTTGGAACATGAGTGGTCTTTGTCTTTGAAACTCATACAAGTAAATGAGACTGCATGCGTGATCTACGGGTAGTTTCGTTAGTAGTTGATGACCATTGGGTGGAGGTAAAGTTGGGAGACCATCTGAAGGTGCATTCGTGAGAAAAGTTCCATGTATCGAAGCCTCGTCATTATGTGGACTGTCCTTGTGGTCACACACGAGAATCATGGATGTCTATCTGCATAGTGCCATCTTCAATGAAATCAAGATGAATCACAATTAATATTATATACATGGAGAGTATGATCCTACTCAGAAATATCATGAGATAACATTCCATGATGCATGCAACCTATATTTTAATCTACTTGGTCAAAAAATAGAATTCTTGGTCCTGGTGTATGTATACATCATCCACCACACCAACACTGGACTCCCTGGCCTGAAATCCAATCCTTAATCTAGTTAAACTATTTCCTTAAAAAATATACATACTCTTAGTTCTTTTGGAATATTCTACCTCCTCTGATACCACTTTTTCATGACTCGTACCCTAGGGCCCATGTCACAATGACCCCAAACCGGTATTACAAAGGCCAGGGGTTAGCGACTATCACTAAATAGGAATATACAAAAAGTGAATGAATTTATATTTAAACCTGTACACATGCACATAGCTCATAGTGTGTAAAGTAAACATGAAGTAAACCACAACTGTCACTGATTAAACTATATAGACTAAATTACAAACTAAAAGTAAAAAAGTATAAAAAATAAGCCCAAAACCTCAATGAAAATTATAACTACCACAGTCCATCCACATGAGACCCCACCTGATGGGTAGGTGATGGAAAACTACCTGTATCGATAGAAGTACGTATGTCCATCCCATCCCACTGATAACTACCAGTTATTAGACCAAATTGGTCTCTATCGAAGAATATTTCTCTCTTGTCTCACTGAGAACCTCTAGGTCCCAGACCACCAATGTCTCGGTTGAAGGGTCCATCACCTGCACGGGACAAGACACATGAAGGTTGTGCCCATGAAGGGGTGTGTAACCCTACTCTTAGTAGGTTAACCAAAAAAGGAAATATGTCAATTGAAAGTATACAAGACAAACTATCAGCTAACACTGGTATAATATAATGTATAGAATGAATGACTATCAGTCATAACACTGAACACCTTGGACTGCTGATGTTGTCATCCCTGACCAGTAGCATGGGTCTTCTGGGTCACATATAGCCACTTCCCATGTAGTCCATCATAGCTGGTCCACATAGGGATGCTTTTATTTAATCCACACAGGGTTTCTTGGAGAAGATATATACACAGTTGCTTGGACCTGATAAACATAGGGTCACTTGCAGCTGATCCATAGAGGGTCGTGTGGAGATGATCCACACATGGAATCTTAGAGATGATCCACATAGGGTGTCTTTGAGTTGATCCACACAAGTTCTCCTAGAGATGATCCACATCGGGTCTCAGCCCCCTCATCTGTATCCTTCAAGTCTTAGCCAGCCGTAGGATTCCAGTATGTATCATGCATGATTACAGAAGAATCCACTTATCTGGCTATTAATAGTATATCAACTTCCATGAAATCAAACTTAGAGAAATCCAAATGAAATTTATCATAATGAGGGATCCAATTCCACAAACGTCTCATCAATCGGATGCACTCTATGAATAATATAGTAATTTTAGTAATCATGGGATGGTTATGTAGTGGCTCAGTCTTACTCGACCAACTCAGCCCGGGGGTCCCACATGACCCGATCCGGGGTCCCACCTGACCCGACCCGGTTCGGCCAACCCAACCCAACCTGGTTGGTTCGGGGTTAGTCTGGTCCAGCCTGGCCATTGGGCGAGGTCCATTGGGACTTAAGGGACATTGCCTGGTTCGTCCGTGGGTCCAGACTGTTGGGTTTCCAAGTGACCCAGTTCCATCTGGATCAATGTGAAATAGAGAGGTTGGTTGCTCCTAGCCTAGGTCAGTTGTTCTAAGCCCAGGTCTTCCAAGATCCTGATTTTATCCTACCATCCCCACCCACAAAATAGGGTAAGTTTTGCTCGATCCTAGGCCGCCCGACATACCGGTTTCCGACACCCAGTCCAGACCACATAGTGGACCTGTCTCCTCCATCCAGGATGCTAGGAAACATCCGATTCTTTTGTTTCATAGCCGACTATATTGGCCATCCCATTTTAATGAACATGGTCTCCATTGGGATGTGTTCCAGTGCGCTGTATTGCAGCCCATGTCGTGGAACACTTCCCTGACGCGACTAGATAGCCAGGTCCTTGTTCGCTAGACATAGGCCCACTGCTGGTGGCTCCTACTACACCATAGCGGCCCGAGCCTACCACACCCTACTTGAGGGATGTTCTGCGATCCACTAGGTCTGCTTTAGTGGTCCATATCATTGGACCATATGTACCTACGGCCTCCATGGCGCACCATCTTCCCTACTATAGCCACAAAAATTCCTTACCTTAAATCTCGTATTATGTCCACAAAGAAGACAGAATAATGCACAAAGGTGGAGCGACTAAGGACTTGTTCATGGCATCCCACGCCCTCCATGTTATGGGTTCTTTATAACATGGGGTAATAATATTACGATTCAATAAAAATTAATCCAAATGAAAACCCTCGAGAATTAGCACCCTCCCACAGGAAAAAGAAATACATTGATCATTCTATTTTTGGTATCATCCATGTTCGTTGTTTTAGAATGAAAAATGGAGAAACTCTAAACAGAAAAAGGATACCCCTACCTGGTATAGATTCATTGGTCAGGGAAGAGAAGCATCACATTCATTTGTTATCTGTTCTTGATCTTCCGTCCATTTTGATAGATATCCTTTGATGGGTGGATGGAGAATGTGTTCAATGTCATTGGTGCTTTTATCTCTTAAGTCCCATTCTTTGAGATGAAACTTTGTCTCTAGTGGTTCACCAAATTTCTTTGTTTTAGAGAATTTATCACCATTCATTAGAGAAATTCTAACTATGATCCTTCAACTCATTAACTAATTAAAAATAAAAGTGACACATTGTTTCTGTTATGCTACGTTGTTGTGTCATTACGTTGTGAAATTTTTGAAATAACATATAAATTATGCATAAAATTAACGATTCATTATGTTGTTTTATTTATTGAATGAAATAGTATGCTAGTCATTGCATCGTAGTGAAACAATTTATGAATAAAATAATAATTTTATGTGTATTTTACTTTTCATAAAACTTCTAAAAATTAACATTTTACCTCGACCAACGCTGGTCGCGATTAGGTCCATTCTTAGGTAATTTCTCAATTTTATACACATTGGTGCCCTCATATTTTCAATCCCGGTACCCGTTTAGAAGTTTCCAAAATCGTACATGCGTACCAATTTAATTTTATTAACCAAAGTTAAAAAAATATCTTTCACCCTTGACTTGAATTAGTCAAGGTTAAGCTTCACCTATGTGAATCACACCATCATGAGCTCAACGGTACTCTCATATTTTCAATCAGAGTTACCATTCACGATTCATAAGGATTTGAAAATAAAATAATTGTTACTTTATTATTTTATTTACATCCAAAAGATAACTTCCACAGTTGGTCTGCGTCGCCTATCCTTAGACTATACCTTAAGAAAGAATACCCTGACGAGCTCAACTGTGGTCTCAGATATTCATTTTGAGTCACCATTCATGATTTATAACGAATTTTTAAATAATAATATTATTTAATTATATTATTTATGGTTATTCTATTTATGGGTTTTCTAACTAGAGGCATGCACTGACTAAACTTATGTCATACCTATGGTAAACATGCCATCCTGAACCCAACGATGCCCTAATATTTCTGATCTAGGCACCTGTTTACGAGTTATTCAAATTTTTCAAGAAAACCTATCACACATGTATTTATAAATCCTAACATTTTTTGACGGATCATTCCGAGCACTACACACCTCAGAATCACACATCATCTCACTGCTTGGTCTCGACATAATACTATATAATTTTTTAAAAATTACCTGGAATTCCTAGATTACATTCATTATTCACCATGGGTAGTAATATAGAAGAATATATTGGGAGCTTCATCCAAGAATGGAACACCGCATGTTCCTTTATTCCACAAAAAATGATGGGACATATATGGAATTTTCTTATCTTCACCTACATAAAAAACCATTTAGTATAAATACCATAATATGAAAAATGAGTAAATAATTTTCCTACAGTGCTAGGCCATGTTGTTTCATAGACTGCCCTTTTATAGCATGGAAAGACCTTTGATAAAAGGTCGTGGATCTTTTATAGAATCACCATGTCATAGAATATCCGGGGTACATTATTGTCATACCTAATAAGGGATGCATTATGGTATGTCCCCTAGGTTGTGTGGAAAACACCCATGAATGGGAATGGATCCCAACTCATAGGGCCCCTAAACATTGTCATAACTATAAAAGCTGAGAATTTTGTCATTGAAATTCCTATTCTTATAATTATTTCATGTAGTATAAAATGGATACATTATATAAAAAATCCAATAAAAATATTATTCTTAGAAAAAAATGATATTCTTCTCAGCATACAAAACAATAAGAATGCAAAATATAACAACGGTATAATAAATAAAATATAAGATAACATGAATAAAAAATTTGGATCTTCTTAATCCACTAGAATGACCGCACTCATAAATAAAGATGTATAAATAGAACATAATATTCATTTTTAATGTAATAGTATATATATATATATAAGGTTACAAGAATGAATAATTAAATAAATAAATAATTAAATAAATAGTACAAACAATAATTAAGTATTCTATACCATTAGAATAATAACTTGACCATTTGTGTAGTAATCTGACAGTTATGAATAGTAATCTAGTAGTTACAATTGTAACCACACTTATGAAATAATTAATAATGTTTAGGCTACTTATAAATGAAAATATGAATTATTTATATCATGGAATAAGTAAATAAATGTTTTCAAAATGATAAATTATTTGTTGGTATTTAGTGAAATGTAATTTTTTTTACAGTTTCACAATTAAAAGAATGATTTAGAAGAAAATTCATTTTCATAAAATAGATTCATAATTTAATATATTTTTATTTTAATTATAAGATAGTTTTGTTATACAGTAATTAATTATTCAATGTGTCATAAAATCGATTTAAATATTAAATTGGTAATTTTTTAATAAATTCTGACTTCAAATAAAAATTAAATTTATCAAATTTAGATATTTACTTACATAAAATAGAGTCCATTATTTAGATCTATACATCGAAAATTTATTATGTAGGATTTTTGGGTTTTTCCAAAAATAGTTTAATTTTTAGTGAAAAGTGAAATACAATAATTTTCGGTATTTAAAAAATACATGATCTTTGTGTCATGGAAGATATAATAATGATGTATTCACCAAATATTTCATAATATCCTAAATCATTTACTTCATTTATTCCTATAAATAAACCCTTTTATAGTCTTGATCCAAAAAATAATCAAATTAATAAAATAATAAAAAATACCCCTCTTCTCCCCCTATAAATTCCACACCTTATCCTCACACCTCCTAAGATGTTTACCTAGCCTAAATTATGTACAATTCCATTACTAATCCTCTTAACAACATCTAAGAGATGATGGAGTCAAAAAAAATACCAAACCTAAGTGCCATAAGTAGGTTTTCAAGGAGACGTTATCCATGATGTAAAATACTTCATATTTCTTTTTCTAGTTAATGATCACATTCCCTATAAAAACAACAATATAACACCAATATATTATATATAATGAAATTTTATTTCTTTATTGGAATATCAATCATTAAATAACTTTTATTCCCCTTTAATGTTGAAAGATAAATCATCGAGTATGCTATATCGAATTAATGTCGTCATAGAAGATGATTTTTCATTTTCCATTATCGGCTTAAAAACAGATCGAAACCATTATCATGGTTAAAAATGATTTTAAAAATAATATTGTAACTATTTTAATGTTCTAAAACTAATAAGTATACAAAATATTGAAAAATAAAACAAAATCAGTTCTTAATGATCTAAAAATACCAAAATAAGCTAAAATTTTATCATTAAAATTGTATCAAATGAATCATCCTCATACCAAAAAGATTATATATGAGACAATTTAATATTATGTAATTATATTAATACCAATATATTCCACTTAGTCTGTTTTTCTTCCATTTTACATTTACAACATTTATTATACTCAAGGGAACCGACTATGAATCCAGGAAACAAACATTCCGAGAACAACATAATTAAAACTTTTGACTCATAGAAATAGATATAAATGAACATAATAAAATTATAATAAATAAAATATATTTTTAAAATAATTTTAAAAATATTATTGATCAATCTTATTTTATTATCTCGTAAATTAAGTGTAATGGAAGAACACATTCAACCATTAGTTAGGGGATCTCTCCACCTCCAAATTTACAATTATGTTACGCTCTCTCTCTTGTTACATCAATATATTTCATATTTTCTCTGATAAACATCATTTAAATTCATTTAATATTTTCTAAACATTTATATCTTGTTTTTATTCATTCTTATTTGATGGGGTAATACATGTTATAAATGTTTCCCTTTCTTATTTTCTCTCATTCAAAAAGTGTGATTAAGGGGGACATATTTTTTTCTTACCCATTGTTAAAGAAAAATTGATAAACTATTTTGATCCACCGATATTTTTCTAAATTCTATAATTTTATCATGAAAAACTATCTTGTTAAATTTATTATTTTATGAAATCAACTATCACTTTTCATCATTAATGACTCTTTATTATTTTTATATAAACCACACTAAAGTTAACCATTACTAAATTTTCATAAGCACTATTTTTCATGATTCATTATCACCTCATATTTTTATATTATGAATTCTAAAAATATTTAATCCCTTATTTCATTTATAGCATAATTATATTACCTAAGTTTAAGACTTATGACATGATTACCGAACCCATTTCATTCGATGGATAACCCTTATGTTTATTCCTTATGTTTGGTTCTTCATGTCTCACACATATGCATGAAACATGTTCTGATGGGTGTAGCTTTATAGCGGTTCAATGGATTGGGAATAATTTAGTCTCATAAGACCTCTTTTAATGGACTAGGGAGTTTACTTAATCCATTATGAGACATTGACCACCATTTTATATAATATTAGTAGTTGGCCTTGACACAAGTTTATGTCAGGTTATGTGTGGATTTCCACATTCCAATGTTTCCATGATCATATGATTCCATGTTCTATTTTTATGAGTACATATTTTTATTAATTTCCCATTTATACTGATACATTCTAACTCATTTATTAGGCATTAATCCTATGTTTGTTCCCTAAGTGGGATTTTTAGTTCACCCCTTTTGTCTTTGTATTCCATAGGTTATCCTATGTAGTTATAAGATATTAACGAGAGTTTGGATATCATTAAAAAAATTAGTAATGTGATATTATGTTCTTGTACCATGTTTTCAGTAATATGTACTAAATATTCCATGCACACTAGAAATTATGATCCTTGTTTTGAATTTGATGGTTATTTAATCGTAAGAACCTTTTAAAATATGTGTATAATTCCACGGTCTCTATAGTTGGTATCTGAGCTCAGAATAGTTATTTTTAGAGTACAGGGATAGAAAGTTTTTCTAATAACCGTAGGAATAACTATATCACCCTACATAACATTGATTGGAACATAGTGAATCATATGTTTGGATATAATTTTCATTTATAAGCTATACATTCTATGTTCATATTTTCCTTTTTATATTCTCATTAGATAAGTCCACTATTCTATTTTTACTATAGTATATTGGATGAAATTTCAAGGTATAAATTTTATTATGGGAGAAGAATGTAATAACCATGAATTGTACTAATGAAATTTCCTTTCATAATATTATTTAATGTATAATAATGAACATACATCACATTGAGAACCAAATAAAAAAATTATTCTCATATTTAAATAATGATACTTTAGTTAGAAAAAAATTAACAGTAATTAAAAATATTATAGTAATAAAATAAATATAAAATAAGATAGTAAGAATAAAAAAATTTTGATATACTCGACCCACTAGAATAACCACACTGGTGGAGAAATATATACAAATAAAACATAATATTCATTCTGAAAAATGAATTATACATATAACCTTAGGAGAAAGTAGAATTAAATTAATAATGAATGGAAAATGTGGTATTTATTGAAATTAGGGAATCTATATCATTGGAATAGTAACCTAACTATTTGAATAGTAATATGACAATTAGGTATATTAATCTGGCCCTTAAAATTGTAACATCACATTTGAACGTAAAAATAAAATTTAAGCATCTTAGATATAAAAATATGATATATTTATATCATGTTATATGTAAATAAATGTATTGAAATTGATAAATGAAGTGTTGGTATTTTTTGGGAAACATAAATGTTTATTTAAATTAATATAATTAATATAATGATTTAAAAAACATAGTTTGAAAAATCAGATTCATAAATTACAATTTTTTTCTTATAGTTATAATATAATTTTATGAGACCATAATTAATTTCTCAATGTGTCATAAAATCGACCATAATATTAAAATCATTATTTTTTAAAAAAATTAAATTTATCATATATATAAATTTACCTCCATAAAATGAAATCCATTTTTGAAAACTACACATCTATAAATGGTTAGGTTGAATTTTTTTGATTTCTTAAAAATAGATGAATATTCATGAACAATGAAATACAGTTGTTTACAGTATTTTACAAAAACATGAATTTTTAGTCAAGGAATATGTATGGATGTTATAAGAATGTAATGGATCAAAATACATGGAACCATTTACTATATTTATTGATATTAATCAACACTATTTATATTCTTGATCCAAAATAATAAACAAATAAATAAAATAATCAAAATCACCCCTCTCCTCCCACAATAAATACCAACCCTCACAACTCCTTCTCCTCACAACTTTAATGTTTTTTATATTTTTTAAATTCCTTTTAATTCACATCCCATGATTCTAGAATGCTCTAATATATGTTGGAATCAGCCGAATACCATACCCAGGAGCCTTATGTAGATTCTCAGCGAGATGATATTCAAGAGGTAAAGTCATCGTTATTTCTCTTTTAAATTAATTCTCTCCTCTAACATATCCTCTTCTTACCTATCCAAAAATCAAATGATAACTATAGACTAATATATATTCTATTATTTTATTATGTTAGTATAATATCTGTCATCAAATATCTTCTCTTCCCTTTTTATCATAAAAATGAAAACATCATCTCTGATATGTCTATTCACAACCTTCATGCATGATGATTTTTTATTTCCCATTATTTCCTCCAAGCCATGTAAAAATCAATATAATGGTCAAACCAGATTGAAAATTGTATATTATAACATTTTTAATGTTTTATATCTAATATATATACATTATATTCAATAAGAAAACAAAACATGTTTTTGATTATCGAAAAGATGAAAAAATAAACTAATCATTTATCATTAAAACTTTATGAAATTTATCATCCTCATATCAGAAACAAATATATATATGAATATTTATGTTTTTTATGTATAATAATACCTATTAATTCCAATTCTATAGTTGTTGTTCCATATTATAAGAACTATCGTAATTATACTCATGGTAAATTATTATAAAACCATGAAACAAATTATCCATGGACAACACAAGTAAACATTATTACTCATGGAAATGGTAATAAATGAAGTTAATACAACTCTAATAAATTAAATATATGTTTAAGATAATCTTAATTAAATTATTAATTAAAATAATTTTATTATATAGGAAAATAAGTTTAATTTCGGAACACATCCATATATAAGATAAAGTCTCTCTCCGAACCTCCAAAATTACCATTGGGTTATGCTATTTATCTCTTTATACCAAGTTATTTGTTACTTCACCTTATATAATACTTATAAATTATATTAATATTATATATATATATATAGTTTAATTAATTTATCTTTGATGGTGAAATAACTGTTTTAAAAGTTTCTCATCTCATTTTCTCTCAATAATAATTTTTGATTATAGATAACTTCTCCATTTCATACACAACTTCAATTATAAACTATAAACCATTTTAATACACCAATTTTTTTTAAAAATCACTAATATTCTCATTAAAATATATCTTAACTCATTTTGTGTTTTATGTAATAAATTATATCTTTAACCTCATTATAGACTCTTTATTATTTCCCCTTAAACAGAACTAATGTGGCCCATTTCTAAATATTCTTGAAAACTATTTTCCATAATTCATGGTTTTTTAGTATTTTCTAGAAATTATTTAATCCCTTCATTCATGTATACCATTTTCATAAGCCCTTTGGTTATACCATATAACATGGTTATGAACCCCATTTATTTCCATAGGAATATGTTATATTTATTCCTTATGATTGATTCTTCATTTGAAACATATATCCATGAACATGTTATGATCGGTGTTCCCAAATGGCACTTTCATTCATTGTGTAATGCTTAGTCTCATGATATTTCTTTTAAAGGATTGGTGAGTAAACCTAATAGATTATGGTACTTCGTCAACCATGTGATATAGTCTTAGAAGTTAACCTTGACTAATATTTATATCATGTTATATATTGATGCCACATTCCAATGTTTCCATGATAATTAAATTCCATGTTATATGTTTTGTATTTCCATATGTTTATTCATTTGACATTCATTTTATGATATCATGTTATTCCTTTTAAATCATTTGACATGATTAATTCCCATGTTCATTCCCTTTCTAGGATTTTTAGATCGTCCATTTTGTCTTTGTATTCCCCAGGCTATCCTATGAAGTTATAGGATTTCAAAGGGTGTTAAGAGATCATTATAGAAATTAATAATGATATTTTTTATTTTTGTTTAATGTTTTCATCTTTATTTAACTAATCATCCAAAAACACTAGACATTACAATCATTATATTGTATTTTATGATTAATTATTCATAAAATAAAGTAATAACATATTTAAAAAGATAGGGTCATTGTAATATTCCCTTAGGGTGATGTATCTAGGTACCAATCATATTTTATCCCTCCATAGTGTATCACCCTTCTTGAATTTGTTTCTTTCCTCCATGGGTACAACCAAGGGGTATCTGGACCACTACATTATTTTATATTCATCCCCAGGCCACCAAAATGTGGTTCTTGGTTTCCATGCTATGATAGATACCTTCAAGAACCATTATGGAACAATCCTCACCACAATATTATGGCCTATTCAAGCATGGTCCTCTATATTCTTGCTCGTTGTTTCTATATTTTGGGGGCTATCTAGAATTTTAATTTCATCTACAGGGCTACCATGAACTTTCTAAAATGATTTCCATAACACCTGAAGCACTATAAAATCTTTATTCCTTGACATACAACATCACATTTAGGTTCTCTAATGCTCATATTCTTAATCTGAATCCAAAATTTTGAAATGATCCTTTCATGAAGAAAAAAATTATAAAATCATCTCAAATAAATGACTCATAAAATATTACGATTGTTATAATTATATTTATAGATACATTTCAAGACCACTTTCCTTATATGAATCATTATGAAGATCTATATACATAATTTTCATAATGTTTGGAGACATAAGAAAAATTCAATAATTAATTTAAATTTCAAGGATACATTTACATATAAAGAGAAGAAAAATAATATTTCAATATTCATTTCAGATAAATAGATACTAGATTCATAGAAGATGTTTGTGGGAGCACAATAGTTTTCTAAGAAAAATATAATTATATCATATGGGAAAAATACGGTTATTCTAGTAGTTATTTTCAAACTATATAAAATATGTTCTCTAATACTAACATTATCAAGTAATATATATTATAAGTCAACAAGATCTATATTGAATTATCTCTATATTATTTAAGATCAATTCATAGTATATATAATGGCAAGGCATTGAAAAATGTAATGTGAAACAATTCCCCAAAATTATTTCTAATGTGACATGGTATTAAATCACTCCAAGTAATGTGTGAAATCATAAGAGGATATTATTAATATAAGTGAAATATATATTCATATGGTTACATTGTTAATATATCTCACATGAAATGATATGTAAGGATGTTTGATATAAACTATATGTAAAACATAGAGAGTAATTGTTAATAAAAGACCCTGAGAAATGAATATGATGAAAATAAAATTGTTCATAAGTACTTGAGAAATTAAATTTGGATGATTCCTGGTATGTATTGAAATTTGAATAGTAGTAATCAAGGGGATAAAACTGTTATTCATTTGTATCACTTTGATACAGTTTCATTGTTTTTATAATGTAAATTTAAATGGAAAATTATATTAATTATAGTGGTTTCTATATCTATAAAAACCGTTAACATTTATAATTCAGATGTAGCTTAAAAACCTATATATATAAATGATATGTTCCCAATTTTAGAGTTTTACCGATTCAGTATTGTATAATAATTTTATAATTAATTTTATTCAATTGAATTATCTAATTTGTGAGAAATTAAAGAAAAAAAGGATTAATACTAAGATATCTCATCTCTTTTGGAATTTTCATAGAGAGACGATGTCATAGTAAATTGAACAACCATAGGAACATGGTCAGATTAGTATGAAAAAATTACCTTATCAGGATCATGTTAAGTATGTTATGTAAACCAGGTAAATACTTAGAATTTGGCTCTAGTGGAAGTGGGAGTTTTTTTGTGTTAGTGACATAAACCAATAACATTTTTATATTCTATTACCAATGAATTTATGTAATTTATTATTTATAAATAACTTATCACATGATGTGTGTTATTACATGGTAAATTAATGTGATAATGTATTTAGATTATCTCTCACATTCTCTAGTCATAACAGTTTCCCTGTATGATGATAACCTTTATGTCCTGTGATGATATACTTAAAGTTACATTACATGGTTTTATGACATCATTCAACTAGTCAGGAATGATACATGACATCCAGGGGGTCATAAGATACTGAGACTTATATAATGAATTTATCTATTGGTAGCCTCTAAGAGAGGATGTTATTAAGATTTACCACTCATAATAATTAATAATTTTATATGTTTCATTAGATATTATTATATGCAGCAGGGTATATTGGTCCATACAATTTTGATTATTATTAATGCATAAAATGATTCACATACTTTTATGTATTGATGATAACCATAATGAAATATCATTAAGGCAAGTTAGGATACAATTGGTGTGTCATGAGTGAGATAAAATTAATTAATAATTCATGAAAATATTTTTCCCTTCCATTTTAATATATATAGATATATCTAGAACATTGATTGAAATATAACTACCTAACAAATCAATTTCTTTTGTAGAATATCAAATAATTCATTTATGTAAATTAATAGAAATAAAAATCAATTATATATGTTTATGATAAAGAGTATAAAACCTTATTGATGAGATATTGAGATGAATGACTATATTAAACATTAAAGATTTATATAAAGTAATTATAATTGTGCTAATAAAATCTTTCTCTAGGGGTTCCATGACATGTATCTTGATAGTAATAATTTATTTTATGTTAGTTTATACTAATTCTACTTATAAAGTGGTCAAAATGGCTACAAAACTATGTGTATCATGAATCTCAATTAAATTCTATTTGAATTTAATAGTTTGAATAAATATTATCCACAGATTATGATTTAATAATTATTTTGGATGTGTTGATCTAATAAATTCAATCACTGGTTAATGAAAATGACATATATGTGAGTTGAATATTAAATAAATATTTAGTTATAAGGTACTAAAAATTAAAAAAATATAAGTTATTTATTTATCTATTTTTTATTTACATGGAAAAAATTTATTCTTTATTTCATGATACAACTATTAAATTAAACATTAGTTATCCTATTGTTGAATTTAATATGTATTTACTTAATTTAATCAATAATATAATTATTTTTATTTATTTAAATAAATAGTTATTATTTGAGGTTCAATAAATTTTGAGGAGGATTGACATGTTAACATAGGTGACTAAAATAAATGATATTTAAATAAAATGTGTGCCTACTACATGTCAAGGAAATAATAATAATATTATTATTAATATCATTCGACAAGGAGTTCCCTAGGGAATATGATATTTACTAATGGCCTATATGAAATAAAAAAATTTATACACTAAATATATAAACTGGATTATATCATTTTGAATTGTATAGATATTGTTGCACGAAATACATTTTCTCCCTAGAGAAGTCTCTCAAACCCTATAGGGATATTATTAAGAATTATCTTATGAATATAGAGTGATTTTATTCTTCCTCCCTCTCAATAGATGAAGAGAACACGATGGAGTATTTCAAGTGGAACCTAAAAATTATAATGGTGATCAACATTGAAAAATGAAAGTGGTTTAAATCCTCTATGCTATAACTCCTAGATACAATGGATATTTTTTGAGATTCATAAAGAATCATTATATTGGACTAAAGTGATTAAATCAATGATCCTTCATCCCAATGATTGTATGGATAGAGTGGTCAAGCAATTGATCAACAAAAAATAATTCCATGAAAAGGTAATTGTTATCTATATAAATTAATTACAAATTATGAGTTTCAAATCTAGTGTTTTATTATTCTATGGTATTTATCATATAGTTATTAGGATTACTCATAATTAATAGATGAAATCCATTATTGGGAATAGACTTGGATACATTCAATGTACCTTAGAATGATCATTTTCAGTGATCATGTGTTATTTAGGTAGCTTATTTTTTAATGGAGATCATTCAATTCAATGTCATTTTACCTGGTGTAATATTCCATAATATTATTTTATTAATTTATAGCTTATTCAAAGAAAAAAAACCTTCATTAAAAAGAAATGGAAAATGACTCATTGTACCTAACTTGGTCCCAATACCATTTAGAGGAATTTAAGAACTCAATTATAAAATCTGAAAACTATATATAATGTAATACTCTTTACATGGAAGAATATAATACTCAATTTGATCAATAATTATGTGAATCCAATACTTCAACTATAGTGAAAAGGGTGATTGGCATAATGGATTATATAAATAAGCATATTGTGAATTTGGATTGCAAAATGACTAATATTGAAACAAAAATGGGGTATCTTGTCCAATTATCCACCTCTCTACAACATGGAGTTCCATTTCCGAATAATACATATCAGTAGTTTACAATATATATTACATGTGTCCAATATTTCTCTCTCTATTCTAAAAATTATTCTTCTTTGTTTACTCCTAATAATCGCACCATTGATAAATCCTCCCCAACACAACATGATTCTTAAATTTTGATTCCATTTGGGTAATATTAATTACCTTTCCTCAATTATACTAACTATAATGATCCAATGAACAATGTGATGTCACATCCCTTTCCTATAAGTATATATCCAATATCCTCCAATGTGAAAATGTCTTCCTTAAATTTATATTATCTTATAACATTATAGTATGAGAATAAATTTGGCGTTGAGGATAAAATTTAATTACAACCGATAATCAAAATGATAAAATCATAATTGACACAATATGCCATTCATTTATATATACTAGTGGATATTGGATCGTAATAGAGAGGTATATGTATATTAAATGGCACAATAAAAGAGGGGATGAATAGTATATTTTAAAACTATGAATTTAAACACTTAAGGAATGACATAGTTTAAGAGATCTTAAACTAATACAATTTACAACCAATATAATTGATCATACAAGACGTGGTTCTGATGGATAAGATGTGATTTAATACTATAAGTAATTTAAAACAATTTTATTTGAAATTAATACAATGTTCAAGGTAATAAAAATGTAAATTATTCTATCATACAACATATAGAATCGACTAATACAATATGTAATGAAAGAATTTATATTGAAACAATTACAATTTAAATGAATATGAAAAGAAATAGGAATCAATACAATTCTTTTTCTAATATAAATAGCAATGTAAATGTAACGTATTAAAATTCATTAATTAAAAAGAGTAGGGTATCCTTTCACCTAGGATAAAGGTCTCTCTTTCCACCACCTTGGTAATCCATTGACACAATGATTGGTATGACTGTCTTCCTATCCCCGGAATCCCTTGATTAAGAAGGTAATCAGAACCTCTGTCTTTCATGTAATTTAATGACCTCAATACAATGATCGGAAGTGCGTTTTCCTATCCCCAAAATCCCTCGATCTTTACCAAAATGATCAGTCACACAAAGTAGAAACAAACCACTTAAAGAAATACATGAACAAGGAACATGTTGTTCACATCTTCTATCTCAAAGGATTTTTCACGAAGCAAGAGAGAACTCACGTCATCTCTCTCTAGAAATTGAGAGAATTTTTTTATGTATTATGGTTTAATAACCTCTTATTTATAGGATTCAGGTTCTAACATTCATATTTTTTCCAACGATCATATTTCTTCGAAAAACAAGGAGGGACTTGGACAGCTGGCATTCCAATGGTAATAAAAAGAATACACGATATCGTTTTGATTGGTAAATAACTAAATCAATGACATGATTTTAGTTAGAAAGGAATAAGTACAAAAATATAAAACAATTATTATGAGATACATTCAATCAATATTGAAGTCATGATAAGAGTGTAATGCATTTCATAAGTGAAATACATAACTTGTTTTGTAGTATTATCATGATAACAATGCATATCGATTACAAATTATAACCTGGTTACGATTGTTAACATGGTTATGATGCGCAATTTAAATTATAGTTAAGATGCTTGGAAAAAAAACAAAATAGGTGTATAATGCATAACCTAGTGATGATGCCAAACCTTGTTAAAATTCCGTGATTATAATATACACTTATGAATCAGTACTTAACCTGGTTACGATGTAAAAATACGATGTGGTACTGAACCTGGTTACGATTTAAAAATACGATGCGGTACTAAACCTGATTACAATATATGATACATAAGATTTCGATACTATAATTATCTTGATTTTGATACATGATTATGATTTAGTACATAATCTACTTACAATTTCTGATTAAAATGCAATACTCGGTCAGGTTATGATTCCTGACTATGATGTAATGCATAATATGGTTATCATTTTGAAAGAGCATATAAAACAATGTGTATAAACAACAAACACGACTATCATAATGATACATCAATCATGAAAAACCAATAGAGTTATTATGATTATAAAAACAATATACATGATAAACAATATAGGTGATTACAATATGTGTTATTAGTGATTTCCAAAACAAATGACTCATGGAAAGTTGAATCACATTTTCAATCAACATTGGAAATCATTTCAAATTCCCTAGAATGAACTATTTCTAAGGAAAATTATGATTTAGAAAAAATTTCAATATTGTTAGTATAAAAAATATATTAGGGGTATAAAAATAATTTAGTAATGGTGGCAGAGGATACTCATAACATTTCAATAAAATTATAATAATGATATTCCTAATATGTTTATGAAATCATGGTGAAACAAATTCCAATTGTGATATATGATGTTCTGAATATTTGAAAACCCATGGTAGAAGATACAATTACATATAAAGGAACCAAATCATTCAAAAAAGAAATAAAATTGGTAAATTTTATTTTTTAGAAGTAAATATATAATTAGATACTTCATTCGAGATGGTGATACCTGATTCATGCAAGGAACTCATGTAATTTATTATAAGTATAAAAAACATAAATATAGTATCCTTGTGGAATAATGTTATCCAAGAGATATCCACTTTTTTAGGGATCATCATAACTCAAATATAGAAAACAAAGAACACTATTCAATTTCCACACTTGTACCACATTCCCACTAAATATTGTACTTTGATTCTAAGGTGATATAATGGATGATCAAATTATTGACGATGTTTCTGTGATCATAAAAGGATCACATGATTTATCCCTAAACATATATCAATTCATTCTGGTCTTCCCTTTCATTTAATTCTTTATAAAATGATTGAAATTTTGAGAGGAAATTAAATTCTAAAAAATGGATTCACCCTATATTCAAGGCTTAAAATTAATCATATTGAGTATGATATAACATTCCCAAATTTTCCAAAATCTATTAGATAATTCTATCCTCTTAAACCGGACCAAAAAAAACAAAAATAACAGAGTAACATGATGTATATCACATATATTTCACTACAAAATTTCATAATTATTAAATTTCATGTGATTATACACAATATATTAACTCTACTCATTCGTCTAGTAACTATTTAATGAACATAGTACACATAATGTCCTTTTAAAAATAATAATTTCTCATATTAAATTTTATAATTAAATAACATTCAAATGAACTAAAAAATAAATTCAATTTCCATTATTCTAAACTAGAATAATATAATTGAATTAATTTACTTATGATAATTCGTGTGGATGTTTACTAGGCCTACTTGGGGCTTCCACTTCATCATACACTAAAATTCCTCTAAAATGGTGTAAATAGTGGACTAACATTGTCTGTGAACCTACAGTCTACTATCTTGATGGTGATTAGTCTTAATTGCTGACCAAGATCCATGTCTAACAACCCAGTATTACCCCTAAATAGATAAGGATATTTCATATATATGAGGATGTGTGAAGAATGATTACTATGTAATATAGTTCATTTATATTAATTTCTCATCAAGAATAATCGATACTATTTATCATCGTCATATTTCTTTGAATTTTCTTTCATTGAATCTATAAAATGAAATCATTTATAAAATACTATTTTCAGGGAAATTTTTAGAAAATTACATTTTAATCAATGGGTCTGAGATATTATCTTTGGATTTGGTAAGGGAAAATTTATTTCATAACCTATTAAATTAATTTCATATTATTTATGATGCACCCAATATATATTACTACTATGTGAGCATATTCCATTAACGTTTTTTCAATACATAAACATATATAATTCATGATATAGTTTACTAATAATCACATTTATAAGGACTAATACACACATCCACTGTTAGAAATATCTATTGATTCATATAACATGTATAATTCATATTAGAAGGATTATTATCATAAACTAGTCTCTCATATATTACTATGTGTGAACCTCACAAGAAGAACTCTCAATATTATAGGATCCCCCTAAGTCTTATAGTCAAACATCATATCTGTCTCAACAAATAGATTTCATCTAACCAAAGAACATATGTCTAATATTATCATCATAACACTTCAATTTTCTCATTATAGTGGAGAAATACTATAACATTTTAATGTCACAAATAGTCTTATGAAATTATCACATTAATTAAAAAGAAATGGTATGTCATCATATAACAATATATTTATTAATATCCATGTCTTTATATATTTTGGTAATAAAATGTAAAAAGTAAATTATTTATAGGGACCCAAATCCCACACCTATAATAATAGATTCAAGAACTGAAATACATTTAATGGTCCTATCACTTCACTTAAAACATGCACAAAAGTTATAAATGATGTTGGGACAATTCAGAGATGTTTTAGAACATGAATTAAGTATAAAACAAGTCCATTTACTAGTGATTGTTGTCTTTGATGAATAAATTAGATTAAATTATGAACCCAAAGATGTAATAGATAAAATTTGATCACTTAGGAGGTTTGGAAATAATGTTTCTTCTCATGAACATATTCAAAGATATAATATTCTCAATTTTACTAATAAAGTCCTCTACCACAATTTACATTATTTGGTGAGTTTTACATTATATGACATTTATCCACCTCCTTTTAAATTATGTTATTTTTATATTATTCTTTAAATAATGTTTAATAATGTGTTTTTATTTAGCTAATAAATTTTTTGTATAATTATTACATTCACATTGATATATAAAACACTCTTATCGATAATAAATAAGAAATATTGGATATATATATTTTCAATCCAGGTAGATTGTTATAATTATATACATGAAGAATAAGTAATATTATCACTCAGTGGGAGTAAACACATCATTAGTTTCTTTAATTCAATTGATTTTATTATGTAATTAAATAGACATGTATTCTTTTGTAAATTATTCTTCTGGGAGTGCAGTTTATTTTCATCGATCATTAATATTTTAATTATCCACATTATTATCTTATTTTGGTGTTAAATTTTTTATTATATGTGGGTATATTCTTTTTAAATGTGTAACTGACATAGTACATGATTTTTAGATATTCATAAAATAAAAATATCATTTTAATGTCTCTTTGAAATTACATAAGGAATCATCACATTTATATATTTGTTTTTTGTTTTTACCTCTAAAAATCCATTTTATTAATGTAAAAAATTATACAAATGAAATCTAAAAAAAATGGTTGAAATAATATTCATCACTAAACCCACAAATGAATAGATAGTATTTTTTGTGGGACATAATTAGGGACATACCACTTTTATTAGATGTATCTTTTTGAGAACAACATTATCTGTTTGAATTAACTGAAATTATTATAGTTAGGATTATATATTATTATAAGTATTATTCAATGTTTCTATAAATAATTTTCTATTTAATACTTATTGTTTATAACACTATTTTTAATCATGATAGTTTTTATCAAACAACATATTTCTATAACAAGGATCACATTTACCGTTTTTTTATTTTTTTATTTCACTTTTTCTTTATATAATCACAAATCAAGGTATGTATTCTAGATCTTTTCGTGTTTCTATACTAAAAATATATGAATTTTGAAAATAAAATTTAATTTAATGTGGAATTTTATTTATTTTTTTTGGTCATGATGACCGAATATTCTACCCTAACATTTTTTCCATTTCATAACCAAAAAATCATAAAAATGAATGTTTATGAGTTTCTCAAAACTCGTATCCATTCCTACCCATATCATTAATATTTTAATTTTTATTTTCAGTATAATTCTACGGGGGATTCATTAATGTAATGGATTGTTTAAGGGAATATTATTTAATTGAGATGCATAGATAAGAACTATCTCATCATATTATAAATTTTTATTTCCCTGGTAACTCTATTGAGTTCACTAAAATATTTATATTTATATTTATAATTTATATTTTTATTTCAAAAATGTTTACATTTATGGTTATTATTTGGTAACCCTAATTCTTAACATTCAATGGTATGGTTTTTAAAATTATGTTTTCTTTTTATGATTAAGTGGGGTTGGTAATGGTGAAGTGAGAAAATATTTCTTCTTAACTATAATAAAATCCAATAACACCGATGAATCCGAACAAATCAATAATAAAAAATAAAAAAAAGGCTCTTAGGAAGATATTCAATAGTCTAGATATGTAGAAAACCTCAATCATTGTGAAACTTGATCCCCATATTCCTTATTACCTTAACAACATTACATTCATAAACCATACCAGAAAAACTCCTCCATTGGTTTCCACTGAGAACCAAATCCCCCACAATAATCATTTAAGATAACCAAAAAAAAAGTCAAATAAGGAAACACTAATAGATGATAAGATCTCCCTTGGGAGGGAAAAATCATATAGCCCAAGAATGATACAATAGATAGAACTTCCATCTTAGGAAATTTTCAAATGATATTAAAATAACCATTGGCACCTGTAACCTCACTTTTGTATCCTAGCCCAAAAAAAATTATTTATTGAAATCCATAATTGAAACTACCAATCTTTTATCCCCATTCTTTAATACCCCAAGCTTCAACGGTACGATTCTCTTTCAATAATGTAATAGCTTTCATTGTACACAAGTTCGAGATTCTAACACACCGCGACCAATCAAAGTAGCCGTTATGAATAGTAATACTCACATTTTGGAATTATATAAATTTTATATTTCAAAATGGACTTCATTTTTGGATTTGGAATATCTAAATTATCCTATGTTGAATTTTTGGTATTTTTTTGAGAACATCCAATTTTCGATGAATAATGAAAAATACTTAAAAACAACATTTTTAATCAAAATAATTTATAGTGAAAAATTATACTATTGAGTGGTTTTAAAGTATAAATAGAATATAAATTTTTCATTTTATCCAACGGTGGTCATTATAATTAGTTTCACTTTGAAATTGGACATAAACAAATGACAATCTTTTTATTGATATTGTTTCTTAAAAAACACGGTATTTGTTTTGACTGCAAGAATAATTTTTAAATGAATTACTATAATTTCTGTTTTTTTAATATGGTAAAATGGATTCCATATTTGTAATCAGAAGGTCAAAATTATGTAATTAAGATTCTTTTGTTTTTTTGACATTATGAAGAGTAACGATGGTAATTGTCTTTAATTATCGTGATTAATTAGTAATCGGGTAGTTAAGGGTAATACAATATTATCATAACAATACCAAATGCCCCCAAAATGTGTCCTAAGGATATTGGTTGTGTCATGGACGACCATGGTATGATTCTTTCCAACCTTTATGACCCCATGGAATCACTTTTGGGTGATAATGACATTTTATTTTATTATTACTTTTAAATGGAAAGTATAACCAAAGTATGTATCAACCAAGTAAAAAAAATTAGTTTTTCCTGTGTAAACAATATCTTAGACTATAAATAGTAATTTTAAAGCTAATGAAATTTCCTACATCATGGTAATTTTTTTTAAATTTGTAGACATTAAATAAATTAAATTTCTTATGACACCATGATGATGCAGCGATTACCTCCTTAATTAACGATTTAAAGAAAATGAAAATATAATGTAAACTCTAAGACTAAAACTTCTCAAAAACTATTGGATGATTATATTTAAAACCCTTATCACCTCATCCTCGAAATATATAATTGTGGGACCTTTGAAATCCGAAAATCACTTTATAATAATGTAACATTTCATGACTTTTCAAGAGTGCCCCTCCTCTCCTCTTATAAAAGGCCCCCACCTCTACCACCTTATTCACACCATAAAGACATTTGGCCGGGCCAACCTCTTCCAAAATACTCTCTCAACTTAACTCTTTTACTCATAGAAGCCTCACTTTGGGCAGAAGTCTTCCCAAGGATGCCTTTAGTTCAAATCAAAAAGAGTTACCCGATTTTAAGGTAATGTCTTCTCTTATGTTCTTCTCTTTTATTTTTCTTCTCCAACCCCTTAAACTATTTCTATTCCTTTAATTTGTAAAATCACCTGTATCTTAAATATACTAGTATTTTTTTATACGAATTATTTTATTTGCACTTACACACACCCTCGACTAATGGTTAAAGAACATACTGTTTCTGTGGGTGGCGAATTACTGCCTCACGAAACGATGATCGTTCAATATTCTTTTAAAACCATTCATGGTGGAAATTAATATGTAACTATATTTATATATGATATATATTATGTTTATGTTTTCCTTATGCTTCTATATTTTTCATTTATGTCATATCTTTAAGATTTCCATTATGGGTAAACGAGAAAATTTCATTTTAGGAAGTGAGGACTACCATCCGCTCAAAGTGATTTGAATCATTAATGCCATATGTGGGATGTATAAAGGATGGAGTAAATGATATTATATATGATATTATACTGGAATTATAATATACCTTTATATAATTATGATTTCATTCCATTAAATATTAAATAGAAAAGAAAGTAGCGTGCATGCGTACGTACGTCTTACCATCTCCATGAATGGTGAATTTCATTTCTTACCTCTAAATGATGTGTAATATTATAAATGAATATATATACTGGATATATATTATATATATGATATCTACATCATGAATATAATTCTGGATATAATGGGTATTTTACCACATGAACAACTTTTTATTATAGGAAGTTTATTTTTGACTTAAGTACCAAAGATCGATAAAACGACCGTTATTAAGTCAAATAATTACATAATGTTCATAACATGGTAATAAGTGATTTAAAAGGAATAATGAAATTGAAAAAGGTTCTTAAGAAAGTAGAAAGTAACTCTATTTTATTATTCAGGAGGTTAATGAATGATCTAGTCAAGTTGGACACGACGTAAGGGACTTCATCTCAATCTCCTTTCATTGAGGCATATTTTGTTTTATACACAACATTCTTTTATATGGTGTATAAAACCCTTTTAATTTTATGTTTATTCAAAAGGAATCTTTTTATAAGAAGTGTTTTACTAAATGTCACAATGGAATGTTTTTTTTGTCGTACGTATGCGGCGAAAAAGACATCTCTGCCGCCGTGACCATTATTTGAGTTTCAGCTTCCTCTACAAACCATAACATTTTTTAAAATGAAAAACAAATACAATGTTTTAATTTTCTTTTATTTTGGGATTGAAAATGGATTTGATAATGTTTTTATTATATCAACGTGTTGTATTGATATCTTGTGGTTTAAATGTGGAAATTTTTTGTTTCCTTTATTCATGTTTTATGTGATACGATTATGTTATGGTTTATGATATGTTTAAACCATTTCATATAAAGAATGAATTGGACATAATAAGTGACGGGTGGAGCCCAATATAGCTCCTCGATGCATCGGTAGGTCTCATGAGACAAACTAATGTCTTGGCATGAGGCCTTGAAAAAATATTATTTGTAGTCTTGGCATGAGGCCTTTGATACGTAGTTATGATAGTCTGGAATTATGAATTCCATCATTATGAAAGTAGTTATTAGTATTTCATGTGATTATTTGACAAGTAGAATATCCAAGTGAATAAGTAAATAAAATTATTTCATTTTTCTTTTTCCATATTATGTTGAAGTTCGTGTTTAAAAAGATTTTTTTTAGTTATACATTGCCTTAAATGTTTATGTTTATTTATGAAAGTTTCTGCTATATTGTTATCCTTACTGACCATCTAAGCTCACCCCTTTCAATGTTTTAATTTTTCTAGGATGTGAAGAAGTATTTTATGAATGGCATGTAGGGATAGCATGAAGGGATATGAAGACACGATGTTTTTGTAGTTTTGTTTTACTTTATAATGTAATGTAATTCTTATAAATATATCTAGTGTTTCCAAGGCTACTAAACTAATCCGTCTTTTGAGACTTGATCTTTTGTGATCATGCCAATGTTATTTAATAATGCACTGACTCTGGGTAACTGGGGTCAGGGTGTTACAGTTTCTATCATAGGTAGTTTGGTACTAACATTGGAAGCTAGATTTAGATAAACTATGATTAGAGCACGTAGCCCTAAGATAGAGTTTGAGGATTAGTATAGAATAACTTCCTAGAATTTTTGTATTATAGAGATTTTTTTAGTTTTCTGAGTAATACATCCTTGTCTAGATTCGAGTAGGGAGAGGTGGATCTGTCACATATGAACCTAGGGGTAAAACCCAAAAACACCACTTTGAGCTAGACTCGAATGGGAACTAGTGCACGACAATGGGCCTTGCAGCACTCTTAGTTACGACACTCTCGGGGGATATTCTTAGGATAATTGTCATTTTCTTTATGTACCATTATGAAGGGTTTATGATTATATACTTCCTCAAAGAAAACATTTTTATCATTATGGATTATATCCATAAATAGTTCAATTTATGTTAAGTGCTTTTCAAGTTTGTAATTATGTATTTATATTCATAAACTAATCTAGTTTATGACATTGTTTAGAAATGGCGCCTAGTGGATGGATTGGAAATCGTATCAATGAATGCACTCCATATAGGTATTTCCCTCCTTCTCAAGATAATTATAGTGGAGCCGGTGATACAACTGGTGTTGATCAGCTTATCACCATACTAGGACAACTCACTCAGGTTATGAATAATAACCTTACTCGTATGGAGCACCCTGATCCGCAATGTGGAGGATCAATGTTAGATCGCTTCATGAGGAAAGAACCACCAACATTCAATGGGAGTACAAATCCCTTAGTAGTTGAGAAATGGGTAAATTCCTTAGAGAAAATATTCCATGCCTTGGGGAGTAGTGAAAGGGAAAAGGTTATCACGGAAGTTTACAGCCTCACTTGAGATGCTGATCAATGGTGGTCATTGATTCAAAAGAAAATGGAAGATGATAAAGTATCAAATATGGAATGGAGGTAGTTCAAAGATAATTTCATAGAAAAATACTTTCCTCGTGACTATCGAGCAGATATAGAAAGTAAATTTCTAGGTCTGAGACAAAAGGAGGATGAGAATGTCACAAAGTATGAGGCAAACATTACAAGGAAAAGGACAACCTGCAGGTCAGGGGATAACCCGTCGCGTCCGAAAAAGCCATGGGAATCAAACCCACAACCATAGTGCGACGAGCCTTTATTACCTACCACTAGCCTACAGGAAGTCCCTGGTTATTACGAAATAGTTTACCTAATCTAAATGGTATGTGTTATTATTTTGAACCTTGTATTATTATGAAAAAAATAATATTTTTGAGTTCTATTTTGTTTTTGAGTGAAAGATTAGTATGTGGTAGAAATTATTTGAAGGTTGAAACTCTACTTGTCAAGTATATATATATATATACATACCTCTCTCTTATTCTATGAATAAATTAATTCTTAAACATTAGGAAAGGGATATTAAAAAAATGTGTTATCCTAATACCGTGTGTTTTGTTGAACTGATGATATTTTAATTCACCATAGATTGAAGGTTTTGATGCCCTCAATTTTACACTTGTTTGTGATTGATAAACTCAATCAATCCCTACATATATTTACGTTTTTACTCCAATTATATGTCTATAATTTCCACCAATTTTCTCCTAATCGAGATCATAATTTTCTGGTGACTTTTTCATTTCCCTTTCCCTCTTATTAAGGCTAAATTTTATTAACCTTATTTCTGATGTGGGTTTTCCACAAAGGTAATTTCTATTTTCAACCCTTTATTTTTGAAGAACATTTTAAAATCGAAAGGACGAAATATATTTAAGGAGGGGATAATGTAACACCCCATGCTTCCAAGTACGATTCTCTTTCAATAATGCCATAGCTTTCATTGTACGCAACTTCAAGATTCTAAAACACCGCGACCAATCAAAGTAGATGTTATGAATAGAAATATCCACTTTTTGAAATTATATATATTTAATATTTCAAAATTTAATTCATTTTTTGATTCGTAATATCGAAATTAGCCAATGTTGAATTTTTTGTATTTTTCTGAAAACATCCAATTTTCGTGGAATAGTGAAAAATACTTAAAAAACATTTTTAATAAAATTAATTTATTGTGATAAATTATAATATTGAGTGGTTTTAAAATATAATAAGAATATTATTTTACCATTTTATCCAATGGTGGTTATTATAATTAATTTCACTATGAAATTGGACATAAAAAATTGTAAATATTTTGATAGATATTGTTTCTTAAAAACACGCTATTTGTTTTGAGAGCGGGAATAATTTTTAAATTAATTACTACAATTTCTATTTTTGGAATTTGGTAAAATGGATTCCATATTTGGAATCATATGTTCCAAATTATGTAATTAAGACACTTTTTTTGGCATTATGAATAGTAACAAGGGTAATTATCTTTAATTATCGTGATTAATTAGTAATCGGGTAGTTAAGGGTAATAAAATAATATCATAATAATAACAAATGAACCCAAAATGTGTCCTAATACTACAATTTTTTCATTGACGACCATGGGATGCCTTGTGCGAAACTTTGGGACCCCATGGAATCAATTTTGGCTGATAATGACATTTTATAATATAATTTTTTTAAAGGGAAAGTATAACCAAAGTATGTATCAACCACGTAAAACAATTTTAGTCTTTTGTATGAAAATGATATCTTAGACTATAAAAAGTCATTGGAAAGCTAAAAATATTTCCTACATAATGGTTTTTTTATAGTTTTTAGACGTTAAATAAATTAATTTTTTTATGACACCATGATGATTCAGTGATTACCTCATTAATTAATGATTTAAATAAAATGAAAAGATAATGTAAAATCTATGGCTAAAACTTGTCAAAAACTTATATTATTAGTATATTTAGAACCCTTATCACCTTATCCCCAGAATATATAATTTTGGGACCTTTGAAATCCGAAAATAACTTCATAATAATGTAACATTTCATGACTTTCCAAGAGTGCCCCTCCTCTCCTCTTATAAAAGGCCCCCACCTATACCACCTTATTCACACATTAAATCCATTTGGATTGTCCAACCTCTACCAAATACTCTATAAACATTCCTATATTACTCATAGAAGCCTCACTTTGGGCTGAAGTTTTCCCAAGGAAGCCTTTGGCTCAAATCAAAAGGAGTTACCCGATTTTAAGGTAATGTCTTCTCTTATGTTATTTTGTTTTATTTTTCTTTTCCAACCCTTAAACTCTTTTTATTACATTATTTTGTAAAAAAAGTATTTTCAATGTACTAGTATGTTGTTATGAAATGTATTTGATTTAAACTTACACACACCCTCGTCTAATGGTTAAAGAAAATACTGTTTCTGTTGGTGGTGAATTGCTGCCTCACGAAACGATGATTTTTCAATCTTCTATTAACACCTCTCATGGTGGCCATTAAGATGTCACTATATTTATATATTATATATATTATGTTTTTGTTTTCCTTATGCTTCTTTATTTTTTATTTATTCAATACCTTTATGATTTCCATTATGGGTAAACGCGATAATTTCATTTTAGGAAGTGCGGACTACCTCCCCCTCAAAGTGATTTGAATCGTTAATGCCATATGTGGGACATATAAATGATGGAGTAAATGATATTATGCATGATATTATACTATAATTATAATATAACTTTATATCATTATTATTTCATTCCATTAAATATGAAATAGAAATGAATGTAGCGTTCATGCGTACGTACGACTTACCGTCTCCAGGAACGGTGCATTTCATTCCTTACCTCTAATTGATGTGTAATATTATAAATGCATATATATACTGGATATATATGATATCTAAATCATGAATACAATTCTTGATATAATGGATATTTTACCACATGAACAACTTTTAATTATAAGAAGTTTATTTTTGACTCAAGTACCAAAGATCGACAAAACGACCGTTATTAACATAAATAATAACATAATGTTCATAACAATGTAATAAGTGATGTAAAAGGAATAATGAACATGAGAAAGGTTATTATGAAATTATAAATTAACTCTATTTTATTATTCAGGAGGTTAAATAATGATCGAGTCAAGTCGGGTATGAGGTAAGGGACTTCGTCTCAATCTCCTTTCATTGAGGCATATTTTGTTTTATACACAACATTCCTTTATACGTTGTATAAACCCCTTTGAATTTGACGTTTATCCAAAAGGAATATTTTTATACGAAGAGTTTTACTAAACGACAAAAGGGAATGATTTTTTGTCATACGTATGTGGTGAAAACGACATCTCCACCGTTGTGACCATTATTTGAGTTTCGGCTTCCTCTACAGCCCATAACTTTTTTTAAAATGAAATACAAATACCATGTTTTACTTTTCTTTTATTTTGGTATTGAAAATGGTTTTGATAATATTTTTATTATATCAATGTGTTGTATTGATATATTTTGATTGAAATGTGGAAATGTTATGTTTCCTTTATTCATGTTTTATGTGATACGATTATGTTATGGTTTATGATATGTTTAAACCTTTTAATATATGGAATTAATTGGACTTAATAAGTGACGGGTGCAGAAAAGATTTTTTTGTAGTTTTTTTACTTTATGATGTAATGTAAGACTTATTAATATATCTAGTGTTTCCATGGCTACTAAACTAATCGGTCTATCGAGAAATGTTCATTTGTGATCATGCCAATGTTATTTAATAATGCACCGACTCTGGGTAACTGGGGTCAGGTAATTACACATTCCACCTCAACAAGTTAAAAAAATAGAAAACCACATTTAGTCATATCCCTAAATGTAATATAGAATAACATAATCAATGGAACCAAACAATTATAATTGAGTACCCAATATAATAAAGGGCCATTATCACATGTCCAAAAAATTATATAAATAAATTTCCAGATAAGGATCAAACTGAATATTAAGGGTAGATGAATCACCACTAATGATTCCAAAATTAGTATTTGTAATAAAAATTATTCAAAACCTATCGGATATACAACCATTTCAACCACCAATAATGGAAACCATCAACAAATCAAATACCAGAGGAGCTTATGAAAACCCATTCAATTAAAAAAAACCACATATCCAACCAACATAAATTCATGGTAGATAACATTTCATCACTATATGCTTAGAAATAGATTCACGTCATGAATTGATGGAAATAATGACTCCTCAATATTACTGGGTTAATCTCTATCACTGATGGGAAGGAGAGACCCCCTGGGAAATATAGAAATAGGTTAATGATAAAAGAAATATTTGATACCCAAATATTTCGTGGTTAGTTATTACAAGAACACCACGACTGAATGAAAAGATAAGGATAATGAGAACCTCATCTTTTCCAATGATCATGTACAATATTGAAAACCTCTATTGAAGAAAAAATAAAGATAACCTCAATCACAATAAAATTTATCACGAGAGAAAACAACTGGAAAGGATAAACAGAAATAGTGGGAATCACCCCTAATGAGAGTACAAAGGAACAATGACATGGATTAATAAACATTGGGGGATGAAACCATAAATCCAAGGTATGGGGAAAACAATAGGGATACATTAAAAGCACACGAGGTAATATCGATTACACTTAAATGTAAGGAATTAATGAAAACCTAAATCAAAGAAAAATAGGAATATATAAGAGTGTAAGGCATGTAGGTATAGATAGGGAACCATATCCTATGAAGGGAGGAAACAAAAACCTAGTGACCAACTTGATAACTATCACTTTGAGGTATCCTAGAAAACCTTTTGGTTCATTTTTATGAGCTAATTAGAATTATATTAACTACATAAAATATTATTTAATAAAGTATGATGTTATATTATTTTACTTGTAAGATTTTTCAATATATATATATTTCAATGGTTTTTTATGTAGCCCCTCATATATTTTTTTATCATTATATTCGAGGTACTTTTTTATATTAACATACATGTGACCTCGGATATCGTAATTTTATTTGGGATAAGAAACATTTTATTCTTGATCAACTTAATATTTAGGGATAAATTTGGATTACTTTTTAGTACTACATATTAATAAATTACACTCACTTATTCCCTTTTCACTCAAAATTTATATTATTACACATCATCATATAGCTAAATAGATAATTTGATCAAAAATTTAACTTCTAAAAATTAATGTAATAATTTAATTTACAAATTGTATAGAGATGAAATTCAATGAAATCATTTGGTAAGAATTTATTTTTATAATAATTAAGTATACCATTGATTAAAATTTTCTTAAGATAATAATGTGATGATGAGGTAATTCATAATGATGTATGGGTAAAAATAAGTTTTTTAAAATGAATATAAATAAAAAAGATAATTTTTTTTGAAAATTATAATTTTTGATTAATATTGATTTTTATTATTTTAAATGTCTTAAATTATTTGAACATTGAGTTATTTTTTTCTATTTTACCTTGGGTTATTTCATGTGTTGGTCTGTGTGGTTTTATTCAAATGCGAAAAAATTATTGTATGGGGGATTTAATGAACAATGATTTTGTTAATATGTATTTTATATTTTCAAAATAACTTTATTTCATTAAAATTAATTTATTTATTTTCTTAGTTTATTTAAACTAATTTATTTTAATTTAAATATATTTCTAATACAAATTCAATTTTATATTCATAGTAAAATTATATATATATTTTTTATTTTTGAATGAATGAAAATCATCAATAGGAATGAAAAGCACCCTCAAGACCAATTTTATTATAATACATGGATTGATTTCCCAATAACATAGAAGAATTAGAATATGTTTGGTTTAATGGTTGAGTGTATTGATGTATAAATACATGGTTTCCCTAGTGGTTCAAGATGTATCTATCCTCATAAGGAAAGACAAGAATTAAATAGACCTATTTTATTACAATAGATGGTCCAGAGGCCTAATAGTGAAATGACTATTGATCTTGGGTGGAATAATATCCCAGTTTCATGAAGGATGAATACATGGTTTCCCCTTGCATGAGATGTTTTTAACATGTTTTTCCATTAGTCATTAACCATTTATACCCCCTACTAGTTTCACTGAACTTGTGATATCGGTACTGAGTGATTTATTTACCACTAAAAATGACACTTCATCATGTTAGTTTTATTCATCATGTAGGGAACCCCTGAATCCCCCAATGTAATGTTGGAGGAAATTCAAATGATAGGTTTCAACACACACATCTCTCATTCCAATCTCCCACATAAAAAATCTTATGTTAGGCCCCATTGCAAAGATAAGCTTATCTCTCTATGACAAAAATGTAGTATCACTATACTGATAATCACATGGTAGGGCAATCACCCTTCCCACATTAGATGAAGGATCACTACTTTATATGAGTTTTCACACATATCCTTATTTTTATTTCCTTAACCTGAAAATGTCTTTGTGTATCAGTTCTTGTGATGCATTCATCATGCATTAGGTTTTATGATGATCACACCGTGTATATTATTAAATATTATTCATAGAAGGGAGGCCCTGTATGTATGACATTAAGGCCAAAGTGGCCTGGTGGCCTGATAGTATTCTAATGAATAGTTCATGTGGGTACTCTTGTACTACTACAATACACAACTATTGTAATTTCATAACTATGAGGTTGAACCCTTGACCACATTGAAACTAAGTGGGAGCCTATACCACTCAGGTATAGTATCATCAAATTATTATTATTTTAATTATTTTTTTTTAAAAAAATTATTTAATGATTTTCATTATTAAATTTTGTAAATAATGTTATTAATATTTATAATATTATATAATTTAACTATTTTTAATTATGTATAACTCATTGTGTATTATATACTATTATTTCTATTATAACAATTTTATCAAATTATATGTACATCAGTATAATTTTGTCTAATCATATGTTTATCTAGTTATGTTAATGAATATATTGTATTAATTGTTTTATTTTAAATTATATTTATAAATATTTATATAAACACATATTTTAATCTAATTATCTATTTAATAAAACGATTATATATTAATAAAATATATATTAATGTTTCTCATCAACCTATTATTTACATTTTCATAATCATATATTTATATTATTATATATTTTTATATGACCTGGATATAATTGGAATATAAAAATAATAATAGTATTAGTATTACTACTAATATTATATGATTTAATTTGGTTACATTATTTTTTTCAACGGAGCATAGAGAAAAATTGGGCACCGTATTCTTTAAGATACTTGGAAAAAACCTTATGTTAGATAGGGATAGAAACTTTTCATTCACCACTATTCATGAAACTATGTATAGTGATCTTTTTGGAAAAATGGTAATGTTCATGATGATTTTTTAGTGGTCAATTTGTGGTTCACATGAGTTTTTCATTGGGAGTGAGTGCATGTGTTGGTTCAGATGAAATTGATGGAGTATCACATCAACAACTATTCATTTTCTGTTAGAATAACATTTTGGGTATTCCTTTGGCACTGTGGAATTTTATATTTTTTTATAATTGATGAAATTTCATGGTGATATTATGAAAAACACCTAAACAATTAATTCCATACATTAAATTATTTATCATGATTTCATATTTATCTTCATTATTTGTTGATTTTTTAGTGTTTGAATTTTGAAAAACATGATGTCATTTTCATTTATATATTTAATTTACATATTTATTTCTAATTTAACTGTTATTATATATTACTAATTTTATATAGGTTACATTTATTTAATTAGAAAATTATTACATCATGTGTTTCTCACTTGTATAGTATTTTAAAAGTAATCACATGAAATAGTCATGTCATAATTTTAATATAGTTTTTGTATGAACCTAAAAATTATAGACTTATTACGTAATCTCATGTGGGAAGAAAAACAAAGATATATACCCTTAAATTATGAGAAATGGAACTTTTTATTTTACTATTTAATTTGATTCTAAATAAAAAAAATCTTATTCATCGTTCCAGAGAACAAGATGTTGGATGATTTGTATAGGATATAATAGTATTATATAACCAAAAATGGGAATTGGTATTATTCTAATCAAATATTATATTGATGATAATTAAATAAATATTTATTCAAATATAGATATCAAATAATTTACAATACATGAACTTAAATGAGAATAGTATCTTTGATGATATATCTTAATTTTTCCCCATTGAGTAGCTTTATTTAAATTTTTATTAAAGTAAATTCTATAGTATAATTTATAATCATTCAAAAAATATCTATATAAACATTATCTATGTTGGAGAACAGTTCTATCTATTGGCATTTTCTCTATGAGTTTGATGATTCAGTTTTTTCTGTAGTAGTCTGCATATTTATATGTTTATAAATTTATAATGTCTTGGAAATATGTACAAGCATGTCTTCCATCATATATCCATTCATAGAGTTCATCATGATTAAACATTATGAAAAGAAGTCTCAAAACGTATAATCCGCTAACAACTAATAGTCCAACATTGTTTTTATCCTATTAGACTGAAGTATTTAGACCATAAGACATGACATTAAAGATATCATTACATACCAAGGTTCTCATTATTGTGATAACTACTATAACCTATTTATGTGTTATATGTTCTATGAAAATTATTATATAAGTCCTAAAAATTTGTACATAAATTATAATAAGAATAAAACTTTCATATATAAAACCACGTACACATGGATTGGTAATAAAAAGTACATAAGCAAAATTAGTATTATGTCACTAACCCCAATAAATAACTCATATAAATTATGCACATATAGTATCATTTATTCTAAAGTAGATTATTTATAGAATAAATTTACATAATATAATAATAAAATTTAATACATATATATATAAAGAATAAAACACATATAAATTCTATATTGTATGCATATATATAGTATCCTTATAATTTATAAACATATGAAATATTTTTATAAACATTACATATAAATTATATTTTAACATAATATTTATATATTTATTTTTTATATATTAACAAACACACATGAGAATGTGTGTGTGTGATCACCACTACAAAATCAAGAATATTGAGTGAGTCCATTTATTATTACAAAAAAAGCCTGATTAAGAGGAGGTTTAATCAAAGCTAGATAAAGGTGTTGATAAATAGTATCATTTTCTCCAGTAAAAAAAGGGTTGTCAAAACTACCACCTTTATCAGCACATTATTTACCAATGATAAATGTTGTATTTAATAGCGCTTTCTATTTAGGACTGATAATGGTATACTTTTTCCGCACATTATTTCACATTGATAAAATGTGTTCTTATTAAAAAATGATATATATTCCAAAAAATAATGTTTAATATATAAATATATTTATATTGATATATATATATATATATATTATTTTCTTATATCTTTATAATATAATACTAAATATGAATTTACACATAATCTACCATATATTTAGCGTAAATGGTGTCAAGGTAATTAAAAATTTATATTAATTACAAGAAATTATACATTTAAAAACAGTTTATAATATCAATTTCATTTTATCAATTTAAAATATATCATACTAGTGTACACATTCTTAATTAATTTCACACATATTTATGAAACTAATTCCATTCCTATTTAAAACACACATAAAAATGAATTTTTTTTTCAAATTGATCATATTTCAAACCTATGTATATATACATAGTTAAATTTAATTGTACATATAAGAATTTAATTACATTTTTTAAAGAAACACACAAGAAAAAATATTTATATAATATTTTTTTATTACTATTTAATATTTAATATATTATTCTCTAAATTATTAAATTTATTTAATTATTTAAATTTTTATTTATTATATAAATTTTATTAATTATTAATACATATATTTTTTAAATTTATTCTATTTTATTATTACTTATTTCAGAAGTAAATTTATTTATATTTTGGTAATTTCTTCTCTATAATTTTTCATTTGTAAATATTTTTTTATTGATAATAATTTTACATATATATACATATTTATTGATTAAAACATACTATTTTCAATATGATTTTAATTTATATAATAATAATATTTATTTTTTCATTAAAATATAAATAATTTTTACATTTTATAATATTTCTATAAATAATTACAATATTTTATTCTTTAAAATATATTTATCAATCTATTTATATTTAATAAAATTTCACACATTTTTAGCAATCATTCATTTTATATTACTTATTCATTAAATTTTTACTTATATTTTACAATTATATTATATATACTTTTTTATATTTATTCATTTATTATATTTGTAATTTATTCATTATTAATAATTTTTATACATATTTGTTCATTACTATATTTAATATTTTTAATACTAACGTATCTTTATATATTTATATATAATATTTCCATAAATATTATATATATAATAAAAAAATTGTATTTAAACTTAATAATGACTTATATTTACTGAAAATGTTTTATAAAATAAAAAATTTAGTAGTAATTAAAAAAATGATTAAATATTATTGAGTAATAATCATTCCGTTATATTTAAAATGAATGTAATTTTTTTATTTTACATATATAAAAATTGTGTTATATATATACATTGATTTCACATATACAAATATTTAATTAATGAAATGTTATATTGGAAGACACACAAACACAATATTTTTGTAATTTATTCAAATTTTAATATTCATTTTTTAATTCTATTTATTAACATTTCACATTTAATATATTTTTGTAATTTTTTATTATATATTTTTTATTCTTTTAGTTTTATCTAATATATACTATTTATTAATTTTTAATATTTTTTCTAATTTATTTATTTTTAATATTTTTTATCCATTAATAATATTAATTATTTTATGTTTGGTAACTTATTCATTTTAAATTTTTTATTCTCCAATACTTTTGTAATTTTATCCATTTTTTATAATTGTTTTTTATCTATAATTTTTAATTTAAATTTTATTGAATATTATAGTAATATATAAAACTAAGATGTATTCATTTTTTTTAATATGAATTCAGTGTCACATTTTTTAATAATCAATATAATTAATCGAACTTGTTCAATTTTTTATTATTTTTTCAATATATTGATTTTTTAATTAATAAATTTTATTTTTTTCATTAATTCATTTGAAATTATTTATTTATTAATAATGTTATTTTTTTGTTTATTTTTTTAGAATTTTAAGGCTCGGGCCCTTTTTTTAAAATAAAAAAAGCAAAGGGGATGAGGTGAGACAAAGAAAAATATTCAAATGATTAATAAAACATAATATTCATTCTTTAATAATTTTATTAATTTTTTAATTTATTAATTTTTAACATTTATTCTATTATTATTATTTTTTTGATTTTTTTTTCAATTATTTATTGAAAGAAATGATAACACCCTTTCTGATCTATTAAATAAATTATAATAGAACCCCCACTCACTTGAATCATGCACTCTCTCGTGAAATCAACCTCTATCATTGAACCCCTATAGACATCAAGGATGAATCCACCCTCAAAACACCAAATGTATGTAATTATTTTTAATGCCTTTTAATTGACCTTTCATTATTTCACAATTTTTAGATCATCTTCCCCTATGATTGACCGATGAGACATCAGATTTGAGTCCCCCTTTTCAAAAATATTTTTTATTGTCAGTTGAATTATTTCTTTCCTTGATCCATGGGGTTTAAACATTAGATCTCTAATCTTTACTCTTGTTTTGGTATTTTGGAATAAAGGGTTTCCCATTACTTCAATTTGCAATGCAGTTCGTGTGCATGTTTATTTAGATATATATATATATATATTGAAAAAATGCATATGAAAATAATATGAATTCAAATGAATCGATTTATATTTAAATATTATGTTTATATAACTTTATAAATTTTATATATGTATATATGTATATATTAATAAATTTTTAATATAATTTAATAAATTTAAATAAATATATATATATGATAATATATATATCTATTAATTTTTATATTTATGTGTATATATATATAATTTTATAAGAAAATAAAATAAATGTAAATGGATATATATATAAACATATAAGTATTACATATAAAACTAAATTTTTTAAGGGTAGATTAATCAAAATAAAACATTAAAAAACTATTTATTATAGTGATATTACACTATTTCAAAAAAACGGTATTTATATAACTTTTTATGTCATTATTACTTTTTTTTCTTTACTTTTTTATATTTCCAAAGTGATTATGAAATTTTTCCTATGAAAATAATAAAATTTTATTAATGTATCAATAACAATCTCCTTTGATTATGATGCATTTATAGTTCTTTAAGACATACGCTATACATATTTACACTCAATTATGTTTAGACACACATGTGTACATAATTATATATTTACACTAAAATTATGATCCATTTTTTATATGTCAATATATATATATATAATATTCATACCTCATGAGTATTAATTTAGTTTTTGAAAAAATTACAATTATTCAACCTAATAGGATGAATATGAATAGAAAATTTTTTGATGGAGTTAGAGAGTTATTTATCTTTAAAATTGTTCATACCTACCAAACTTCTCAAATCATTTTTCTATGATTGCATTGTTGTTATTCAAGATGAATTCTAGTATAAGTATTTGAAGAAACATTTATTTTTCATGGAATAAATCTACGGTATAAATGTTGGACTAAAAACATGGGAAAACTAAATGTACATACTGATTGGGATGATATTATGGTTTATGGATCATTTGATACAAATAGTAGTGTAATTGACATTGGATATCATACAAAATAAATGAAAATTTTAATTATAGATGACCATCAAGCTTTTTAGATATTCTTTGAGATGTTAAATTCATTTGAAAAGATAACATTATAAAACTATTATAATAAATATATAAAATCATTAGTTGTGTTGATGTTATATAATTGAAATGGGGGTAAAAGATGGGGTGACACCATCAATATATAACTTATTGGTCTCCCAAATGATATACCACTAGAAGAAAATGGTCCACCATTTTGAACATATGAAGTTAAATGAATGATATGTTTAAAGGTTCAAAGATCTAAAAAATACATTTTATTAAAATGATTTTATATTTTTTTCAAGGACTATGAACAACTAAAAAAAATCTCTATTTGTGGTGTCATTCGATAAAAACAGAATTATTAAATCCTCAATCGTTTATATGGTATTTTCAGATAATTACCATGTTTAAAAAAATTTATTCATGTTAGAAAATGACTATGAAATTAATATTACACATAGATTCAAGATTTGAATAGGGTAACTATATCTCTAAATAGACATATCATAGTGGATGATATATGATTATGGGTATCATGAATTTAGAAATGAGCTGAGAAAACTCTATATCGAGTTTTTTTATAGACGTGATGAATGATTTTTTATTTTATAAACTAGAGCTCATAGTTATGATAATGTTATGTTGGTTAGTTATAACATTTCACAATGGTTATTCATGAATCGGAAATACATTATCTTGTTTTTTCTTATATTTGACCTAAACCAACATTGTAATGATACTGAGGCCTATTAATATCTATTGATCAATAATTTGAAATTTATTTGGTTTATATATATTACATTATATTGTGCTAATATAAGTGAAGAATCCACATTGAGAACTATGTTATTGAACATGATAAATGAATTTTATATTTAAGTAAATATTTCAAGCAACAGAAACAAATGAATTTTTGGCTTCCCCATTTTCTGAAAAAGTTCTAAAATCACTTAGGTTCAAACATTTCTAAATGATTACGATTTTACTAAATAATTAATATTTACCCTGATGACATAAATGGCGATCGTAGATGACAACATTCAATGGAAACACAAAATATGCTACAACCTCATCTCCACTAACAAGTGATCACCAGATTGAGAATGTAAAATATTGTGAGAGTATTTTATGTAATTTTTTTAAAAAAATAATGGAACCTTAATGAAAAAAGGTCAGTTTTTTTTGAGATATCATGCGATAAATTTTTTATATGATAGACATTATCTTTATTTCATGAACATAAAGAAATTTATGTTATAATTTTATTTCCATGTTAAAAAATGCACTAGACACAATTAAATATGTGATTAAAGATATGTGCTACATGATTGACATAAGGATAAGGGATGATATATCAATGGTAAAGGGTTAAACGAGAACTTTTATTCCACCATTAGCCTACACTCTATATAGAGAAGAAAATTTTTAATTTCCCAACATCATCAACGGTGGTAAAGTTTCAGTGGGTTATTAATAAAATACCGAGAATTTCATTTTAATGACAAATTTTAAGTTAAAATGTCTAAAATCAAATAATACCATGTTATTATGTATGAACTTATGCCAAAATATTTACATTACATTATACCTAAAAATGTATGGTATACATTTACCACACACATGTTCTTTTTCATTTCAATATGTAGTATATTTTTAGACCTTGTGAAGTTTCCAAACATGAATAATGAAATTAAAGTAATATTTTTTGAAATATATATTTATTCCCACCATCATACTTCTATTTCATGGTCTACCTGATGGTTTACTGGGTTATATAGATTCAAAAATGTTTTCCTATAAATTTCAAATAGATATAAACCTTCAAATGGTATATTATTATTTTGAAAAGTTATATTAATAATCAAAGTCATCCAAATTGTTTTATTTTAGAATGATATATTTTTGAATAAGATGATTAATTTTTTATTTATTAACTAATTTATGTTGGTAGAATTATTCTCCCAATATATCTTCAACTTAGACACATTGTGGGAAAAGGGATTTCTGTAAGAGATGTTAAAGCTACCATAATAGATTGGTAGAAACCTGACATTTAAATTTTATATAATAGTGCATAGGTTGATCATTAATCTACCTATCGTAATTTAATTTTTATACATTTCAATAAATCTAGCTTTAAAAGATAGATGTCAAATACACATAATCAACAGTTTTTTTCATGGTCTCGATGACATATTTATAATTTTTTATCTGAAAATATGATTTCAATTGATGAATGAATATGATGGATAAGGGGAGTACAAAAAATAAATGTATTCTCTTAAATTGTTTGTGTTATTGATGATTATATGTTCTATATGAATGAAAAGGATGATTCCAGTATGATACAAAATAGTTTGGATACACTTGTGGAATAATTGATATCCAAATTTGATTCTAGGGATATGAATATAATTTAATTGAATATTTCATAAATCAAAATAACCAAAAAAGATTATGTTTTAGATTATAAAACATTTCAAGTGCTTATTATCCATTGAAAATTGGTCGAAAATAAGAGTGCAGTTAATGTCAATGATTAGGGATTTGTGATGGTGAATCTTAGTGTGGAATGGTATAATGGATAACCATTCATAATGGAATCCGAAGTAGGAAATTAATTATATGTATCAAATATGAAAAATATAAATATGTCAATAGTCATTTTAGAAAAATACTATTATATCTTTATATGTAAATTAATTTTGGGATAACCAATTCATTGAGAGATCACAATCATCTCACCATGAACCTAATGTAGGTAGTCTCATGTTAATAAATTTGTCTATAAATAGGGGATTTAGATAGTCAATATTGGAGAAAAATCCCATCAACCATTAAATAAAAAAATTATGTTCAATGAAGAGCTTAATTTTTTTATATACTATTCTTTTCCTCACAATATTATATGCTCTCTATTAAATTTACATAATCTAATGTAAATTATTAACTATCGTTGGGGATAATAACTTCTACACACACCTGTGTTACCAGTCCCTGGGAAGAACACTCTATTAGGATGGAAATTAAATGTTTTTTTTGGGATCAACAACTTGTAAATGAAAAATTAAGTGGTGTAACATCACCATGTTAACTAAATTCTTTATAGGAAAAAAAATAAAATGTCCGTTAGTTACATTTTTGGAACAACTCAAATACATGTTTTGGTTGATCTAAATATATAGAACTATGTCACACATATATTGTGGGAAATCATATGGGAATATATTAGGGTAATGTTATGATATAAATACTTTCTCTATTATTCAAAAAATTGATATATTGAAATGATGGTTTAATTTTTATTTTCCTTATAAGAGTTCATTAATTATAAATGTTTTTTTTATGAAATTTGAATTAATTGAAATTTTAAAATAACAATGATCATTTCTGACACTTCACACAAGGAAACATATTCAGGATACTAAGGGGAATGTAAACCTACTCCCACAAACTATGTATTCAGACATTATAAACAAAGAAGCATATGAATATTTCATTAAATTTTGTGATGAGGAATAATATTAAGTGAATTATTAGTTATTGTATATCTTTAAAATTATTTATTTTAACCAGTTTTTTGTAATATTATTAATTTACGAAACTATAGCGTAGTACTAAAAATAATTATTGTGCATCAAAACCCCCATAACCCTAAATTAATATAAGGATTTGGTATGCATTATTTGAAAAGAAGACTGTATGTATTTTAAATCTATAGTAAAAGGTTTTTTTAAATGAAACAACATAAGTTACATTGATTTTATGAAGATTGAAGAATCATAATATAAATACACTTTTTTCCCACACCATGTCTTATGGAAATATGCTGATGTAAATAAAGATGAAAACTATTAGAGGAAAACACACAAGAAGTATGAAAATCATGATTATGTATGAAATAATATTATGTTTAACGTTTCTTAATAGTATTAAATAAAAATATCTAATTATGTTCAAATATTTTATATGATTTAAGGAAGACAATCATAATAAGGTTTTCCTAAAAAACAACTAATTTCAACATCCTTGAAGAGGATAGAACAATTTTTTCATGTTGTTGGAAATATATTGAAGTTTGAATAATCTATTGGGGGTGAACAGTTATTTATGTTTTTAGAAAAAATATCACACATAGTATTTTAATTAATGAATGTATTATGAGTGTAGTGTTCATGTTATACGGTGTGGAAGAAATTAAAATTATGAATATAGTATTTTTATAGTGGTCTGGATCTCCAGCATCCTAATATACTCTAAAACCTCATCTACTCTATGAGAATGTTGGTACCTACTAAGAGAAAATAAAATTTAGAGGTGTGATATCCTATTGAAAACTCTGCCTTTTATGTTAATCAGAGGGAAAATAAAAACTTTTTACAAGAGTGTTAAACTAATATGGACTTAACTTTTCATCAAGAGTCACAATTTTTGTACATACTTTTTCGTAGAATACCGAACAGACATACATGATTTTTATTAGGAAAGAAATTAACATGCTATAATGTTTACAAAAATATAAAAGATATATTACATGATGAAAAAATAGAAAACAATTTAAAACCTGCAGAACGGTCTGATAATAAAGATGATGAAGTCTAATGATCTTGTTCACTTCTATAGTAAATGATGAAATAGTGTATGTTGATTTTTGATCACATGAAGGAAATAGAAGTCCTAGTGGTCCTCAATCTTAAGTGAAACATGTATTTTTTATAATGTGTTATTACATATTATCAACTATATAATCTATATCATGTATAATTAACCACACTATCCTTGATCTTATTGTAATGGATTAATTGTTCATAATTAAATCAATTATTTTTTTGCGATTTTATGATTATCGAATAACTATATTCCATGAGTTATAAATTATCATTGTATGGAATAAAGTATTTACCTATAAAATATACCCCTCAATGTAAATGAATTTTTGCACACTTTTATTCTTAAAACTAATAAAATCATAATACTTCCAATCTGATCGTGAGTAAAGACATGCGTAAAATATGTTTATAAAATACTTAATTTTTTTGGAATAAAATATCTTTTTTTCAAATATAAAAAAAATTAAAAGAAATATAGTATCATAAGTAATATATTTCTTTTTTATTTGTGTGTTGATTTTTTTTAAAAATTTTAATCAAAAATGAAATTTTTTTTAGAAAAATTAAATAGTAGTCAAAAATTTATTTCAAATTCATTAATTTAAATAAAAATAATAGTTTTTTTGAATTAAATTTTATCTATAAATAGATAAAAATAACAGGAGGTAGTAGATTGTTTCTTCCACTAACAAGCTATTGTTCCTGGATGGAGGAAAGCTATCATTATATATGAACTACCATCATGTTGATATAACACCACTTTAATCTACCATCACTGATGATTTAATTTTGAAGATTATCTAACATTTTAGGAAATATACCATTGGATATGATCTACCATTTATATATGATCAACTATTTGATGATGATCTACCACTAGTATATCATGATTCTTGCAAGAGGATTTGATTCACTGTTGAAATGGAGGAGTTGCAGATGGTTCTATAGTCACATAAGCTACTATTGCATCTGCAACAATCACACGTTCTACCGTTTTATTAGCTACCATCATTATGGTCTATCATGAAGGATTCTGATGTAAGAGCTATCAGAACTATAAAAGGGGGGGGGGAATACAACCGTTTGAAAGGAGCTAATCATTCAAGACTATTTTGAGTTATAAATGGAGTAGTTTTGTATGTGATATGAATCATGTACTTCCTCTCATCTATTATATTGATATCAACCTTATATATTGAATTGAAAATAATCATAACGTAGCCCTATTTTCATTTTTTAATACCATATTTCTTGAGTCATTAGTCGTGATACATGAGTATTTCATTCAAGTACATTTTTTGTATCATCAATTAAGTATCATAGCCTTGAAAAAAATGGATACCTTGTAATTGATCATTGGTGGTCCATCCATCTACATATGATAATGATAAAACTCATGTGTTACTAGAGGTTGATGAAGACCTCCATGATAATTGGGCAACTCTACTAGATCTCATACAATGGCCCTTTAAATGTTAGTATCTCATTAAGGAGGATGAATAGTTTCGTCATTGGATGTTGGTTGATATCAATCATGTTGGTGGTTTATTACATCATTATATTATAATATATTCCACAACACCATTGATCTTTCAGTTGGGGATCAACACTCACAACACATGCACACCACGCCACATGGGCTGCACCTTCACATGATGGCCCACCGGTGTCCCTATTCCATGAAATATCGTGATTGTTATCTCCTACAGACTATATATTATTCAACATTATTCCTACCTCTCTGTAAGCTATATGGGATATCTCTCATATGTGGTTTACCCTCAGGTCCTTCATGTGTGGTTTATGGGTCGACCCTTCTGTGTATTGTAATGGTTATCCCTATATTTTACATAAGGTTACTAAGAAAATTCAAGGAAATTAAACATTATTAAAAAATAATATATAATATAAAAGGGAAAATATTATATATTTAAAAAAAATGAATTTGTTTTTAATAAATAAAATATATGATTAAAATCATAATAAAATTTAAATAATTATTTCAAAAGTTAGAATGTTAATAAATGAATATTTTGAAAATTTCTATTAGATTGAATGTGATAGAATTTTAATATACCAAATCACAATAGTTCAAGTATCAATAGATATTTTAAAACACTAATATAATCCCCCATTTTTGTATAAGAAAACTAAACATTTACTTAAACTTTTAAAAAAATCTCCCCCTTTTGAAATTTAACGAAATGAAAAAAACAAAATATTTTTCCTCTTAAATAATAACAATATCAAATTGGTATTAATATAATCTAAAATAATTATATATGTATACATATATTTGAAATATTATCCTACTTTGAAATAATAAACATTTATAGTAAGTAGAAATATCAAGCTTCTATAATACCATTTTCAAACTTAATTTTCTAAAATTTGATATAATCAAAATGTTTATTGAATATGTCAGCCAACCATTTTTTAGTGGGGATATGAAATTAACAAATATCACCATTATTTATATCATCTCTCTGAATATGAAATATATTATCTTTATCTGTTTTGTAGTGCTTTGAATAGGGTTTTGTAATCATTACATTAGAGTATATTTTTCATATAAAATTTAAATTTTATCAAAACTAATACTAATATCAAATAACTTTTTCTTTATCCAAATACTTTTATAAAAACATCTAGTAGCTGCTTCTTACCCATCCTCGCCTGGAGAAACTATTATAGATAGTTGTTTCATATATATCCATACATTGAAACTTTATCCTAGAAAATGAAAAATACCTATCGTGTTTTTTTGACCATGCCTAGAACCCCTAAAGTTCGAGTTAGAGTAATGTTATAATTCAAAACAATTATGATTATAATAAAATAAAATCATACAAAAAATAATCTTAATATATCTAATAACCCTCATAACATATTTGAGATGACTTTCCTTAGGTTTAGACTGAAATCTAGCCCATAGACAAACTGAAAACATTATATTTCATCAAGATGCAGTGAGATAGAACAAACTTGTTATAATGAAAATATGAAATTTAATATCAATTGACTTTCCATATTCATCTACATCCTCTTTGGAATTGGTATTTATTAGTGTTTTAATATATATACAAGAATCAATGAAATACCTTTTAACATGCTGTTTAGCATATTTATATTGATTTAAATAATCCCACCTTTTCATGGAATTTATTTTAAACCATTTAAATTTATAAATTATCTCATTAAAGTGATAATAAAAATAATTTCATTTTTTTATAAAAATTACTACATAATAAATCATTTGTTTTCAAAATATTATATCATAAATAAAAATTAGTACAAAAAATTCTATTTTTACCAATATTTATATACATGGTTGGATCATAGATTAATTATATAAAATCATTTTGTAATAAAAATTGAGTTAAAATCTCATAACAAGATCAAGGATCATAATTTAGACTATATAAAATCTAATTACATTTAAAAAAATGATTTGGAAATCATTAATTTTCAAATATAGTCGGTTTTTCAACAAAAATTTTCTCATATATTATTCCATTTAAAAATTACCTTGTTATATTCAACTAAACTAATTTTATATTTGTAAAAATATAAAAATATAACAAGCCATTTTTTGTTTCCATAATACAAATGGGTGAAAAAAATCTTCACATTAAATCCCATAATCTAGGGAATAACCATGAGAAACTAATCTTTCATAATTTTCAACTATGTTTCCAACATCATGATGATTGTTATGAAAATTCTCTTTAGATACTGTGATTTTTTATATTTTATTGTTTTAACAAAATTCCACACTTTATCATTATAATGATTATTTAATTCTCCATGAATAGTATTAATATAATTTAAATGTATTAAGTCATCATTATTATGAAAAGGAATAAAATCATCATCAAAAGAAAAATAAACACAGTAATGTAAAATACACTTTCTACTTTGTTTAGTATATTCCACATTTCCAATTAATTTTTTATTTGGATGATATTAATTGGTTTCACCATTTTTAGGAGCATTTTGATAAGATATATTATCCCCCAAAGCTGATTCATTTTAATTTTATTAGTCATTATATTTATTGAAATTTAGTTTTCGAAATTCAACATTATCTTTATCTTAATCAGAATTATACTTGTTGTTATTATTTACAATGAACATTACATTTATAGACTATTCAAGAAATATGTTTATCTTATTATAATCCCTATAACCATATATAGTACTTGAATATCTGAAAAAGCTTCATTCATCACTATTACAAACAAATTTATACACATTTTATTCTTTATTTAAGATAATAAATTCGTATCCAAATACCCTAAAATACCCAATATTGGGATTAAGCGCTTTAAATTTTTCATAAATTCTCTTATTTAAAAATTTTCTATGATATAATTTATATAAAACACTAAATTGTTTATTCAAAGCTTCTAAAATAAAATATTTTTTCCCATTGAAATATATAATAATTGATCTATGAATTTCTTGTGTTGATTTATTCTTTCCTTCAACCACATCATTTTGTTGTGGGTTTTAGGGTTAGAAAATAGTTTTTGTAATCATTTTCTTCAAAAAAATTATTCAAATTATAAATTGAATGTTTCCCACTACTATCACTTCTCATATAAATGATTAAATTTTTTTTGAAATTTTTATTTAGTTTATAGAATGAAAAAATAGCTAATAATTTATTTTTATATTATAATATATAAATCAAGATAAATATATTGTAGTATTCTAGTACTAAAAATAAAAAATTATTTGCACCAAAACTAATAGGTTTTATAGGACCAAATAAGTCAATATCTAATTTTTCTAGTCATCTAGAACTTATAACATCATTTATTTATTTATATATTTCATTTATTTGTTTACAATTTAAACAATAATCACACATAATATACTTACTTGTATGTAACATTGGAAATTGAAAAACCCATTCATTCTTTGTTAAATTTTGTTCCAGTATGAAATTTACATAAAAAAACCTACTATGAAAATAAATCTCATATGCTTATAAAACATTTAAAAACATAACCTTTTGATTGGTTTAATCATATAAATCATACGTATTAACACTATCATTTCTATCTATAAAAAATAAAATAGCTTTATTTCACATAACTCTAGATTTATTATTTTAAAAAACAGATATTTAATCCATCATTCCAAACATGTGATACACATATTTTTTAAATAAATCTATAAATAATACTTTTAAATATTAATAGTTCTATAAAAACCAACTTCACATGTACATTTAATTTAACCATTAGAATTGTCTCCAAATGTGTCTAGGCCACTGTCATATGAATTACGATATGGAAATTTAAATATATCACATGTCATGTTCCTGGAGAATCCAGTTTTTAAATACTATGAGTCTTTGATTCTAATAAATAATATTTAAAAAAAATAAACAATCATGTATAATGGTTCACTACCCAAGCTAAATTGGGTCGAACTGGATTAACAGTAGAAACTTTTTGAACCCAAATAGATTTTAAAAGTTAATTGGTGGGATATTTTGAATATAAATAAATATATATAAATTTCATTATATTATCAAATGATTGTTTAAATACCGTAGAAAATTACTTAACATAATTCTTTTTCATTTTTCATTTCAATTAAGTTACATTACAAGTAATTCCTTTAGAAATTTTAAAAAATTTGGTCTTATTACTCCTTGAGAATAAATTTTTTACCAAAAACCATTATTATTATAATTTGATTTATAATCGATATAATTTAATAATATTTTTATTTTATTTAAGAATTTATATATATGGTTTTTTGATATTGAAAAATTATTTTTCAAATTCATATTTTTGGAATTATTTATAAATCATTAAAAATATTCACATTAGAGCGAGAAGCTATATTTTTCATTTTCCTATTTTTGTGATTAAGTTTCAAAAATTACATCCCAATATGTTTCATTTCATCCAAAATATAATTAAATATTATTTAATGATCTTTATCATTCATTATAAAATTCCTTTATGTCAATCTTTTTCATCATTCAAATTATAAATCTCATAATCCCAGTTCCTTTTAGGTTCCACATTCAGGGTAATACATTTATTTAAATAATCACATTTAAATTTTATTTTCTTTTTGTCGTTAATAAAATTATTATTTTTACCTTTTATTTTTCTATATATTTCAATAATCCTAAATCAAATATTCTTTATTTCTTTATTTTATTTGATAATTTGTTTGACATTCAAATTAACAGAATGAGATCAGAACATGAATCATAATTAGTTTGATTCTCATATTCTGAAAATAAATGGTGAACATTAGCATGATTATTTAAATAGTTAAAAATATCATTTGAAATGCATTGTACACCCAAAAAGGTAAGATTACATATCTCATATTCAAATAAAAAATCACTACTCAAGTCTAAATTGTCTGAATAGTCCAATCCTCCAAAAAATATTGATTCTCTTTTATAATTTTTTTTAAATTTTTATTCATTATATGTTTTAGTTGGGTTAATTAATCGAATATTTTCCCCTACACCTTGTACATATAATAGGTTAATTATAAAATCTTATTATTATCATATTAAATACCTTTTATGTAATCGTTTTTTAACTTGATTTTGAATTACCTCATTCCATATTTTTTTGCTAAACAATAAAATTTTATTTCTAAAGTGATTCATATTTTTCAGATTATTTGAACTCATATTTATAATTATTACATATTAAATTAACATTATAATTAAAATATATAACTTTTTAATTTTTATACTCCTCATCACTATTTTTTTTAACTCTAACAGACTGTACAAAAAATAGACTATTAGTTCCACTATGTCAAACTCTTTAAAATTCATAATCTCATTAATGGCCACATTTTTCAGGAATTATTCTTCGAAGAGCTATCCGTTCTCATTCAACATAAATTTTGTTTTATAGTAATTCACCATATCCACTCATTCAATTTGTTAATCATGTGAATAGGTGTAACATCTAGTTGAATTAATCAACTACTACGATCATCAAATACTAATATTTTACTTGGGTAATTCCTATATTTGTTCTTTTAATATTTTTATCACATATTGATTGACTTGAAGTATTATCTTTATATCATGGGTTATCTTACAAGAAATAAAATCACTAAAAAAACTTATACTTACAGAATTGTACAAAATATTCATAAAATTATAATTCAAAACATATATAATCATATAATTTCCAATGAGCGTCTCTAGGTCAACTTTGGATATCACATATGGATTCTATAGGTTAATCCAATGATCCACACTTAACCATTTGAGGAATGATTTTTTTCATTATTTTCAGTAGCTATAGTTTCTTCCTTAAAAAATCAAGGATTTTGTAGAATCTTTCCATTATTGGTATTAATACCTACCATATTATAGACATATATTTTATTCCTTAGACTTCCATGTCAATGATATTTAAGATAGTATAAAATTTTTTAAAATAAAAAATAGATCTATATATTGAAGGATTAAAAGAAAAATGGCCATAATAAAACAAATACCAAGATATAATACCAATTTTTCTATCAATATTGAAGTAAGAGTTTACAAGAGTGGGTGAATAGTCCTTTAAAAGTTTATAACAAAAAACAATTATATTTTATTAACTAATAAATATTTAGTGATTTTTGTTTTCACTTTATAGAGTAAATCTAAAATTAAATGAATGAACACATTACTATAATAGTGGTATGGATAAAAAAAATATCCTATTTCCAAATGAAAACATTTCCTCTCTATGAGAATATCGTTAAAATATAAGAGAAATTCACTTTTAGAGGTGTGATAACTTGTTATAGACTTTACCATTTCCATTACCCATAAGAATAAACTAGAAATTTTACAATAGACTTAACCTAGTTTGTACCTATGTTTTCAATGGAATTAAAAACCCAAGAACATCTTTATATGTTGTAGAATAACTAATATATAGACATAATTTTGATTGGAAATTTCAATAAACAAATATAAAATTTAAAAAATGATAAAAAAATATTAAACGTTGAAAAAATAGAAAACAAATTAAATCCAAAATAATGATCATATGGTGAATATGATGAAGTTGGATGATCATGATAACTTCAGTAGTAAATGATGAAATGATCTATGTATCTAAATTGGTAATTGTAATTGGAAATTTTTTTTGGAAGTTCTTTATTATAAGAAAAACATGAATTGTTTATCATATGTTTTTGATGATCATCAACTAAATAAACTATATGTATTTTGTTTTATCATTCACTATTATATATTATTCCAATGGATTAAATTGTCATCTTTAATTGTCATATCTTCTTGAAGAAACTCATTATCTAATCCCTTCAGTCAACATTATATAAAATGAAAATGCATTGAATAATGCTTTTACCTATAAAATATAATGCTCAAAGTTAATTATTTTTTTTGACCTTTTATTCCTTTAAGAAATGACATCTTAATACTTCCGGTATGTTCATTAGTACAAATATTTAAATTATGTTTTTATAAAATCTATAAATTAGTGTGAATCAAACTAAATTTTATTGAAATATAAAAAAGTCACAAAAAAATGTATGATAAAGAATATACATCTTATGTATATGCATAAAGAATTTTTCATAGAATATTAAAGAAAACATGAAACTATATTTTTACTAAAGTAGAATAAAAATAAAAAATTTATTTCACATGTATTAAGTAAAATAAATAAATAATTATTTAGAAAAATTTGTTAACTAGCAGTAGAAACATGTTTCTTCTTTTGATAGGCTATCGTTACTAGATGTTGGAAGACTACCTTCGTATATGATATATTGTCACATTGATCTACAATAAATTTTATACCTTATAACATACGATCTATAATTTATAATGACATACAATTTCATAATATCTATAATTGGAGATGTTCTGCCATTGAAGTATGACCTTCTGTTCGAATATGGCCTACTACTGTTTTAACATGGTACTACTATGAATATGTGATCTACCATCAAAATAGAAGAGCAGTAGATGCTTTTTTTATTACGAGACCTATGACCACATGACCTAATATAATATGAGATACCACATCATGAGCTACCATCATTATTATCATTCATAAATAAGTTATATGAGGCTTCCAAAACTGTAGGACGAGTAATGATACTTCCATTAGAAAGGAACAAATCTTTCATAACCATTGTGTGATATGAAAAAAGGATATGTTCATGAAATATGAATAATGTTATTATTATTATATATTATATTGACCTAAAAATTATAAATAAAATGGAATATAAATATTCTATAACTTTTTTCATTCTGTAGTGACATATTATTTGAAATCATCGTTCATGCATGAAAAAGATTTCATTCATGCAGGTTTTTAGTATCATCAGTTCAGTATCTAAGCTTTGGAAAAATAATTTCTACCTAATTATTGGCTTCCCATCCATCTATTTAGGTTAACTACAACACTTGGGTGTCCCAAGATGTAGAATATGATCACTATGTTGATCAGACATCTCTCATAGATCTCATCCAATTGACCTTGAAATGTCCAATTCGATAAGGTGAATGAATAATGTATGATATGAATATTTTTCAACATAGAAAGTGTGGATAGGTTTGTACATCCATATATTACTATTGGATCCACAACACACCCATATACCAGCATGGGATCGGCACCCACAACACACACACACACCAAGCCACACAGACATCACCATCACATAATGGCCCACCAGTATCCTTAGCTCGTGCACTCTCATGGGTGCACTATTCTGCCTTCCAATACATGGTCCAAACTCAGACTAACTTTTTTACATGCTAATTGTTCTAAAATTCCCTTAAAATAAAATTATAAAATAATATAAAACAGAAAAATAATATATATTTACTAAAATTTTTGAATCCATAATTATCAAATTAAAATTAAGATTGTATTTTCAATAAAGTATAATTAATAATACAAAAAAATAACTAATGTACAATATGATTATACTAAAAATTCAAATTAGATTAAATCTGGGGAATATTAAATTTATCAAAACAAAACTAATAGATTATTTATTCACATGTTCTCCCACGAAACTATGTTTTAAGTGCAGGTTTTGGAGTGTCACCTTGAGAATATTTTTAGAAGAAGATGTCACGAAATTATATATATGAAAAAATGAAATAATTTTAGGAATAAATATATTCATAAAAATTTATTACTATATTTTAAGGATTTAAAGATCATTATATTTGATATGGTCAAAGAAAAAAATTAGTAGGACAATGAATGTTACATTAAGATCCATTGAAACCTGCTAGCATTGAGGCTATCGATTTCCCTCAAAATACTTCATTGCATGAAGTAATACATTTTTTCATACCTATTTATATTAAATGATAATCAATGAAAAAATGATAAATTTGTATTACTAAATATTTTTATGGTGAAATTTAATGAGATTTATATCTATCATCACCCACCAACAACCTTGTTGTGATGGGTGAAATTTCTAAAATCCAAGGAGACATGCTACAAAATAAAAAATTCTGAAAAGATCACTTGATATTTGGGATTGATGTAGTTCATGAGATGAGCTTAAATATTCATGTTACTATAGAGGATATGGTTTTCAACATTTCTTACAATTCTATTAAAACATTCAAATAATGGTTGTTTAATATTATTAGGATACACAATGACAATTAGGTATGTCCATTACATTTTTACATTAAAAACCCTTCCATAGATCATGAAATATGATCTTAAATAAGGTATCATATTACATATGGAAAAAATGAAGGGGAATTAGAATATCATTCCAAAACAATCTAGTTGATCAATAAAGAAACCAAAAGAACCTTCAGAGAGTACCTTATCCCCATCAGTTCCAGGAACATAAATGTTAACATTTATTGTTAATACGAATAAAAAATTTATAAATATAAATGTGTCCTATATTATACATGAATAAAAGAAATTATTGGAGTCTATTACAAAAATGACTGGTCTAAAGATTATAGATGAAATTTTCATATTTGAATGGCTTGGAGTCTCTATTATGAATTCATACATGAAGTATATTTTGAATGTTTCCTTTCCCAAAAAATGATATTTTATGCCCATTATAGTTAGTAAATATATATATATATATATTATAAAAATGTATATTAATACTATATAAAGGTAAAACTTTATGATTAAATATTTTGAATCATTAATCCTACGTTCTTTTTTATGTTAGAAGTTAATTTGAATATGGAAGAAATTGAAAAAAAAAATGATGTAAGAAGAGTGTTTGAAAAGAAAATAACAGATGGTAGACTCTTCTTGATGCCAAAAATAAAAGGGTAAAACTCTACAATATAATCATGTGCAATGTAATTTCTTATATTATTTATTTATTTCTTTTCTATTTTCATAGGAATCACTAGATTATCATCACACACAATTTGGATACTCCGAATGTTTAATTTTTTTTTCTAAATAATGGATTTCAAAAAAAGTAGACCACACATGAAGTCTATTGTGAATTTTTAATGTAATTCATGAAAAATTATATAGATAAGATTCAAATTATAAATTTTAGTTTCTGTTTTAATTATATTTTTTTTGATTGGTTGATTAACAAATATAATCTTAATCATGTAATGAGGTTAGTGACAAAACAAATGAAGCCTTTGGATTTTTAAAAATAGAGAAAAATTGAGGTAATTATATTAATATTTAACTATCATAATGTTTTTAAAAATAAATTACGTATTTGTTTCATTGTTTCTATAGTGTCTGGATCAAAATGACACTTGCGATTAACTATATTATGATTGTAAATTTTTATGAAATTTCATATACCATTATCAAACTAGAATCCTTGAACATGTATTTATGAAGGTAATTTTTGTTTCAATTAAAATATTTGTTAATTTTTTATTATCCTATAATTTCTCATCACAAATAGGATTTATGAGAGTCTATGTACTCAAAATAATAATTATATTGGTTTATAAATAATCTGTTAGAGTAATTGGGAATAGAATGTTTCTTAAATTCTAGTTTAGGTGACTAGCTATTATGTTTAAATTTTTTTTATTTCACGGAGATCATGATGAGATGAAAACATGTAAATATGACCTATGAAATTATTGGAAGTATTATAACTACATTTTTTTCAATTTAATGGGTTCTTTTTCGTTTGAAATGAAATTCACATAGAAATAATTGAACAAAAATTCATGTATTGTTTTAATATTTTATAAAAATATTCGAATTTTTTTTGTGATATGTATGAACTGACTACACACCAATCTAATACATTATAAATATGGTGTGACTAAAATAGTATTTTTTTTTCAAATAAAAATTGTCACATTACTCTAACATTGAAGACACATATCCAGAACTGACTGAATCAAGCCCTATTTGTCTTTATACTTTGGGAAAATGATATATATTTCTTTTCTTATCTGTATGAATCTATCTCATGTAACAAAACATGAAACATGGGTGTTATGATTACATGTGTGTGTTTTCACTTTTAAAAGGTTTTATTTGACTGTATAACATGTTTTAAAAATTTTGAACCAATAAAATCATGAATCATCCATCTATTTTATAAAAATGATCCATAATTCATTTTTGTTGTATAGGAACCAATTATACATAAATCAACACATGATGGGGCTAGTATGACTCAATGTGCATGTTTTCAATATAAAATTTACATTATACTTTAAAATATACACTACATTATCTGAAAGTATAAAAGCATCATATATTGTCTTAATATCTTAGAAAAATTTTCTCTACTTTATTTTTGTTGGGTATGAATTGACTACACATCAATATGACACATGTTTTGGATGGTATGACTCCAAGATCTTATATTCTATATAAAATTGTCCTTTTATTTTAAACTTTTGTTCAAATTTTCGAAACATGAAAAATAAAATCATATTATTTTCTAAAATTAACAAAATGATTAGTAATTAATTTTTTATTAGTCGAGATTTACTGCACATTAGAACAAAATGTGGTGTTCTTGGTGTGACTCAAATCTAATGTTTTAATATAAAAGTTTCATATTACTCTAAAAACATGGTACAAATCCAAAACCAAGAAAATGAGATATAATTGTATTGATACATTAAGTAAATGATCCATTATTCATTATATAATTATATATATGAATTCATTGTATGTAAATTCATCACCTGACATGGAGAATGTGACTTAAATGTGTGTATTAAAATTAAAAATGATTCGTTTTACTCTAAAACATCTATCACATAGGCAAAATCATGAAAATGAAATTTAATTTTATTGATACTTTAGAACAAAAATCCATAATTCATTTTACATATATAAGAATTGACCATATTTCAATATGAAACATGACGTGTCTAATATGACTTTATGTTTATATTTTCATTATAAAAGTGGAATCTTAGATTAAAATGAACATAAAAATTTCAGAACCATGAAAACAATATCTGTTCACTTTCAAACATTAAGACAATGATCCGCAATGCATTTTTTATGTGTACTAAATGACCGCACATCAATCTGATAAAAAATTTGTCTAGTATGACTCAAAATACAAGTTTTCAATATAATAGTTCCATTTTAGTTAAAAATGAAATTCACAAAGCAAAAAATAAGAAAAGTATATTTATGTATCTTTATATTATAACAACATGATCTATAATTTATTTGTGACATTTTGAAATATACCAGAAGTCAATATAAAATATGAAGGGGATAGAATGAGTTGAAATTCCTATTTACAATATAGAAGTGTCATTTTAGTCTAAAACATGAATCCCATATCGAAAAAAATAACACAAGGTCATATTATTTTCAAAATTTATTAAAATCATCCATCATTCATTTTTTACGTGTACGAATTGACCATACATCAATATGACATATGTTCTGGGTAGTTGGAGTCAAACTATGTGTTTTCAATATAATGGATCCATTCTAATCTAAAAAATGTTCCACATTACATAAACTTTTAAAACCAACTTGAATTTTCTTTATACTATAGTGAAATGATCCATAGTTTACTTTTGATAATAGAAAATGGTTGTTTGTCAATCAAACACACAATGTGGATAGTATGGCCCAAAGTAAATTTTCTCACTTTAAAATAGTGTTATATAAATATAAGTCACTTGTCAAAATGCCAAAACTAACAAAAAAGTTATAATTTTCTTAATACTTTATGAATAAGATCTAGAATTCACTTTTATGTGTAATAATCAACCATATATCATTATGACACACGATGTGGCTGGTATGACTCAATATGAATCATTTCAATATAAACATGTCATTTTAGTTTAAAATACATTTCACATTGAAAAACACAATAATAATATCTTGTATTATTTTGAAACATTTATTATATGATCTATAATTCACTTTTGAGGAGTTATAGTTGACCTGATATAAATCAAACACATGGCATGACCGACCTGACTCAAAGTGCATGTTTTCAGTAGAATAGTATCATTTTAGTAAAAAATGTGAGTTGCATTTCCAAGACATGGAAAAAGCGCTCATGTTGTCTTTATAATTTAGTAAAATGATTCGTAATTCATTTTCATCATTGAGAAATCAACCAAAAATCAATCTGACGCATGATGTGGCTAATATGACTCTAACATCATAATTTAAATATAAAAATTCCATTTTAGTATAAAATGTCATTTAGATATCCAAAAAACATGATAAAATATTTTAATTGATTTTTAAAACTATTAATTTGATCCATAATTTAGTTTTTATTTATATTAATTTTACACACTTCCATCTGACATGTGATGTGGTATTTCTGAAGCAAAAGTGCGTATTTTAATTTTAAAAGATTCATATTTCCCTAAAATATGAATCAAATATCCAAAAATATTATAAAGATATGTAATTATATTGATACCTTACAAAAAATATTTATAATTCATTCTTATGGTGTATGAATTTACAATACATCAATCCAACACACGACATGTCCAATATGAAAAAAAAGTGTATGATTTCGTATTATTAAAGAATCATTTTACACTGTACCATGTTTCAAAAATACATAGTCAAATAATTATCATGAGTTTTCTTGAAAATTTATGAAAATAATCCATCATTAATTTTTAAAATGTAATAATCAACAACACATTGATATAATACACAATGTGTCTGGTATGGCTGAATGTGTTTTTTTCAATATAAAAGCCTCATTTTTTGTAAAACTAGTGACACACTATCAGAACCAAGAAAAAAATATCATAATGTCTTTATAAGTAAGAAAAATGACCCGTCATTTATTTTTTCATATATTATTCAACCTCACATAATTCCTACACGCGGCATGGCTGATATGACTCTATGTGTTGTCCTTCAATATAAACATGTTATTTTGGTCCAAAATATGATTCACATACAAAAAAATAGAGAAAAATATCTCAAATATGTCTTTTTCATTAGGTAAATGATATATAATTATATTTTAAGGTATAGGAATGAAACCTAAATAAATTAGACACATTATGTTCCTAGCATGAAATAAAGGGTGCGTTTTCACATTTAAAAGTTTCATTTTACTCAAAAACACATGTCACTCATACAAAACCAAAAAAAATATCATTTTATTTTCATAATTTATGGAATTGATCCAAAAATAATTTTTGATGTGTTGGAATTTACCACACGTCAATCTAACACAGAACATAAGAGGTACCACTCCATTGATTATTTTTATTATAAAAGTGTCATTATTTTCTAAAATGTGATTCACATTTCCAGAAGCAAGAAAATGAGTTTATTCTATCTTGATACATTGGGATATTGATCTATAACTTATTTATAACATCTCAGATCTGCTGTACAATAATATGACATATGATGTGACCGATATGACCCAAAGTTCATTTTTTTCAAGAAATTGATATATTTAATAATGAATAATAAAATTTATAATAGAATTAAAAATTAATATTTCACTTTAAAAATTCATAATTAATTATATAATTTTTAATAAATATTTGAATAATTAATATAATGAATAACTCATAATTTAAATAATATATTAAGAGATTTTTTTCAAAAAATTATTTAGATTGTTAATTAAATATGTAATTACTAATTCATAATATAATTATTAATTAGTAGTATAATTAATATTTAATAAAAATAATTTTCAATATAATCATTAATAATATAATTAATTTTATAACTGTTAATAAAATTAATATTTTCCATAATTAAAATATTTGATAATATGTAAAATATATAACATTATAATTATAATTTTTTTATTTTATTATGTATAGTTACTAAAATAAATAGTATTTTTATTCTAAGGCATAATTGTTTTTATAGATTTCAGTTCATCCTTGGAAAAAAATTCTATAATAGTTTTGTTTTTACAGGGTTTTATTTTTTTATTAATTGAAAATATTACATCAATATAAATTTTTTAAAATTATTTAATATAAATTTTTATTTAAATTATCTTGGAATGTAATATTTTAATACAATTGCATTTAATTGAAATATTTAAGATGTTTTTTCAATTCATGCTAACATTGGGTTTTCTATTAGGTCTGCTGGAGGGATTTATCCCACAGTAGTTGGTGCGGCCTTTATTAACGTCGATAAAAGTTGCATACTTTTTTAAGAACACAACGAGTTATTTTTTTTAGCACTTAGGATGTCTATTTACACAGTGAAATTTTCTCTATCTACGGTATTTAATGGTTGACACATGACTATAATAAGTAGATATAATATTATAATATCCATCACAAAAAATAAGAGGTTTTATTATATCATTATAGTAAAATACACAGTAGAAAATTGCACTCACCATAATGATTATAACTACTACTACATATCACATATCAATAGAGGGAAGACAGTAATATTGAACTTTTGAGGTTCATAATCTAAAAGGAATAAAAATATTTGATATTTTTTTATTATGAGAAATAAATAATAATTGGAAATGATATGATAAAAAAAAGTAGTATGATTTTAGAATTTAAAATAAAGTGTTTTTATGTGGGGTAATATGTTTTTTAGAAGGGGAAGGTTTTTATTTTAATTGTAACTGTAACAAAGTTTTTTTATACACATAAACCAGATTTATTACATAAAATATTCACTTTATACAATATAAAAGATCGAGAGGTCTAGTGTATTTGTGGCTTAGGAACATTACATCACAGCTTTGAACATAAAACATCAATCATCTGTAATGAAAACTTCCTTTGCATGACCACAACATTCCCTCATACTTAGCATTTCAGGACATAACCTGAGGACGTGCATAAGAAAAGGGTGAGCTATAAAGCCATGTAAGTGAATAATCATAGAATAACATGGGGAATACAAAACATGTTAGTAAATAAGAATGTCAATGGAGCACAAGAGAAACAAAAACATAAAGGCATGATAAAGCATGATAATCATAACATGGAAATGTGGCAACAACACTTAATATCAAATTAGCATGTGCCAAGGCTCATTAAACAAGAAGAATGAGTAAACCCTCATTGCACATGAAGCATGAGTAAACCCACATTTCAATTGAATTAGAATGAGTAAACACTCATTTCAAATGATGTATCACTCTACTATACTTTATAAAAAGCATTGTAGCACTATTAGGGTGAACCCTTCTAAAAAACTTCATTAATTCATAAGTGTGCCACCTGGATCATGAAACATAGATTCAATAAAAATCATAACTTATTACAAGATAAAGGAATGGGTAATTGATACCTGAAACTATATAATTAATAATAAAATTTTAATAAAGGTAAATACCCTTGATCAAGAAATGAGAATGGTATTCACAACACAATTACATTGGCTTGGAAAAACATAGAGCAATTTCGGCAGCATAACGGCATGACATAAGAATTCATAAAAATTAACGGTTATAGAGAAAGGGTTGTCTCATTATATGTACATTAAATGGATGGTAAGGTGTAATATAGCTAAATGTCCCAATAATTTTAATGGAATTTAGATTCATGATATAAAAGAATTTCATGAATGTAAATGAGGAGAGGGAAATTCCTTTCTGAATTTCTGCATAGTATCAGGTGTACATGGGAGGAATTTAATGAGAGAGAATGTGGTCTCTAATCATTCAAACAAAATGAGGGATGTATGGGGGAGGTTATAAATCATACCCCAACATTTATAATTGAAAATAAAAGGGAATAAAAATATTAAAAAACATGGATAAAAAGAGAATGATAGGAATCCCTTACATGGAAGTGTGATCCAAAAAGCTTGGGAGAGGTTTGAGAGTGGCTTCTTGGGAGATTGGGGTGCCTTGGGAGGATTCTAGAGAGAGTATAGAAAAGGTTTGACTAACCCCAAAGGCTTTGAGTGAAGAGGAAGTAAGACCTTGGCTAGGTTTATATAGGAAAGGAGAGGGAATTCTTTATTATTTATGTTTGGGACACCTCACATTAAACTAATCAAAACCACAAACCATCCCATTGTTTTTCCCATGTTTTTTTCCAAAGGGGACAGCAAAAAAATATTTTATAATGCCAACAGAGGAACTTCTTATTATAATAGGTTTTCTTATGTGGAAGTAAGTCACGCTCTCAAGGAAAACAATTTAAAAAGATAAAATGTTTTACAAGACTTGAAGGGTCCACTAATGCATTTTGAAATAAATAAAATGAACCCAAAATAACAATATTATAACTCTAAAACATATTTTGGCCGAAAATTGCATTTATAGTATTTTATTAAATCACTATTGGGTCATTATGATGTCATAAAACACATTATATATTTAAACAATATTTATTTTTTGCCCAAAAATTCGACTCTCTTAGAAAATTATGAAAATTTCACCATTGGATAATTTTGATGTCCTAATTCGAAAATTAATAATCATTTTATCTTAATAATTTCCTAAATATGTGAATTTTTACTTTCCAAATAAAATCCAACATTTATTGAAAATTCATGGGTTTTGATAAAACCTGCTTTCAAACCTTAATAATAATTACAATTGCATTCATAAAATTATAAGATCATTTATATTAAATAAAAATTAATTTAATAATAATATTTTTATTTTATTAAAATATTATTTAATTAAAATATAAATTATTTCATCATAATATATTTCTTAGTTGAATATTAAATAAAAATTCTATTCCCTCATTTAAAACTATTTACAACGTAACAATAATAAGAATATATATTCTCTATACAGGAATAATTTACATAGTCATAGTGATAGGGTCTAATTAGATTACCTCTTATAACAACAGCATAAGACCGAATGGTAAGGTGTTAGACGGTGACATACACTTGGGGTGGCTTGGATAACATCGCTAGAGTTGTAGTCTCTATTAACTTCCACTTCTTCCATAGTTGGTTCCGCTCAAGATTAACACAATCAAGCATGGCTGGGGATTTGTCCAGAGAAGAGCCCAATAATGCCACCTCCTTCCTGAGCTCCAACAAATTGGATTCATACGGGGAAATTCTACTTGTTGAGGCCATCATTCTCTTTGTATGAGTAAATTGGATTTATTAAATCCCTATATTTATACGAATCATGTGATCACTGTTCAATTACTATATTAGAAACGGTCACAATTCGTAATGGTATTTTAAAATTCAGAACATAAAACCAAATAAGTGCATATGTTTTACATAACCATAAGAAGACATTTAAATAGAACAAGAGAAATTTTCATTAATCAATTTTGGGTCATTACAATCTTCCCCCCTTAAGAAGTTTCCCCTTCGAAATTTCTGTATTCAATTCTAAAAAAGTGGAGCGTAACTCTGCTTAAAATATTCCTCTAATTCCCATGTCACATCTTCATACTTTTGGTTTCACCACAACACCTTCACGAGGGAAATTGTCTTATTTCATAGGACTTTTTCCCTATGATCTAAGATCTTCACTAGTTACTCCTTCTAAGAAACATTATCCTCTAAATGTACTACCTCTGAAGAGAGTACAAGTTAAGGATATGGTATGTACATCCTTAAGAGAGATACATGAAAGACATCATGTAATTTTGTCATGGTAGTAAGATGTTCTAGTCGATAGACCACAACCCCGACACGATCAAGAATCTCTAAGGGGATGATGTACCTATGACTTAACATCCCTTTGTTTCCAAACATCAGGACCTTATTCCATAGAGATATGTGTATAAATACCATGTGTCCAACTTTAAACTGGTGGTCTCATCAATGGTTATATTTTTAACTCTTCTATCGACTCTGGGATGCCTTGATATGCTGCTTAATGTTTTTCACCTTCTCCACCATTTCATCGACCATTTCTGGTCCTAATAGCATACGCTCACCAACTTCATCGCAACATGTCGGTGTTCTACAACACTTCCCATACATGGAATCATAAAGTGCCATTCAGATGCTCAAGTAGAAACAGTTATTGTATGAGAATTCAACCAGTGGAAGATTTTGGTCCCACCCTGCTTCGATGTCCATAGAACAAGATCTTAACATATCCTCTAGTGTCTGAATAGTTTTCTCACATTGACCATCTATTTGAGGATGATATGGAATACTAAAGTTCAATTCAATATCTATAGCATGTTGAAGAATCTTCCAAAACATAGAGGTGAATCTTGGATATTGATTGGATACAATAGATAGTGTTACTCCATGAAGCCTTACCACTTCCCCGATATATATCCATGCCAGATGATCCAATGAAAAATCCTCCAGAATTTTAATGAACTATGCAGACTTTGTAAGACGATCCACAAAAAACGAGATTGAATTAATTCCTTTGAATGTCTTCAAGATTCCAGTGACAAAGTACAGGATGACTTTCTTCCATTTCCATGCTGGTATGGGTAATGGTTGTTTCACCCCCTTAGACATCTATCTCCAAGCCTTCAGTTTCTAACACACCAGGCACTTTGATGTAAATTCTGCGATCTCTTTCTTCATATTATCCTACCAATAATCCTCTTAGAGATATCGATACATCATGTGTTTCCTGGGAGAATAGAGAAAATTGGACTATGTGAATCATCTAAAATTTCCTTCTTCATCTCTAAATTTGATGGAACACATATACTTTTTCCAAATCTCACAATCCCTTCTTCATTAACATTGATCTCTGGGGATTTCCCTTTTCTGATAGCTTCCACTTTATTCTGAATTCCAATATAATCCTTTTGAGAATCCTTTAACATTTCCAAAAGAGACGGTTGAAAAATCATTTGTGAAATGATTGATTATGTTCCTGTTTTTATTCACATGTCCATATTCATCAAATCTTAGAAGATTGGACCCTTCTCAATTCTCATCAATGATAGAATCTCTGGGTCCTTTCTACTTAATGAATATGCCACCTAGTTCACCTTCCCAGGCTGGTAATGTATTGACCAATCATAGTCTTCCCTAATCTCTAACCATCTTCATTGGTGCGTGTTCAACCCTTTCTCTATGAATATATACATGAGGATTTTTTTGTTCATATAAATTTCACACTTCTCCCCAAAGAGATAATACCGCATAATATTTAAAGCGAAGATCACTAAATCCAACTCTAGATCATGTGTTGGATAATTATACTCATGAAAATTCAATTTCTTTGAAGTATAGGCAATGAAATTGTCATTTTGCATCAACACACAGCCTAGGACCTTCTTCAAATCATCAATCAATACCACAAAAAGCTCTCCACTTTTGGGTAATTTGAGCATGGGTGCAGAGATAAGCCTCCTTTTCGAGTCCATAAATCTTTATTCACATTCACCACTCCAAGAAAACTTTACTCCCTTCTGAGTGATCTTGGTAAGAGGGTTGGAAAATTGTAAGAAATTTCAAAAAAATCATCGATAATATCCAGTTAACCCCAAGAATCTAACAATATTCATTACCGATATTGGCCTCGTCCATCCCTCTATTGTATTTTTCTTGTAGGAATCCATAGATATCACAATTTTTGTGATGATGTGGCTCAAAAATGAGACCTCCTTCAACCAGAACTCATAGTTGATGTACTATTCATAGAGCTTCTCCTTTCGCATGGTCTCTAGTACAGTTCGTAGATGATACTCATGATCCCCTTTGGTTTTAGATTATATTAGAATATAATCAATAAAGACTACCAAAAATTTTTCAAGGAAATTTCTAGTGACTCAATTAATCAGGACCATGAAGATTTATGTAGAATTAGTGAGTCCCAAAGGAATTACTATGAATTCATAGTGCTCTTATCCTGTATAAAAATCAGTCTTGGGGACATCTTCCATCTTCACCCTTACTTGATAATATCATGACCGCAAATCAACCTTGGAGATGTATTATGCCTCAAGTAGCTAATCCAACAACTCATCTATTCTTGGGGGAGGATACTAGTTATCTATCATGATATACTTATGCTCGTGATAATCGATGCAAAGTCACATTGACCAATCCTTCTTCTTTACTAAGAGGACTGGTGCACCCCATGGTGAAGAACATGCGTGTATATACCCTTTATCCAGATTCAACTATATTTGTTTCTTCAGCTCCTCATGGTCTACAATAGCCATTCTATACAGAGTTTTGCATATTTTAAATTCCCTAGGTATAAGATCAATTGAGAAGTCAACATCTCTTATAGGTGGAAGACCTGTCAATTCCTCGGGAAACACTTCAGTGAATTCCCTCATAATAGGAATGTCTTCAAGGATGGTTGCCTCCTTAAACTCAATCATATGAGCCAGTTACGTGTGCTAATAAGGATGTAATATCAAAGCTTGACATGACAGATCTAAAGAAGATTCATCTTTCTCCAGGCACTTGTATAGAATCGGGGGTCGATTCTCCATATGGAGAGTGATTTCCCTCTCACAGAAATTTATGTAGGCTCTATATAAGGAAATGAAATCCATGCCAAGAATTTCATCAAATTCCACCATAGGGAGTATGATGAGGTTTTTCGGGAAGTTCAATCCACCGATTAAGATAAGGGAGGAGTTATATTAATGGTATGCATTTATTTTTCAATTTGTCTTACTCACCAACATCTTTACTTCCATGATTTGTGGTGGTGTTGGGATTGCTCTACTAAACTTCTAACATATAAAATAATGCGTAGTACCTGAATCAAAAATTATGTTCACTATTCCTGAATGAATAACTATCATACATGTCACCACTTCATTTTCAAGGTTCACTTCAGTGGTAGTGATGGAAAAAATCTTTCCCTTTCTTCCTTGGAGGTTGCTGGTTTCCTCTGAAAACCCATGGCTTAGGGTACTGATTCTAAAGATTCCCTGGTTCTTTGCAGTTGAAGCAATGAATCACACGTTGAATATCGAATGGATCGTTCCTATCCACTTTCGCATCCATGTTTTTTATTGTCAGTAATTAATGGGTAGGTTCCCTTCTCTTCTGCACCTAAATCATTTCCTCATCCCCATAGCGAAATTTCCGGGGTTCTTCTTTCCACACCTTTGGAAAGTGGGGTGCTGTATTTTCGTACCACCATTGGATTTATCAATTTGACAGCCAAGATTGAATTCCACCGTACGCTTCTTATCCCCATGATACCCCCGATATTCTCTGATCCATGTCTCGACCTTGAGGGCACATCAGACAATTTCCTTATAGCTATCGAAGTCATGGATTTCCAGCGCTTTACGCATGCTAGAATTCATCCCACCAAATAAGTGTTCAACCTTGAATTTGGGGGTAACGACGATGCCTAAGGCATATTTTTCATGCCTTGTGATGTTTTACTCGTACGCTCTGACAGATTCACCATCTTTTTTTCTTCAGGGAAAGGATGTCCCTTTCCATCTTATGTTGGGGGGTTCTTGGAAAATATGTATCGAATTTTTTTCTGGAATTCCTTCCATTCCAACACCTCTACATCCTCCATAGGCTTCAATTTTTTTTATCAGTGTCCACATTTGGTCAGCTTTACCCTCTATACAATAAGCAGCCATAAGAACCATCTCTTGTTCGGAACATTGAAGGATTGAGAAGATCATTTCAATGGAGTTTATCCATTGTTCAACGATTGAGGGATCAGATGATCCATTAAATGTAGGAGGCCTTTGTTTCAGGAATCTCGCGATATTGACTTGTTTTTCCTTGGGGGGGGGGGGTTGAACGTTCATCTTGAACTATGTTTCTATTCAAATATGGAGTTAACTGAGAGAGTATCATGACAAAGTTTGTGATTCCAACTCCCATCAGATTGGGCATCTCATTAGAACAGTCATCACATTGATCTTCACATCGCTTGTTAGCCCGAGTCCTCCTATTACTAGCCATTGGATAGAATAAAAGGAATGTTAGGGGTAACACATAAAGGGTAATCCGAAGATAAAAAATAGAAGAATTATAAATAGCTTTTGTTTTCTTTAACTTATGAATCTATTGGCTTTAGTCTATGTTATTCATGATCTACTTTAGGGATTTTTTTTCTAGTCCCTTAATAATGGTTCATACTATGCTTCTGAATTTACAAAATCATCTTCCACTAGAGTTTCGTAACCAGGAGTGCAGTAAGGCCCTTTATCGTTCACTAGTTCCTATTTGATTCTTGCTCCAAGCAGTGTTTTTAGGGTTTCATCCCTAGGATATATCTGTGCCAGAGCTGCCTCTACCTTCTCGTATCCATAAAGGGATGTATTTTATCAATAAACCACTTAATCAATACTCAAAAAAACATAGATATGTTTCTATTATACTTTGTGTTGTCTCTAAAGATTCACTAGGTTATTCTAATCATAATCCAAAAAATAACAAAACCTGTCCTCTGGTACCAACTATAACAACCCTGATATTTATTACACACTTAAATCTGATTCATTGCATAAAATCTTCACTTGATACAACATATAAGACCAAGAGTTATAGTGTCTTTGTGGCATAAGAAAATTACATAAAAGATTATAACATAAAACACACAACATTTTTTATTGAAAACATCCTTTACATGACCATTACATTCCCTCATACATAGCATTGCATGGGATAACCATAGGACATGCATATGAATAGGGTGAGCTATAAAGCCTAGTAAGGGAATAAACATGGAATAACATGAGGAATACAATACATGATAGTCAATAAGAATATCAATTGAGCACAATAGAAACATAAACATAAAGTCATGATAAAGCATGATAATCGTAACATGGTGGCAATAACCCTTAACATGGAATTAGCACGAGCCAAGGCTCATTGCACATGGAGCATTAGTAAACCCTCCTTTCACATGAAGCGCGAGTAAACCCTCATTGCAATTGAATTAGCATGAGTCAACACTCATTTTCCATGACGTATCATGATACAATACTTTACCTAATGCAATGGAGCACTATTAGGGAGAACCAATCTTAAACATTTCATTTCAAGTATAAGTGTGCCACATGGATCCTAAAACCTAGATTCATTAAAAAACAATTTTATTCCATGATAAAGGAATGAAAAATTCATAAATGAAACTCTATAATCAATAATTAAATGTGAATAAAGGTTAATACCCTTGATTGAGAAATGGGCATGGTATTCACTACACAATGACTTTGGCTTGGGAAAATGTTTTGCAATTTTGGCAGCATAACGACGTGACATAAGAATTCATAAAAATGGTTGATGAGAGAGAAATATGAGTCTCATCATATGAACATGAAAAGGAAGGTAAGGAGATTATATTGATACATTTCCCAGAAATTGTAACGGAATTTAGAGTCATGATAAAAAATAATTTCATGAATGTAAATGAGGAGAGAGAATTTTTTTTCGGATTTTCGGCATAGTACCAGGTGTACATGAGAGGAATTTAATGGCAGAAAAAGTGTTATATAATCATTAAAACATAAAGAGGGTTGAATGGGGGAGGTATTAAATCATACCCTAACATTTATAATTGAAAATAAAAGGGAATAACAATATTAAGAAACTTGGATAAAAAGAGAAAGGTAAGAATCTGTTACCTGGAAGTGTAATCCCAAAGGTTTTGGAGAGGGTAGAGAGAGTCTTCATGGGAGCTTGGGGCACCTAGGGAGGATTCTAGAGAGAGGAGGGAAGAGTTAGTATGAACTCCAAAGGCTTTGAGTGAATATTAAGTGGGATCTTGGGTTGGATTTTATAGGATATGAGAGGAAATTCTTTATTATTTAGGTTTGGGACACCTCACATTAAACATATCAAAACCAAATACCATCCCACGGTTTTTGCACTTTTTTTTTGCCAAAGGGGAGTGAAATACAATATTTTATAAGTCCAATGGCATATTTTTTTTAAATAATTGGTTTTCTTATGTTTAGTTGAGTCACACTCTCAAAGAAAAACAATTTAAAAAGACAAAATGTTTTATAATCCTTGAAGGGTCCACTAATGCTTTGAAAAATGAATAAAAAAACCAAAAATTACATGATTTTAATGGAAAAACATATATTGGACGAAAATATCATTTATAGTATTTTATTACATCACTATTGGGTCATTATGATGTCATAACACACATTATATATTTAAAAGGTATGTAATTTTTACCCAATCATTCGACTGTCTCAAGAAATTATGAATAATTAACCGTCGTATAATTTCGACGTCCTGATTAAAAAAATAATATTAATTTTATCTAAATAATTTTTTAAATATTTGAATTTTTATTTTTAAAATAAAAACCTACATTTATCGAAAATTCATGGGTTTTGACAAAATCATCTTTCTATACTAAATAAAAATTACAATTACATTCATAAAATTATACAATCATTTATATTTAAAAAAAATATTTTAATAATAATAATAATAATATTTTATTAAAATATTATTTAATTCAAAAATTCATTAGTTCATCAAAATAGATTTCTTAATTGAATATTAAATAAAAATAAAACTTTCTCTTTAAAAACTATTTTCAAAGTAACAATAATAAGAATGTATATTCTATATACAAGAATAATATAAATAGTCATAGAGGAAGGATGAAGTTACATAAACCCTTATAACACCTGCATAAGATAGAAGGTTAATGTTTGGGATGGTGACAAACTCTTGGGGTGGCTCGGATAACAACGCTCGGGTGGTAATCTCTATTAAGTTACACTTCACCTATATTCGGTCCCGCTCAAGCTTAACGTGTTCAAGCTCGGCACGGGTTTGGTCAAGAGGGAATCCCAATGACACCACCTCCATTCTGAGCTCTGAAAAATGGGCTTCGTACGGGGAAATTCTACTAGATGAAGTCATCATTTCCTTTTTCTGAATAAATTTGATTTGTTAAAACACTATATTTATTCAAATTATGTGATCACTGTTCGATGACAATATTAGAAATGTTTACAATTCGTAATGGTATTTTAAAATCTAAAACAAAAAACAAAATAAGTGCATTCATTTTACGTTACTATAAGAGACTTTTAAATAGACGAAGAAAAATTTTCATTAATGAATTTTTGGGCCACTGTAGTAACCATCTAATATAACCATTTAAATAGTAATGTAACGATTGTATGTACAAGTTTAACGAACCAACTCAGGATACCACCAAATCAATACCCAAATTGTCCCACCAGAAGGCCTAAAGTGTATTCCCGAATGCAATGGCTTAGAGATAAAACATTGGGTATCAATATAAACTAGTGGTAATGATTTCACCTATATATAATAATATTAACAAGAAATGGAAACAACATTGAAAATCCGGAATGACATATCTTGACATTGGACAACCAAACATATCAAATTACTAGTAACAAATAAATTATCCAACCAAACAGTGCACAATAAAATAATAATATATCAAATATATTCAACTAGATCACCAAAATAAAATATAGTATAAGTATAATCAATTAGAAAAAAACATATAATAAATCAATCCATTTTGGTTGATAAATAATCCACATGATAAAATGAATCCCAAACAACTATACCAAAAATTCCACATGACCTGGGTTAGTCACCATATCACAGCATGTATGACCCCAAACTCAATGAACACTGAATCAAAGAGATCGAATATTGGGAAGCTAAGACAAAACATAAGATTTTCACACTCACACACACACCTGTATGTGAAGGGAATGATCTAAGAATTCCAAAAAGGAATTAACTAATGGTTTTATGTGGTTCCTTTAAAAATACAATCTATGAATTCTATTTAGAGTATAATTTATAAAATATGGTTTTTAATGATAAATCAAAAAGAAAAAAAGTAACACATTTAATCCCTTTTCATTCCAGATCTAAAATGTAAATATCTTTTGAAAACAAGCGAGTATCATCTATCCTAAACCCTTATTTTTAAACCCAATCGATAAATAAAATATGTTCCTCCAAACTATTTCAAATAATTAAAATATGACATAAAATTTCATATGATAACAAACAATTACATTTTATTTTCCTAAAACATTATTGAAATTTCATTTCACAAAAAATTACATACCCTTTTAGAGACCACACTTTCACATACCTTTAGAAATAATATTGATAGTAAACCAAAAAAACAATCAAATACAAGGAATAAAAACATCATGCACCATGATATTAATTTAACAAAATAATACAATTCAACCAATACATGGTTGCATGTGTTCAAATAAAATCATGGGGACACAAACAATATAAATCCAATAAATCATTATTAATATGATCTATGATTCATAGGAAAACTACTATAATATCACATGAATTTTATTATAACTAGTTCATTGAATCACTATTGAATGATGTACACTCTGTGAAACTATAATATCATATTCTTGTTTCCCCCATGAGGGTATTTTCAAGAACAATATAATCCCCTTGGAGGGTTTAACATTCCTATGGAATATTCTAGCCTATGCATTCTAAGATATTGTAAAACACGCCTATACATTCTACTTTAATACATATGGTTTCAATTATATTAATACATGTAAGTGAGAAAAACAAATGAATCGCATGATAATAACACAAATCCAAATTTACTGAAAAATTATTAAATCACATGTTACCTCCAAAACTCTCTCATGATATAGCCCCTTTCAATCCAATAAAGTGCCAAAAATAATTAACATCCCACAAGGAGACACAATTTATAAGAAGGATAATATAAAAAATATGATCAATACTAAAACAAGAAACAACATCAACTCATCCCATGTAATTATATTCTAAATGGGACTTCTAATTATATATTTTTGGGTACCCAGTTATTTAATTTTAATTGAAATACAATAAGAAATAAACTCTTTATTTTAATTTACTTTAAAAAGATCACATGACTACCATGCCTTATAAAATTTCACATTTTTAAGACACACTATTTTGGCCAACAACTCCTTTGAAATAATAAAACATATATTTTATATAAATTTGGATGTAAAAAATCCTTTTAAAAAACATAAATTTATTTTAATGAGAAACTTATTTATTTGAAAGTACAATTGGCATGTGAAAACTTTATTCCGAATATACAACCCATCTAAAAACCAATATCATCCCCCATTTAGAAATTTATATTGGTAAAATTCAAAAAAAAATATTTAAAACATAAAAAAATCACCTAGAATAAATTATAAAGTAATAAAATAAAAATAATTACTTTTATCCAAGAAGAAACATGATGCATGAAACATCCTCTTACTATTTTCAGGTGTCCCAAAACCTCTCTTCTTATCAATATTTTGTTGGATTTCATTTGTGGAAAATTTAGGTAGAAATTTTAAAAGTTTGAAATATTCTTTACTAGTGAACAGTTTCCCCAATGTTTTCCCAAACCGTATACCCACCTAAGGGATACCATGAAATCTCAGGTAGTGGGGTTTCTCAATTTTGGCTCATGGTAACTCAGATCATGTGCCCTATTAGGAGAAATTATGAGGAACATTTATAACGGGGGAAAAACCAGGCCACACAGTTCTTTTTAACTATGTGGATTATCCTAGCTAACCTTGCATAAGATTTCATTATACCCAAAATCCAAATTACAAATCCCAAAACTATCACATGAGGTTTTGGATAGACCTAGAATTACCACGTATATCTTCTTCCTTTGGGGAATCCAAGAACACTTTTTTTCACTCAGAACCCTCTATGAAACAATTCAAATCTTGAATATTTCCCTTAGATATTCTCCTAGTTTGTATCCTCACCCTGGTGTCTATCTGCCATGATTTATCTTCTCTTTCCTAATGTTTTATGAATCCCCATGTTTCTTTTAATATCTAATACCCTCTTTTTTGGGATCTTATTCCTTGGTTTGCCCCACATTTCCTGAGTGTCAAGATCTTAATTCTTCATTGAAAAATCGCTATTGGGGTTTGGAATTATGAGATATGATGATGCCGAGGTAGTTGGTTTTGTTATGATGACCACTTTTTATTAACCCTGAATTTCATTATTTTATAAAAAAATTTGAATTAAATTCATTTCTTCATTTAATTAAATTTATATCAATTAGTTTGATGGAATAACCAAATTACATTGAATTGGGGTTTCAAAAATTGATTTTTCATGATTTTTTGAAAGCCTCTAACTCCATTTAATTGGGGGGAATTTATAGAAATTAGTGAAATTTAAACTATGAAATAGGTTTCATTGAGAAATTTTGAACCCCCCCCCCCAATTCCTTTGAAATGGGGGTTTATGGCAGAATTGATGGAAAGTTACTGAAATTAAATATTTTATTTTAATTTTGAATGTAGATTGTGAATTTTTATTGTCAATTAATTAGAAATCACTATTTGTGAAGATTATTTGAAAAAGTTTTATAGAAACCATATGGTTTTATATTTATGAAAATGAATTCTTTTTAATAAAAACCCACTTTTTTAAATGGAAATTGGAATTTATGAAATAGGATAATGAGACATAATTTTATTTTATAGTTTCTTAATATTAATTTCCCATCATTGAATTGTAATAGAGAACATGAAGCCCTAGGTTGTTAGTTATTTATTGGGGCAAACACACTAGTTTGAAATTTTCCTACAAATGTATTGAGGTTTTACAACTCTAAATAACATTGGTCAACACAGATTTATTCCCCTTTGGAATATAGATGAGTCCTCTTTTTACATTATTTATGGATATGTGTACATATCATGGTTTATCACATTATTGGGTGACAATCCCATAAGGTGGAACTATCATACCTTTTGGAGGATTACCATGTTGCTCGCTTTTTTATATATGAGATATAAATTAATTCTAATGTTGTAAAAATATTTACATGACTTATGATCTATATAAACTATTTTATTTTAAAGTATTTATTTAATACATTTGAATAAAGAATCCTTTTATAAAGTATTTCGAACATTTTGAATTGTGAAGCATTATTTTCAAATGAATTTATATATTTTTAAATGTAAATATGGATTTTTTAAATATTCTTTAAAATGACATACCATTTTATTGGAAAATTGAAATCACTTTCCTTGGTAAATTAAATTCTGGAATCATGTTGTGGAATCCTTGGTGAGACCCTACAAATATTTTAGATCTTACCCTACTTGTATCTTTGGGTGTTTGTATATTATCTCCTTCCATATTTGAGTACGGGTGATGCACCACATAGACCATGTTCTAGTTGTTGATCTATGGACATGGAGAGTTACATCAATTAAGACATGATGTATTTATCTACCTTTTTAATGGTACTTTTTTGTAGTAATTTGGATTTTCATTCCTATTTTACTTCTATAATAATTCTCTCAATGGAGTCGATTTTTTTAATATAAATTTTTTTTCTTTCTTCCACAATGTTTGTGGAAAATCTGTTCCCACTTTCATTTTTTATGTTACCAAGTATTAGTCACCATCCCATATAGACGGGGAACACCCTTTGAGCTATTCCAGGACAATATCAGTTGTTGGGTTACCAAGGTACCCAATATAGTTCATGAAAAAGTTGTATTAGAGTTCTAGGTTGATCTTCTTGTCTTGAAATCAGTATACAGTTGTGTATTCTTTTTAGGAATTTGGAAGAAGTTGTTGAGTGACAAGCCTTAACTCACCGAAAAAATTATTAACTCACCATGGGTGGTTAGAGAAATTATTCTTCAGGATTATTTATTTTCTTTTCCCTACATTTGACTTGGATAAAGTGAAACCCAAATAATTTTTTCAATCATTTGGGATTTATTTTCCCAAATTTATTTGTTTGAGTCCTAATATGATGTATTCTTTTTTTTCCTGCTCATAGTGTGAACCATCATTCCTCTGAGAAAGAATGTGAATTGGATCTTAGAGGAATCTACTACTGAATCTCATTGACAAAATCCCATAGTGGTCTCGAATCTTTTTGAGGTGATTATGTGTGATATCCATGCTCTAGGACATGCACCAAAACTAGTTTCCAATAAGTCTACAGCCGTAGAATATCCAAGGGAAGTTCTCTATGAATGTCATTAGGAATTCATTCACTAGAATACAATTTCATTCAATGGCTTAAATGATCCTTAAGAGGATGAGGAATTGTTGACCAGGATAGAATGACTGTTTGGGTTCAAGGAGATACTTGTTGATATTTAGTTGAAGTGTGCCACCTTCCTGTTGGATTGACCAAGTAGTTGATGGTGGTACACTATGGTGATGGAGAAGAAGCCTGAGGTCCTAGAGGGCAAGGACTTCGAAGATATTTTCACAGACCAGTTCAATCCAGAGTCTATGCTGTTGTCCAAGGAAATATAGATTTTCAAACTTCAGCAGGCAGATTGGACCATGATTAAGAATAAAAAATACTTAACTGAACTTTTTTCATTTTTTACCGAAGACTACATCAAGTGATAAGATGAAGGATAGAAGGATCGATTTGGGGCTCCATCGAGATATTCATTTTTAGGTATCTTGATGGATATTACTTATTATGTTGATGTGATTGGGAGATAACTAATGGTTAAAATAGACCAGTATCACAAGTAATTGTTATAGGGATTTTATTTCTATCCTAGTGGAAGAGTGAGTTCACACAAAGTAAATTGGAAAAATGATGATTCTTATAGTGTTTATCGATAGTAGGGTTATTCTGGACCTCATTTTGTAACTAAAAGAGACTCGTTGAATTGATACGAGTATGGAATGCTAGGGATTTCTAAATGGGTTTTCACTTAGGCACTCATGGTATGTGGATATCGTGGAAGCTCAAATCACCTACTGAAACAATTCCTTCTTTATTACACTTTTCATAGTGGAATGGGGTCATCACATCCTCATAAATCTATCAGGAAATCATATTCATAATGTATAAAATGGTTCTATCATTTAGAATTCGTAATGAATATTCTTCATGAAAGGGAAGATTATCTAAAAGATGGAAATTTGGGTCCAACAATAATGAGATGTAACATTACTATATCTTCATCTTTAGTTACTACTTTATTTGATACTTGTCCATCTCAATTATTTATTTCAACTCATACTATCAATCTACTAAATCATATTATAGGGCATATTATTTATGTCGCGGATATTACTACACCCCTTATTACAAATATAGAACATGGTTTTCAAAGTCTCTCATGTGTATTCTCTCTATCACAAGAGGATATTTCTTGTAGTTTACTAGTTCTCAACTTGAAACCACTTTACATGATATTTATAATGGATTGACTCATTTCTAATAAATCATGGATTGATTATTATCTTTATTGAGTCTATATTACTACACTCAATGGCGTGTGCCATGTAATTCATTGAGAATGGTACCCAATGGTGATTATGGTCATATCTCCATATCCAGAGTTGCGTAAAGTAATATAAGTGTTTTATTTTGTTATGGAGCATGAATCATTGAGTGTTGATCTCCCTCTAGTTTTCATCGAGTTTCATGATGTGTTTCCTTCTGATTTCCCTGTTTTGATAACATAATGAGAGGTGGAGTTTTCAGTTGAAATCATATCATATCGAGATGATTATTTAGGAGAAGCAACATTATGATGAGTTATATCGTATTAGAGAATATCTTTATGGCGGGGAAACCATTTCTTGGTGGTTTTTCTCTAAAGAGGGAATTCTATGTTTTAAAAATGTTGGTTGTTCCATTAGAGGTATGGAAGCTGTGATGGATAATTTCAATAATTCCTAGTGGATTGTGGGCCTAGTAAAAACAAGTATGTTTTATTATATTATAATACAATTTTTGTGGCTTGGTATGATATGGGACATTGTTGGTTTTGTCTCTCATTGTTATGCATGCCTATAGGTTAATTTTGACAAATACAAACCGTCATGTTTTCTTAAGCCGCATCCATTGTCTACATGGATGTGGGATGAGACATCGATGGAATCAATGGTTGGGTTTCCATATACCCGGATAAAGAATAATGTGATAAGGATATTTATTGATCAGCTAACAAAATAATCCCACCTTATGCACATTTGTGATTCATACAATGTTGAGGAGTCGGAAAATCATTATGTGAATGAGATTGTTTGGTTTCACAGAGATCTAGTTTCTATAATATATAATAGGGTTCCCTGGTTCACTTATAATTTTTTTAGATGCCTTTAAAAGCCCCTGGGATCTCACATTTGTTTAAATGTTTCATACAATCCGCAGTCAAACAGATAGACAGAAAGTGCTATACAGATTCTGGAGGATATGATTCATGCTTTTGTTCTCAAATTTAGTGGGGATTTGGATGTTCATTTTTTATTGGGTGAGTTTTGGTATAACAATAGATACCCATCTATGATTAAAATGGGTCCTTTTGAGGATTTTTAAAAAAGGCCATGCAGATCTACATTGTTTTGGTCTAATATTGGTGAATGTTCTTAAATTGGATCAATATTGGTGAAAGACATAAAATAAAAGATTTAGTTGATTTATCAAATAATGCTAATGGTACGAAACCAGTATAAGTCGTATGCTGATCATTGTCAGAGACCGTTGGAGTTACAAGTCAGTGATTACATGTTCTTGAATGTTTTACCAAGGTTGGATCTTCAATGAGTTGGGAGGAAATAGAAACATGACCCTTATTTTGTGGGTCCTTTAAAGGTTGTTTTTATGGTGGAAAATTTTCCTTACCATTTACACTTCCATTTTAGCTGATGTCGATAGACAACATGTTCCATATATCTCAGTTACTCAAGTTTCGATCTAGTCCATTTCATATTCTGAATATAGATGATCCTGAGGATGAACTTGATTTATCTGTGGATGAATGACAAGTAAGGATATTTGATTTTGAAACCAAGGTACTTAATCGTAGGATCATACCATTGGTCCAAGTTCTATGACATTGTGGATCTAAAAAGTAGGAGACGTAGGACAGGGAGGCACTAATTAGAGAGAAATGGCCTCATCTTTTTATCATGGTAGATTCTGGGAAGGATTCATATGGATTGAAATTTTCTATGTTAGGGATGCTGTAAGATCATGTTACTTATTTAGGGTATCCCAAAAACCATTTTTTAATCAATATTTTGTTTTATTTCATTTGGGTTTGTATCAGGTTGAAATTTTAAAACATTTCAATATTATGGATTAGTTCATGGATGGTGCATGGAATACCCAAAACATGTGCCTTCCAAATGAAAATAGGTTAAACCCATTCAGTGGGGTTTTCCATGTTTGAAACATGGTAAGTCAAACTATGTTCCCTCTTAAGATAAACTATGTATCCTATTTATAACAGGAGGATGACTAGGCTGCATTGTTTGGTCTAACCATATAGATCTACCTACAAAACCATGCACATGATACATTTAATATTAAAATCCAACATAAAAATCACAAAACCACCACTTTAGATGTTATACAGACATGGATAGAACCCATACAAGTTCTTATTCCTTGGTAAAATCCAAGAGTTTTTTTTGGCCCCTCGTAACCCTCATAAAAGAAATTCTAAGCTTGCGGAACAACCTATGATCTTCAACTAGTTAGTTTTCTCTCCACAATATCTATTTACCATGTTCTCTATTCTTCTCCATATGGTTCCATGGATCCCCATATTTTTTTGGATCTAATACCCTCTTCTTGGGGATCTAAACCCATTTTTTGATCTTCATTTTCATGATTTTGCGATCTTTGTTCTTCAATGATGAATCCCGATTAGGGTTTCATGTTACGTGATATCATGGTCCCAAGGTAGCTTGTTCGATCAAGATGATCAATTTTTATTAACCCTAAATTGATTTATTTAAAATTGATAATTTCAATTAAACGAAATTGATTTGTTTTAATTAAATTTATTTCAATAGGTTTGCTGGAAAAAACATAATTCCACTGAATTCGGGTTCTAAAAATGTTTTCTCACACGATATTGGGAAAACCCCCAATTCAATGGAATTGGGGCATAATTATGGAAATTTGTTAAAATTTATGTTTTTTAAATTAAATTTTGATTTAGAATTGATGGAAAAATTATAAAAAATACAAATTTCATTGAAATGGGGGTTTGTGGTGAAATTGGTTGAATTTTTTTGAATGTATATTTTTGCATTTAATATTTAATGTAGATTGTGTAATTTAATTGTGAATTTATTTCAAATATCTATATGTGAAAATGGATGAAAAAGTTTTGATAGAAACCTTAGGGTGTTATCTTGGTTAAAAAGAATGTTTTTTATTAAAACCCTATTATAGTTTTTAAATAGAAAATGGATTTTTTGAAATGGGTGAAAATGAATTAATTGTATTTTATGGTTTCTTAAAAATGAATTTCCAAAAATTGAATTATACTAAAGAAATTTCAAGACTAGGTAGTTAGTGAGTTATTATGGAAATCATGCTAATTAGAAATTTCTCTAGCAACGAATTGATGATTATAGAACTAACAAAACACTGGCCAGACCATCTTTCATCCACATTGGGACATAGATGAGTCCTCTCTTTCCATTTAAAAGAAACTCACGTACACACTGTAACTTGTCACATGAAGGTGTGAGGATCTAATAACCTGGAATTATAATACCTCTTGGAATATAAACATGTTCTACACTTGTTTATGTATGATATATAAATGTATTCCAATGTTATGAACGTTTTTAAATGCTTTATTATTTATGTAAAATATTTTATATAAATTTTTTTTATTTAATCTATTTGTGAAAATCACCATTTTTTATGTATTTTCATACTTTTAAATGTGAAGCATGATTTTCTCATGAATTTACGTCTTTTGAAATGTAAATAATGATTAGATTAAATATTCATTGAAATGAAAAAATAGATGATATGAAAATTGAGAGCACATTATTTGGTTAATTAAATTTCGGTATCTTGTTTTGGAATCCTTAGTGAGACCCTATTGGGATATTATCTAACACAATACATGTACCTTTTGGTGTTTCTATATTATCTCCTTTCAATGTTCAAGAAGAGGTAAAGCACCAATTAGAGGTTGTTCAAGCTTTGGATCCATGGACTTGGAGAGTGTAGTCCATTGGGACATGGGCTATTTATCTTCATGTTTTATTGTAATTTTCTATAGTACATTGGTTTTTCAATATTGTTTTCAATTGTGATACACTTATCCTGGTATTTTTTGTTTTGTATGTATAACGACATGTTTTATTTACTCTTTAATGATTTTGGAAAATAAATTATTAAATTCATTTTGTTTTATGCCATGTTCTAGTCAATAATCCTTAAGGATTAGGAAGGTCATTCAAGCCATGTTACGACTAGATCAATTATCAGGTTACCTGGGAAATCTTGCTGGTCCACGATAATGCAACATGTATTCTTCGATAGATAATTCTCGACTGATCAAGAATAAAATCTATGAAATCCCAAAACATCCAACCCCAATAATTAAATCTATCCCAAAACATAAAATTAATCCAAATAGTGATTATGGTTCATTGGAGAAGGGATAATAAGGGGGAATGGAGGTGGGAATGTTAGGAGAATAATAACTAAGGAACTAACCATGAAATACCACATCAAATATATATAGAAATATTAAGGAGCCAAGAGAGGGGGAAGATAAAGATGTAGGAGGCCCATGAGATGTCCCTATATATGAACATATGATAGGAAGAGGGATAAATTGGACCCCCCCTTAAAATTAGATGAGGGAATAAAAGTTAAACTGAAAGAAATTAAAATATTGATTGTTGAACCACAACTATGTGGTCCAAAACACCGCAGTGTGGTACACCTTCCCAGACCCCCACTATAGCTTATCCTCCCCATGTTTATAGTGTCAAAATTTTTCCATACATCCTCCATGCCTCATCCCTTACCATCTAAAAGGAACACCTTCATCAGGAATCTTCAACCACTATGCACTTTTCTTCTAAGGAAAGGCCCTCTACACAATTATATAGAGCCCTGATCATACCATGATTCACTGTGTCATTTTCACCCTTATACCATTGTATTAAACTGAATTTGTATCGTAAATTACAAAAATAATAACATATTTTATTCCATGTTTGAAACATTTATTATGTGTATGTCACTGTTAAAAAGGGAAATGTTACTTGTTTTGAAGATTCCATTGTAGGAGGAGGTAATTTGGAGGACCAATGATGATGTCCAAGATAAATGGGCCAAACTACGCAAGATCCATGCACACCAGTGGACTCATCCGCACAATGCTCCTAAACCATGCATCCAAATGGGATCAAATGTTGTGGGATAGTCTAATATTCATTTTTATACATTTAATATGAAGAAACCAAAGACTAATTCGGCCATGTGGTGTCCCAACCGACCTAATCTATCCAGTACACCGAATCTGCACAAATTCAAAAGTGGTGTGCTGTGATCAATCCATAACATAGGATATAGGTTTCCAAATTGTTCCAACCATTCTGTGGATATAGAAAACAGGTCAGGATAAAACTTTTTTATTTTCATAAAATCTATATAAGGTTTTCCGAAGGTCAAAACCCAAGTGACAAGTGGTTTTAAGAAATCTGTGTGCTCAAAACCACCTTCTCGTTTTCCTATAAAATGGAACCTTCGACTCCCAATTTGGAAGATCGAACCAGGATCTATGCTCTGCCATTTTGGATTCCTAGAGGATTCTCTCAATAATCCTAGATGTTATGGAGTCCCCTATCCTCATAGGGGGTCATGGATGAAGAAGGAGTTCCACTTGAGCCTCATCCTCCTCTCGATGGCGAGCTAAATGGTGGGCGATCATTTTGAGGGAGCTATACAAACATGGGAGGGATTTCCAGCACATGTTCTTCTACTGGTTTGTTATAATTTTTTCGTTGAATATTTCTATTATTTTTTATCTTGACAGGCTTCTCCTCTGATTACATTTCATTTGATATAATTAAGTGGAACACTTTTTATTTCAACACCGATTCAGTTGAGATTTCAAGTGGGAATCTCTAGTTGTTCTGACTGGACAACACAACATTTCTATTTATCTCACACATAAATAAGATTTACATATGCTTGGGTAGACCTTCGATTCTGTGATTGGTAACCAATTCTTGGCTACACGATTTTTGGTTGAATGGGTGGTTCTTTTAGCATCATTTGAATATGAAAGAGGGGGTAAATATCTTGAAAACCTTCAACAAAAGAGTTAAAAAACCATATTAAATTTTCAGAACAAAGAACAATAAATGATGTGTAGTGAACAAGAAATTGTCTTCTTCTCTCATAATTATTAATAAAACACCTTTATTTATCAACTATTTAACACTTTAATTACGTAATTTACTTAAAATATGTTTTCAAAACCACCCACTCTATTAGAAATTATTATTAAAAATATATACCCAAAACCTATCGATGCTCCTTGAGAAATGACCCAGATTCTGACCTAGATTGTAAATCAACCTTAAAACATAATCAATTTGACGTGTCATTATAGCGCGGTCAAATTTTGTCGTCATTTCCAGGGATCTCTTTGGTTTTAGTTTGGTTCATGACACGTTCTACTCTGGGATACTTACAATATTTCGAACCCAAACTGGCGAGGATCATACATCATTGACCCCAAGATACACAAGAGGAAACATTGAATGAGGACACACAAAACATTGACACTCATCTTGATCCTTATTTTTTATCTTTGGGAACCCACATTAACACTAAAATTAACGTCAATAAAATGGATGAAAATAACCAGTCATTAAAAGAACAAACCTCACTTAATGGTGATAACCAATCCACATACATTCATTTACAAGGAGAGGCACCCAATTTTGAACAAAAATTGGGTTTATTTAATCTATTACCAAGATTCCATGGACTTCCTAGAGAGGATCCACACAAGAATTTAAATGAATTTCACACTGTGTGTTCTATATTAAAACATTCAAATGTGGATGAAGAACAAGTAATTTTAAGGGCCTTCCCTTTTTCATTATAAGACACAACCAAATATTGTTTATATAATGTTAATTCCCCAATAAGATGTTTGGTAGACATGGAACTCCTTTTTCATTAAAAATATTTACCAGCCTCTTGAACTACAATAATAATGAAAGAAATTTGTGGGATAAGTCTATCTCAAGGGGAAACATTACATGAATATTGGGAAATTTTTAAAAGGTTATGTTCATGTGGCCCATGCTACCAAATAAGTGATAAACTTTTAATTCAATATTTTTATGAAGGTTTAATACCTATTGATCGAAGTATGATCGATGTTGCTACAGGTGGTGCGATAGTTGATAAGACCCCAACTGCTGCAAGAACCCTGATTGAGAACATGGTGTAAAACACACAAAAATTTGGTTCAAGGTCCGATGTACTGATTTGAGGTGTCCATGAGGTGCAACGTACTGAATTTGAGAAAAAGGTGGAAACAATGTTCGAATAGGTATGTACCCTTCTTCGACAACATGTACTTTCCCAAGGGAAATCCCAATCTCCTCCTTCCATCAATTGTGGTATATGTTCTTCTAACACATACTCCTCTGACCAATGTCATCAATTGATGGAAACATCTGAGAGTTGTGAGGAAATATTTCCAGGATGCCCCTATAACCAACCCTTTATCCAAGAACTATACTATCCATCCAACCCTGGAGGAAGGATAGACAAGCCTATAGGCATGGGAGTTATTCAAACCAACCTCAACAACAATGTAACCAACTAGGGAATAGTAGTCATCCACCACCACCACCTAGAAATCCCCAACCACCCCAAAGTCCTTTCCAACAAACCCCTCCAAAACCCAAGACTAGCCTGGAAGATATGATGAAACAAATGGTAACCATCAATATCCAATTCAAACAAACAAACAACTCAGGCAGTTATACATGACCTCAAAACCCAATTTGGCCTACCAGCTAACTCAATGGGTGAAATTCAAAGTCACAGATTAGGTAAACGTCTCTCTCAACCAGTAGTTAACAATAGGGATAAAGGAAATGTTAGTTCCATCACCCTTAAGAGTGTAATACAACATGAAATTAAAATGAATCCTCCATTAGTGTCATCCCCTCCAGAGAAAACCTCTATCCATACCATTAAAAATGTTCCAAATGTTGATGAACCTTATCCTCAGAGAATCCCTTATAATGGAATGATTGTGTATATTGATGAGTCACCTAGCCCAACCATTCCTCTTCCATTTCCTCAAAGGTCCACCTAACCAAGAAAAAAAAGGAAACTGAAATTGATAAGGAAATATTGGAAATTTTCAATAAAGTGTAGGTTTACATCCCATTGATTGATGATGTGAAGCAAATTCCATGGTATTCCTTGTTTCTAAAGAAGATGGGTACACACCGAAGGTGTCTTTAAGGGGATGAGAATTTGACCGTGGAGAGGAATGTTTCAGCATTGATAGAGCCAACACATCCTACCAAGTGCAATGATCCTGGAACATTCTCAATTCTATGCACCATACGAGAGTATTCTTTTCCTAATTATATGATTGATTTAGGTGATTCTATGAATGTGGTTCCCAACTCTATTTATTCTAAATTTCAGGTCGAGTAACAGAAGCCCACTGGAAGTATTGTTCAAATGGATAACTGAAGTACCACACACCACTCTGGTGTGTTAGAGGATGTTCTTGTGAGGGTCCATAAATTATTTTTTCCCTGCTAATTTTATGTGCTTAAAATGGATGATGATAGGATGAATGGAAATTCCTCAATTATATTGGGGAGAAACTTCTTGAAAACGGCCAAAACCATAATTAATTTCTACAATGGTACATTATCTATATAATTTGGTTGTGACATAGTCCATTTTAACATCCTTGATTCCATGAATCACCCCTCAGAAGAACAATCCTCTCTCTCTATTAATTCAATTAATGTACTCCCAACCCCTAAACAAACATCTTTTCTTTTCCCCAATCCCCTTTATGATTTTTCATCATTGATTGAAATACTAGGAAATGAGTCATGCAATGATTTTTGTAGTGGATTAAAAAAATGTAATTCATGTTTATTAATTGATGATTTCTTCAACATGGAGGATCTAATGACCATCTATGATACTACTAATCTTGTAAAAGACCATTCCTATATTGATTATGATACCATTGAGCAATTAGATGAGATCAGTGACCTCTCACTTTCACAAACACTCTCATAAATCCACAATCCACCGGAATTTGAACAGAAACAGTTGCCTCCTGAGTTAAAATATTGATATCTTGAGAATGGAAAAAAATTTCACATCATCATTTCTAGTTCACTCTCTCTTGAGCATAAATTGTGACTGCTTGAACTATTAAGGGAGTATAAAATATCTTTGGGATGGACACTTGGCAACATTCCTTGAATTGTCCCCTCAATTTTTACAAATCATATTTTGTAAAATGATGAGGCCAAACCAGTGAGGCAAGCACAACATCGACTGAACCCAAACCTCTTAGAAGTTTTGAAAATGAGGTAAAAAAATTATTGGCTTCGAGATTCATTTACCCCATCTCAGACAGCCAATGGGTCAGTCTCATTCAAATAGTTCCTAAAAAATTGTCCTTACAGTAATAAAAAATGAATACCATGAATTGGTTCCAACTAGTGGGAAGAATAGTTGGCGTGTCTATATAGACTATCACTGACTAAACCAACACACTAGGAATGATTATTTATCATTTCCATTCATTGACCAAATGCTATAAAGGATAGCGGGTAAGTCCCACTACTGTTTCCTTTATGGGTATTCAAGATACTTTTAGATCAATATTTCCCCCGTGGACCAGGAAGAGACAACCTTCACTTGTCCCTTTGGCACATTTTCATATTAGAGGATGCCATTTGGTCTATGAAATTCTATGGGTAATTTCCAATGATACATTGTTTTTATTTTTTCTGAATACCTAGATAATTTCATGGAAGTATTCATGGATGATTTCACTACTTATGGCTCCACTTTTGATAAATGTTTAAGTAGTACTAGTTCAGTACTATGTCACTGTATTAAAAATAATTTTGTATTAAATTGTGAGAAATGTCATTTCATTGCGCGAAAAGGTATAGTTTTGGGGCATGTCATTTCTGGGTATGGTATCCAAGTGGATAAATCAAAAGTGGATGACATTTCTTCCATACCATTCCCCAAAAATTTACGGGATGTGTGATCTTTCCTAGTTCATTCTGCATTTTTCTGCCGTTTCATTAGTGACTTTAGTAAAATTTCAACCCTCTCACGATTACTCCAAAAAAAGAAAAGGAATTTTTTATTGATAAATAATGTGAGGAAGATTTTAATAAGTTAAAATGGAGTCTCACGTCTCCCCTAGTAATCCAACCACCATGGTGGGATTTACCGTTTGAGCTCATGTGTGATGCCTCTAACAATGTAGTTGGGGAAGTCTTTTCACAAAGGGTCGATCAAGCTCCACATGTCATTGAATATGGCTCATGTACTTTTGACCCTACCCAAGAAAACTACTCCACAACTAAAAAATAATTCCTTGCCATTGTGTTTGCATTGGACTAATTCAGGTCATACTTTTTGGGGTCCAAAGTCACTGTGTTCTCAGACCATGTAGACCTCTGGTATTTCCTTAAGAAACCGGAAGCAAAACCACTTCTCATTCACTAGATGATCCTCTTTCAAGAATTTATTCTATAAATTAGAGTTAGAAAATGAGCAGAGAATGTGGTGGCTGACCATATCCATAGGATTCCCCCATCCTCAGACATTGACTCATCCCCCTGTATTCCTATAAATGATTTGTTTCCAAGTGAACAATTGTACAGAGTGCAAGATGCTATTTCTTGGTATGATAAAATTTGTAAATTATTTGGTATCATCTTGAATTCCTACTGATTTTAATAAAAAACAAGTCAGTCGTCTAATACATGAGTCTCGTTGGTATATTTGTGAAGACCCCTACCTATGGTTCACATGTACTGATCAAGTCCTTAGGTGTAGTGTTTTTGATAGAGAGTTTCAAAATATCCTTACATTCTATCATACTCTTGCTTGTGGGGTCCACTTTGGTCCCCAACAGACTGCTCACAAAATCATGGATTCTGGTTTCTTTTGGCCAACACTTTTTTGGGATGCCCATGACTTTTTTAAATCTTGTCCTCATTGTCAAAGAATGGGTAATGTCTCTAAAATAAATGAAATTACACAACAACTATTGCTCTATCATGACATTTTTTATGTTTGGGGTATTGACATTATGGGGCCATTTACCAGTTCCTTTGGAAACATTTACATTCTTCTGGCAGTTGATTACATGTACAAATGGGTAGAGTAATGAGCCTCAAGGATAGATGATTCCAAAAAAGTTGTGTAATTTTTGATAAATAAGATCTTTTATAGGTTTGGATTACCTAGGTTCATCATTATTAACCAAGGTTCTCATTTCTGCAACAGAACAGTGCAATCACTTTTGCGTCGGTATGGGGTCGGTCATAGAGTGTCTACTGCATATCACCCACAGACCAATGGTAAAGACGAGGTTTCAAATAGAGAGGTAATACCAATTCTTTACAAATAGGTTCAACCCTATAGAAATTATTGGAGTCTTCTACTTGATGATTCATTATGGGAAAATCGTACTGCTTTCAAACCACCCATTGTAATGTCACCCTCTCAGCGTGTGCTTGGAATGAGCTGTCACCTTCCTGTTGGGATTGAGAACTGGGCCTACTGAGCCATCCAACAATGCAACTCTAATATTTTTTGTGCAGGTTCTCAAAGGAAACTTCAAATTAAATGTATGGAGTAAATGAGAAGATATGCATATAAAAACTCTTCAATTTATTAGGAGTGAACCAAGGCTTCCCACGACCGTATTATACTTCATCGTCAATTCCACATAGGGATGAAGGTCCTCCTATACAATGAAATTCTAAAGTTTCTTCCAGGTATGCTTCATTCCCCTGGGTTTGGGCCATTCACTGTTACTAATGTCTCTTTATTTTTTGTTGTCCAATTTCAAAATGAAGAAACCAAGAAAACCTTCACGGTCAATGGGCAGCGGCTGAAGCACTTCCACAAAGTCCTTCTAGAGTTCCAGACGGAGGAACTCCATGATCAAGAAGAAACATACGAGTGAAATACACCATGTTTTATTCTTCCTTATAATATTCTCAATTATTACAGTGAGAACAACATAAATTCTAGGTGTGGGGAATGGGTACATTTCTGGGTTAGTTTGAAATTTTCACCGACTAATTTATTTCTTCTCTTTTCTCCTTCTTTATGGTATTTTCAGTTTTCCCCATATTAATGGGTTCATTAGGATTTCCATTTCATTTCTCTTTCTTCTATTTTTTTCATTCTTTGTGGTATTTTTATTTTTCCCCATCAATAATTTCAAAGTTCCATGATTCGGTGAACATAAAGGGGGGAAGTAAAAATACCATAATGAAGGTGAACAAGAGTGTCTATTTGAATTTAATATTAGTGAGTAATTTTTATTGAATTGGTTTTATTTTTCAATGATAAAATGGTTGTATCATTTTGAATCCTTTGAGTAAAAATGGATCCTTGTTTTGTGAATAGTTTAAGGGAAAATTGTGTCACTTAATCTTCACACATTTTTTCACCCAACCATGATGTGTGAAAAATTAGTTACTTAATGGAAGTTAAATATAAGTTAGGTTGATTTTTATTCACTTTCTAAAATAATTTTTCAACACATTTGTTCCTTATCCGATCTATTTCATTTCTGTACCAGATTGACCTATGTGTGTGTACCTGTTATCCGACTGTTGTACGCCCTAAAAAACAAAAAAGGGTTGTATATTGGGAAGTTAAAAAACCACCATTCCATTAACTTTTATCTTGTTATAACTATTACAATTAGTTTCGTAAAGAGATGAAACATTGGTTGGAGAAGAGTGTGAGATTTGTTCCAAGTGAAACTTTTGAAAAAAAAATATAGTAAATGAGGGGAGTGATGAAATGTACAACATATGAGGATATCTAGGTCGGGAGCTTATACTTTGACTTTTTGTAATGCTTATGTGAGTGGGTCCTGAAATTTTATTGCAAATGATGTGGGGAACATTCGGTGGAAATGATCTTGTAAATAGAAATTTATTAAAATAACATAAATTTACTCGATAAAATGTCGAAAGAATAGCATGAAATTGATGTCACACACACACGTGGAGAATTAGTGACATGACTAACTTTTGAATTATTTTCCTTGATTTGTATCATTAATCTCTTTGAATTTAATTTGTATACAATCTTTCAGACATCTTTTTCAAATGGTCATTTAGAATTACTCCTCTGTATAGTTTTTTCTTTTATCACATTTCTATTTGGAATTAATTTTCATTAAATGTTAAATCTTTATGAACTTGTAAATATCTACACGCATAATATTTGGTAATATTACTTTTCCCAAGAGTGAAAATGTTTAGGTGTGGGGGTGTGATCGTACCACGATTCACTATGTCATTTTCACCCTTACACCATTGTATTAACAAAAATTGAATTGAAATTTAAAAAATTAATAACTATTTGAATTCCATGTTGGAATAATTTATTTTGTGCTTATCACTGTTAAGAAGTGAAATTCTAATTGTTTTGAGGATTACATTATAGGAGGAGGTGATTTGGAGGACCAATGATGATGTCGAATAAAAATGGGCCAAATTGTGCAAGATCAATGCACAAAAATGGACTCATCTGTGGACTAATCCTTAACTGTGCATCCAAATGGGCTGAAACTTTGTGGTAAGGTCCAAATTTCATTATGATACATTTAAAATGAAGGAATCCAAGACTCACTCGGCCATCGGGTGGCCCAACCGACCTGATCTATCCAACACACTGAATATGCACGAAGTCAAAAGTGGTGTGCTGTGATCTATCTATATCTCAGGATCTAGGTGTACAAATTGGGCCAAAAATTCGTTGGAGATAGAAAATATGTGGTTCTAAAACTTTTTTATATTTATAAAAGTTATATAAGGCTGTCTAGAGGTCTAAACTCATGTGAAAAATTGTTTCATGAAATATGTGTGCTCAAAACCACCTTCCCATTTTTCTATAAAATGGCAGCATGGGCTCTCCATTTGGATGTTCGAACCAGGAGCTAATCGTAGACATTTTGGAGTCCTAGTGGAGTATATTCATCATCATAGAATTTATATAGGTCCCTATCATCATAGGGGGATCAAGTATAAAGAAGGAGTTTCACCTGATCCTCCTCCTCCTCTCGATGGCGAGCTAAACGGTGGACGATCATTTAGAGGGAGCTACACAAAAATAAGAGGGAGTTCTAGCACATGTTCTTGTACTTGTTTTTTATAATTATTTTGTTTAATATTTCACTTATTTTGTATTCTGACATGCTTCGTCCCTGATTAAATATCATTTGATATAATTAAGTGGAACACCTTTTATTTCAACACCGATTGGGTTCATTTTTCAAGTGGGAATTTTGGATTGTTCCGATTAGAAAATATAATAATCTTATTTATCTCAGTCATACATAATATTTAAGTAAGATTTGGAAGACCTTTTATTCTATTATTTATAAAAAAATCTTGGAAGGAAAATTTTTGTGTCAAGCGGTGGTTATTTATGAATCATTTGAAGAGGCAAGAGGGGAGTCCAAATCTTGACAACCTTCAACCAAATAATTAAACAAAACCATGTTTAATTTTTGAACAATGAATTATCCAAGATGTGTAGTAAACTTGAAATTATATTATTCTCTAATAATTGTTAATACACAACCTTTAATTATCTACAATTTAACTCCTTAATTAACTAATTTTCATTAAAAAAATTTCAAAACCACCCCCTCTTTTAGTAATTATTATTAAAAATACATACTCAAAACCATTTAGTGCTCCATGAGAGATGACCTATTGTCTTACGTAGACATTAAATCAAACTTAAAAACATAATAAATTTAACCTGTCATGACAGCGCGGTCAAGCCCACTAATCAGGTAGAACCAAAGAAACACTGAGCCACATTTGCTACGATGTGACCACTATGCTCCATGGTTAAAATCACACTTTATAGATGGATCATATAGCTCATTATCACCCCTATGAAATATATTTCACCTTCATAAAAATAAACCAAGACATAAAGACCCACCATAGTGTGTCCTCCATAGGCCATGGTGTAGTTAGCAACCACTATGTCCAAAAATCATCTTCACATTCCTAAAAGGCCCATAAAACATTATGAGCACCTAAAACCTCAGAATATCAAAAAATTAACTTTTATAGAATATCATAGCGATATGAAGTTGTCACAATTCTCCACACCATTCCACTTTCTACCATAGAAGTTTCATTGAGGAATGTAAAAACAACATTAATACAAAACCTCACAAGATAGATAAAAGAGGTGGGACATCAAGGGAAAAATAATGAATATCAAATGAAAAGAAACACCACACATGCAAGAGATTTTCCAAATACCTAAGAATAATCCTCAAACATCATCAGAAAACCATAACCGTCATTGAGATCACAATAGTACAAGAAGAATCTCTATGAAAATGGAGATATATAATAGGTCCCCTTCACCAACTAGAATTCATCTATGTTGTGGAAATGATGTAGGGGCACACACAAGAGAATGAATATCACTGAAATAGTCATGTTTCCCCTAAACATAAAAAGAATAAATTAGATTATAGTAACCATAGAAAACAAAACAATACTTTCTCAAATCCCTAAATAATTACCATTCTAGAAGAACTATTGAAATGTTAGTATACTAGATCACCAATCTATCACATACCATAAGAATAAGAGAAATAAACTAGTCATGGACATGCCTCATCATGTAATAGAATGGTTCTATTCATTGTTCGTGATACTGAAAATAGGGTTACTCAATCCATAACTCATGGAAAAATGACTCATAGTGATATTGAGAGAAAATTACACCCTGATAGTACAAATGATACAACTGAAGACCAACCTCCCATCCCTATTTCTAAAGTACTCACCTATTGTGTCTCCCAGGTATCCAAAAAAACAAACCACTTCCTGTGGTTCATTTTATACATTAAATAAATGATCATTATGAATCAATAAGTCATGAACATTCAAAAATAACCACAAATCACAGTAGTGAAATCCACAAGGAAAACCAAATCATTTACAAAACTATGGTAACTTAAAACACTCTAATATCCATGAGAAAGAATCCCACAAATAATGAATACCCTAATCAGAACCACATAAAAACATCACCCCATATAAACTATTTACCAAACTACTCATGGTGATTAGTTGAACCACCTCCATCCAGATCCAAAAGGTCATAAACATCTGGGATTAAAAGGCCATGGGTTCCAACATAAAACACAGTATAAATATGATTTTTGAGTCCACCAAAGAACGTATAAACAATTATCATCAACCTTCACCACTCGCTGACACCAAAGAGGATCATAAGAATTCATCTTCTTCTCTACCTTCACTGTCTTAGGATAATGGCACTAAAAAAACACCATATTGAATAATTTTGTAAGAAACAGTGGGGTATAATGGCAAAGAAAAATAGAGTATTCAAATATATCTAGAGAAATTATATTTATAAATGAAAAGTGGAACATGTTCAAGAAAAAAGTTGATTCACCACAACAGGTTATCCCACGATATTAGAATTATACTATTCTAATAAACCTTCTAGGAAGAATAATTAAACAATATAAAATTGAATTTAAGTCCTTAATGTTTACCATACCAGATAAACCAGTCACAATACATAATAATATGAAAAATAAAAAATCAACCATTCAATAAGATATCACAACTCAGTTTTTTAAAGAATCAATTTTTTTTAAAATCAAAATTTCTTGAAAAAATTACACATCATTTATATTCAAAAATACACATAGGTAATTACAAAATATTTAACATATATTCAAAAATAACCTACATATCATTAAGATAATAAACCCACTCTAGCTTCCCATATATATAATTTATTTCAAAAATATTCTATTCAAACACACAATCTATTTCTGAAAAACTTCACTTATTTATAAAATTTCGTAACACATCCAAATATTCATTTATAACCAAAACAATCTTGAAAATTTACACAATTGGTTTAATATATTACCAAAATAACCACACAAATATGTATTAAACCCCAAAATAAATTCTAGAATTAATTGTGAAATCACCAATTTCTAAAGATACAGGAAAAACATTTCCATTTTACAATAGTAAATAAAAAATTACTCAAAAGTAAAAATATATTTCGGGAAATCCATATATTATATACCAAAAAAATATTTATTAATAACCTGAGGAACAAAAACACAACATAAATAAAAAAATATATAAAAACATTGACTCGTTGAAAAACTCTCTTGGATTCATTCACATTATTGGGTATCAATAAATGGTGGTCAAAATAGTAAGGTCATATGGGATATATATAATAACACATGACCTAGACACATGGTTCTGTAGTCTATGTTACAGCCATGAAATAGTATCTAAAATGATTCCAAAATCATGTTCCCAGCCTCTACACTATTGTTAGGTCATGTGAGATAACTATTTTCACTCTTTTTTTCATCCATTATAATCCCAAAACTGAACTAAATGCTAAAGAATCTCAAAAATTTCTAATTAGGAACAAAACACAAACAACTCAACAAAACCAAAAAATAATAATCCAAATAAAATCCAAATCCCAACAACCGATAGAAACTCATGTGTCATCATAAACGTTTTCAATTAGGTACCTACTTATAACTAAACCTCTAATTCCCAATGAAAATCATATCTCCATAATACCATACATACCAAATAATAAGAAGGAGTTTCAAGAACCTGGTCCCCTTTTCAGAAACATCGAAATGGTATCATTTTTAAAAAACAGAATGTTCTACCCCTTAATCGATACCTAAAATAGTCTACCACAAATTCACATGTGTGTTCTAAATCACCTTGTCCTAGAGACAAGTTCCAAGGGTATCAACATACACCGATATAAATGATTTCACCTCCATAGATTCATAGATACCATAAACAGAAACAACACCAAAATTTCATAATAACATATTTATATACTATAGAACAATTTAAATCAAATAAGTATATCAAAATAATTAAACCAACCAATAGAAGAAGAATAAAATAATTTTCCCTAAATTAGATATAATATGATCACTAAAATAAAATAAAAAAATTTAGAAGATGTGGGAAGAACAAGCATTAAATACCCAGTCAAAAAAGGCCAATATAACATCAAATAAATAAAAATGAATCTAAATGGATCTAACAAAACCATCTTGTGAACCATGGACACTCACCATACCTTATCAAATTTGACAATGTATCAAAAAAACTAATAATAAACATGATCAAATATTGGTAACTTTTTAGAAAACAATAGAAATTTATACAGACAAGGATCGATGTATCTATAGGGTGTGATCTAACTATTTTAAATAATATTTCCCCAATGAATATATTGAATTCATTTCATAAAGTAATTCAAGAAAAAAATTAAACATAAATTGTAAAATAATTTTGTCAAATGATGAAGAATAAGGGAAAAAATTCTCAAATTGAACACATTTTCATTCAAAAGACATAAAATATACCCATTGATAAAACTAGGGAGGCTCATGAGGAAAAGAACCATATTTTTAAATCCATTGGATAAATCAAATATTTCCATTAATATATATTCCAAAAAAGGTACTTTTAAATTATGAAGAATAATTCAAATTTATTTAACATCTCTGAGAACATTTCTATTTTTTTCAAATTGAGATTCAATTTTTTTTTTAGAAACAAAACATTACCAAACCTTTTTAAATTAATTTTAATGTAAAAAATAACAAAAATAAAATACAAGGAATAAAAACAACGAGCAATAAGATATCAATTGAATAGAAAACCCTATAACATATACATGGTTCAATTAAATTAAATAAAGTATAGTACATATAACTATATATATATATATCAGGATCCCCTAAATAATCCTTAGTAAGATCTAATAATTATTTCAAGTTCACTAGGATCGAACATAAATGATATTGGACCTCATATTCCATATTGCAGTCTCTATGGGCCCCATATATGAAGCTGAAACATCCCATTCAACATTTCCTCATGAGTGTCTATCAAAGTACAATAAAACCCCCAATGAGGGAATACCTTTCCTAGTGTACTATCTTTCTTTTGCACTCTAATGTTGACTTTATCCCTCTACATAGTTACATAGGGTTATTATGATATAAATAAATAGAGGTGATAATAATTAATGAATCATAATGTCACCACATTATTACACATTTAAAGAAAAGTAATTAAATTTCATCTCACCTCCAACACCATCTCAAGAAATGTAACTGTCACATCCCTCAATAGACATCAGTAATAAGAATCCACCATAAGGCCATAATTTATAATTGAGACAATATACATAAAGGAGGGCATCACTGAGGATAATCATGACATCATGTCATCCATTTTAACAAGGTAATAAACAAGCCTTATAAATACAATAATGGGATATAAATAGAATACAAATCATTTTAAAATCCTTTTGAAATAAAATATTTTTTTTCAAAGTAATTCAAAATTATCATAAGAATATAAATACATAATATAATTTTACATAGGGAAAACCAAACACTTATTATATATAGTCCATTTGAAGACATTAAAATCGTATTTTAAATACAAAATGGTGTTAAAACCCTTCAAAACATTAAAATTACTCCTAATGTTCTACTAGAACATTTTCACAACACATATCATGAAAAACATCCAAGAAACATATAAAACCCATTGGAAAACATTTTCAACCTCTCATGGGTAACACATATATGTATAATTCAGAAGTTAAATCATATAAAACATCCAATAATCTCCTATAATATAATATAAAAGAATAAAATAAAAATGCTAACCAGAATACTAGTAGACACAATATGAGGAATGCCTCCATAGATTGGTAACTCCCAACCGATAAATAAGACACTTTCTATAATTTATAAACATCCAAATCCCCAGGATTAGATCCATATTGAACCATAAAAATGACCCATATATACATAAGTGTTTTTAGGGTAAGGTAAAACCAATTTAAAAAAGGGAGGGTAAGAGAGAAGAAGGATAAATAAGGCACTATTCTAGATGGACCACTTGATATTGTGTGAGAATGAGAAAGGAACCTTAGGAGAAGGGGGGCCTCTTTGAGAACTCTTTATTTATAATTATTCAAAAGAAAATAAGAGAGGGAATTAAAAAGAATCTAAATTTCACTGGGGTAAATAGAAGAAACCATAAAAATTAATGATTTTAAAATGGAACCACCACAATAAGTTTTTATGCACCATATTGTGGTGCCCCTTCCCAAAGCCCACAAATATGAAACCCCCTAGGGATGTAGTGCGACACTCTTGTACAGAAACCCTATATGGAACATCACCTATCTAGTAGTATGGAGCACTATTATTGAGAATATCTGATCACCAAGAACCCATCTACCATGGAATGACGTTTTTTATTATTTAATGGAGAACCCCAATTGGGAAAATCCAATTACTCCTGGAGCCACGACCACCATGGAATGGAATCATTGATCCATAAGGAAAATTACACTTCTTAAGATAATACCATGAGTTATCCTCAACTATATGTCTTGTCCTATGACTATTACCAAAATTTATAAACAAATAAATACCCACTCTGATATGGTCTCCATAGGCCATGGCGTTTTCGGCTTCCACCCAAGCCAAAAACTGCCTTGGGATTCCTGAAACACCAATAAATCATCTGGAACATCTGTAAACATAAAAATAACCCAAAATTAAATAATATCTTATACCATAATGATATGTGGGTTTCAAAACAAGTGTATAATATATTACATAATTTAATTTTTAAATTAGATAATAATTAATAGTAAATAATTTATAAATATTTTTTAATAGGAATATAATTTTTCAAATGTGTTTTAGGAAAAAAATAAAATTTATTAAAGATAAGTTTTTAGATTTTAGGAATAAAACTCATGATATTGAAATACCCCAATATTTTTTTTAGATATAGAATTAAAATTCGTTAAAATTAACTTCATAAAAAGGACTTCAAAATTGAAATCATCACATTGAATTTAGGTAATATTTTTTAATAATTTTCTAAGAAAATTTAATTTTTTTAGTTAGTAGTAATGTTTTATAGGATTATACTATAACTATTATTAACACATTTATATGAAAATATTATTTAAGAATTAATATTTTTGAATAATTAACTAAAAATAGGTTATTTTGTGAATATAATATATTTTATTAAATTAAAATCAATTTTTAAACCTCTCATCAGCTTTTTGATATCTAAAATGGATATTATGTTTTTTTTAATTTTTGAAAAATATATTTCCACAGACATATTAATATTAAATATTATATTTATGTTTACATATTAATAATATATAAAAATAAATAAAATAAATTTCAAAAACCATGAGCTAATACCATGGGAAAGCTAATAGTTGTTAATTTTCCACAAAATAGATTTTCAAAATATTAGTCCAAAATTTAAAAAACAATTCCACATATTTTTCATTAAAATCAACCAATAAACACATTCAACTTCACTCCAAACTAATTTAAATATAAAATTTATCCCCCCCCCAAATTTTCATTTTAAGGTGTTTATAAGGTTCTGAGGAATTATTTTCACACCTTTAAGAAATTCCATTCTTAAGTAATGGTTCTTAATAAATTATCACTATTTAGTTGTGAAATCCATTGTGATTAATTTTCATTTAAATGTGAAATGTTATTATCCTTCATTATTATAAATTAATTGTTACATTATAATTGATTATTCATTATTCCATCTCAATATTTCACCTTAATATGCCACCATAATGATTAAACATTCTCATAATCATAAAATTCAATATCCAATTTCCTATGTGTATTATTTATTTTTTTTATTTTTGATGTATTATTTATAAGAGGTGGAACTATTATTTTCCAAGTAGATTAAACTCAATTTTTTCACATGATCTCATTTATCATCATTACATGCTGACATAGAAGTCATTCTTGATCAAAAATGTGTATCAAATATAAATGATGCATACTAGTAGTTATTAATTGTAATTTTTCTAGAAGACACCAAACTATATAATATAATAACTATTTCATATTGATTTCATTGTACCAAAAATGTACCCTGCACTATTACTTCAATATCAATACTTTTATAATAAAACTTTTGATATCGTTGAAAAAAAATTCTAGTTTTTTAGTTTATTATGGTATATTCACCTAGATTTCCATATTATTCCATTGAATGTTGAAATATTTAAATTCCAAGTATCCATTGTTTATATATTGAAAAATATTGATTACTTGGTCATGATTATTGATGAGGTACCTTAGAGAATATTATGATTTTATTGTTTATTAATTTTATTAATATAATGGATACATTTGACTTATTATTTTGTAGGTGGGGTGCAGAATTATCTATCCACTTGAGGAATAAGTTGATCACAAGAGAAAAAATATATTGGGAATTTTGTGTATGGACTTTCAAATTATTTATAATGACATGACACGGGGCCTTAATGACATTGTTATGATATCCAAAAAAATGAATTTTGTCATTGAGAGATTAATTTTTTCACCCATGAGTTTATTTATTCTTGTATTAATTATTAATATTTTATCCCCATAGATTAATTATTAATAAAATTATTTGATTATTTATTAATTTTATATTATGTATGTCATACATATGTGTAAAGGCACTGTCCAACCCACAATCATGATATTGTCTAATTTAGGCCTCACCTGCTCAGTTATTCTTTCCAAGGGCTCTTGTTCTTAGGAATCCTATTAGAAAATTCCTCACGAAGGGAGAGGTATCCACAACACCTTTGTGGTTTTCCATTCCCCTTATCCTTTGATGTGGGATTCCCATAATCCCCCACCTCCTAGAAGGGACCAGTGTCCGCTTTGGCCCATTGAATAGACATTGTCTCTGAAACCATTTGTAATAGCCCGTTCTATCCCATGATCCCAGTATTTCTTGATTTGGGCATAGCCCACATGGTTAAACTTTCCATAGGATCTAACCCTAAATAATCCCCAAGAGAAAATCCTCATTATGGGATAAGAATACCCCCCACCTTATGAAGGGGTCATTCAAGATCCTCCTTCCTCGAGGTAAGATTACCATAATCTATTTGTGACATCCCAGAAATGGATTCCACATAGGGGTGCTCGAGCCTGGTGGGCCCCATGGCCTTAAACACATCTCCTAAAACACAAAAGGATACCCACTAGTAGTAAGGGCCTACGGTGTGTCTGTATGGAGACTATTCCCTGGTCATCAGTGTATAACGCAACAGATAATTATACATAGAGGTAAATAGTAGATGTAGTAAAAATAAAAACATGGAACAATAGAAACATACAAGGATAAGAATAACTAAAATAACTAGAATAACATACAATTGCTGATGATTATATAAGGCATGTAACTAGAATGATAGAAAACATGGATACAAATTAGCATCCATACATGCAAAACCCTAGGTAGAAAAGAATACTCAAAAACTATCCCAAGCATCCTAAGCAACAATGTGGTCATATGGTACCATCTCCCTCCTAGTAATGTAATAAATATCGTGTATAAAGCATTACACTTACCTTTATTAACACCTACATTCATTTAATCTACCCAGGTACCAAACTTCACTGAGAGAGGGTGTGAGATAATTCTCAGTGGGCCACCACTATAGTGTCTAGAACATCCATCCAGTGTAATAGAAATGTAATAGTGTGTAAACATGCATATATAATGTTAATCAGTAAAATTTAACTAAATTCCAGTTCTTTATTTAGCCCAAATATTTTTTCTGAACATGTTACCATTCAATTAATTATATTATTACCAATTTATATTAATCGTTCTCATGAGGAATATCCATCACTGAAATCAATTCGTGAGATTGTAAATTATGAAGGTTCCAAGATGTAATAATGAAAACATAATTGATCATTAATATGAAGTGGTTCCATGGTATTCACCAAGGAATCAAGAACATAGGGTCCACTAACTGAGTAGTAAATAAGTCTAGATATGTGGGTAGTAGAGTAATCCATGGATATTCATCCAAGGAATTCCCAATATAATATTTTTAACCAAACCCATGGAATAAATCCAAGGTAAAATGATAGAAAAGAATTAGTCGGGCCTAATGATGTAACCAAGAATCCTCATGTCACATAGGATCCAAGGATTGTATCTAAGGCATCCTATAATAGTAATGAAGGGATCCTATGGTGTCATACTGGGCATCCAAATGTATATAAGGATCAGGTTCTCGAGTTGGTCTCACGCAAGGCAACCAGCATCCTTGAATTAGAATGAATTCCTCAAGTACCCAAGGAATTCAATCTGTAATCCCAAATTAAACATGATTCAATATTTCCTATAATGATTCTAATTTCCTTGTTCCAAATGAGCCCTGTTAAATTTAATTAAATATAATTAATTTGGACATATTATAACTATACCAATAAAAATTTCAATTGGTTCATGCCTTGCCTTTCATTAGTTTTACAACACCAAGTAGCATGAAAACATTTAATTAAAACCATGTATGTCATGTTCAATTGATGTTATTAACTCTAATTCCTTTCATGAACATGGAATTTTTATCTACAAATGTTCAACCAAACAATTATTTACATTAATAACTTTATTTCATATACGTAAGTATGCTTTCCATAATTTCATTCGAATGAATTACATACATTTATGAACATAACATAGGTGGGTCAACTAAAAGTGATAAGGTAATAATTATTCAAAATTTCTTGATTCAATATGAAATTAATATAAGGAGTCTTACCATTTTCATGCTCAATCATGAACAGTCATAAATGATAGCTCAAAAGTGTCAAAACACAAAAAAAAACAAAAATTGGAAAATGACCCTACGTGGGGTGTTGTACGTTATTAATATATCCACAAAAAAATGAACACATTTATTGATAGAGCATAACCATATGGATCTAATGAATATTATCAGGTAATATAAATTTGAAAAACGCAACCCAATGAAATCGATGAGCACCAAACATCAAACCCAAAGTCAATGAACTTGAGTAATGAGTTATAGACCACCCACTAAGTACACATATGAATCTCCTCCTTTAGTATTGAACTCCAATTTAGATTCGACCATAATAGATATGAAAATGAGCAAAAATGATTACACCTTAATAACTAGGTCAAGAGAAAGATAGATGAGATACAGATAAAAATGAATTGTGTACTTACTATTGTGTATCCAACATGAGGAAGAGATTCTCAAAAAGATCCTAAATGAATTATATCTCTTGATCCCTAGTTTAGATATCAAAAAGATCTGAAATGGGTGAAATGGAGGTTCAAACTATAGAAAAATATATTAGGGAAGAAGTTTTGGGTTAATTAAATTATTATAGTAAAAATAGTAAAATTACCAAAAAATTATATTCCGCATAGTTTGGACACATGGTTTTCCAGACCATCAACCAACCATGCATGAGTACCTGGAGAAGACATGAAACCCACTAGGTTAGGAAACGCATTTTGAGAACCATGTACCAACCATGAAATATGTATTTTTCCAAAAAAAAATAGACCTTTAGTATGGTTTAGACTAAATATTATTCCACCCAGCACGGTTTACCCTAACTGTGTTACATGGACATTGTTTTAAAAAGTTGGTTTTAGGGCTCTGAACAATCCCCATACCCACCTGAGACCTTTCTTGTCTTATTTTTTATCATAATGAAGATCCATAAGTAAGATTCATATAGAAATTTAATGAGTCCATACCATATTCATAAAGGGATTTCTTACAGTCATCCCCTTAAAGTAACTCATCCCTGATTTGACCTTCCATTGGGGGTGAAATAATGTTAGATAATAACACTAGCCACTGATCACGTGCATCGACCTGCTGATCCCTAGTCTCATCTTATGCATGGTTCTGTTTCCAGAGGACCCCTACTGGAGGGAAATACTAGCCTCAGTGAGCCTTCATTCTCATTTCTATTATGCACATATGATACACTAAGAAAATAATCATTTGCGACAAGCTCAAATTTCTCAAGATAAAAACTATGAGATGGGTTGGCATGATAATAGTGAAGTTGTGAAATAGGGAATATGTCATGAATAGAACGATGCCTTTGACGTAATAAAAATTTATGGTTTTCCAGAAAAAGACATTCCATTATCTCAAATCACCCTACATAATGATGTGTCATCCTCTGTTCCTTTTGTAACTGCATATTCCCTAACATGGGTCTTACCCACCAGAAATCATGATCCCTGAACATAAACTCCAAAAGTCAACATCATCGATCGATATAGGATTAATTCCCAGACTATGAAGTGTACATATTCTTCCTAATAATATGAACCTTATGAAATGTCTCTTGCATGAGTTAAGGACCTCATAGGGATGCCACACCTACCGCTAGTAAGTACAAGGTTGAATGGAATGGCCTACCAAAACATTCATTAAAAATAAATATATTAATTGTCACATGACATATGTTATTATAAGTGAACTCAACAACAGAGATATGCTTCTCACAAGAACTGCAGAAATCAAGGATACATTCCTAGAGAATTTCCATTAAAACATGTATCATCTCCTCCAACTTCCCATCAGTATGAGGGTGAAAATAAGTTCTTAGAATTACCTTTATACCCATATATTTCTGCAACCCCTTGTAAAACTGTGATGTGAAATGAGCATACCTATCTGAAATGAAAGTTAAAGGGCTCTCATGTAGTCATATGATCTCAAAAACATATAGTCTTCCCATATCATCAACTTATAATGTCTCTCAAATAGTATTCAAATGGGATACTTTCGTTAGTCATTCAATAACTATCCATACTGTGTTGTTACACCATCAAAACCTATGTAAGACGACCACAAAATCCATATAAATATCTTCCCATTTCCCTTTTAGGATTGGAAGCAGTAATAGAAATCTTACATGTCTTTAGTGATCCACCATAACCTACTGACTGGTGGAACACATAGTGATAATGCATGATATCTAAAATTTCATCCCAGGCCACCAATACCAGGGTCTCATATCATGATTCATTTTGGTTATTCTTGGATAAACGATCCATTGAGAAGAATGAGACTCACACATTAACTCATATCCCATATATGTATGAACCCATAATTGTACATGTATAAAAAGTATGTTTTCTTTATCCATAGACCAATCTAGAGGTGGGTTAGTTCCTGAGATACCCTCTTTTATAGACAATCCTTCCAGATCTGAATATTGCTTACTATTCACATTCTCAAGGAGGTAAAAGGTAACTGTCAAGGATGATAGACAAGAATACTAATGAATATCTTAAAACACTAGATTCATATTAGAAAATAGGTCCATTAACTTCCATCCATCACTGGATTCTCATAGGGCATGTGCCTAATTTTTTCGACCCGGCGCATCAATGACTACATTTCTTTTTCTAAGATTATAAGCAAGCTCATAATCTAAAGACTAAGGTTATATGTTCCATATTCACTGTCTGAGGTACATGTCATGCTATGAGAGTTATATTTGAGGATCTGGTGGTCCATGTGCAAAAAAAACTCACCCAAAGGATAGTGTCTCTTGCAATGTAAGGCATTGAAAACATCTTGTAGCACAACATTGTTCGTCTGTTAATTTATCTCATGAGGCCTCAACTCTTGATATCCATGAACAATGACTGTAACACCCGATATTTTTATGAGTAATATATTGTTTTTATATATCATCAAAGGAATCTTTCACTACATACTAGCTTGGCTTACTTTACACGCAATCATGACCTTCCTCGATAGCTTGCGTCGTACGCAATACTGAGTTTCACTAAACAACAATATACTATTAAAATATTATTAAAACTAGCCGTTATGAATAGTAATAACCACTTTTTGAAATTTTATGAATTTTATTTTTCAAAATGGACTTCATTTTTGGATTCGGAATACCGAAATTTGCCTAGGGTGAAATTTTGGTATTTTTCTGAAAACTTTCAATTTTTGATGAATAGTGAAACCACTAAGTGGTAGGTTAAAAACTGAATTTTGCATAAAACTTAATTTTACCGCTTCTGTGAATGGAATTTCGAAAATCCGACAGACACGGTTGATATCAGTAAGTAAAATGTGGTTCATTGAGATAAAAATAATTTTTTGGTGAATAGTAACTTTTTACTTTTTTACCGCGGTTAATAGTAAATAGGGTAACTAAGGATAAATATGATATTACTATTACCCTAACACATGTCCTAATTCTATTGGATAAGTTTAATTCGACGAAAAACAAACTTAGGAATAAAATATGACCATTTAGTCCCACTTGGATTAGATTAGGACATTTATTATTAATTTATTTAAAAAGGGTTAAAATAGTTAAAATCAATGTTTAATAAGTAAATCATTTTTAATATGGGGTTATACATAAGATAAATTCGACTATAAATATTCTTCAGAAAGATAAAACGATTTAATACATAATGGTATTTTATTTATAATTTTTAGAAATTAAATAATTTAATTTATTTATGACACAATGATGATGCAGTAATTACCTTATTAATGAAATATTGACATAATTGACGTTATAAACACCAAAATAAATGTAATTTGAGACTTTTTATGAATTACACTACTTTTCTAGGTTACTATGATATATTATTGTTGATTTAATCAACATGGTTCAAACATATAATTCTGTTATGACTTTCACAAAAATCATATATCAAATAGTGTCAAAATTGACACAAAATAGTTTTTAAATAAAATATTATATTATTAATTGTTATTTTATTCCTAAAAATCTAATGTTCGGCCAAATGACTTAGATAAGGATATATATATTAATAATAAATAATTTGGGGTTCGTTTGTCTTATTATAGTAAGTTTATTAACCTTATAGTGTAAGAACACAAGAAGACACGGTAAAAGTAAAATTATTTAACTTAATGTTAAATCTAAATGATAAGGTTAAAATAGGAACCTAAACTTGTCTAAATTCTATTGGATGAGAGTATTTCGACCCATCCCCACCTTAGCTTCGAAATATATCAATTTGGAGCTATCTAAAACCGAACTTGACTTTATAATAAAATAATAGTTTTAGTTATTCCAAAGGTGCCCCTCTCCTCCCTTATAAAAGGACACCTCCTCCCCCTCCTCCTCACACCAATTTGAGCACTCAAGCTCGGCCAACCCCTGCCAAAATCCCTTCTCCACTTCCCTAGAATAATCCTAGAGGTCCTGGTCTTCTTCAAAGACCAATCTTAGTTCCCTAAGTGGAGGATTCAAAGAAGCGTTCCAAAGAAGAGGTAATATCCATTACCGATCTTTTCAATTTATTTCTTCTTCAACTTCTTCTTCTTTAGTTGTTTCATGATAAAGTAATAAAATCAGTATTACTTACATACTGATATGTTATTATAAATATTAAACAACCCTAATTCACCTTCTATCCATCCTACGGAAAAATGAAATCACCGCGTGTGCGTACGTACGGAATACCGTCTCCACGCTGTGGTGTAAGCTATTTTCCACCACCACCTTACTTGGATGGGTATAATGGTGTAAATAATGACTATATATGACTATTATAAAGTGATTTTGATTTTGAAATAGTATACATATACTCCAATACAATTCCACGATCATAGGAACGATATCATCACTCGTGCCTACGTACGGAATACCGTCTCCACGATGTGATGCGACTCGTTCTACATGATCTTAATTTCATAATGATTATATAAATGAATTGAATGAATGAATATGATATATATTACACTAATACCATTATGTAAATTAGTTATCTATAACCTAAAGATAAATAATAAGAATTTATTCGAAAAAACACGCATAAGAACATAAAGTTATAAACACCCGAATAACAAGTAGCAATGAAATATTACTACTAAGAAGCTAAGAATATGACCATATATGATATCATAAAAATAATTATGATTCTGGATTAAGTCAATAACATTATTTAAATCATTATACAGGAGGTTCGGACACTTACAAAGCAAGTCGGACCTAAGGTAAGGGAAATATCACAATCTCATTTTTATCCGAGATTGTTTATTCGTAAGTATTTACTGGGGTGTATTTTATCATCCACATCCATGTTTCATAAATATGTAATATTATTTCCATCCACCTACAATTGTTTAAATCCATTTTTACCCTTTGGTGAGTTTTTAGTAAAATAAATGAAAGGAATCTTTTGTCGTTTTTCGTACGAGGTACTTTTTGACTTTTCCGACAAAAGTACGAAGAATGTTTTTTTAACTTATACAGCATGAATGGATTTTTAAAACATTATTTCCAAGAAGCTTCCTTTATCAGTTTTCAAGTTTATTTTTAATCAAATTCTTTTAGTTTAAAGTTGTATGGCATGTTAAGAAAGGAAAAATGTTTTTGAAGAAGAAAGGATATTTTCCTCAAGAATAAAGTTCAAGTGTTTTATCAAAATTATTTTCCATCTAAGATAATAAAGGTTTATATTTTTATCCCTATTATTACATTGATTTGATTATGTTGTGATGGAATTATTTTTATGAATTTCTTTATCGTATATGAATTGTTTTATGATGTCATGATGTTTAAGATTCCAATTTTTGTTACATGGGTTATGCAATGATGTATGGTTTATGATTTTGTGGCACACATAAGAATGGTATCATTATGAGATGGGTGGGACCTATATCTCTCTCCAATGCATTGGGTAAAGATTTTATATCTCATGAGATAGACATGGCTGGAACGGAAGGTTATTTTGGTTCAGTGATACAGGACTGAAACGAGGAGTGAACTCGGTTTAGAAATGGACTTTGTCCGCTAAGATAGTCTTGGAAATGAGTCATGACTAACAAGAACTGATTTTCCATGATTATGTGTGCATGCCACAAAGTTTCAAGTTTCATGTTATGATTATGGGGATCTCATTTTCACTTCTATGGTTTATTCCATGTTAAGATATTATGATCTCTTTTGCAGGGTATGATTTTCAAAAAGATATGATATGATTTTTATTTCTTTTATTTGCCCTTGATGAGAATTTGAGCTCACCCTTTTATGTTTTCTTTTCCCCAGGTCAGGAAGATGGATATTAAGTAAAATATGCTAAATGGGACCCTATATGTGATGAAATAAATGGGAGACACTGTAGAAGATTTATGAACCAGTTGTTTATGTTTCCCAGTTTCTAAAGACACTATACATATACGGTCCTTTGTAGATTTTTCATATTTTCTAATAAGTGTGCTTCAATTTTGAAGTATTAACAATGTATGTAAAGTATGGGTCGTTATAGTTGGTATCAGAGGAAAGGTATAGTCAACCATTCGAAACTAGGATGTGAAAGCCTTAGTAAGGACCCTAAGGATAAGTCTAAGCATAGAACACAATCTTAGTGTTTTAGAAATGGCCATGAATACCCTAGGATAAGACCTTAAGTGTGAAATTTTATCCTTGATTATGTGGTTTTCCTATTATAATTAGTGTTGCTCACACTATTCTTCTTGGTTTTAGTCAATGGCTGGAACCCGAAGGAACCGTGTTAATGCGGAATGCGATGGGCAATGCAATGATTGTCCCCCTGAGAAACCAAATGATATGGGAGTTGGAATGCAAAATCTTGTAGACATGCTCACACAACTTTCTCAAGATATGAATCATGCAGGACTTCCAAACGAGCAAAAGAAGGAGCAACATTCTGTTGAATCCTTCACGAGGCAGCATCCACCTTCTTTCAGTGGGTCTACTGATCCATTAGTTGCTGAACAATGGATTAGTACTACTGAAAAGATATTTTCAGTTCTTCAATGTTCTAAACATGATAAATTCATCCTATCAGTGTATCATTTGGAAGGAGATGCTGATCAATGGTGGAATCTTATTAAGAATACGAGGAAAAGGGATGAAATTGAGTCTATGGAATGGGACGAGTTCAAGAACTTATTTTTCAATAAGTACTTCCCTCGTATTCTCCGAACAAAGATGGAGAAAGAGTTTCTTGAACTGAAGTAAAGGGATGATGAATCTGTTGGTTTATACGAAGCAAATTTTAAAAGACTTGCAAGGTATGCATCTGGTATTATCATCCAACCTGAGAGTAAGATCGATCGATTCTTTAGTGGCTTAAAACCAAGTCTTCGAAGGGCGTTAGCCATAAGGGACTTCAATAGCTACGAGGAAATCGTTCGATGTGCTCTCAAAGTCGAGATGGATATTGGAGTAACCCATCAGTCACATGGGTTTGATAAGAAGAGGAAGATGGAATTCAAAAGAAAATCTAAAGAGCACACTGAAAAGAAGACGAGCTTTCCCTTATGCTCAACGTGTGGAAAGAAACATGGAGGGAGTTGTCTTAAAGGGACAAGTAAATGTTTCAAATGTTGAAAGGAAGGTCATCGGGCATTTGAATGTCGCAATAATGGGAAGAAGATGTCTAATGATGCAAACAAAGGAAGGGATACACAGAATGAACCTACTACACTTCAATGTTTCAAGTGCAAGGAGATGGGGAATTATGCCAATCAATGCCCAAATACAAGGGTTGATGATGATGGTCGACGTCAACAAAATCTTAAGGCTAAAGACAAAGTAAAGCCACATGCAATTTATATCAGTGATGTGGAGTACGATAACGAAGTGGTGAAAGGTACACTTACCATCCACTATAAAGTAGAAAATGTTTTATTTGATTCTGGATCCACCCACTCTTTTATTTCTAAATAATTTTCTAAGGGTATCACCATATTACCTCAACAATTAGATATTGAGTTATCTGTGACAACACCTAATGGCACAACAGTCGCATCAAAAGTTTATAATTCTTCTCCGATCGAAGTTTGTGGGAAAGTGCTTCCTGCAAATCTTGTGATCCTTCCTATAGTGGAATTTTATGTGATTCTTGGAATGGATTGGATTTCTTTATATGGAGCTCATATCAATTGCCAAAGAAGGGAAGTCACATTTCATATTCCAGATCAATCTATGATCGTCTATCAATGCAAGGATGAACATAACCTTCCAGTGGAAATTTCTTCCATCTTATGGGTCTTGATTCCACTAAATGAAGGTTATTTATCTCAAATGGTTGGTGAGAAACTCACGATTAAGAATATTCCCATTGTAAGGGAGTTTGATGATGTCTTTCCGGAGGAATTACCGGGACTTCCACCAAATCGTGAAGTTGAGTTCTCAATAGAACTCGTACCGGGTGCTTTTCCTATTTCAAAGACACCTTATAGAATGTCCCCAATTGAGTTGCAGGAATTGAAGAAGAAACTCCAAGAGAATCTTGATAAGGGATTCATACGCCCTAGTGCGTCACATTGTTGAGCACCTGTTCTATTTGTTAAGAAGAAAGATGGATCAATGAGACTCTGCATTGATTATCGAGAACTTAAAAAGGTCACTATCAAGAACAAATATCCTCTCCCATGCATTGATGACCTATCTGACCAACTACGCAGAGCTCAATAATTTTCCAAGATTGATCTTCGTTCATGGTATCATCAATTAAGGGTCAAAAGGGAGGATATACCAAAGACGGCTTTCAGTACAAGGTATGGACACTATGAATTTATAGTGATGCCATTTGGTCTTACTAATGCCCCTGCTATCTTCATGGATCTGATGAATAGAGTCTTTAGAGACTATCTTGATCAATTTGTGGTAGTCTTTATAGACGATATTCTTGTCTATTCAAAGAGCAAGGAAGAACATGAAGATCACTTGAGAATTATATTGAAGACCCTGAGAAAGGATAAGCTTTATGCCAAATTTACCAAGTGTGAATTTTGGCTTCAAAAAGTTGCATTTTTGGGTCACATAATCTCAAAAGAGGGGATATCTGTGGATCTAGCAAAAACAGAGGTTATCGAAAGATGATCAAGACCAACAACAGTAACTGAGATCTGAAGTTTTCTTGGTTTGGCTGGATATTATCGACGTTTTGTAAATGACTTTTCACGATTATCTAATCCACTCACCAAGTGTACTCGGAAAGGAGTTAAGTTTGTTTGGACAGAGGAATGTGAAGAGAATTTCAAGGAGTTGAAAAGAAGGTTATCTAGTTCACCTGTGCTCACACTGCCTTGTAGTGGAGAAAGGTTTGTGATCTACAGTGATGCATCCAAGAAGGGATTGGGGTGTGTTCTTATGCAAAAAGATATGGTGATAGCTTATGCCTCACGACAGTTGAAAATCCATGAACAAAATTACCCAACACATGATTTGGAGTTGGCTGCGGTAATCTTTGCATTAAAGATTTGGAGGCATTACCTTTATGGTGAAAGGTGTGATATTTATACTGATCATAAAAGTTTAAAGTATATTTTCACACAAAAGTAGCTGAATATGCGTCAAAGAAGATGGTTGGAGCGGATTAAGGATTATGACTGCTCAATCCATTACCACCCTGGGAAAGCAAACAAGGTGGCAGATGCATTAAGTCGACAAGAACATGCTAGTTTATCCATGATGAGGATCACAAAAGATCCAATATTTATGGATTTACAAAGGATGGATCTTGGAATTATAATGGAAGGGGAAAATCTTATCTTTCTCAAATGAATGTTCAACCATCTATACATGTGAAGATTAAAGAGGCACAGAAAGAAGATGTAGAGTTACAAAAGAAGGTGAGAAATGTTCCTGAATTCAACCTTTATTGTGATGGGATAATAATGTTCAGGAATAGGGTTTGTGTTCCTCCCATCCCCGAATTAAAGAAGGAGCTGCTGGATGAGGCTCATAGTTCTTCATTCTCTATTCATCCTGGAAGCACGAAGATGTATAGGGACCTGAAAGAGTACTTCTGGTGGGATGGCATGAAAAGAGATGTTGCTGAATATGTCTCTCGATGCTTGGTTTGTCAACAAGTTAAAGCTGAGAGACAGAAGTCTAAGGGGATGTTACAACCATTACCCATACCCGAATGGAAATAGGAAAACATCACTATGGACTTTGTCACATGACTTCATAAAACATCCAAAGGCAATAATGCTATCTGGGTCATAGTTGATCGTCTTACAGAGTCTGCACACTTCATTGCTATTTGAGAGGATTTCTCTCTAGATCAGCTTTCCAGGATATATGTAAAGGAAGTGGTAAGATTGCATGGAGTACCACTTTCTTTATATCTGATCGGGATCCGAGATTTACCTCGAAGTTCTGGCGATGTCTTCATCATACTCTGGATACAGAGTTGAGTTTCAGCACTGCTTATCATCCCCAGACAGACGGTCAGACTGAGAAAACAATTCAAACCCTAGAAGATATGTTGAGAGCTTGCTCTATGGATTCCAAAGGAGGTTGGGATCAACACCTACCTTTGGTGGAATTTTCTTATAATAATAGCTTTCACTCCAGTATTCAGATGGCTCCTTATGAAGCTCTCTATGGAAAGAAATGCAGGACTCCAACTTGCTGGGATGAAGTTGGGGAAAGAAAGCTATTAGGACCTGATCTCGTTGATGAAATGGCAGAAAAGGTCAGATCTATTCAACAACACATAAGAGCAGCTCAGAGTCGACAGAAAAGTTATGCCGACAACCGAAGAAAAGACCTAGAGTTTGAAGTAGGTGATAAAGTGTTCTTACGAATATCTCCCTGGAAGAGGGTTATGAGATTTGGAAAGAAGGGGAAGTTGAGCCCTAGATATATCGGTCCTTTCGAAATACTGGATCATGTTGGAAAGGTAGCTTACCGATTGGCGCTTCCACCGAATCTCTCTCAAGTTCACGATGTGTTCCATGTATCTCTCCTGAGAAAGTAAATACCTGATCCTTCACATGTACTCAGCTCAGAAGTTGTACCGCTGGAGCAAGATCTTTCTTATGAAGAACAACTGATAGAGATTCTGGATCGTAGAGAAAAAGTCCTACGAAACAAGACCACTCGATTGGTGAAAGTTTTATGGAGGAACCACCAACTTGAAGAAGCTACATGGGAGCTTGAGGATATGATGAGGGAGAAGTATCCTCATCTGTTTGTTACAAAGTGACGAATTTCGAGGGCGAAATTATTTTTAAGGGGGGTAGAATGTAACACCCGAGATTTTTATGAGTAATATTTTGTTATTATATATCATCAAAGGAATCATTCACTACATACTAGCTTGGCTTACTTTACACGCAATCATGACCTTCCTCGATAGCTTGCGCCGTACGCAATACTGAGTTTCACTAAACAACAATATACTATTAAAATATTATTAAAACTAGCCATTATGAATAGTAATAACCACTTTTTTAAATTTTATAAATTTTATTTTCAAAATGGACTTCATTTTTGGATTCGGAATACCGAAATTAGCCTAGGGTGAAATTTTGGTATTTTTCTGAAAACTTTCAATTTTTGATGAATAGTGAAACCACTAAATGGTAGGTAGAAAACTGAATTTTGCATAAAACTTAATTTTACCGCTTCTGTGAATGGAATTTCGAAAATCCGACAGACACGGTTGATATCAGTATGTAAAATGTGGTTCATTGAGATAAAAATAATTTTTTGGTGAATAGTAACTTTTTACTTTTTTACCGCGGTTAATAGTAAATAGGGTAACTAAGGATAAATATGATATTACTATTACCCTAACAAATGTCCTAATTCTATTGGATAAGTTTAATTCGACCAAAAACAAACATAGGAATAAAATATGACCATTTAGGCCCACTTGGATTAGATTAGGACATTTATTATTAATTTATTTAAAGAAGGGTTAAAATAGTTAAAATCAAAGTTTAATAAGTAAATCATTTTTAATATGGGGTTATACATAAGATAAATTCATCTATAAATATTAATCAGAAATCTAAAACGATTTCCTACATAATGGTATTTTATTTATAATTTTTAGACATTAAATAATTTAATTTATTTATGACACAATGATGATGCAGTGATTATCTTATTAATGAAATATTGACATAATTGATGTTATAAACACCAAACTAAATGTAATTTGAGACTTTTTATGAATTACACTAATTTTATAGGTTACTATGATATATTATTGTTGATTTAATCAACTTGGTTCGAACATATAATTCTGTTATGACTCTCACAAAAATCATATATCAAATAGTGTCAAAATTGACACAAAATAGTTTTTAAATTAAATATTATATTATTAATTGTTATTTTATTCCTAAAAATCTAAGGTTCGGCCAAATGACTTAGATAAGGATATATATATTAATAATAAACAATTTGGGGTTCTTTTGTCTTCTTATAGTATGTTAATTAACCTTATAGTGTAAGAACACAAGAAGACACGATAAAATTAAAATTATTTAACTTAATGTTAAATCTAAATGATAAGGTTAAAATAGGAACCTAAACTTGTCTAAATTCTATTGGATGAGATTATTTCGACCCATCCCCACCTTAGCTTCGAAATATATCAATTTGGAGCTATTTAAAACCGAACATGACTTTATAATAAAATAATAGTTTTTGTTATTCCAAAGGTGCCCCTCTCCTCCCTTATATAAGGACACCTCCTCCCCCTCCTCCTCACACCAATTTGAGCACTCAAGCTCGGCAAACCCCTGCCAAAATCCCTTCTCAACTTCCCTAGAATAATCCTAGAGGTCCTGGTCTTCTTCAATGACCAATATTAGTTACCTAAGTGGAGGATTCAAAGAAGCGTTCCAAATAAGAGGTAATATCCATTACCGATCTTTTCAATTTATTTCTTCTTCAACTTCTTCTTCTTTAGTTGTTTCATGATAAAGTAATAACATCAGTATTACTTACATACTGATATGTTATTATAAATATGAAACAACCCTAATTCACCTTTTATCAATCCTACGGAAAAATGAAATCACCGCGCGTGTGTACGTATGGAATACCGTCTCAACGTCGTGGTGTAAGCTATTTTCCACCACCACCTTACTTGGATGGGTATAATGGTGTAACTAATGAATATATATGACTATTATAAACTGATTATGATTCTAAAATAGTATACATATACTCCAATACAGTTCCACGATCATAGGAACGATATCATCACTCGTGCGTACGTACGGAATACCGTCTCCACGATGTGATGCGACTCGTTCTACATGATCTTAATTTCATAATGATTATATAAGTGAATTGATTGAATTAATATGATATATATTACACTAATACCATTCTGTAAATGAGGTATCTATAACCTAAAGAAAAAGAATAAGAATTTATTCGACAAAACACGCATAAGAACAAAAAGTTATAAACACCTGAATAACAAGTAGCAATGAAATATTACTACTAAGAAGCTAAGAATATGACCATATATGATATCATAAAAATAAGTAGGATTCTGTATTAAGTCAATAACATTATTTAAATCATTATACAGGAGGTTCGGACACTTACAAAGCAAGTCGGACCTATGGTAAGGGAAATATCACAATCTCATTTTTATCCGAGATTGTTTATTCGTAAGTATTTACTGGGGTGTATTTTATCATCCACATCAATGTTTCATAAATATGTAATATTATTTCCATCCACCTACAATTGTTTAAATCCATTTTTACCCTTCGGTGAGTTTTTAGTAAAAGAAATGAAAGGAATCTTTTGTTGTTTTTCATACATGGTACTTTTTGACTTTTCCGACAAAAGTACGAAGAATGTTTTTTTAACTTACACGGCATGAATGGATTTTTAAAACATTATTTCCAAGAAGATTTCTTTACAAGTTTTCAAGTTTATTTTTAATCAAATTCTTTTAGTTTAAAGTTGTATGGCATGTTAAGAAAGGAAAAATGTTTTTGAAGAAGAAATGATATTTTCCTCAAGAACGGAGTTCAAGTGTTTTATCAAAATTATTTTCCATCTAAGATAATAAAGGGTTATATTTTTATCCCTATTATTACATTGATTTGATTATGTTGGGATGGAATTATTTTTATGAATTTCTTTATCGTATATGAATTGTTTTATGATGTCATGATGTTTAAGATTCCCATTTTTATTACATGGGTTATGCAATGATGTATGGTTTATGATTTTGTGGCACACATAAGAATGGTATCATTATGAGATGGGTGGGACCTATATCTCCCTCCAATGCATTGGGTAAAGATTTTATATCTCATGAGATAGACATGGCTGGAACGGAAGGTTATTTCGGTTCAGTGATACAGGACTGAAACGAGGAGTGAACTCGGTTCAAAAATGGACTTTGTCCGCTAAGATAGTCTTGGCAATGATTCATGACTAACAAGAACTGATTTTCCATGATTATGTGTGCATACCACAAAGTTTCATGTTTCATGTTATGATTATGGGGATCTCATTTTCACTTCTATGATTTATTCAATGTTAAGATATTATGATCTCTTTTGCAGGGTATGATTTTCAAAAAGATATGATATGATTTTTATTTCTTTTATTTGCCCATGCTGAGCATTTGAGATCACCCTTTTATGTTTTCTTTTCCCCAGGTCAGGAAGATGGATATTAAGTAGAATATGCTAAAAGGGACCCTAGATATGATGAAATAAATGGGAGACACTGTAGAAGATTTATGAACCAGTTGTTTATGTTTCCCAGTTTCTAAAGACACTATACCTATACAGTCCTTTGTGGTTTTGTCATATGTTGTAATAAGTGTGCTTCAATTTTGAAGTATTAAAAATGTATGTAAAGTATAGGTCGTTATAATGAATCTGTCCTATTGTATTATTATTTCTCCTAGGAAGATGCGTGATGCATAATAGAGTACTATATAACATATTTCAGGCTCTGGTAAAATCAGAATAGGTGTAGATACAAGCCTCCCTTTAAGATTTTCAAAGGCTTCATCATGTATTTTTGACCACATGAACCTAACACCATTCATTGTAAAGCCATTAATATGTGAAGAAATGTTTGAAAATTCTTATATGGAATTAATTTAATATACATCCATTCCCAAGAAACTCCATATATAAAAAATTTAATTTGGTTTATCAAAAGAAAATATCAAACTCACCTTCTTTAGGTCAATAAGGACTTCTGATTTTGAGATAATATGACCCATGAAGGGAACCTTGTCAATCTAGAAGTGGAACTTAGAAAGGATATCATAATGATGATTCACTTTTGTTGTTCTTAAAACCTTCTCAATGGTTCTTTTCATGGTCTCTATGGGTGTGAGAATACACCAAGATTGTGTCCACAAAAAAACAAAAAATAACCAAAATTGTGGTGTAAAACATTATTCATTAGATCCATGAAAACACCAGTAATGTTCCTAATAACAAATGGAGTAACTAAATTTTAATGGGTCAGACATTCCTAGACCATTACTTTGTAAAATTATAGTGATTCGGTTATCCTAGGGATGATTGGTGACTCAATAATGAGTTTTCCAAACTAAAAGTTGAAAGAATTGTGGCCCTGATGGGCCACTAGTGGCACCGATGGGCCATTAGTGGCACTGTTCAACATCGTTTCTAGGGCAACAGTTCTAGGGCAAGGGTGACTCACCCATCAGTGTGTCATTTCCAGTATCTTAAGGACTTTCTATTTTCTCTATAGTGACGTATCATTTGTCGTAAAATCATTTTAATTCACCGTTCAAAGTGATTTAAGGCCCGTAAAAGATGATTTAAACCCCCCCCCGAGTCGGGTGAACCTTGGATTACCAAAACATGTTTCATTTTTCTTCCATGTCACACCCTTTGTTGTGTTTTCCAGTTTCACCCATGTTCTGTGTATTTCACTAGTTAAATGAAATCTATGAACTCATATCCATCCTTTCATCTATCACCACCGTCTCCAAGGGGGATTATTAAATCTAAATTAATTAAAACTTGTGAAACCACCCAGTTGTGTGGTCGAGCCATGATACGACTTTTAAGTACTTTGAAATCGCCTCCCTCATTTTAGGATCTAACCTATTATTAATCTGAGATCCTTTATTCCTTCCTCCTTTTGGATTCTTTCAGTGTGCATTAAGACTTCCTTCGGAGATGAATCGTATGCTCATTCTAGAGCCCATTTTTCTTAGATTTGGATTTTTCATTTCATACATGTTTCACCATCCCATGTTCTTGGCGCAAATAATAATACTTTGACCCTTGATCATCTATGTATGGATTTTTCCATTGTCTCTATTTTATTGTGCATCATGTAGGGTGGATAAGATGGTGTTCACCTAAGACATATCTGAAACAAACATTAAAAAGGATAATAAATGGACTGTTAAAGAATGAAGGGGTGGGGAAGTTGATGGTGATGATGGGTTATACTTTTCTATGTTGGGAATTGTATGGGCTCATGTCCACTAAAAATAATTGTCATTGGGGGTCCTTTCTTATATGCTAATGAAGCTCTGTTTTTCTGTAGATTCTTATCATTAAAGGAATATAACATGGAAAATATTTAATCACATAAATATGGTTGATTAGATACATGCCAGAAGATTGAGTATTCTTATATGACAACCCCGATTAACCAAAAGTTAGGAATGCACTTAATGAATGATGCTGGATAAATCTGAAATAATCCCCCGCTCTATTTTGATGATATGTATGGTTTCTCCTTTTGATGCCCTGTGGGGTAACGTAGAGGGGGATGGAACCTCTAGTTGAGGGTTTATTGGTTAGTGAATTTGAGGTCATATAGATCAGGTATGTTGTGGCTTGGTTCGGTTCTAATACAGTGAGGGATCTCATAGATCCCTATTGATGTGAATACTTTACAAGAGAAATGGGTCTTATTGCTTAAATGTTTTCTTTGTTGTTTTTATCCTATTGTTGTTGGGGCTTGTGATTGTTCCTGTTAGTTTCCTGGTAGTGAAGGAATGTTTAAATGGAATTAAAATGAAAATGATAATGATAACTATTATGATGGGAAACTATTTTCCAGAAGTGGGTTGTGCTCGGGTAATGGATATTGTGTACTTTCTCGTGTAGGGGTTGTAACAAGAATTGTTATGTAAATGCTAGTTTTTTGTTTTGGGACCCTTATGTTTGGATGATTTCTTGATTCCTATATGTATAAAATTTAGTTCTTGTGTTTATTATATGCACCCCACCCTTGTTGATCACTTCATTCCTCACATCCCCCATTTCATGGGAGATGGGTTTTACCCAAAATTCTTATGAGTGGCTGGTTATTAGATCATTTCTACTCCCTATCCCAGGTATCCCCCGACTCTTCATCCATGATATGATTTCCTAATGTTAATTATGTCCCAAGACACTTCTGGCAGGGTGTGTTATGGTTTTTGGACTTGGATTGTGCAGGCAGGCATGTTTCCCATGTGTCTTCAGGTTGAGGCCCATCTGTCTTCGAGGGTGGAGGTGGTTGTTCAGGCCCATGTGTTTTGGGGAGTGGCGGTGGTTGTTGTAGCCCAAGTGTCTCCGGGCATAGTTATGTGTGGTTTTGGTGGCCCATTTGTTTACAGGAGGAATAGACATACAATTGGGATGGCACATGGGGTTGTTTTTGGGGTGGTAGTGGGACTGTAGTGGAACATATGGGGAGGTCTGATTCGTAAGATATCCTAAATAACAAGGGGGAAGGTGGTTTAGGGTACCCAAATATCGATGTTATCTTACTATTACATTACTTGACATGTGTTTTTTGGGGATTGAGGCTTGGTACGGTTGGGTGGATAGTTTCCTTTCTTGGTGTTTTGGTTATCTATATTTCTCACGAATCATTATAATGTCTCCCCACTAATTCATGAGAGATATTGGGTTTCTCTAATAAGTATACATGTATACTCACCCGGCATATATATAACTTCTTTTAGGTTTCTCAGAAGACATTGAGGACTGTTTCAGACAATAATAGCTCAAAATTAGAAAATCTGTTGATGCTACTTTCCATTTCTTTTAGTAAGTTCCTTCAATGTTTTCAAGTACTTTGTATTAGTTATTTTGGACACGCCTTTGGGAATGTATTTTTGGATTTACTTTTATTTTAGTCCTTGGTGTTTTTTGGGATTTACCATCTTATCTCTCGATCATGTTCTATAAAAATGGTAATTCCTTCTATATGACATGTGATTTTATACCCTTGGTGATCGTCGCTACTCTGGGGCCTATTGAAGTTGGGACTCGGGGGTCATTATATCTCCTTCAACATGATGAAGGATGGATATGGGAGTTTTTGGTCACTTCCCTCATCATGGAGAAGGCAGGTCATGATACACATACTCATACAAACCATACACTTATAGAAATGTATAGGAGTTATGTCTGATGGTTGAACTCACAACAAATTATAACCTAATATCAAGTTGATCATATAGAATACCCCTGCTCAAAAGATATTTTCAAAGATGTTATCTCCTCAATACATTGGATAATGGTTCTTGAACTTAATATGGTTCAACTATTTTTAATCAACCCAAAGATGAAGGTTACCATCCTCCAACTTGAAAAAAAATTACGTGAGAACCCTAATAGGATGTGTTGGGACTTATGATACATTTAACCTCTGTGTTATCTAACTACCACATGAGCTCCTAAAGCTCAGTAGTAACCACACTATAAGGAGAAATGGACACCGGTTCTACTCCTGAATAAAATCTTGATAGTAAAATACACTTCCCTATTAAGAGTTATTCTGGAAAATTCAAGGGGAAAACAACCCAGATATTATATAATACTAGAGATATTTTTATACAACATAAACCATGACTTTCTATGAAGATATTAAAAATCTGGGTGGTTATCCCACCTAGCCCATGATGTTCTAGTCCGAAACTACTTCCCTGGACATCCCACTAAACCTTAAATAGGTAAGTGATTCCGTCATGTGATTTAAACAATACCCTTAAATGATAGCAGTCTACATAGTTGTGATACTCAACCAACCAATTCATCTCAAGAATGAAATCAAATCATGTAATCTTGATAACAAAGATGTCCAATGAGAAAGGATAACTTCCTTCCATAATGGGACGGAACCTACACTACCATATGCCCTACTCGTATACACCTAATGGCATATCTTATTTAATCCCACCCCAGTAACACTATAATTATAGACCAAGGATTTCCATGATAGATAAAGAGACAAACGATTTTAAAGAACCTATATCAAATAAAATAGATATAATAGTGGAACCTACAAGAATAGTTTCACATACTACAATCGTTCTTATAACCTGATCATCATGTATCTTATTTAATGCATGCAACTGACCTGATCCAAGGCCCTTTTCAAAAATTGGACTACCACGATCAGACCATCTCTATTGGAAGTACTGGTGATCATGGGTTTGGATACGATGGCCATGGCATCCTCCTCATCATTTCTTGACAATGCTACTCCAAAAACCTTCAAAATGTGGAATAATACAATCTACCGCTAAAGTTGGGAATCATGCAAATACACTTACACAAGATGTTTATATAATGTTCTGACAAAAATTTTGAAGATTACTCATATGGTTGCAAGCCTGACACTATAGTGTGTCTCTATCATATTGAAGTTTTAGATTCCATGTACATATGAAAATATGAAACACTATAAATCTACTTACATGGGTATTCTGGCTGCCACTGACATAAAGAGAAATGTCAAGGTTACATTTCCTACAACTATAATAACTACAATATTAATGTATCACTACTCATCTATTCATGGTGTTATCACCATCCCTCATGCGTCACTCAGTGATAAGATCTTAATTTACTATTTTAAAGAAATTAAGTAGGTTGAATACATTCACTTAAGTAAATATTGAATACTAGATCCCATCCTTGAACTGGGTAGCACGTTAAATCTCATTGTCTATTAGATGCGGTGAAAAGTGCAAAAACTCCATGAAATGGATTGAATACTTCATAACTGATAGAGAACCCTACTCCATAAGCATGAACTATTTGGATTTATTAGCTCTTATCATCTATGGAAATAATTTATCATATATGGCCATCCCAAAATCAACCTATAACAGGTCCTGATGGAAACCATAATGGGTAATCACATCCCACAAGGCCTTGACCAAATCACGCTTTATGTAAAAAATAAACTATGACCCACCATTTTAAAAGTGTATCATAATTCTCAAAGATATAAATGGTGGCCTCTAGACCAGACTCAGAAGCCTAGAAAATTTCATCCCCTATAAAGGTGGGAGGATGTTGTAATTGAAACTCATGAGTTATACTTGAAATTGTACGAGTATCTCATGGATCACCATTCAATGGACTGTATTAGATGTAGAAAACTAGCATAGACTTGGGAAACCATTCCTAGATCTGGTATAATAGGTGGTGCCTCATTTTTTATTCATAGAGGTAAGAATGGTGGATTAGGGCCCTCCAGATCTGGATCATGGTTGTCACCATCTTCATGGTGTAATACATGAGGACATTGTGGTGGCATTGGTCTACAAATTCTAAGAACATTCCTCAGAAAAAACATAGAAGCATAAAGAGAGCACCGAATGTGGATACTTAACATAGTAAAACTCGCTATCAATGGTATACTACCCTAAATACCAGCATAGAATGCTAGGCATAGTTATGTTCTTAGTTATAAGATTCAAGGGTTCCAATAGATTAAGGGTCAATAGTTCCTTTCCTCATAATTTATTGGCAACCATTTCATATAATTTTATATTTAATTACATGGACCATTAATTTACCATTCATAATAATGAAATGGTGGAATAAGGATTTGAAACCATTCCAATTTTATGTTTTCATTTTTTAGAACTTGTATCAATGATCCTTTAAAATGGGCTGTCATTGCTGGTGAATCAGCTCCCATACTAATTCTCACGAAAAACGAAACCCATTTCAATTTCTAATTAAATTCTTGATTCGGTATGTTTATTATTCCAACACCCAAGGGCACATAACACCTCATGTATTGAAATAATACACCACCCAATCATAGTTGTAGCAGCATTAAGACATATAAAAGCAAGGATCACTCAACAATCAATGGAATATAAAGTAATGAATGGAGTGAAATGAACCTTAACTTCATGGAAACATGCATGACATACAAATTCTAGGTTCTTATTCAATGCATGTAATAATGATCCATTAACTCATATCATCGGGTCATGGGTAAAATAGAATCTCAATCAAAAGAATAATCAAAAACACCACACAGTATGTGTATCACCCAATGGTGAAATGATATCAACTATAAAAGGAAAAAATAAAACAAAAAGTATAATTTAGGCATCTCGGACCTAAATGCCATTTTGGAGGATCCCCAGGCTCGGTGGCCATATGGCATCAAGTATATCGCCCAAAATGCCAGAGACTACCGACTAATAGTGAGGACCTAGGATGTGTCTATGGGGAGACTATCTTCTCATTATCGGAATGGAGCATAGTGGATAATTATTAATAGAGATATGTATAATTAGTATTATAATTAATCAAATTCTGTAGCATAAATAGACAAGGATATAAATAACTGAAATAATTTGAATAACAAATAATAGCTAATGATGATATATATCATGTCACTTTAATGATGGAAAACAAGGATACAAATTAGTTAGAATACATGAAAACCCCAATTTAGAAAATAAAATGCATAAACAATCCTAAGCATCTCGATCTACACCTCTTTCATACATTACCGGCTCCATCCTAGCACAACAAGAAGTCAAGTGTTTGAATTATTATGTATCCCTTTATCAAAAACTGCATACATGTAATCTTCAACAAGAACCAAATGTCACCTGGAAAGGGAGTGAGAAAAATCTGAGTGGGCCACCCCCAATGGTTTTTATAACATCTGGCCCATGTAATGTAAATGTAAAAGTTGGTAAGAATGCACAAATAATGTAAGGAGGAATAATGTAAATAAATTCCATGTACCTCCTTTATCCATTAGTTTTTGTTTAAACATGTAACTGGTTCATTAATTATGTAATTACTAATTTATATTAATAGGTCGCGTGAGACATAGACAGTACTAAAATAACTTTTGTATAGTGTAAATAGTGTTGGTTCAAATATTTAACTAGAAAACGATAATTGATAATTAATATTTTTTGGTTCCATTGTATTCAATAAGGAAACATAGACCTCATGGGAATCTATCTTAGTAGTAACTAAGTCTAGATAATGGGGTAAGAGTTTAATCTCAAGAGATTCATCGAAGGCATTCCAACAATAATATTTTTAACAGAATCCATGGAATACATCCATTGTAAAATGGTAGATATGTAGTGGTTGGGCCCAAGGATATAACCAAGTCTCCTCAAGTCACATTGTATCCAAGGAGTATATCTCAATAATGATGTAATAATAATTATAGGAACATGTAGTGTCATATCGGGCATTCAAAGGTAGACAAGGACAGAGTTCTGGGGTAGGACTCACACAAGGAAACCAACATCCTTGAATTGAAATGATGTCCTCGAGTACCCAATGAATCCCCTTAGTAATCCAAGAGTTAATAAGACTCATGCCTTCCTATAATCATTTCAGTGTCCACATCCATAAAGATTCAACTTTCATTTAATTCACTATAATTAATTTGGGCATATGTTAACAATTAAATGACCAATTTGACTTTGTTGAAGCCTTTCCTTTCATTAGTTTGATAAGGCCCGGTAGTATGAAACCTTTTAATTAATACCATGTATATCAATTTTAATAAATATGGTTTAATCCACTACCTTCCATGAACATTGACAGGTTTCCAATGGATGTGAAAAAAAACATTAATTACATTCAATAAGTCTAAGTCATATACATAAGTATTCTTTCTATAATATCATTTGAATTAAAAACATACATATAGGAACATACCTTGGGTGGTTCAAGTGGTATTGATAAGGTATAATCTCTTAACAATTTCATGATTAAATATTAAAGTAATATAAGGAGGCTTACCATTAATGTGGTCAAGCTCGAACACACCGAAAGAGTGGCTCAGCAGTGTTAAAACACTAAATACCCAATTATGAAATATTTCCCTACATGGGGTATTATACATTTTTAATATAACCACAAATAACTAATCACATTTATGGAAAGATAAAACCCATATGGTTATAATGAATATAAGCATGGAATTGAATTTAAAAAAATGACACCCGGTGAAATCGGTGAGCCTCAAATGTAAAACACAAAAATCATTGATCTTGAGGGATGAGTTAGAGACCACCAACCTAGAGCTCATATGAATCTCCTCGTCCAGTATATGACTCTAATTTGTCTTGGATTATATTAGATAATAAAAGAGAACCAATTCTTACACATTGATAACTAGGTCAATAGAAAGAGAGATGAAAAAAGTAAAAATGGATGTGAGTACTTACCATTGTGCATCCAACATGAAAAATGGAATCTTGAACAGATCTCGAATGAAGAATACATCCTGATCGCTATGTTGATACTTAAAAAATAAAAATTGGAGAAATGGAGGTTCATCCCACTAGAAATCAGATTAGGGAAGTCATGTAGGTTTAATTAGATCATTAAGGGTAAAATATAAATAATAACCCTAACATTAGCATGGTAATGATTTGGTAGTATAGTTTTCCATATTGGGTTCTAACCCTACACGGGTACTTGGAGAAGAGAGGGGACTCACACGGTTAGGATACATGGTTTCGAATACTGTGCACCAAACGTGAAATATGGTTCTGCCTGAAAAATATGGACCATCCACATGATTTAGACTAACCATAAATCCTCCCAGCACTATTTACCCTAACTGTGTAACAGGTCCATTTTTTTAAAAGAAGTTGGGTTTCAGGCTCTGGATGATCCCCAACTCTAATAATACCTTTGTGAAGTCATTAGGCATTTGAAAAAAGTTCCATAAATTAGAGTTAGACTAAAATGTAAATGATCCATACCTGAGTCAAAAATCAGGTTCCTACAATATGATATAATAGATTTTGTTATATGCTACCCATTACTGAGAATATAATTCAACCTATTTATTTTTTTCCATTTCCCAAAAAACCCATGAATATTATTAAGTGTGAAATAACGATTATTGTGGGAAAAAATTAATTTTTTCATGAGTTACAATTGTGTATCATATATTTTCAATGTAATGTGACATTAATTTATGTATATAATTTTCCAATACTATTAAATTAATGTATACTACATATGGTATATGTATTATAAACCATTTTAGTAAAATAATAATATACTTTATTGTAAGAGATATGGGGTGTTATAGTGTAACGCCCCAACCCCAGATGCCTGAAACTGGTGGATTACTTATTACATTGGCTTGATTTCAAGGAATGAAATCCAGAAGGAATGATTAGTTTATTATTGTTTAAGATACAATATACCTACATGAAACTCATATTACACTGATGAAGGTATGAAAATACAATACAAAATAGAATCTAATAAACTATATCCACGAGAACTCAATATATGGTCTCTTGCTCATAACCAATTGAAGGTAAAAAAATGAAAGAGGTTATCTCAAATGATCATTAAGGTAACGAATAGTGGAAGAAAGAATCATAAATAACTAAATTATAAAAAAAATTTCATTATCAATATGGCATAGTGAATAAATAAAAAATAGACCCCATTAATAAACTAACAATGAAACTACATCCATGGGTTTTCTCATTATGAAAAACTTAAGGATAGTAATAGCTAAAAATGAATAAAGTGATATGATTATTAATTGGACTTCATGTATCTGGAAGATGATACCATTATACCTTCAAAACGGTTAATGTTTATGGGTAAAAACCCATCTGTTATTTGGAAACAAACTCAAAGAGTTTGTCGCCAACTAATTTGCCTCATGCAAACTGTAGATTCCTAGAGGGGATATAGCCAGCCCCACCCATTGTTTTAGGTCAAAATAATTTTTTTTACATATATTTAATACAAAAAAAATATTCCTCCTCAATATTCTTATAGAGTATATGATATGGAATTATCAATATTTTCATAGTTAAAACAACATTCCAAATAAATGTTGTTTGTAAAAGGGTATACGGCTTAATGAAATAATCAGATCCATGAAACCAGATTATGGATATATAATATATTTACTATTTAAAATGAAAAATAATCCCCTATGGGATGTAGGTACACCACCTAAGATATATTAGTTTCACAATACCATGTAAATGAAACTGAAATGGAAACTGAGACAAAGTCCCTTACCATGTTGTAATCTAGTAGGAAAAATATTAATAAACACCAAATGAATGAGATAGTTCCATTAATATTATGAAAATAATGATAATTTATATCAAATGGTAGTACATAATACACCCCATTAAAGAAATAATTTGTCAACAAAGGAAATCTCACGGAATTTAAATTGAGATAAGAAACCCCATACCTTATGTCTGAAGGTGTTCTTTGACTGATCTTAATTACCTTAATAATAAAATTTATCTTCATTAGTTAATAATTCAGGAACCACCTATACATTTATTTTATTTATATTAACCTTATTATGTTCATTCATGGCATTTTCTATGGGTTTAATAGGTTTGATTTTATTGTTTTTGAAACATTTTTATCCTTTGTTTTCATGATTGGTATACTTATATTCATGAATAGAGGTAAATTTGTAATGTGGTTAAGAATCCATAATTGTTAATATGAGTTATTAGTGACATTTGAAGATAAATAAATGACCTTATAATGATTTTGGTTGCATAATATGAGGATGAATTGTTTGATAAAAGATAATGATAAACACTTGGTTTACTTGGAGATTTTGTGCATAATGAACTTTTTCTGTATTGTTATTTTATATTATGAGTGTGTTTGGATTAAAAAATACTTAATAAGTTTAAATACATATATTATGATCTGTTTCAACCATAAAAATGGTTTCATGGCCATAATATATTATGGTAATAAATATTGAGAACCTGTCATCCTTGAATGTGATAAATTAACCCATCTTAGATGGTGTTTTCATTTTGTGCATAAGATAATGGGGAATGAGAGATGATGTTTAAAAATTAAAATATAAAAATGAAATTATACTTCATGTAACTTTTTGAAATTATCATATCATTTGGATTATTGGAGATGAGGAAAGAAAAAGAAAATAAAGGAACTTGAAATAAAACAAAAATTGGGAAATCCTTTATGAAAATTTGGCAACCTAACGGCTTCACATAAAATTTCATAAAATAGATTAATGATAGAAACGGGGACTCTCATCACTCTTAAATAACATATAAAAAATGGGAATATGGAATGACATTTATCATCATAATTCAACTGAAAATAGTATATAAAACATAAAATGAATACTTTAATAAAATAGAAAGGGGGTAGATCTCTTACCTTATAGAGTTATCCCAAAATATAATAGTTGGGACCTTGGGGGATTGAGGAAACATTAGGATGACTAATAGGGAGTTAAAAATACCAGAGAAAAGAGGATTATTGATTTTAAATAAATTAAAATGAAGGGAATGAGTGGGAATTTATAGTAAATGAGAGGGTGTTTTTTTGTTAAGGTAAAGGGACACCTCATTAGCGGTTTTTCTAAAACCGTGGGCTTTACAATGATATTTTCCCATGGTTATAGCCACTCTAGACACCCCATGAAAAATATTACTATAAACACATCGTCCAGACCTTTTTTTATTAATTATTACATCATTATGATTTTATTAAACTACCAGAAACTAAAAGATATATTTTTTACTATTCATGAAAAAATAAAGTATTTTAGAAAAATCCCAAAAATTCACCCAACCAATTTTTAACGTGTAGATTTCAAAAATTTAATCTATTTTCTGAAAATAATTCTCTTAATATTTTTATTTTTATTTTTATATAAAATCATTATTTATTCAAAAATTATATTTTTAAATCTATAACTCATTTTTAACTCCTTAAAAAATTTAATCGACATCTCATTACCTTATAACTTTAAGAAAATAAAACAATAATATTGTTTAATATTCATCCGGGTCATATTACAATTCATATTACTATTCATAAGAATATTTTAATATTCATCAGAAAAAACAAGTTTATTCTATTAGGAACCAAATAATTTATTGATCACAACCATAGATGACTGTTTCTTGAAATTCAACAAACAAATGTAGAAAATTTATGTTTAATGGCTAGGTTATGTGTTTCCCCTATAAATAAACATGTTTTTTTCACATAGACTCTGTGATTCATTCAATATAGTATATCTATTCAATTTAATGTATTTAAATGAATCATACCATAAAATTTTTGGTCTGTTATATTATTCCCACCTTCATAAATTTCATACTTGAAATTTTTTTTGAGTATTATACCCTTCAAAAATATGTGGTTGTTTCTTATTCATATCATCCTCCAGTTCCCACGTTGCTTCCTCCATTTTATGGTTTCTTCAAGGAACCATTACTAGAATTGTTTTCTAATTTCTCAATACCTTCTCCCTTCTGTCAATAATCTTGATAAGCTCTTAATAATATGACAAATCAGGTTCCAGATCTATTTCTTCACAGGTGAGTACATGTGTTGGGTCTGGAATGTATTTCTTTAACAATGACACATTGAATACATTATAAACTTTGGTGAGACTTGGTGGCATTTCTAAACAATAAGCTACAACTCTTATCCTTTCATTAATTTCAAATGGTCCATTGTTCCTGGGGATTAGTTTCCCTTTCTTACCCAACTGTAAAACATCCTTCCACTTAGATACTTTTATAAATACATGATTTCATACCCAAAATTCCAAATCCATTCCCTATTTTTCAATATAACTTTTTTTCCTAATTGGGGATGCTTTAGTATGGGCCTAAATTTTCTTTACCTTTGTAGTTGCCTCTTAGATATGTTCTAGTCCAAAAAGTTTCCTGTTGCCAACATCATCCCCACAAGTTGGAGTTGGACCCCCATTTCCATATAACACTTAATATGGCACAATTTGAAATATATAATAGAAACTATTATTGTATGAAAATTACACCACATTAAAGTACTAATCCAAAATACATTTAAAGACATGTGATCATGATCTCAACAAGTATTCTAATGTTTTAATTTTCTTTTCATATTGTCCGTCAGTTTGTGCGTGATAAGTAGTACTCATATGAAGTTTATTATCAAAATCATTATGGAGTCTTTTCCAGAATGTGGATGTAAACTGGGGATCTCTATCAGACATAATCAATATAGGTGGACCATGATGTCTTACAACTTCATTAATATAATGTCTTTAAAGGAACTCAAGTGGTAAATCTTCCCTTATAGCATGGAAATGTGCTGATTTTGTGAGACGATCACCAATTACCCATATTTCATTATTACTTATAGGTGTCCTTGGTAGTCCTATCAATAAATCCACCATAATTTCATCCCAATTCTACATAATAATATGTATAGGTTGCATCACCCCTTAGGATGTAGTCTCTTTTCCAACACTTGTTGAAAAACTTGACACCTTGAAACGTATTCTGCAATTTCTCACTTCATATAATCCCACCAAAAATGTTCTTTTAGATCCCTATAAATCATAGTGCTACCATAGTGTATGGAAAATTTTTATCTATGCACATTATCTAATAGTTCTTTTTTTTAGCTCAGGTACTGATGGAACACATAACCTCTTTCTAAATTTCGGAACACCATCCTCTTACACGAAGTCTGCCAATATCCCATCCTAAACAACATTAATTTTCTTTTGCAGAATCTCATAATTAAATTGATATATTTTTATCTTTTTCTTGTAATGATGTTTTTGAAATCATTTTAAAGAGGAAAGACATTTCCCCTTGCATAAAAATTCCCATATCCATCTTCAATAGTTCGTTGAATATAGATTCTCTCTCAATACTCATTTGGGTCAGAATTCCATGATCTTTCCTGCTTAATGTATCTTATACCTTATTTTACATTCCTAGGTGGTTGTGTATTGAAAAATAATAATCTTTGAGTAACTGGAGCCAAATCGTTTACTTCATATTGAGTTCTTTTTGTGTAAAAATGTATTTTAAACACAGTGAGCCATATATATCTCACATCATTCATTGTATAGATAATGTCTCCATATTTTCAGAGAAAAGATTACATTTGATAACTCAAGACCATGATTTTGGTAATTTTTTTCATGAGACTTCAATTTCCTTGATTAATAACCAAATAACGTTAACATTTTGCATAAGTATACAATATATTTCATTCTTTGATGCATCATTGTATATCACAAATCAATCATTTCTAGATGGAAGAGTCAAAATTGGATCATCGAACAATATTATTATCAATTCCTCAAGAATCATATACATTATTTCATCCATACAAACATAACCCCTGTACATATGAGCTTGGTTAGTGGGTTAGCCAATCGGGTGACATTTTGAACGAAATATTGATAGTAACATGCTAAGCCAATAAAACTATGTACCTCTATTTTATTTGTTGGCATGGGCCGTTCTTGGATTTCTTTTGTATTGGCAGCATCAAATACGATTCCATCCTTAGAGATAATATGGTGAATATAAGAAACTAATTGATGCCAGAATTCACACTTCCTAATCTTCGCATTTAATTATTTTCTTATTAGAGTTTTGAGAAGAATCCAAAGGTGATTCTCATGGTCTTCATATCTTTTGGAGTATAATAGTATATTATCGATAAATATCACTAAAAATTTATCATTATATTAATTGAAAAATATATTGATTAAATCCATGAAAATATAGGGTGAATTGGTCAATCCAAAAGGCATCAATATAAACTCGTAATTCCCATACATGGTTCAAAATGATTTCTTTGGAATATTTTCCTTCCTCACACGTAGCTAATGATATAAATATTGAAGGTCAATCTTCGAAAAATGTTTTCATCCCTAATGTTGATCAAATGAATCATCAATTCTTTGTAGAGGATACTTATTCTTTATTGTAATAGCATTGAATTCCCTGTAATCAATGCATAGCCTCATATATCCATATTTATTCTTGACAAAGAGGACAGGGGCTCCCCATGGAGAAACACTAGGTCAAATAAATCCTTTATCACTAAATTAACTTATTTTTTTACCTCTACTATTTCGAAAATGGATATTCTTTAGGGTGTCTTTGATATAGGTATTGCACTAGGAATTAAATCAATAGAGAACTCAACTCCCCATTCTGGAGGATGTCCCAATAATTCATCTAGAAATATGTCATTGTATTCTTTCAATATATGTAAATATTTAAATTTAATATTTCTTTCTTCTCCCATATAAATTGGTTTTGCTTCATCTATAGGAATTTCATTCAGAAGAGCGACTAGGGGTGCAACTTGATAAAAATCAGTTTGTGGGATTTCTGCTCTAAATATAATGAACTCTACCACATTTTTGAAAAAATTAACTTCCTTCTTCATGATATAGATCATAAAATCATAATTTGATATCCAATTTATACTTATAATTATATCAATTTAAATCCTTGGTATATTGATAAGGTTAGTAACCAACACACAACTATGTGTCATGGGGGGGCTGGTCGGCATGCCTTTGTTTCAATGATACATTCCGTATGAGTTTTGACTAAAAACTCATTTATTAAACCAAATTGGACGTGTATAATTTTCATGGAAAACTGGGAAGATATAAATGAATTTAATGATCTAGAATTTAATAATACATTGACTATGTTTTAGGAAATAATTAAAATACCTCCCACCACGTCATTAAGAACATCAACCTATATGATTGTAATCGCATAGGCTTTCCCTTTTCCCTCATGGAATTTTCTAAAGAAATATTCATGGGTGCTTAGGACTCTCATTTTCATAGTGTCCCATCTCACTAAAATTGTAACGTTGAATATAATTGTCTTATTTTTTCCCATTATTTTCATTAGATCGAAGGCCCTTTTCTACACACTAATAGTATACTCCCATGCCCTTCAGGCATTTCCCAGGATGATTTTTTCCACATTTCTCATATAATGGGATTTATAACATTCCATTTTTCATCTTTGGTGCTTCACCACTTCGATGGTTATCAGAGTACCGCTTCTTATCTATTCTTCCCTTGAACAAATTTGATCTGGAAAATTCATTTTCTATCTTGATGAAACTTAATACAATCTCATCATATCATGAAAATGTTTGAGAAGGAAGTTCCCTTAAAAGACATGGCGTAAGACCTTAAAATAAATTATTTATCTTATCTTCTAAACTATGTACGTAATATATGGAATACCTATCTAGTCTAGTGAAGTTAGACTCATCCTCTACAACATTTTCTTCTTCAATTTTATTTAAGACATGAAATTTAATATTCATTTTTATTCATTTCTTGTGAAGGAAATATTTGTCAAAAAATATTTCCTTAAAATTCATTTGTTCCATAACATCTATTTCCTCTTCCACTGTGGTATTCTGGATCAAGGACCATCATTGATTAGAATCACCCTTGAGATTTTACACTACCAACATTACCTTTTCATTTTAATTTCACCTTAATGGAATGAGTATCATTTAAGGGACTTGATCCACTCATTATATACCAATGGTTTAGTAGTCCCAAAAAAATGGGGGCCTCTACCACATGAAACAAACTAACATAGGTGTGGAATGGTTATTCATCACAACCTGAGTATGTTTTCCCAATATGGTCATTATCTGATCCTCTCAAAAATTGATGGTGTTAACTTGCTCTAAGGGGAAATACTTGTATTTTTAATGAGTATTGACTACCCTTCTTCCATTAGTCTCCATTTATAAATAATGTCTTGAATTATATTAGGTTATGAATAATAATTTGTAATCTCAACTAGAATAGTACATAGAATAAATTTAATTTATATGCATTTATAATCCCATAAACATGGATTCTCTTGAGGATAAATTTACACTCAAATACTTCAAAACGGATTGTAAATAAAATGTGAATTATCCTAAGAATATCCCCCAGGAGTTTCAGACCAGCAGTGCACCAAGGCCCATTGTCATGCACCCGGATACCCCGGGTCAAGCCCGAAACACCATGTCGGAGTTTTCACTCTTAGATACATCGGTGCCAGAGCCACCTCTACTTTTTTGTATCCAGACAAGGATTTATTTTCTAGAAATATACACATAATATATTCCTTACCAAAATACGAGTATTATCTTGTAATATTATCCTCAAAGACAATATTATGGGCTTTGTACCTCATCTAAATTTCCTAAATCTAGTTTCCATGTTTGCTACTAAACTTCCTCTCATAAAAACTATAACACCCTGACCCCCAGATGTCTGGAGCCAGCACATTAATTATTATAATAGCAATATTAAAAGGAATAAAATCCTAAAGGAAAAATTGGTTAATTAGTCTTGACAAAAGAATATACATAATGAAACTCACATTAAACTAAGGAAGGTAACCAAATACAATACATAACAAAAACTACTAAAATTCATCCAAGAGAACTTAATATATAGTATCCTCCTAAAAAACTGTGGAAGGTAAAAAAAGAAATGGGTGATCTCAAAATCATATTAAGGGTAACGAATCATGGAATCATGAATCAAAAATAACTAAATCATAAACAATTTGGAATGTTTAATATGGCATGGTGAATAAATGAAAAACACACACTAATAATAAAATAAGAATGAAATTACATCTATAGGTTTTTTCATAGTGAAAACCACAAGGATATTAAATTATAAAAATGAATAAAGAGATATGATTATTAATTATAAGTCATGTATCTTGAAAATGGTACCACTATACCATAAAAATATTGTAAGTGTGTGTGTAGAATGTCGTATTGTTTTTGGAAACAAACTCAATGGGTTTATCGCCAACTGATTTGTCTCAAGAGGTATGTCGACGCATCGAGGGGATATAGTGGGAATCATATATCACCACATTTCAAGATAATTCTTTATTAGTTTATTTAAAAAAAATTACAATCTTCCTTCTCAGTATCAATATAGAGTAGATGATATATATTTTCCAATATTTTCATAGTTAAAACAAAATTCCAAATAAATTCCATATGTAAAATGGTATATGGCTTAAGGAAATACTCATATCCATGAAACCAGAATATGGATATATAATATATTTACAATTTCAAATGAAAATGGATTCCAATGGAGATGTTGGTACACCACATAAGAGTTATTACGTGCACAATACCACGTAAATGACAATGAAATGGAAACTGAGAGAAATACCATTACCACATTATAATCAATTGATTCGTATGACCACAAATTAATAACCACAAAATGAATCATAGAATTAATTTATATAAATAAAATAATGATAATAGATATCAAATTTATGAACACAATACACCACATTAATGAAATAAGTGGCGACCAATGAAAATCGTACAGAATTAAAAGTGTGATAAGAAACCCCTTACCTTATGTTTGAAAGTTTTCTTTGAATGATGTCAATGAATTGTATAAAAATAAATTGGATTAATTAATTAATAATTAAAGAAACTAATCTTCATTTATATTTATTAATTTATCCTTATTATTCCCATTGATGGGCTTTTTTATGTGTCTAATCAATTAAATTTTATTGTTTTTGAAGCATTTTTATCCTTGGTTTTCATGATCAGTTTACTTGTATTCATGAATGGAGGTTAATTTTTAATGTGGTTAAGAATTCAAAATTGTTAATATATATTATTAGTTGAATTTTAAGAGATATAAATTATATAATAATTATTTTTTTACATTCCATGAGTATTACATGTTTAATAAAAGATAATGATATACACTTGGTTTATTTGGCAGTTTTCTGCATAATTAACTTGTTTCGTATTATTATTTTATATTATGAGTGTGTAATGATTAAATAAAACTTAATAAGATTATATACCTATATAATGATCTGGTTAATCCATAAAAATGATTCCATGATGAGAATTGAACATGGTAATAAAAATTTAGAACATGTTGTCCTTGGATGTGATAAATTAACACATCTCGGACGGTGCTTTTATTTTTAGTATAAGTGGAGCGGGAAAGAGAGAAGATTAAGAAATATTTTATTATTAAAATAAAATTCAAGTTCAATTAAGGTATTGGAATAATATTATAATTTTGATGAGGGGATATGAGTAAAGAAAAATACAATAAAGGAACTTTAAATAAATAAAAAATTGATAAAACCTTCTTGATAATTCAACAGCCTAACGTCGTAACTTAAAAATTCATAAATATTTTCATGAGATAAAGGGGCTCCCTAATCACTATTACATAAGAATTTACATAAATAAGAACATGTAATGACATATCCAAACATAATCTAATTGAAAATTAATGATAAATCAAAAAATGAAAGCTTTAAAAAAATAAAAGGGTTGTAGATCATCTTACCTTGTACAGTAACTACTTAAACATGAAGGTTGGGACCCTGGGGGCTTCAAGACACATTTCGATGACTATTAGGGAAGTAAATGTACTATATAAATTATGATTATGGATTTGAAATGAAATTAATAGAAGGGAATGAGTGGTTATTTATAGTAAATGAGAGGGAGTTTTTTATTAATTTAATGGGAAACCTCGTTAGTGGTTTTTGGAAAACCATGGGCTTGACCATGGTATTTTCCCATGGTTTTAGCCCTATGGAAAACCTCCTGACATATATTACTATACAAAAGTTGACCAGACCTCTTATATTAATTGTTACATCATTAGGATGTCATTTAACTACCAAATACTCAAAACTATATTTTTACAACTCATGAAATTTTCAGGTATTTTAGAAAATCCCAAAAATCTACCTTAAAATTTTTTCAATGCATAGAATTAAAAAATGAACTCCATTATTGGAAAATAATTTCCTAAATATTTTTAATTTAATTTTTAAATAAAATCATAATTTATTAAAAAATTAAAATTTTAAATCTATAGGTCAATTTTAACACCTAATAATTTTAATCAACATCTCATTGCCTTATAACATTAAGAATATAAAATAATAAAACAGTTTACTATTCCTAAGTTTCATATTACAATACATATTACTCTTCATAAGGGTATGTTACTATTCATCATAAAAACAAGTAGGTTCTATCATACTCCAAATAACCTACTCATTACTACCGTAGATGACCGTTTTTTGAAATTCAAAACACGGATGTGGTGAATTTATGTTTAATGGCTAGGTTTTGACTTTCTACTATAAAAAACAAGTTTTGTTTCACATAGACTAAGTGCTTTATGCAATATATTCTATCTATTTAATTGAATGTTTTTAAGAGAAACATAGCCTTAAATGTTTGGGGTGTTATATATAGTTAAAGTTTGAGTGAGTTTATTTATATGAGATAAATTTTTTAAAATGATATATGTTCTTTTTTGTGTTAAAATAAAATGGGGATGTCCTTTATCAGTATTTCTAGAAATCAGTGATTAATATATCATATATCTATACTAAATACATAAGGGTACATAATTATATCTTTTATAAGTTCTAATTTTAGCGATCACAAAACCAATTCTAGATAAAAATTATAAACATCTATTAGGAAGCTAGTGGAATTTAAACCCCAACACTACTACATAATTAATTTTTATATAATCAATAGGCTCATTATGTTAATCCAACATTATACTATATGTTTTATTTTTTATAAATAATATTGGGCATGGGATAAAAAAAATAACCACACACACAAACATAAGGATGCTTGGAACTAGGACCTCCCACCACCACTATAGGGGCACACCCTTTATTCCCTATGGGGTTCTGTTTATTTTATTTATAAATATATATTATCCTTGATATTATTCTATATACACAAATTCTTATTTACTTATTTAAATAAAATTACAATTTTTTTGTGCACACACACATATATAAATAATATTAACTCTATATTAATATTTGATCATATGTGCATGAATGTATATACAGATTAACTTATATATATATATAATTATATTAATTATGATAAAATATAACAATATATAGCTATAGATAAATATACATATTATATTATATATTTAAATCTAATTCATAATTATAGAATATTTAAATATTATCAATTTTATTTAAATAAGAATAATTTTATAATAAATTATAAATTATTTATTTAAAAATATAATTATAATGTTTAATATAAATTATAAATTATAAATTATGCTTAAAAATTGTTCATTTACTTTAGTATTAATTATATATATAATATTTAAAATAATTATACATAAATTTATAATTACTAAAATTTTAAAAAATATCCCTAATTATATAAAAATATAATTATATGTATAATTATATTTTAAAATATCATTATTTATATTTAAATTTTTTTGTATGTATTTATGAATGTATATATGTATGATTGAATGTATGTACATACGTACGTACGTACGAATTAATTTTTGTGTGTGTGTGTTTCCATGTGTTTATGTATGTATGTATGTATTTATGTATTTAATAATGTATATACATACATATGTATATATGAATGAATGGTTGTATGTGTGTACGTACGTACGTACGTACTTACGTATGGATGTATGTATTTATTTACTTACTTATTTATGTATGTATGTATGTATGTATGTATGTATGTATGTATGCCTATGTATGTATGTATGTATGGATGGATGAATGTTTGTATGATTTTATGTGCGTACACACATTTGTATGAATTAATGCAGATATGTATGTACATAGGTACATACGTATGTATGTTTGTAGGTATGTATGTGTGTGTGTGTGTATGTTTGTATGTGTATATTTATGATTTTATCTGTGTTTGTATCTTGGTAGGAAGGTGTGTAGTTACGTAGGTATGCCTATATGTCTATTTGTATGGACGCTGTTATGTATAAATGCAGGTATGTATGTATGTGTGTATGTATGTATTTACATATGTATATATGTAGGTATGTATGAATATAGGTATGTATGTATGTATGTACGTATGTATGTATGTATGTATGTATGTATGTATTTACGTATGTATGTATGTATGTATGTATGTATGTATGTATGTATGTATGTATGTATGTATGTATGTATGTATGTATGTATGTATGTATGTATGTATGTATGTATGTATGTATGTATATATGTATGTATGTATGTATGTATGTATGTATCTATGTATCTATGTATGTATATATGTTTGTTTGTTTGTTTGTTTGTTTTTATGTATGTATTTATGTATGTATGTATGTATGTATCTAGATATGTGTGTTTGTATGTATGTTTGTATATGTTTATGCATATATGTATTTATGTGTGTATGTATGTATGTATGTATGTATGTATGTATGTATGTATGTATGTATGTATGTATGTATGTATGTATGTATGTATTCATTTATTTATTTTTTTTATTTATATATATATATATGCGTATGATTAAAGGTCAATGTGTATGTATGTGTGTGTGTTTGTGTATCAGTTTGTATGTTTTTATATTTGTATGGATGGATGTATATATGGATGGATGGATGGATGGATGGATGGACGGATGGATGTATGTTTGTATGTATGTATGTAAGTATACATGAATATATGTACGTCTCTATGTATGTCTGTGTGTGCGTGGGTGTGTGTATGAATATCTATGTGTGTGTTTGTGTGTGTGTGTGTTTGTGTGTGTCTGTATGTATTTATGTATGTATGTATGTATGTATCTATGTATGTATCTATGTATGTATCTATGTATGTATGTATTTATTTATTTATGTATGTATGTATGTATGTATGTATGTATGTATGTATGTATGTATGTATGTATGTATGTATGTATGTATGTATGTATGTATGTATTTGTGTGTGTATGGATGCATGCATGTATGTATAGATGGATGGATGGATGCATACATACGTACATACATACACACAAGGATGCAAGCATGCATGCAGGCATACATACATTCTTATATACCGACAAACACACACACACACACACACACACACATACATACATACATATCTATATACCTACCTACATACCTTCCTATATACATTCATACATACATACATACATTAATACATATATACATATAGGCATACATACAAACAAACATACACACGTACACACATATAGAAAGACGTCCATATAAACATACATAGATACATACATAAACATATACAAACATATACAAACATAAACACATACACCCGTAGCCAAATCACATGGTCAGTGCATGGTTTGTCATATTGTGTGACTAAACCTATAACCAGTCCCTTGTGGACACTGTCAGCCACGGGTTGCCGAACTGTTTGGAAAACGATGTTGGCTAACCCTATTGCTTGTCCACGTCATTAAAATTTGTATATTTACCTTTTATACCATTTTTGTATTTAACCCCAAATCCACCCCTCTTCTTCCCCACCCAATATTTCTATCCCTAGAAGCCTCAAATCCTCTTTCTTCCTCCCTTGGACCTCTAATTTTTTTGGTGGAATCGGTGAGAAATCTTCAAGATTCTTCACATAAGTCCCTCTTCTCTTTGTTTCCCCCTCCTTTCTAGTGTCCCTCTCCCCCTTTCACAGGGTTTCATATCCCCAGTGGGTTGGGTGATGTTTTGAGGGTTATATCTTAATTTTTAGGGTTTGATCTCAATGCTTATTCATTCAATCATTCCTTTATAGGGTTTGATTGAGGTGTGGCTGATGTTTCTCACTATAATTCGAATGCTTCCTAACACATGGTATGTGGTTCCATGCTTAAACATTATTTGATGATTTTAATATGCTTTCATGTGTGTTTAGATAGGTTCATTGATTTTTGTGTGTAGTGTGAGTGGTGTTTTTGAATGGTTCTAATATGTTTATGCCATGAATTTCTTTTTTCTAAAGATAATTGGTTATATTTTAAATATTCCACATTATTGAGGCCCTAAATGTGCTTTAATATTATGCAACATTTTTAAAAATTTGTGAATGTGGTGTCAAACATGTTTTAGAATGTTATTGGTGTGCCTTTTTATTTGAAAGTAGTATTGTTTGTGAATGTAGTAATTTATCAAGTGTTTTTATATTATATGGTATGTGTGTATGTAAATTGTTGTGATCCTCATCACATATGAAATGAAAATTGATCATGAAGGGAATCCTAGGTAACTAGGTGAGTGATCTATGACAAGTACAACACTAGTTCACTCAGAATTAGATCATATTGGATTCATCTAGCAATATTAATGATACAACACTAACCAAATGATTATTATGTTTGGAGACCAGTAGGATCAAGGGTCTCCACACCTAGTGGATCATGCATGAGAATTCTATTGCTCATGGTTTCATTACCACTTTTCACCATGAAATGATCTACCTAGTGTCCCATTGCAATATAGTTTTTATATGGTTTTCTAGTGACATAGTTCAATTTTTTGATATTATACTTATCGTTGGACTATAGTGCACTTCGTTATCTATTTTAAAATGTAAACATGTTTTCATTTAAAATGTTATCAATTAAAATGTTTCTAGTTTTCATATGAAAAATGTTCATGTTAATTTATCTTATAATGTTTATAGCATGTACCCTTTATGTTCTGTGGCATCCTGTAGGGCTTCCGCTCACACCCTTCGTACACCATTTGGTGTAAGTAGACTTTTTTATGTTTGAAATAGGTAAAGGAAATATGTTCAAATATCGCGGTTCTGGATGCCTATGGTTTCCCGATGAAGGTGTTGTGGTGGTGGCTTTAGGATGATGCTCCTCTTGTTTCATGATGGTTTTTGAGATACTATTTTGTTCCTGTTTTATTATATCCCCATAGGGTTTTTTAAAATGTACCAAATATTGAATCTAAAAAAAGGCTTAGTCCGTGTTTTCTTTTGATTTTCTCAGTATCGGTTTATTGATTATATTTTATTGTTTATGATTATTAATATGGGTGAAATCATTCCCTATTGCATTGGGTTACCAGGTTTATTTAATTAAGACACACCATCCATTGATGTTTTGAAAGATAATAATATCTATACATATTCATTAGGATATGATTTTCTTATGTGTATATTACTTTGTTGGAGCTTGGGATGACCATCTGGGACAGGTTTAGTTATCTTATAATTATATTTACCCGTCCGTGATCAAAATGCATCAATTTTAGGACATGTATGGATGGCCTTGTAAATTTGCATTGTGTTGGTAGAAGATCGGTTGAAGGTCCTCAGTTGGATCGATCTTGGTCCAATAGATGATAGTAATGATTTTGTGGATTCATTGGATAATGTTGACAACATAGATATGGAGTAAATATTATGGTGATAATCATTGAAGACTATTAGATTTTTCATTTGGTAATTAGGCGTTCTTGAAGGTTTCACCTCATTTGGGTCATCATCAACTTTGGAGGTATGTGAAGCTTACTCATTGTTTTGTGGAACTACATGAAGATTTTGAGTAGGTGGGAAATGTGGATTACCATTTAGAACTACTTCCCATGATAATTTGTATATATAATTGGTTCTATATATCGTAGTGATTAAAGTATATTTCTAATCCATCTAATGTTCAGAGATAGATAGATCTTGATATTGAGCCTAATTTGCCAGTGATTGAGAATCCAATCTGGATAGTTGATTCAGAGATGAAGGCACTTCATGGGGATATGATTCCATCATCCTGAGTTCTAATGCATGATTGTTATGATAAAACTATAATTAAGAGAGGGAGGAACTAAATAGAGAGTAGTGTGCTAAACAAATTATATGGAATATTCTTGATAATATTTTTTGGGATAAAAAAATTCCTTGGTGGAGAGGTTGTAACATCATGTTTTTTATTTTCAAGAAATCATCAACCATCCTTTAAATTATTACTTTTTTTCGGTTTTTCATGGTTTTCATAGAGGGGGATGTTCAATTTAAAAAAAATACTATGCATGATCAGTTCATGGTTATTGCAATCCCTGAATCAAACAAGTTAAAATCATGAAACATTAGGCGGTGGAGGTTTTTAGGATTTTTGCATAGTTTGAAAAATGTGTTCCCACCTAGTAGAAATATGTCACCCTAGTATAGGGGCACATAGTTAGGTTGCACATTTTTTGTAACTATATAGCCCTGCCCAGCTAACCATTCATGAGATACTTTTTATTTTTGAGAATTATTTTAAAAATTCCAAAACCACCTTTTACCTCCTTCTCATACCAAACACCTCACATCTAAAAAAATTTTGTCTTTGAGTTTCTAAATAACTATCTTTAGATCCTCCAAAAACAATATATGATGAATCTCAGTTCTTGTGGATGATCTGATCCCTCTCTAGTAAGTGGTTATTCTCAGGTTCATTCTCTATCACTCTCTCTTTAATTCATCCATATGTATTGTTTGTTAATTAAATTCTTGATGCATATAAACTATATTTATTTGTATCTTATATATAGTTTGTATTTATAGATCTCTGTTTCTACCGTTCATCAAATGAAATCCCACTCCATGTGTTAACTTTTGATATAGTGATAAAAGTAGGTTGTTCTAGTTGATTTTATTAATGTAATTAAATACTAAATTAATTGATTTCAATCAAATTTATTTCGACTATATAATGAACTCCCAAATAAATGTGAATTATAATTATACATTGAATTAATGTGTATTTTTTTAAAGAACCTTCAATTCCAAATGAATTGGAATTTGGGGTGAAATTTGAAATCGATGGAAATTGTGAAATGGTTTGTGAAATTATTTTAAAAAAATGGATTAAATTTAACTGATAAAAACATAATATTGATTGTATTTTTAAAAGGCATGAATTTATGAAAAACCCCTTATTTGGGTTTTGAAATTGAATAGGAATTTTGAAAAGGAAAAATGGGAAAGTGAACTAATAATTACAATTGAATGGAAATGAAATAATTTTTCCTTTTTTATTTGATTTATTGATTGATAAAATGTGATTATAGGTAGTTAGTGGGTTATTTGGTACAAACATCATTTGATTATAATTTCCTAGAAATGGATTTATGGTGAAAACTGCAACAAAAATATAGTAATGATGATCCTAATCATGAGGTAATGTTGATGATTCCTATTCAGTCTGTCCCTAATAGATGAGTTTACCCATATTTCCTGATCACCATTATGAGATTGTGGGGATCCTATAATTAGAAACTATCATACTACAAGGTAGATGATTTTTTTATTACTATGATCATTTTGATATAAATACAATTGATTGAGAATTTTTTTTACAAATTATCATTGATTTATATAACCCATTGTATATAAAATGTTTACAGAAGTGATTATTTGAAGAAAAAAAATTCATTATTAATGGAAGAAAATGTTTTGTTTTAAATATGAAATTGTAATTCCATTCCTTTTTATCTAAAATTGTATGAATGTTTTATATTATTATTGTTGTATCATTTATGGGATCCCTGGTGAGACACTACTGGTGTTTTTTTAACTCACAACATACCTTTTCCTTTGGGAATTTGTATATTTTCTTTTTTATGGTCCAATAATAAGGATAGAACCTATGTTAGGAGGTGGTTGTTTATGATACTTTTTAATGGAGTGATGTGAATCTTTGGAATTTTTTCTTATGTTAATTTTAGTACATGGATAATGTAATGCCTTTTTTTGATATATCTATTTGGTTTTAGGTATTTTTCCCCTTTGAAGTGTTCATCAAACTAATATTTATCTTTTACTTCCTCTATAGTTTTTGGGAAAAAAGAACCCTCTTTAATCTTTTATAATGTCAGGTTCTACTCACCAACCCATAGATATCAATAACACCCTTTCAAACATGTCCTCTCCATCTTAGGTATCATGGTACCAGAGTATTCAGGCCGGTTCATTAAAATATTTGTATGGTATAAGAACACTTCATGTAATGGAATTGATTTATCGTTATGAGTAAGCTCAAGGAAAAAAATAACCAATCCCATTCACCGGCCCATGAAGGGGATAAGCCTCCAGTAAGGTACGTATTCTAACCCCTTGTACCTCTACATTAGGATAAATTACATAAGAGAGAATCCAATTCATCATAATTACGAAACCTAATATGAAAAATATATATTCAATAACTAAATTTAAGCTAATAATCTCAATTAAAAACTATGATCATGGTAGATGAAATTCTAAATTTCTTTTGGATATGTTCCTATAATGTAATGGAAGGATCTATCCTATAGGTAGTTTAACATTTCAAACTAAATAATACAATATTTAACATATAATTTTTTATAAATTTTATTAAGAATTGGGAATAACATTCAAATAAATTAACAATTCATATATTTAACATGAGATAAATATTTGTGAAAAATTCATAAATAGAATCTAATTTTCAGGGTTTTACAATTTTAGATTCAATAATATAGACATTCCACAATTTTAAATATAAATGTTTTATATTTTATTAGAATTTTTGTGTATAAAAAATTTCTCGTCATACCAATATGAACTCTTTAATATTTATCATTATATAGAATTTTAATTTTAGATATATGGTATTATATCAATTAAAAAAAATTAAAGTAAATTCACTATTTTGTAAAACGTTTTCATTATCTAAATATCATATACATAATATTATTTAAACCATGATCGTATCATTCATAAAAACGTTTTTCATGTGTCCTATATAATCTCTAAATAAATCCCATTCAATATAAACTATTAAAAATAGATATTTAAGAATAATTCATAATTTGAAGATAAAAATTTTATATTTTGGCCTTATAATATTATTTGTAACCCATTATAAGTTATAATATGTGATTTATAAATAAACACATTTATTACAAGATAATAATTCATGGCATATTATTTCAGAAAATGAATTTTCAAAAACAGATTATAATATTTTGGAATAAAAAGTTTCATTAATATTTAACTAATTATAATAAAATAAAATTAATTAATTTAAAACCCTTTATATATTCAAATATCCCAAAATACATTCTATAATGATTTATTAACTTTATATAAACCAATAAAAATTTTTACGTATTTAAAAAATAAAATAAATTATTTTCTATTTACCATTACATTGAAACACATTAATACATGATGGTATCATCCCATTTTCACCCTGAAGACACTATGTGAAATGTTAACTAGATTATACCTTCATATAGACATTTGTGTAATATTAATACCCATAAAAATGTTAATTAACTAAGTGTAATGATGAAACATCCATCACACAGTGCCTCTCATATATGTAATACCTTTACGCATGTCATTTTTGTAAAGGTAGTATTTACTTTTGTTATAGTACATAAAGTTAAACATAAAGGATCTATACATATTGGTTATGTTAATAATACACATAATGGTAACACCCAATGACTTTTACACAATCAATTTGTGTAATGGTAACATAGTGGTTACCCATATGCTGAACTTCTACACAAGAGTATCATATAGAGGTAATGGATTATCTACATTTATGTAGCTAATTTAAAATAAAAAATACCTTTATACATTACTTAATTTATATAAAGTGAAGTTATGATTATCCTTACATAGACAAATCTGAAAAAGTGTATGGTGATACAATCCTAATGTGAAACACTATTTTTATGGGTAATCCCTTTGATTAACTTACCAAAATCATCTATGTAATCGTATGAAATTTATTACCTTTATATAGCCTATATATATAATGGTAAACCCCTTATGAAACCAAATTTCTAGAAAATGAAATGACGATCCATTTTTCTAGTTTCTAATTCATTTTCTTACATGATTCAAAAAACATAAGCATGGATCTTTATGATACCATAGTTAGGTTATGTAAATATATATTAAAACTTATAAGATGTAGTGAATGAAAATTGAAACCAAATATAATGATATCCATGCAGGATAATATAAAACAATGTATAAAATTTGAAATTAATAACATTGTAAAACAATGTGTTCCATTCCCGGATGTTCCTTTTCAACCTTTGGTGTTTGTCTTCATATATGGTTGATAAATAAATCTAAGTGGTAGATAAATGAAGTCACACCTTGTAGGTATCAACATGTTGCGCTTTACTCACTCAGTGTTTGAGAAGGACCCACCAACCTCCAAGATGTGTTATCATCTCATATAGAAAATAAGTAGAAAGATATTGAGAATCAGTTTATGGGGTATCGATCAAGAATGAGGATCAGAATACACACCAAAACACAATCATATGGTTGTATGGTTTTTATAGAGCCATGGGAGACTATAGGGTGGTGTATTTGTTAACTCATGTGTTAAAACCCAAGAATAAATTCACTGTTTTGTTCATGAATCATATGCATTTACTTCATGTACATTTCATATTGATTTTAAATGATCTCATTTAATGATAGCTTATGTGGATAATGGTTTGTGTGTCCAGAACAAATGAAATAATGAACCCAACAAATGAATATCAATATTTTCATACAATCCTAAATAAATCCCATAAATATATAATATATTAATATGTATTTAGGAAATATCTCCTTGACAATGTGAGATACTTTTCATGATGAACCTATAAATATTTCTATCGGAAAATCTTGGTATAACTTCTCTTCATTTTTTTAAAAAATTGTAAATATTACTATAAAATTATATTATATGTAATATGGTCACTTTAATTAATCATTTGATATGGATAAGAGAATTTTTGATAGTTTATTATAATTATTATGAAGAGATAATAAGGGAGTGTATGACAATATTATTTTGATTCAAGAACAGAAATTGTCAATTCTATATGGTGTGGGAAGAGGTTCAGACACATGACCACCAAAGTGATGGACTTCATTAAGGGAATCATTAAGGGTCTTCCCAATTTACCATTATTTTGTCATGTTCAAGAGACATTTTGTAATTTTTTAAATGAATTTATAGAAATATGAAGACAAACTACATAAGAGATTCATTAAGGATTGTGATACTTAAAAAACATTCAGTGTGTGATTTTTATGATCATTTTCGAATCATCTGATTTTAATGTTCAAATGTTCTACTGAGAAGCAAGCTGATTATATTTGACTAGGTATCAAGAACCCATAACATGTAGAATTGGTCGAGTGTTGGTATTATTACTAAATGCATGAAATTGTGACAATGGAATATTCTAGGTAATATAGTTTCCATGAACACAATCTATATTGGAATCTATGAAGGTTTCATTGGAAGAATATATTGACCCAGTCTGCTATCTAACCACCATTAGTAACAATTATACTGAATTATTGGTGATTTTCAACAATCTAAAATTCCTAAAGATATTCCCACACTGATCCTTGAAATCAAATGGTTATAGCCACAAGGGAGATTGAAGTCCAGTGTGATTATGAAGGTGATGTACAAGACTCAACAACAATCCATCATTTGAGATAAAGAAAATATATTAGGGAATTTAATAAGAGGAAGGGATTCATCAACATTTTAGGAATGTGTTTTGATTCCCATTGACCTGTATTGTCGTTGAAGTCGGTCAAAGTTTAAAATTTATATTCCTTCTAGCTACTGTATATGTAGCAAGCAGGTTCGAACCCATAGGGAAGGTAAATTTGGCCATTAATCTTCTAAAAACATGGTAAACTCCATTATTGTCAGCAGTGGAGTGTTTTTTATATATTTACCCCTTTTTAAATATTTTTATAAGCAATAAAGTGATAGAATATATAAAACATTCATTTAAACTTGATTGAGGCTAGCGATAGTAGAAAAAATTGAATAACAATGATATAGAACACTGTTAAAAAACAAAATCTATTAAAATGATCAGGGAGTAATCTCCATTCAAATGGTTTGGAAGGAGCATCAATTCACATATAGGTTGTTGGGGAGTATCACTGTAAAGAGTATGACTCACCTCCTTCGCCAGGATCTAATTCACCCAAGCCAACCAATTTAAGAGTTCTCCACTCCAAAATTAATCAACCGTGAGCTATTTGAAAATTAACAGCAAGACAAACTCACTGTATGTCTTGAATTATTTTTAATCTATTATCGTTTGAAAAGTGTTTCAACAACCAGTCTCACCAACTGACTATGAAATCTTGTGATTAAGTTCTAGTGGTATAAGTGGTTGGATGAACTCGGTATTGATCTTGCCGATCGTTACTGAATTCATTGAAATGATTAAGTGAAAAAGAATGCTAAAATATAACAAGTGGAACTTTAATTTATCCCGGAACCATATGATTTAGCTAGAAAACATGTATATTATCAAAAAATTAATTTAAAACATGGTAAACAAAGTGTAAGAATTCAAAAACAAGGGAATCCAAACTCCATGAATATACACTGCTCATATACTCCTCCGGCTCTAGGAATTAGTTTCTAAGTCTCCCTTTGGTCTCCTCTCCTCAGCACTAGCTCCTTCAATGTTTTTTTCTCGAATGAATTCCCCCCCCCCCCACCGCATACAATCTTTTTTATGTCGTGCTTAAGTAGTCACTGTCTTCTGCTGCTTCTCACTGAATATTTTCCACCGACTATGAATGCCCTTTATAAATGCACAGCACAACGTGTGTTTTTTCACGACTGGCACATTGTGCTAATTTTTCTCACTTAACTAACTCTGGATGAGTTAGTGGGAAGCACTTGGATGTTTTTTAGACTCTTGAAGAAACCTTCATAAGAAAAACAAACAAAACAATTAAAACACTAAGGAAATAACTAATTATAGTTTTAGAAATTAGTTTATTAAAAAGTCTTTTTAAATGAGTTGATAAACTTTTAAATAATGTTCTTACGTAAATTATTTTATTACTAATATTAGTTATATTTCAATTACTTATAATTAAATGAAATTTATTCTTAAATAGATATTATTTAATTATAGAATATAATTTATGATAATTTATGTATTAAGATTTGATCAAATTTTTTAATAAAAGAGTTATTATTATTATTCAAAATGAGAAGTATTTTTAATTATTAATTTTGATGTTAAATCATTTATATGTTATTACTTCTTAATTAGTTAACATTATTAAAGTTAATTATAAACATTATGTATATTATTCTTTTGGAAGTTTACATTATTAACATTTTAAATTTACTAGTTATGTTTAATTATAATTAATTAACATCATATTATTATTATTATTTTATTTTATAAACAAAATATATTATTAACTAATTATTAATACTTATAATTAATAATATTTTTAATAATATATTCTAATATGATTTTAGAAAAAACTATCAATTATTTAAATAAAATTTTATTTATGATTAATAATATTGTTTAATAAAATATCTAATGTAAGTTATTTATTTTTAAAAATTAATGTCTATTGTTTTTTTATATTGACTTTTAATTTTAATTTTTTTTAATTTTTTAATTATTTAACCTCCCACCCCCCAAATCGGTGCAATAGGGGGGGTAGGGTTCCATTTTCTCCTCCAAATAGAGCAGCGGTGGTTCGGCTTCCCTCGACTCCAACAAGGCATGGTGCTTCAGCTCAGCTACCCTACTACGTCCGGACTCTTCCTCTAGAAACGATGACATGGGGTGCATCCACTTCATCTACTCAGTACCAGCACACCTCCTCCTCCTCGAAATACATTGAACCCTCCAGATCTGGTGGTGTAGACATCCTCTAATTCAGATTCGGTGGTGAGTTCTTCTCCTACTGCGGTTAAAGGTGAACATCCAGAACAGCGGCCTGGGAATATCTTAACAGCTCAAGTGGCGTCGACTCCATATTTATCTAGTAATTGCGAGGTCTCCATCACCAGGAAGTATTTTATTTTGTATAAAGAACTAATTTGAATTCGAAATGATTTAGGGTTTATTGATTTCTGGGTTTTAGAACTGATATTTTAGTTTAATTTTGAAAGTGTGGTTTGGTTCTAGTTTGGTATTACAATTCGAACAGTTCAGTATGGTGAGAATGTGAAGAACCAGTAACTAAGGTGGTAGTGGTAGACAACCTAACGGAGGGGCGCATGATCACTGTTAGAACGAAAATAAAAGTTCACAGGTAGAGCAGCCAGGTAATAGTGAGATGCAGGGGAGTTGGGCAACTGTGATTTGTAGCTGAGGTAGTCTAAAAGTGAGGTAAAAAACCAACAGTGAGGTGGAGGGAATAATGGAAATGTGACGCAAAGGTCACTAGTAAGCAGCAAGGGAAATGGTCACTATTACATTTAAAAAATAAATGCTCACTGTTAGAAAAATAAATTAAGGTTACCAGTATAATGGTAGCTGTGGGTTACCGTTAGTTTAAAAAAAACAAAGCGAACAACTGGAGCGAGGGTCACCGGTAGAACCAAAAGTTTACCATTACAATAAAAAAACAAATGGTGACCTCTGAAAAAATAGATTGAACTTAAATTTAAAACTTAATCAAAATATATATAAAGATTGAAAATAATTAATTAAATGAAACTAAACATCATAAATTTATAACAAGATTTTTATTAAACATAAAACATTAAAATTACAGTAAAGAGTATTAATTGATAACACTTTAATTAATAATTGGATACTTGATAAAATAAATTGATATAAGTCTTAAATTAAAATAAATATATAAATAATTACAAAGAAGCAATAAGTGAAAATGAAAAGCAACAGTGACTCATTAGGTTACGGATTTTTATAGTCCACCTAACCAGTAGACTAAATCCAATAGAAAATAAATAAATAATCAAACTGAATACATAAAATTATATAATTAATGTTTAAAACTCTTAATTAATTGATTAAATAAAATTTTTAATACAAAAAAATAAAAGCAATCTACTGTATTTAATTAAAAAAAATTCTTAACTTAATTAACTAGAAGGATGACTAAACATATTAATAAATAAAGTTAAAATATTTTAATGAATCTATATTAAATATTAAAATATTAAAATAAATACCAAGTTGATTAAATCACAAAAAAAAAAGAAGTTAAAAGATTATTAATTATTAAAGTCAAATTATTAAATAGTGAGCATACTGACATTAACACAACTAATAATCAAATAATAAATTTAGATAAAATAAGTAAGATTAAAATTATTGTTTCAAAGACTAAAAATAAGAAATTAATTATAAATACTGTTTAATTAAAAATTCTAATTATAGAAAATCAGAATAACAATTATTTAGAATAATGTACTTAAATAAATAATTAAATATTTAAAAATTTATTACAAAATATGTGGCCAAAGTATGTAAAAATTGAGCCACAGCAAATTCCCCCACACATAAGCATTGTTTGTCCTCCAAAAATCCCATGTCTTATTTTATTTGAAAAATATTGAAGTTTTTATTATGATTAATATCACAATATAACATGTCCATCACTCAAAAACAGAGGGAAAAACATAAGAGTAGGCTTTTAGAAAATGATTTACTCATATGAATCTTGCCTATAACAAATACTCATGGGTAATTAAGAAACCTATGAATCATCAAGCAATGAAGATGTCATGCCTCATACGTGATAAAATATAATTACTCACTTCAATCCATGCTCAGGTTATAATTCCATGAGTGACAAGATGTGAAATAACAATGGAATTAAGACCTTAACCAAGAAACATGGTACTTTGGAAGAATCCTAGGTTCCAAAAGTAATTAAATTTTTTTCGAATATCCTTATTGATAAAACCTAAATGATTTACATAAAAAAATAGAACCCTTATTCATCTAGAGTTCATCATTCCCCTCACCTTAATAAGCTCAATCTTGACCCTAGACACTTTATTTATTTTTCCCAAGCCATGTTTCATGTGTAAAGAACTGTGTGATGCACGTTTTCAAGGTGTGCATAGGGCTTATAGTGAACAGAAACACACCCAGCATCTAGGGTCACAGAGACTCGCCGTCGGATCCCAGATGCCCAATTTACTCCAGTTCCAAAAGATTTATATAGAAACAATTTACATTGTCTCATTAAAGAAAATACTTTTAATAATTAAAAGATGAATAAAGCCCCTATAATCAGAATCAAACTTCTAGTTGCAAGGGTTATGATAATAATTCCATTAAAAGGATACCCATATCACTTTTAGAAGTAGTTCCTAAACCGAATTTCCATCAAATCACTAAATAAGATCACTCAGAAATCATCCATTATCATTAATTTCAGACATAAAACAAATCTTAACTATCACCAAGGATCTTGTCTTAAGGCAAAAATCATATTATATAATATTAAATCCTCAAATTGTGCATAAATATTGAGAAATTTAAAACATTTTTTACCAGAAATATTGAGTTGCAGTGGGAATTTATGGGAATTAAATTAAACACAATTGAGATCATTCAGGAATTCGCCCCCTATGAAATTCCCCCACAATTATACATTATTTGTCCTCAAACAATCCCATGTCTTATTTTCTTTTAAAAACAGTGAAGTTTTTATTATGATTAAGATCACACAATAACATGTCCATTACTCAATAACAGAGGACAAAACATAATAGCATGCTTTTAGGAAATGAATTGCTCATATGAATCTTTCCTATAACAAATACTCAAGGGTAATTCAGAAAGCTATGAATCATCAAACAACGAAGATGTCATGCCTCATACGTGATAAAAACATAATGACTCACTTCAATCCTAGATCATGTTCTAATTTCAAGAGTGACAGTTGGTGAAATAATAATGGAAATAAGACCTTAACCAAGATGCTTTGTACTTTGACGAAATCCTAGGTTCCAAAAATAATAGTTTTTATTCGAATCAACATAATGATATAACCTAAATGATTTCCATAAAAATCAATTGACCCCTTATTCATTTGGAGTTTATCATTCCCCTCACCTTAATGTGCTCATTTTTTACCCTAGACACTTTATTTATTTTTCCCAAGACGTGTTTTATGTGCTAAGAAATTTGTGATGCACTTATTCAATGTGTACAGAGGGCTTATAGTAAACAGAAATGCACCCAACATCTATGGCCTAAGAGACTCATTGTGGGATCCCAGATGCCCAAATTACTCTACTTCCAAAAGATTTATATAGAAACCATTTACATTGGCTCATTAAAGAAATTAATTTTTATAATTAAATGATGAATGCGGGCCCTAGAATCAGAATCAAACTTCTAGTTCCATGGGTTATGATCATAATTCCATGAAAATCAAACCCATATCACTTTTATAAGTAGTTCTTAAAGTGAATTTACAGCAAATCACTAAATTAGATCACTCCGAAATCATCCATTATCATTAATTTCAGACAGAAAACAAATATTAACTACAACCAAGGAACTTTTCCTAAGGCAAAACTCATTTTAGAAAATAATAAAGCCTAGAATTGTGAATGAATATTGAAAACATTTAACCATTTTTTACCAGAAACTTTGAGTTATAGTGAGAATTGATGGGATTTCAATTAAACACAGTTGAGAACAGTCATGAATTGACCCCCTCCCCCTCACATAAAACCCAAAATTATCCCCAAAGTTGACTTCTAAATATAGAGAAAAATAATTAATCAATTAATGTTCAAAACAGATTTACAATCAAGTAGATATATGACATGTATAAAGGGTCTCAATGAAGTTCAAAAATATTGTTTTCCATGATGAATAAATAATCAGCAGGTTCATTACAAAATACACAGATTAAAATCTAAGTCCACTCAATATTTTTCCTTTATAGCTCAAAAGTATCATATAAGGTGTGGGTGAACAATTAATTGGGTGTAAGCATTTTAACAATGTATGAATCAAATGGATGATCAATATAGTAGAAAGATGCATGCTAAACACCGTATAGACTAATTGGTTCCAATTAAAAACACAATTAACATCAATAATGTACCCCCCCCCCACATAATTTGATTTAGTGAATGGGTTATAAACAATTAATTTCAGTTCCCATAAATAGGCACATGCATACTTTTTAAATAAATACAGAATTTTGTAGTGGAAACAAACATGAAACATAATTTTTTAAATAAGAAGAATTTATTATAGATCCACAACATATACAGTATAATTTAATATAGTTCAAGTAATGGAATAGAATTTTTATTAAATATGTTGAATAATTTTCTAATACAAGCTGAATTTTTCAGAGATCAGAATTTTATTACCAAAAACAGGAGCATAAATACATGCAGAAAGTTGAAGTACTTCCCTATCAAAGATCTTGTCCAAAAATGACCATGGTAATTCCACTCCATTATTGACACAACAATAGCATCCTGAGACAAAACCAGGAAACAAAGAACAAGAAGTAACAGGTATTTCAAAAAAAACATAGCATAGAAGCAGCATTTTATTCAAGGTTAAAAAGAAACAACATAAAGGCAAAAAGAACAATGGTTTTCCTCCCATGTAGTGCTAGATTTAAAGTCCCCAGATACAAATTATTGGAGAATAGTTTTAAATCACTATTAAGCCATCCAATCGCTTTGGTTGTCCCTCAAAATACAATTTCAATGTCTTCCCATTAACCAACATGGGTTTATTCTCTTCACCTACAATTTATAAAGCTCCAATCTTGAGTACTCTTAATACAGTAAAAGGTCCATATCACTTGGACTTCAGCTTCCTAGGAAAGAGTTTAAGTCTAGTATTAAGGAGAAGGACCTTCTGTCTAGGTTTGAATTCTTTGTTTTGAATGATAGAATCACTAAAATATTTTAGTCATATCTTCATAAATCCTTTAATTATCATAACTCTATCTTCTAATCTCATCAAGTTCACTAAGCTCAAGTAATCTCCTCTCACCAGAACTCTTAAAATCAAAGTTAAGAGCCTTAACTGCCCAATATGACTTATGTTGCAACTCCATAGGTAAATGAATGCATTTCGCAAACGATAGAATGTAAGGGGACATACGTATTGGGGTCTTGAAAGCAGTTTTATTATCCCATAATGCTTCATCCAATTTAAGAGACCAGTCATTCCTAGAGTTTGACATATTTTTCTCAAGTATTTGTTTCAGTTCCCTGTTTGAAATTTCCTCCATTCCACTAGACTATGGATGATATGGTGTTGTATATTTATGAACACAACCATATTTTTCCATCAAAACATTAAACATATAGTTCTAAAAGTTTGTTCCATTATCTGTGATAAATGATCTTGGGACTCCAAATCTTTTAAAGATGTTCTTCTTCACATATTTTATTATAGAATTGTCTTGATTCTTGGGCAGTGCCACTACCTCAATAGATTTCGAAACATATCTATGAACAACAATAATATACTCATTCACATGAGATGACGGAAGTGGACTCATGAAATCTAAACCCTATATATCAAAAATTTATACTTCCAAAATTCATTTTTGGGGTAACTCTTGCTTCCTACCCACATTTCATAGCCTCTGACACCTATCACATCCATCCACAAAACTATTAGCATCCTTAATGATGGTAGGCCAATAGAAACTAGGTTGAAGGAATTTTCGAGCGCTTCTTTTAAAACCATGGTGACCTCCCCAAGGTGAAGAATGACAAATTTCTATGATAGACAACACTTCTTCATTAGGTATACATCTCCTAAGAATACCATCAATAATTCTCCTAAATAGAAAGAGATCATCCCAAAAATAATATTTAAGTTCAGAAATTAATTTCTTTCTTTGATTATTTTTTCAGATTTTTGGGAATGATACCTTTTTCAAGAAAGTTGGAAAAATCTTCAAACCAAGAAGATTTTTTAATAGAACCAGTATGCATCTTTTCATTTGGAAATGAAGAATTTATCTACCTAAGATCATCAGAATGGGTAAGAGGATTCCTAGATAGGTGGTCAACAACTAAATTCTAAACTCCTTGTTTATCCATAATTTCTAAATCAAATTATTGCAAAAATAGAATCCATCTAATCATCGTGGGGTTAAATTCTTTCTTAGACAGCATGTAATTTAAAGCATAATGATCAGAAAAAAAAAGATAACTTCTGAACCTAATAGATATTGTCTAACCATACCTAGAGAAAACACAGCAGCACCAATTCTCTTTAAGTCGTTGTATAATTCTTTTGGGCATCATCTAACATTCTGCTAGCATAATACACCACAAGTAGCTTCCTATCTTTCCTCTGTCCAAGGACAACACCTACAACCATGTCACTAGAATCACACATAAGTTCAAAAGGTAGTTTCCAGTCAGGTGCAGTGATGAAAGGTGTTGTAGTGTGTTTTTCTTTATGAATATTAAATGATATCAAATAGTTTTCATCAAAATTAAACGGTGCATCCTTGACCAGCAAAGAACCCAATGTATTAGTTATTTTAGAAAAATCTTTTATGAATCTCCGGTAGAAACCGACATGCCCTAGGAAACTTTTAACACCCGTGACATTAACAGGATGTGGTAGTTTTTGAATAACATCATCCTTAGTAGTATTAACTTCTAGAACACTCTTTGAAACCTTATGACCTAGCACAATATATTCTGTAACCTTGAATTGAAATTTCTTTCAATTAATAAAAAGGTTGGTTTCAATGCATCCATCCAATAATAACTCAAGATTTCCAAGACATGTATCGAAAATACGACCCACAATGGAAAAATCATCCATGAAAACCTCAATAATTCTCTCTAGCATATCTGAAAAGATAGCCATCAAACACCTTTGAAATGTGGATGGAGCTCCATAAAACCCAAAGGGCATCCACCTGTATGCAAATGTTCCAAAGGGGCATGTGAAGGTGGTCTTTTCATGGTCCTATGGATCAACATGAATTTATTTGTAACCAAAATACCCTTCCAGAAAACATGAAAAACTCATCCTCGCAGGCCTCTCAAGCATTTGGTCAAAAAGGGCATTGGAAAAAGGTCCTTCCTAGTGGCTTCATTGAGATTCCTATAATCAATACGAACTCACCATTTTGTGGCCTTCCTACCTTGGACCTCTTTATTATTTTAATTTTTTACTACAGTGAAACCTCCCTTCTTGGGGACAACCTAGACAGGGCTGATCCAAGCACTATCAGAAATGGGATATATCATTCCAGTGTCCAGCAATTTGATCACTTCCTCTCTCATGACTTCTTTCATATTGGGATTTAATCTTCTTTGACAATCTACCCTTGGCTTATTGTCAGGTTCCATGGGTATTTTATGCATAAAAATGACGGACTAATACCCATGATATCAGCTATTTTCCAGGATATGGCAAATTTAAATTTCAACAACACAATCAACAATATTTGTTCTTGATTTTCATTGAGTTCAGCGGAAATTATTAAAGGTAAAGTAGAGTTCTCACCCAGAAATGAATATTTAAGAAGTGCAGGGATTGGTTTCAGTTCAAGAGTGGGTAGTTCTACACTCGAAGGAAGACTCTTAGGCATTTTTGGTCCAAGATCATCATCATATTTCTTCAAATGAGTATTAAAATATGAAATATTTTCAATTTCATTCTTAGATTCAGAAGTAATAGTGCCACTATCCAAAATGGGTTGTATGCTGTCCTGATATTCCAGATCAAATTTTAATAATTTTATCAAAGAATATTCATCTAGTTGTCTTATAAATTCTCCCTCAATATCATCAATGTTTTCAGAAAGGTTTGTGTTAACAGAAACTCCCTCAAATTCACTGAAAATATCCTAATTTCAGAAATAGAGGACACTTCTACCGCAGAAACTAGACAGTTGTCCAGTTCAGGAAAATATTCCAGATTTGGAGTTTGAGCAGAATTTTCATTTTCTAAAACAGATTCACAATGATTTTCAACATCAAAATTATTTTATTCAGTAGAGGATTGATTTTCAAATTCATCAGAGTTTCCAATTGAGTTATCTTTCTCTAAGGACTCTAGAATTGGACAATTTTAAGAAAAAATTGCTCCTTTATCATTTTTAAACACATTGAACTCTTTTTGTTGTTCCCCAATTTTAAAAATTAGGTGACCCTTAGAGATATCAATAATAGCACCACCTGTGGCCAAGAAGGGCCTAACCAAAATGATGGGAACCTCTTGATCACACTCCATATCCATGTCTAAAAAGTCTACAAGAAAAAACAGCTTCCCAACCCCAACTAGCATATCATCTAACCTACCCACCGGATGAGTGAATGATCTATCAGTTAAGTGAAGTATGAATGCGGTTGGTTTATGTTCACCCAACCTCAACTGTTGAAACATTGAGTATGGGAGACGATTAATGATAGAACCTAAATCCCAAAAACATTTCACTGATCAGAGTTTCCCAGTGTTCAAGGTATGACAAAACTACATGGGTCTTTCAGTTTAGGTGGGATTTTCATTTGATGTATATCACTGCACTCTTTAGTGAGGCTGTAAGTAGAAAATTCTTCCATGGTTTTTTTTGAAACAATTTTCTTAAGAGATTTCAAATAAGATGAGATTTGAATTAAGGCTTGAACGAAAGGAATGTTCACTTTATGTTTATAAAGAGGACCAAGGAACTGGTAAAGTTCAGCTCTGGTTTTACTTTGAGGTTTCATCTTCTCAGGGGAAGGGATGTATGGGGAAAAATGATTCGGTACAGTAGGTATATCCCTCACCTATTAATCATATTTTTCTTTTCCTTTATACTTTTTATTTTTAAATGATGTTTCAGCTTGATTTTTAGGTGAAAAATTCAAATTTAGATCATTTTCAAGACTTTTCTATGAATTTCCAGCATGTGTCCATAACATATTTTCATTTCTAAATTGAAGAAAAATTTCAGTTTTTGAAATTTGAGTTTCTTTTTCAGCAACAGTTTGAGTATTATGCCCACTTCTAGTGACAACATCCATGGAATTATTCCTAGGATTATGTTCAGCGGTACTTCGAAGTCTACCTTTTTTCTAGGATGAAAAATCTCTACAATGTTTACCAAGTTGTGTTTTCATATTTTTCATTCTAACATCAGTTTTCATTTTATCAAACTCATATTGATTTTGATTTTTGGACAGCTGATTCATGTACCCTTCTTCTGGAGAGTTGATTTTATTCAAAATTAGATTATGCATTGAAGACATGTGATTATCATTGTTTACATTTACATTTGAAGACACACCGCTTTATTGATTTTTAATGTTTGGTCTTGGTTTATTAGAGTAATTAGGGGAAGTGGATTTTTTGATTAAGCCTTGATCTTTCCAGGACGGATTTGGTGGTTCCTATAGCCTTGATTATAATTGTATGAAATTTGATCTTCTTTAGGAGACATCCTAGGACTACATTAAACAAAGTTTGAATTTTCTTATTGTTGAGCTAGCATATCAAAATTAGGACAGAAATTTTTAGTATGCCCAAACATACCACACTGGACACACTATTCCCTTAATGATTGGATGTAGTTTTGACATCTTAGTAGGCTAACTATTTTTTTTGATTTCTAGTTCATTAAAGATTAAATATGGTTGGTGATTTCAGCTAGTTGATCTTGAGTTTCATTCATTGAACCAGTGTTTGGGTTAACATGTCAATTGAATAATTTTCTTCTTGAATTTTTATGTTGTGAATTCAATGCAATATTGTTAAAAAAATCTATGTTCTTCCTCCATCTTATGATTGTAATTACCCCCAGCATCTTGGTTATCTAGATTCTATCCATAGGAGGACAACCCTTTATAGAAAGTATCCATAAGAAGGTGTGATGGGAGTTGATGATGGGGACACTGCCTAGGAAGATCCTTGAATCTATCCCAATCTTCATGAAAAGCTTCTCCATCCACTTGATAAAATCTAGTTATCATAGTTCTAAGTTCACCTTTTAATCATTGGGGATAGAATTTCATAATGAAAAAGTAATACACTAGATCACAGTTTTCAAAAAATTTCTCATCTAGACTCAGATACCAATTCCTAGAATTCCACTTAAGGAAAAAGGGAATGAATCTCATTCTTAGTTGATTTTTTGTGATTCCTAGAAGAGGAAATTGCTGCAAAATATTTTAGAAATCTCTTATGAAGGCTAATGAGTCCTCATTAGAGAGCCCATTAAATGTAGGCAGCAGTGAGATATGTGATTTTTTAAGTTCATAATTTCTAGCCCTAGGACTAAGTCTGATGGATGATGGATTTCTTGAATGTTGAGAAAGTTGGAACTCCCTCATCCTAGTCCTTTCATGTTCATCTAATAGTTCAAGTTGATTTTGGAGGTTTTTAGGTGCACGAACTTTATTATCTAAGTTTTCCATTTCAGTTTGGTTCTTCTTTCTTAGGGCAGTGATATTTTTATTTAATTCAAGGTTTAAGGGCTCTATTCAAACACAAAATGTTCTTGTTCTCATGAAAACAACAGTAGAAAATACTCAGTAGTTACAATTCAAAATTATAAGTAACATTTTTTCTTACAGTTTTCATGTTTTTCAATTTTTTTCAATTTTTTTTATTTTAATTTTTTTATATGATTTAAAAAAAGACAATCTATTAAAATTCTTGGGGAGTAATCTCCATTCTACTAGTTTTGAAGTTGCATCAATTCACTTATAGGATATTGTAGAGTACCACTTTAAAGAGTATGACTCACCTCCTTCGCCAGGAGGTCAGTCATACAAGCCAACAAATTTAAGAGTTTGCCACTCCAAAATTAATCAACATTGAGCTATTTGAAAATTAACAGTAAGAAAAACTCACGGCATGTCTTGAAGAATTTTTAATCTATTATCTTTTGAAAAGTGTTTCCACAAATAGTCTCTCCAACTGACTATGAAATATTGTGATTATGTTCTAGTGGTACAAGTAATTGGATGAACTCGATATGGACCTCACTGATCATTACTGAATTAATTGAAATGATTAAGTGAAAAAGAAGGTTAAAAGATGACCAGTGGATCTTCAATTTATCCCTGAACTATATGATTTATCTTGAAAACATGTATATTATCAAAAAAGTAATTGAAGACATGCTAAATAGAGTTTAATAATTAAAATACAAGGGAATCCAATCTCCCTGAAGATACATTGCTCTTATGCTCCTCCAGCTCCATGAAGTGGTTCCAAAGTCGCCCTCTCATCTCCTCTCCCCGGCACTGGATCCTTCAATGTTTTTTTCTCGAATCAATTCCCCCCCCACCAAAACTACTGCTTACCTTGCTTAAGTAGTCACTATCTTCTACTGCTTGTCACAGATCATTTTCCACCGACATTGAAATCCCTTCACAAATTCACTTCACAATGTGTATTTTTTCGCTATAGGCATGTCATGATAATTTTTCTCACGTAACTAACTCTGGATGAGATAGTTGGAAGCACTTGGACATGTTTTTGACTCTTGAATGAACCTATGTAAAAAAACAATTAAAACTATGAGGAAATAAATAATTATGGTTTATGAAATTAGTTTATAAAAAAGTCTTTTTAAAAGAGTTGATAAACTTTTAAATAATGTTCTTAAGTAAATTATTTTATTACTACTACTAATTATATTTTAATTACTTATAATTAAATGAAATTTATTGTTAAATAGTTATTATTTAATTATAAAATAAAAATTATGATAATTTATGTATTAAGATTTGATCGAATTTGTTAATAAATGAGTTGTTATTATTATTATTAAAAATAATAAGTTTTATTAATTTTTAATTTTGATGTTAAATTGATTATAAGTTATTATTTTTTAATTTTTTATCATTATTAAATTAAATTATAAACAAAATGGTTATTATTATTTTGACAGTTGACATTATTAACATTTTATATTAACTAGTTAAGTTTAATTATAATTAATTTATACCTTATTATTAGTATTTTATTTCATAAAAAATGTATTATTAACTAATTATTAATACGCATAGTTAATAATATTATTAATAATATATTATAATTTCATTTTATATAACACTATCAATTTATTAAATAAAATGTTATTGATGATTAATAATTCTGTTTAATAAAATAACTTATGTAAGTTATTTATTTATAAAAATTAATGTTTATTGTTTTTTTAGTTTGAGTTTTTATTTTTATTTTGTTTTTAATTCTTTAGTTTTTTTAATTTTTTTAACTTCCCCCAACCAATCGGTGCAATAGGGGGGTAGGGTTCCGTTTTCTCCTCCAAACACAGCAGCGGTGGTCCGACTTCCCTCGACACCAGTGAGGCGCGGTGGCTCCAGCTCAGCTACCCTACGACGTCCTGGCTCTAACTCCATCCAACAATGACGGCATGGGGTGCGGCCAGTTCAGCTCCTTAGTACCAGTAGACCTCCTCCTCCTTGAACTATATTGAACCCTCTAGATTTGGTGGTGCTGCCATCCTCTAATTCAGCTTTGGTGGCGAGTTCCTCTCCTACATCGGTTAAAGGTGAGCATCGTAGATAGCGACATGGGCATCCCTCAACAGCTCAAGTGATGCAAACTCCGTCATTATCCAGCAGTAGTGAGGTATCTATCACTGGGAAAAATTTAATTTTGTAAAAATAACTGATTTTAATTCGAAATGATTTAGGGTTCCTTGATTTCTGGGCTTTAGAACTGATATTTTAGTTTAATTTTGGAAGTGTGGTTTGGTACTGGTCTGGTATTACAATTCGAACGGTGCAATACGATGAGAATGTGAAGAACCTGTATCTAAGGTGATAGAAAAATAAAACTTAACATAGGGGCGCACAATCACTATTAGAACGAAAATAAAAGGTCACAGGTAGAGTAGCAGGGTAATATTGAGATGCAGGGGAGTTGGGAAACTGTGAGGTTCAGCGGAGGTAGTCTAACGGTGAGGTGGAAAAACCAACAGTGAAGTGTAGGGTATAATTGAAATGTGATGCAAAGGTCACTGGTAAGTAGCAAGGGAAATGGTCACTATTACAAATATAAAATAAAGGCACACCATTAGAAAAATAAATTAAGGTTTTCGGTAGAATGGTAACAGCGGGTCACCGATAGTTTAATAAAACAAAGGGAAGAACTGACATGAGGACACCTGTAGGACCAAAGGGTCACTGTTACAATAAAAAAAACAGACCCTGACCTTTTAAAAAATAGAATGACTTAAAATTAAGACATAAGCAAATTAAATATAAAGATTGAAAATAATTAATTAAAAGAAACTAAACATCATAAATTTAAAACATGATTTTTATTACAATTACAACTTTAAATTTATAATAAAGACTATTAATTGATAACACTTAAATTAATAACTGGATATTTGATTAACTAAATTGATAAAATTCATAAATTAAAATAAATATATAAATAATTATAGGATAGAATTATGTGAAAATGAAATGCAATAGTGACTCATTAGGTTACCGATAGTTATAGTCTACCACACAGTTAGACTAAAACCAATTGAAAATAAATAAACAATCAAGGTGTATACATAATATTATAGAATTAATATTTAAAACTCATAATTAATTGATTAAATAACTATTTGAATAGATAAAATTAAAATCGAACTACATTATTTAATTAAAAACAAAATTATTAACTTAATTAACTAGAAGGATTACTAAACAAATTAATAAATAAAGTTAAAATATTTTAATGAATCCATATTAAATAATAAAATATTGAAATAAAGACCAAGTTGATTAAAACACAAAAAATGATGTTAGAAGATTATTAATTATTAAAGTCAAATTATTAAATAGTGAGCAGATTGACATTAACACAACTAATAATCAAATAATAAATTTAGATATAATAAGTAAGATTAAATTTATTATTTTAAAGACCAAAAATAAAAAAGTAATTATAAAAATTGTTTAATTAACAATACTAATTATAAAAATAAAAAATCAAAATTATTTCGTATAAAGTGCTTAAATAATTGATTAAATCATTAAAAATTAAGTAAAAATATGTGGCAAAACTATGTAAAAATAGAGCCACATCATCCATGAATAATGATTTATTGTGAAAAATGAAGTAATGTCCTGAGTTTTGAAATATTAAATTAGGTTCAATGCTCAGGATGACCATTTAGGTTGTTTTGTAAATGTTTTTGGGATTGAAAATATTCATTATAAAAATATATTACATATTAATAATAAATCAGACAGTAAGAAAATAAAAAATCAAATATAGATATTTTTCAAGGTTGCTAAACATGTTTCTTAATAATCATATAGTGATTGTTCAGAATATTCTTAATCTAATAAATATTATGATATATGTAAACATATAATGTATATAAAATAAAACATGATGAATATAAATATAAGATAGAAAAATTTAGTTTTGAATAATAATTCAGATGTAATTAGATAAAATACACTCTATGATGAAAATAGATAAATCCATGTTGTCAACTTATGAAATAGAAAATGGTGTTAACATAAATTGTATATCCTACATTCTATCAATCACAACATTTTAATACCTTTAAATATATATTTAAATTTTTTACTAACCAAATTGTTATTTCATTTTTATTCATAGTGATGGATGATATTACTATACTGTAACACCCAGAGATTTTATGAAAAATATTCTTTTAATTTCATTAATGTCTTCTGTTGTATTCTACACCAAGATTACCTTGCGCTATATGCAACATCGTATTAGCTTGCAGTATACACAACACTATTTTTGGATCGTGTTACACACAATTTTGATAATAGTTATTCTACGCAACATTGAGTGTATATATATATATATATTCAATGTATAAATGAAATACGGTTGAATTATGTTATACGAAACAACGAATGATTTTTTCACAACATGCAACCCTGACTTGGCTTGCATTACACGCAATCACGACCTTCCTCGATAGCGTGTGTTATACGCAATACCGAGTTTTAATAAACAATGATATATTATTGTCATGAACTAGCCGTTATGAATAGTGTTACCTAAATTTTGAATTTTATAACATTATTATTCATCTTACACATTTCTAGAACATGGTATAAGAACAAAATAAATTTTTCGGGTAAAATAAGTATTTTTCAAAAAATGCAGTTTTGCCGCCTTTTGATGGCGCACCCACTTTAAATCTAGTTTTTGAAATGTTTATATGTTAAATTTGAAAAAATAAAATTCTTCTTTTGAATCAGGATATAAAAATTTACATTAGATAAAGTTTTATATTTTTCCGATAACTTTCATATTTTAATGAATAGTAAAAACACGCTATATTTTAATTAAAAACAAATTTTTTCATCATAATATCCTATATGGTTAAATTATAATATTGAATGGTTTTAAAGTATAAATAGAATATATTTTTACCATTTGATCCAATGGTGGTCAATATAATTAATATCACTTTGATATTGGACATAAACGAGTGTCAATCTTTTGATAGATATTATCTCTTAAAAACACGCTTTTTGTTTTAACAACGGGAATTAATTTTAAATTAATTCCTGCCAATGATGTGTTTTGAATTTGGAAAAATGGATTCCATATTTGGAATCAGGATGTTCAAATTTTTTAAATAGGTACCTTTTATTTTTAGACATTTTGAATAATTACTGCGGTAAATATTTTATTTACCATGGTTAAGGGTAAATCCGGTAAATAAGGGTTAACAAATAATATTATAATAATTCGAAATTACCATAACACATGTCCAAACATTATTGGTTGAGTCATTAACTACCATGGGAATATTTGGGTCGATTTTGGGACCCCATTAAGTGATAATGACAATTTAGACTAATTAATTTAATGTAAAGACAAAATAGACATAAACAAAAAGCTTTTAGTAATTAATTTTTATATGGTGTTATATAAGGAATATTTTTGACTATAAATATTAATTGGAAAGCTAAAAAGATTTCATACATGATAGTATATTTTTTATAATTTTTAGACCTCTAAACAAATTACATTATTTATGACACAACGATGATGCAATAATTACCTTTTTAAGAAAATATAAACATAATTGATGTTATAAATGCCCAAATAAATGTAATTTGAGACTTTTTATGACTTACACTAATTTTCTAGGTTAATATGACATGTTATTGTTGATTTAAGTAACTTGGTTAGAATTTATCATTCTGTTATAAATTTCATAAAAATCATGTACCAAATAGTGTCAAAATTGACATAAATTAGTTTTTAAAACAAATATTATATTATTAATTGTTATTTTATTCCTAAAAATCTAAGGTTCGGACAAATGACTTAGATAAGGTTATATATATTAATATTAAACAACTTGGGGTTCCTTTGGCTTGATATGGTATGTTTATGAACCTTATAGTGTAAGAAAACAAAAAGACACGGTAAAAGTTAAATTATTTAACTTAGAGTTAAATCTAATTGATAAGGTTAAAATAATAACCTAAACTTGTCTAAATCCTATTGGATGAGAGGCTTTTTACCCATACCCACTTTAGCTTCGAAATAAGACCTTTTGGAACCATTATAAACCGAATTTGACCTTAATATAAAATAATATTTTGATATTTTCCTAACGTGCCCCTCAACTCCCTTATAAAAGGGCACCTCCTCCCTCTCTTCGTCACACAACATTGAGCCTTCAAGCTCGGCCAGCCCCTGACAAAATCTCTTCTCCACTTCCCTAGTATCATCATATAGGTCCTGGTATTCTTCAAATACCATCCTTAGTTCTTTAAGTGGAGGTTAAGTGAATGCGCGTCAAAAAGAGGTAATATCCATTACCGATCTTTTTCAATTTCTTTCTTCTTCAACTTCTTCTTATTTAGTTGTTTCATGATAAAGTAATAACATCAGTATTTTTTATATAATAATATGTTATTATAAATATGAAAAAACTCTAATTAACCTTCTATCCATCCTACGGAAAAAGGAAATCACCGCGCGTGCGTACGTACGGAATACCGTCTCCACGCCGTGGTGTAATCTATTTTCCGCCACCACCATAATTGGATGAGTATAATGGTGTAATGAGTAACTATATATGATTATTATAAAGTGATATTTATACTGAAATATTATTCATACACTTCAACACAAGTTGACGATCCTGAGAATGATATCATCACTCGTGCCTACGTACGGACTACCGTCTCTACGACGCGATGAGATTCATTTTCCACATTAACCATTCATGAATGATTATAAAGTATATATAATGAATAATAATGAAATATATGACATGTTAAATCTACTGGATTTATGTATATATATATATATATGTATGTCATCTACTTACTTCCATTCAAGAAAATAATGAAAGGAAAACAACGTTCATGCGTACATACGGACTACCATCTCCATGAACGGTGTGTTTCATTTCATTTATCTATCTATTATATATATATATATATATACTGAATATATATGATATATAAATCATGTTTTATATTATGGAAGTAAGTAAATCATGATATAAGTAATAATAATGTCAAGAACAACAAGTCCAAACACCTACGATAAATGAAATGATTTTACCCAAAACGCTTCTTTAACATGGAATTTACAAAAGAACGGGTAATATAAAGTGATAAGTGAACCATATATGATATCATAACAATGAATATGATTCTATAATAAGTTAATGACATTATTTAAATCATTATACAGGAGGTTCGGATACGTACAAAGCATATCAGACATAAGGTAAGGGAAATATCACAATCTCATTTTTATCTGAGATTGTTTATACTTTGGTATTTACTAGGGTGTATTTTATCATCCAAATCCATGTTTCCTCGATATGTAATATTATTTCCATCCTCCTTTAATTTTTTAAATCCAATTTTACCCATCGGTGAGTTTTTAGTAAAAGATATGAAAGGAATCTTTTATCGTTTTTCATACGAGGTACTTTTTGACTTTTCCGACAAAAGTACGAGAAGAATGTTTTTTTTTAACTTATACGGCATGAATGGATTTTTAAAACATTATTTCCAATAAGATTCCTTTACAATTTTTCATGTTTATTTTTAATCAACTTATTTTAGTTTAATATTGTATGACATGTTACGAAAGGAAAAATGTTTTTGAAGTAGAAATGATATTTTCCTCAAGAATGGAGTTCAAGTGTTTTATCAAAATTATTTTCCATCTAAGATAATATAGGGTTCTGTTTCTATCCCTATTATTACATTTATTTTATTATGTTGTGATGGAATTATTTTTATGAATTCCTTTATCTTATATGAATTGTTTTATGATGTCACGATGTTTAAGATTCCCATTTTTATTACATGGGTTATGCAATGATGTATGATTTATGATTTTGTGGCAAACATAAGAATGGTATCATTATGAGATGGGTGGGACATATATCTCCATCCAATTCATTGGGTAAAGATTTTATATCTCATGAGATAGACATGGTTGGAATGGTAGGTTATACTGGTTCAGTGTAACAGGACTGAAACGAGGGTGACTCGGTTCAGAAATGGACTTTGTCCACTAAGATAGTCTTCGAAATGAGTCTTGACTAATAATAAATAATCATATATGATTATGTGTGAATGCCACAAAGTTTCATGTTTTAAGTTATGATTATTGGGATTTCATTTCACTACTATGATTTATCCCATGTTATGAAATTATTCTCTCTTTTGCATGTTAAGATTTCCAAAATGTTATGTTCTTATGAATATGATGTGATTGATATTTCTTTTTTTTACCCTTACTGAGCATTTGAGCTCACCATTTTATGTTTTATTTTCCCCAGGATATAAAGAATGGTTTTAGGTAAAAAAAGATGATATTTATGGGAGATGTTGAAGATCTTTCACCACGATTAGAAGATTATATTCCGAGTTTCCAAAGACACTAAACTATTACGATCCTTGTGTGTGTGTTTTTGTTATGTACTAAGTATTCCTCAAGAGTAATGTAATGTCTATGTACGTTAAGTTTCGGGTCTCTACAGTTGGTATCAAAGGAAAGGTTTAGTCAACCTTTGGAAACTAGGATGTGAGAATGTTAGTGAGATCCCTAGAGATATTTCTAAGGTATGTCTAGGGATGTCCCTAAGAATAAGTATACGTATAGGATATGGTCCTAGAACTACGGTAACGATCTTAGAATTTAACCTAAGATTTTAGATATTAAGGGTACTCCCCCTTTACTATGTTGTTTTCCCTAGCATTATTTTTGCCTCTCACACTATTCTTTTTGGGTTTTAGACGAATGCTGGAACCCGAAGGAACCGTGTTGATCACCGTAATGGACAATGCAATGATTTTCCTCCTGAAAAAACAAGTGTTATGGGAGATGGAGTGCAAAATCTTATTGCTATACTTACAAAAGCAATGAATCATTCTGGACTTCCAAATGAGTAGAGAAGGGAACAACATTCTATTGAGTCCTTCATGAGGCAACGTCCACCTTCTTTTAGTGGGTCTTCTGATCCACTTGTTCCTAAACAATGGATCAGTACCACTGAAATGATATTTTCAGTTCTTCAATGTTCTGAACATGATAAATTCATCTTAGCATTATATCATTTGGAAGGTGAAGCTGATCAATGGTGGAATCTTATCAAGAATATGAGGCCAAGAGATGAAATTGAGTCCATGGAATGGGACGAGTTCAAGAACTTGTTTTTAAGTAAGTATTTCCCTCGTATTCTTCGAACAAATATGGAAAATGAGTTTCTTGAGCTGAAGCAGAAGGATGATGAATCTATTGGTATATACGAAGAAAATTTTACAGGACTTGCAAGGTATGCATCTGGCATTATCATCCAACCTGAAAGTAAAGTTGATCGATTTTTCAGTGGCTTAAAACCAAGTCTTCGAAGGGCATTAGCTATAAGAGACTTCAGTAGCTATGAAGACATTGTGCATTGTGCTATCAAGGTAGAAATGGAAGTTGGTGTTACTTATTCATCTCATAGTTTTGACAAGAAATAAAATATGGAGTTCAAGGAGAAATCTCAGAATAATGGTGAAAAGAAGATGAATGTTTCCTTATGCTCAAAGTGTGGAAAGAAGCATGGTGGAGATTGTCTTAAAGGGACAAGTAAATGTTTCAAATGTGGAAAGGAAGGTCATCGGGCATTTGAATGTCGCAATGATGGGAAGAAGATGTCTAATGATGCAAACAAAGGAAGGGATACACATAATGAACCTACTACACTTCAATGCTTCAAGTGCATGGAAATGGGGCATTATTCTAATAAATGCCTTAATCCAAGGGTTAGTTATGATCGACATGAGCAACCTCTTAAGGCAAAGGACAAAGGCAAGTCACATGCAATCACTATTGGCGATGTTGAATATGACAACGATGTGGTGGAATGATTAAATGTTTATGTAATGGGATTCCAAAATAATGTTGTATCATGGAGTATTGAAATATTTATGTATTGGTCTAATGTGGTATTCAAAGTTATTGAGATATTTTTGGAAATAAGATGATATGCGCATAATGAAGGGAAAACGAGAAAATGAAATGTTTAACAGTATTCATGAGCTCATGATTGATATAAGGACTAAGTGATATCATGGTTTGAGTATATAGAATTTCGAGGATTTTGGTATGTGGAAAGTGTTAACTTTTAACTGCATTCATGTTTTCACTATGGTTCAATGGGTATTCATTTTTTCAAGAGAATACATGATTAAGGTATTCACATGATTGGAATGTGACCAACAATATATATATATGGGGGATAAATGATGGTAGTCAAATGCTTGGTTGATGACATTTCAAGTAATCGTTTTCTTTATACTATGAGCTTGGACTAAAGTATTTTAGATAAGCCTAAATATTGGAATGCATTATGTTGGACATATGCTAAGTATTGTTTAAGGATAGATATTTTTTCGATATTACTGATGGAATTTTATAGTAATGTAGTTTTAGAAAAAAGACAACCTGCAGGACGGGCGACAGCCCATCGCGTCGGACAAGGTTGTGGGAATCGAACCCACAACCGAAGTGCGATTGGCCTTTATTGCCTACCACTGGCCTACAGGAAGTCCCTGTTTAGTAGAAACTAGTTTTATTATATTAAGCAGTATGATATATGAAGTATAAGTCCATTTTAGGAACCATATATGATTAATCTCACTACATATCGACTTATGTATATAATTTTTGCTAACCTTTTGTTTGAAAGAGATGGAATGACCCATCATTCTATCACGTGATCTGCTAACACATCACGAATAACAAATTCAACTTCATTTCTTTAAGGGATGAAGTGGAAATTGTTCAATTCACGAACAACATTGAGATTGTATCAAAATCATGCAAGTATTTCTTTTAATTCATCAACTTTAGGGAAATGATCTTGAAAACCAAAAATGTTGTCCTAGTTCCCTTATATCTGATTAATCAGATGGTACCTTAGATCATCACAAATCAATAGCTTTGAAATTGTTCGCTTTTTCATTGCCATGTTCTCTACCACTCTCCATCAGAACTTGATGGTTAGATTTTTCTTCTATATCCATATTTTCACCTATGTTCTCCTACGTGGAAACCCAGTTATGAGTTAATTTGGGTAACCGTTACATTTCATAAATTAGTTTTTTAAATCCATGTTTTTGTATTCCTTTTTACGATGTGAGATTCTATTAAACAAACTTTCGAGTAGTAAAACATTTATAACCCCAAAGAATTTCGAGGGCAAAATTCATTTTAAGGAGGGTAGAATGTAACACCCCGATATTTTATGAAAAATATTCTTCTAATTTTATTAATGTCTTGTGTTGTATTCTACACCAATATTACCTTGCGCTATACACAACACCGTATTAGCTTGCAGTATACGCAACACTATTCTTGGATCGTGTTACACACAATTTTGATAATAGTTATTCTACACAACATTGAGTATATATATATATATATATATATTCAATGTATAAATGAAATATGTTTGGATTCTGTTATATGAAACAACGAAGGATTCTTTCACAATACGCAACCCTGACTTGGCTTGCATTACACGCAATCGCGACCTTCCTCGATAGTGTGTGTTGTACGCAATACCAGGTTTTAATAAACAACGATATATTATTGTCATGAACTAGCCGTTATGAATAGTGTTAACTAAATTTTGAATTTTATAACATTATTATTCATCTTACACATTTCTAGAACATGGTATCCGAACAAAATAAATTTTTCGGGTAAAATAAGTATTTTTAAAAAAATGCAGTTTTGCCGCTTTTGATGGCGCACCCACTTTAAATCTAGTTTTTGACATGTTTATATGTTCAATTTGACAAAATAAAATTCTTCTTTTGAATCAGGATATAAAAATTTACATTAGACAAAGTTTTGATATTTTTCCGATAACTTTCATATTTTAATGAATACTAAAAACACGCTATATTTTAATTAAAAACAAATTTTTTCATCGTAATATCCAATATGGTTAAATTATAATATTGAATGGTTTTAAAGTATAAATAGAATATATTTTTACCATTTGATTAAATGGTGGTAAATTTAATTAATATCACTTTGATATTGGACATAAACGAGTGTCAATCTTTTGATAGATATTATCTCTTAAAAACACGCTTTTTTGTTTTAACAACGAGAATTAATTTTAAATTAATTTCTTCCACATATGTGTTTTGAATTTGGAAATATGGATTCCATATTTGGAATCAGGATGTTCAAATTGTGTAAATAGGTAACTTTTATTTTTAGACATTTTGAATAATTACTGCGGTAAATATTTTATTTACCATGGTTAAGGGTAAATCTGGTAAATAAGGGTTAAAAAATAAGATTATAATAATTCAAAATTACCTTAACAATTTTCCAAACATTATTATTTGAGTCATTAACGACCATGGGAATATTTGGGCCGATTTTGGGACCCCATTAGGTGATAATGAAAATTTAGACTAATTAATTTAATGTATAGGCAAAATAGGCATAAACAAAAATCTTTTAGTAATTAATTTTTATATTGTGTTATATAAGGAATATTTTTGACTATAAATATTAATTGGAAATCTAAAAATATTTCCTACATGATAGTTTTTTTTATAATTTTTAGTCATCTAATAAATTACATTATTTATGACACAACGATGATACAGTAATTACCTTTTTAAGAAAATATTAACATAATTGATGTTATAAATGCCCAAATAAATGTAATTTGAGACTTTTTATGACTTAAACTAATTTTCTAGGTTAATATGACATGTTATTGTTGATTTTAGTAACTTGGTTCTAACTTATCATTCTTTTATAAATTTCATAAAAATCATGTACCAAATAGTGTCAAAATTGACATAAATCAGTTTTTAAAACAAATATTATATTATTAATTGTTATTTTATTCCTAAAAATATAAAGTTCGGCCAAATGAGATAGATAAATTTATATATATTAATAATAAACAACTTTGGGTTCGTTTGGCTTGATATGGTATGTTTATTAACCATATAGTGTAAGAAAACAAAAAGACACGGTAAAAGTTAAATTATTTAACTTAGAGTTAAATCTAATTGATAAGGTTAAAATAATAACCTAAACTTGCATAAATCCTATTGGATGAGAGGATTTAGACCCATCCCAACTTTAGCTTCGAAATAAGACCCTTTGGAACCATTATAAACCGAATTTGACCTTAATATAAAATAATATTTTGAGATTTTCCTAAGGTGCCCCTCTCCTTTCTTATAAAAGGGCACCTCCTCCCTCTCTTACTCACACAACTTTGAGCCTTCATTCTCGCCCAGACCCTGCCAAAATCTCTTCTCTACTTCCCTAGTATCATACTAGAGGTCCTGGACTTCTTCAAAGACCATCCTTAGTTCTTTATGTGGAGGTTAAGTGAATGTGCGTCAAAAAGAGGTAATATCCATTACCGATCTTTTTCAATTTCTTTCTTCTTCAACTTCTTCTTATTTAGTTGTTTCATGATAAAGTAATAACATCAGTATTTATTATATACTGATATTTTATTATAAATATGAAACAACTCTAATTAAACATCTATCCATCCTACAAAAAAAGGAAATCACCACGCGTGCGTACGTACGGAATACCGTCTCCACGCCGTGGTGTAATCTATTTTCCGCAACCACCTTAATTGGATGGGTATAATGGTGTAATGAGTAACTATATATGATTATTATAAAGTGATATTGATACTGAATTAGTATACATACACTTCAACACAAGTTCACGATCATGAGAACGATATCATCGCTCGTGCGTACGTACGGACTACCGTCTCCACGACGTGATGAGATTCATTCTCCACATTTACCATTCATGAATGATTATAAAGTATATATAATGAATAATAATGAAATATATGACATGTTAAATCTACTGGATTTATATATATATATATATATATGTTATCTACTTACTTCCATTCTAGACAATAAGGAAAGGAAAACAGCATTCATGCGTACGTACGGACTACCGTCTCCATGAACGGTGTGTTTCATTTCATTTATCTAACTATTATATATATATATATATATATACTGAATATATATGATATATAAATCATGTTTTATATTTTGGAAGTAAGTAAATCATGATATAAGTAATAATAATTTCAAGAACAACAAGTCCAAACACCTACGATAAATGAAACGATTTTACCCAAAACGCTTCTTTAACATGGAATTTACAAAATAACGGGTAATATAAAGTTATAAGTGAACCATATATGATATCATAACAATAAATATGATTCTTTAATAAGTTAATGACATTATTTAATTCATTATACAGGATTTTCGGATACATACAAAGCATATCAGATATAAGGTAAGGGAAATATCACAATCTCATTTTTATCCAAGATTGTTTATACTTTGGTATTTACTGGGGTGTATTTTATCATCCAAATCCATATTTCCTTGATATGTAATATAATTTCCATCCTCCTAAAATTTTTTAAATCCAAGTTTACCCTTCGGTGAGTTTTTAGTAAAAAATATGAAAGGAATATTTTATCATTTTTCGTACGAGGTACTTTTTGAATTTTACGACAAAAGTACGAGAAGAATGTTTTTGTTAACTTATACGGCATGAATGGATTTTTAAAAAATTATTTCCAAGAATATTCCTTTACAAGTTTTCAAGTTTATTTTTAATCAACTTCTTTTAGTTTAAAATTGTATGACATGTTAATAAAGAAAAATTGTTTTTGAAGTAGAAATGATATTTTCCTCAAGAGTGGAGTTCAAGTGTTTTATCAAAATTATTTTCCATATAAGATAATATAGGGTTCTGTTTCTATCCCTATTATTACATTGATTTGATTATGTTGTGATGGAATTATTTTTATGAATTCCTTTATCTTATATGAATTGTTTTATGATGTCACGATGTTTAAGATTCCCATTTTTATTACATGGGTTATGCAATGATGTATGATTTATGATTTTGTGGAACATATAAGAATGGTATCATTATGAGATGGGTGGGAACTATATCTCCCTCCAATGCATTGGGTAAAGATTTTATATCTCATGATATAGACATGGCTGGAATGGTAGGTTATACCGGTTTAGTGAAACAAGACTGAAACAAGGGTGACTCGGTTCAGAAATGGACTTTGTCCACTAAGATAGTCTTGGAAATGAGTCTTGACTAATAAGAAATGATTCTCTATGATTATGTGTGTATGCCACAAAGTTTCATGTTTTAAGTTATGACTATTGGGATTTCATTTCACTACTATGATTTAACCCATGTTATGAAATTTTGCTCTCTTTTGCAGGTTATGATTTCCAAAATGTTATGTTCTTATGAATATGATGTGATTGATATTTCTTTTGTTTACCCTTACTGAGAATTTGAGCTCACCCTTTTATGTTTTCTTTTCCCGAGGATATATAGAAAGGTTTTAGGTAAAAAAAGGAAGATATTTATGGGAGATGTTGAAGATATTTCACCATGATTAGAAGATTATATTCCGAGTATCCAATGACACTAAACTATTACGGTCTTTGTGTGTGTGTTTTTGTTATGTACTAAGTATTCTGCAAGAGTAATGTAATGTCTATGTACGTTAAGCTTTGGGTCTCTACATATACTCACTAATCTATATAGGCATGTTTCACATAAAGTGATAGTGGACCTAGTGGAACGACGTGTTAGGCTGAATAGGGTACTCCATTATCATTGAACTCCTCCTCTAGATGCTATTATAACATCCATCTGATACGTTGGATTTGATAGAGTCACTATATCAGATTAAACATTTGATGATCATCACCTCATTGACACCCTCAATAAAATATAGTGACCTAAGACTCGCACATTACACATTTTTTGGGGAGTTATGTCCATCATTATAGAGGATATAGAAGTTGTACTTTTTCTTCATATCATGGGTGTTGCAATTATAGGACCCAATTGTAATGATATGTATGATTTTTCACATTTATTTCTAGTAATAAACATTATGGGGTGATACTACTATATATGGAAGTTCACTATATATGACCTAAATGTGTATACACTTCACACATTTACCCACAGACACTAATGAGTAGACTATCATGCATCATGATCATGAATATAACATGTGTATCATTAGAGGGACAATAATAACTGATCACTCTAGTATGCATGTCCACATTATGAATTTGGGTCTGTTGGTGGACATTGGTAAGGTTGGGATATTCAATTGGGAAACTGCATGAATGGAATATATGTAAACAGCATTATTAATTGCATTCTGATCATTTCATAGTAATCATTGTGGATATTTCATCCTCATTCATATGTGGTCATGGGAGCATATCCCATACCTACCCCCTATTTTTTTCTAGTCTGGATCCGGATATGGAAGTGTTACATGACACTCTATGTGGAAATTTGTATGATAACTCATCTTTATTGTTTGATGATGTTAATATCAGTTATTATACTTAATTTATTATTATTTTTCAGTTTCCATATTGTATGTTATGTGAGGATTCAGTCACAGAAGATTGTTTGGACACCGAAAGTAATTTGGGTCCATACCGTCTCATGTTGTAAAGTCTACTACCCACTGATATAAGTATATATATTCTCTTTTTTATTAATCATTACCATAATTTTATATTTTTGGAAATTTGTAACAAAATAATTTAACAAATGGCACCCATCATTGTAGATAACATGGATTTAACACTATCATATATTAGAACAACATCCAACATGATGCACTGGTAATATTGATGATTTTGTGGTTCTAATGCCCCTCATACACTTTATTATCATTGAGTTGAACCTACTAAAAAATTCATGAAAATGTTTGGATTGGTTTAGCATATTCCATTGACTCTGATCCAACATGTAGTGCTCCATTCCCTAAAGATGATGAGGAGGTAAGATGTAAAATTATATTGAAATGTGAATGATTTTATTTCATCAGTCAAAGTGAATTCAATATGCCACATTGTATAGACATAAGTTTAACGTATGTTATGAACCACGTAAAAGAGGGATCTATGATCTGGTATGTTAATAGATTTACAATATTATTTTTTATATATTTTTTTATAAAATATTATCTATTTATATCATATTCTAATAGAGAATATTAGTCACATTATTGATCCAATAGAGGGTGAGGTATTCTTTTTTGAAGAATAACATGTAGCAACCCCAAGCATGATGTCATCATATCTAAATGATAGTATCTTTAATTTTCCACTTTAGGGACATGATGCTTCTTCTTAGGAAAATCCTATTCCTACTGCTTATGTTGATGATTATTAAGGATGAATATGTAGACCATGTGGTGTTTTACATGGGGAATCTCATATTCCACCGAAACAAATAGCACATCCAATAGATTATCATTAAACGATTGTATACATGTTGTAGTAGGAATGGTATCCATTCCAATTAGTATCATGACAATATTTTTACTAGGTATAGAAGATCTGAACTCTATTTAAGAGTCATTTCTCATGCATCTATATTTTATGACAGAACCATCATAGGTTTTGTGGATCCCTCATCATATTACATGACTTTCAACTTACCCAATTATAAACATATAAGGTTCACATCATGAATTTATAATGGCGCGTCTCCAAATGATTCATAGATAAAAAAGATGATTGTAGAGATTTCAACACTTAATGAAGATCCCCTACATGTAATCAAACTCCACCCCAACATAGAAGTCAATTAAATTGATACAGGTGTCTCATCCACACATCAAACTTAGTGTGAGACCTTGTAACACCCCAAGCTTTCACGATACACTTCTCTTTCAATAATGCAATAGCTTGCATTGTATGCAAGTTCGAGTTCTAACACACCACGACTAATCAAAGTAGCTGTTATGAATAGTAATACCCACTTTTTAAAATTATATAAATTTTATATTTCAAAATGGACTTCATTTTTTTATTCAGAATATCGAAATTATCCAATGTTGAATTTTTTGTAATTTTCTGAGAACGTCCAATTTTTTTATGAATAGTGAAAAATACTTAAAACAACTTTTTTAATCAAAATAATTTATAATGATAAATTATACAATATTGTGGCTTTAAAGTATAATTAGAATATATTTTTACCATTTTATCCAATGGTGTTCATTAGAATTAATTTGACTTTGAAATTAGACATAAACAATTGTCAATCTTTTGATATATATTGTTTCTTAAAAACACGCTATTTGTTGCGACAACGGGAATTAATTATAAAATTAATTAATGCAACTTATATGTTTGGAATTTTTTAAAATAGAAATCATTTTTTAATTTGGAATATCAATTATAGATTAGGGTAAAATTTTGGCATTGTTCTGAAAAACTTCAATTTTTGATGAATAGTGAAACCACTAAGTGGTAGTTAAAAAACTGATTTTTTGTTTAAATGAAACATTACCACTTCTGTGTTTTGATTTTCAGAAATCCGACATACATGGTTTTCATTAGGATGTAAAATTTGGTTCAATGGGATTAAAATAATTTTTTGGTGAATAGTAACTTTTAAGTTTAATTAATCACGCTTAAAGGTAATTAGTGGAATTTAAGGAAAAAATGATATTATAAAAATATGAAAATACTTTTACACTTGTCCTACCCCTATTTTATGTGTCATGGCCGACCAAGATAATCCATGGGTCAACTTGGGGACCCCATGGATCCACTTTGGAAGGAAAATGACATAAATAACTTTTTATTTATTGTTAAAATAAAAATGTCACAAACAAGAGTTATTTTACTAAAACAATTTTTAAATGGGGTTATAAAAGTCATATTTTTTACTATAAATATTCATTAGAAAGATAAAATGATTTCCTACATAATGATATTTTTTTATACTTTTTAGACATTAAATAAATTAAATTATTTATGACACCATGATGATGCAGCGATTACCTCATTAATTAACGATTTAAATAAAATAAAAAGATAATGTAAAATCTAAGACTTACACTTGTCAAAAACCTATTGGATGAGTATATTTCTAACCCTTATCACCTTATCCTCTAAATATATAAGTGTGGGACCTTTAGAATCCGAAAAATAATTTCATAATAATGTAACATTTCATTTTTTCCAAGAGTGCCCCTTCTCTCCTCTTATAAAAGGCCCCCACCACTACCACCTTACTCACACCTTCAAAGCCTTTTGGCTCGGCAAAACTCTGCCCAAATACTCTCTCAACTTACCTCACATACTCTTAGAAGCCTCAATTTGGGTAGAAGTCTTCCCAAGGAAGCCTTTGGCTCAAATCAAAAAGATTTACCCGATTTTAAGGTAATGTCTACTCCACTGTTGTTTTGTTTTATTTTGCTTCTCCAACCCCTTAAACTCTTTTTATTCCTTTATTTTGTAACAACAACAGTATATAAAATATACTAGGATGTTTTTATGATAAGGATTTATTTTACACTTGCACACACTTTCGTCTAATGGTTAAAGAACATACTGTTTCTGTGGGTGGCGAAATACTGCCTCACGAAACGATGATTGTTCAATATTCTGTTAACACCTCTAATAGTGGCCATTTTGATGACACTATTTTCATATATGATATATATATTATGTTTATGTTTTTATTATGCTTCTGTATTTCTCATTTATGGCATACGTTATGATTTCCATTATGGGTAAACGTGATAATTTCATTTTAGGAAGTGCAGACTACCCCCCCCCCCTCAAAGTGATTTGAATCGTTAATGCCATATGTGGGATGTATAAAAGATGGAGTAAATAGTATTATACATTATATTATACTGGAATTATATTATAAAATATGAAATTGAAATGAAAGTAGCATTCATGCGTACGTACGGCTTACCGTCTCCATGAACGGTGCATTTCATTTCTTACCTCTAAATGTTATGTAATATTATAAATTATTGTATATACTGGATATATATGATGTATATGATATATAAATCATGAATATAATTATGGATATAATGGATATATTACCACATGAACAAATTGTAATTATAAGAAGTTTATTTTTGACTCAAGTACCAAAGGTCGTCAAAACGACCGTTATTAACATAAATAATTACATAATGTTAATAACATGGTAATAAGTGATATAAAATGAATAATAAACTTGAAAAAGGTTCTTAAGAAATTATAAATTAACTCTAGTTTATTATTAAGGAGATCAAAGAACGGTCAAGTGAATTCGGACACGAGGTAAGGGAACTTCTTAACCCAATTTCTATTCTTTGGGTTAATCTCCTACTTTCAAATTATGTCATGATATTATTATATCCTATCTTGTATTTGTAATTTAATTATGTTTAATTATAGTGAATACACATAATGTATATATTTTATTTAAAAAAATGATCTTTGTAAGCTACTTTGTCTCAATCTCCATTCATTGAGGCATATTTTGTTTTATACACAAATTTCTTTTATACGGTGTATAAACCCCTTTGACATTTACGTTTATTCAAAAGGAATCTTTTTATACGAAGCGTTTTACTAAACGAAAAAAAGGAATGTTTTTTCTATCGTATGTATGCGGCGACAACGACTTCTATGCCGCCATAACCATTATTTGAGTTTCGGCTTCCTCTACAAGCCATAACTTTTTTTTAAATGAAAAATAAATACCAAGTTTTAATTTTCTTTTATTTTGGTATTGAAAATGGTTTTGATAAGTTTTTTATTGTATCAATGTGTTGTATTGAAATCTTGTGATTGAAACGTGGAAATGTTATGTTTCCTTTATGCACGTTTTATGTGATATGATTATGTTATGGTTTATGATATGTTTAAACCTGTTCATATGAAGAATGCATTGGACTTAATAAGTGACGGGTGGAGCCCGCTATAGCTCCTCGATGCATCAGTAGGTCTCATGAGACAAACTAGGCTCATGGCACGAGGCCTTGACAAAATCTTATTTGTGGTCTTGGCACGATGCCTTAACTACGTGGTTATGATAGTCTGGCATTATGCATTCCATCATTATAAAAGTGGTTATTGATATTGCATGGGATTATTCGACTAGTAGAATATCCATGTGAGTAAGTAAATGGAATTATTTAATTTTATTGTTTCCATATCATGCTGAAGTTCAAGTTTAAAAAGGATTTTGTTTTAGTTATACGTCGCCTTAAATGTTAATGTTTATTTATGAAAGCTTCCGCAATATTGTTATCCTTACTGAGCATCTGAGCTCACCCCTTTCGATGTTTTAATATTTTCCAGGATGTGAAGAAGTATTTTATGAATGACCTGTAGGGATAATCAGAAGAGGATATGAGTGTGGACTATGGAGACTATGTTATTGTAGTTTTTTTACTTTATGATGTAATGTAACATTTATGAATGTATCTAGTGTTTCCAAGGCTACTAAACTAATCGGTCTTTCGAGACTTGATCTTTTGTGATCATTCCAATGTTACGAAGTAATGCACCGACTCTGGGCAACTGGGGTCGGGGCGTTACAGTTGGTATCAGAGGCAGTTTAGTACTAACCTTGGAAGCTATATTTAGATAAACTCTGATTAGAGCACATAGCCCAATGATATACTTTGAGGATTAGTATAGAATAACTTCCTAAAATTTTGTTGTTGTAGAGATTTTGTGAGTTTTCTGAGCAATATATCCCTGTCTGGATATGAGCAGGTAGAGGCAGCTCTGGCACAGATGTACCTAGGGGTAAAATCGAAAACATCACTTTGATCTAGACTCAAACGGGAACTGGTGCACGACAACAGGCCTTGCTGCACTCTTGGTTACGACACTCTCGGGGGATATGCTTAGGATAATTCTCATTTTATTTACAAACCACTATGAAGGGTTATGAGTATATACTTCCTCAAAGAAAACATTTTTATGATTATGGATTATATCCATAAATAGTTCAATTTATGTTAAGTATTTTATATGTATGGAATTATGTATTTTGATTCATAAACTAATCTAGTTTATGCCATTGTTTAGAAATGGCGCCTAGTGGAAGGAATGGAAACTGTATCAATGCACACACTCTGTGTATGTATTTCCCTCCTGCTCAAGATAATTATTGTGTATCTGGAGATACAACTAGTGATGATCAACTTATTACCATACTGGGGCAACTCACTCAGGTTATGAATAATAACCTTACTCATATGGAGCACCCTGATCCGCAATGTAGAGGATCAATGTTAGACCGCTTCATGAGGCAACAACCACCAACATTTAATCGGGGTACAAATCCATTAGTAGCTGAGAAATGGATAAACTATTTATAGAAAATATCCCACGCCTTGGGGAGTAGCGAAAGGGAGAAGGTTGTCATGGCAGTCTACCGCCTCACTGGAGATGTCGATCAATGGTGGTCGCTGGTTCAAAACACAAAGGAAGATGAAGAAGTATCAAATATGGAATGGAGAGAGTTCAAAGATCTTTTCTTAGAAAAATAATTTCCACATGACCATCGAGAAGATATGGAAAGGCAATTTCTGAGTCTGAGGAAGAAGGAGGATGAGAATGTCGCAAAGTATGAGGCTAACTTTACAAGGTTAGCAAGGCATGCTGCAGATTATATACGTAACCCAGGAAGTATTATTGACCGTTTTTTTGATGGGTAAAAACCATTTCTTCATCAAGCATTAGTCTTAGAAACCTTCTCAACGTACGATGATATAGTCTCGTGTTCAATCAAGACAAAAAAGGAATTCTCTAAATCTTATGACAATAATGTAAAGTAAGAGAAGAAGAGAACGGTGGAGAAAGAGACAGATAAAGGGAAAAAGAGAAAGTATGATCTTCCATTATGTGATAATTGTGGGAAGAATCACCCTGGTACTTGCCTAAAAGGAATGAGAGTTTGTTATAAATGTGGAGAAAAAGGTCACCAGGCGCGTGATTGCAAGGGAAAGAAAAAGGCTATCAATGTTGAATGCTAAAATTGTAGGGAAATGAGGCATTATTCAAATGAATGTCCTAAGCGTCAGGAAAACATACCTCAGAAAAGGCCAAGGGATCAAGGACAATCTTATGCTGTTACTATAGTTGAAGTGGAATAATTAATGTATTGGTGATTTTGGACTCAAGGATTATATTCTGTTTATAATAATAATGTGATATATATAAGGATTGTACTGCAGTACTTGTTCTTTTCATTAAGGTCTTAATATGATGAAGGTAATCATATTTTTAGTATGTGACAATAAGAGAAACTTTACTTTGTTTAGGGAATCTGATAAATTGATTTTGGAATTAAGAGACCTTTTATAGAAAGTCTGGACAGAGGTATTTTGGATAACTATAAAGGTTGGGATGGATTAAGTTGAACTTTGAATAGTATTGTTTAAGGTTAAATCATTTCTGAAGATTATTTTTGGAATATTATAATACTATATTTTTAGGAAAAGGACAACCTGCAGGGTGGGGCATAACCCGTCGCGTCGGACAAAGCTGCAGGAATCGAACCCACAACCATAGTGCGATAGGCCTTTACTACCTACCACTAGCCTACAGGAAGTCCCTGGTTATTACAATATATTTTTCCTAATCTAAATGGTATGTGTTAATGTTTTGAACCTTATACAATTAAGATAAATAGAATATTTTTGAGTTCTATTACCTTTTAGAGTGAAAGATGGGGTTGTGGTAAAAATTTATTAAAGAATGAAAGTCTACATGACAAGTATGTATATTCCCTTGCGTTCTTAGTAAATAATCTAAATAAATTCCTCAACATTATAAAATGTAACATAAAACAAAAATGTTTCCGGTTAACTTTTACAACTGGGGATTCAATGACCGTTTAGCCAATCACAAGTTTGTGATTTTCTTGTGGTTAACTTTCTCCTAATCTAACTTTCTACAACTCTCCATCAAACCTTGATGGTTTTTTTCTTCCATATCCATATTTTCATAGAATCCTAGAATGGGCTATCTCGGGTGACCTGTGTACTTATCTTTCTATCATTTAAAGTTATATTTTAATTAACCTTATTTCCGATGTGGGTTTTCCACAAAGGTATTTTCTATTTTGAACATTTTATTTTCAAAGAAAAATTTCAAATTGTGAGGATGCAATTTATTGAAGGAGGGGATAATGTAACACCCCAAGCTTTCACGATACACTTCTCTTTCAATAATGCAATAACTTGCATTGTACGCAAGTTCGAGTTCTAACACACCGCGACTAATCAAAGTAGCCGTTATGAATAGTAATACCCACTTTTTAAAATTATATAAATTTTATATTTCAAAATGGACTTCATTTTTGTATTCGGAATATCGAAATTATCCAAAGTTGAATTTTGTGTAATTTTCTGAGAACATCCAATTTTTTTATGAATAGTGAAAAATACTTAAAACAACTTTCTTAATCAAAATAATTTATAGATATAAATTATACTATTTAGTGACTTTAAAGTATAATTAGAATATATTTGTACCATTTTATCCAATGGTGTTCATTAGAAATAATTTCACTTTGAAATTGGACATAAACAATTGTCAATCTTTTGATATATATTATTTCTTAAAAACACGCTATTTGTTGTGACAGCGAGAATTAATTATAAAATTAATTAATGAAACTTATATGTTTAGAATTTTTTAAAATAGACATAATTTTTAAATTCGAAATATCAATTATATCTTAGGGTAAAAGTTTGGCATTGTTTTGAAAAACTTCAATTTTTGATGAATAGTGAAACCACTAAGTGGTAGTTAAAAAAACTGATTTTTCGTTTAAATGAAACATTACCACTTCTGTGTTTTGATTTTCAAAAATCTGACATACATGGATTTCATTAGGAAGTAAAATGTGGTTCAATGGGATTAAAATAATTTTTTGGGGAATAGTAACTTTTAAGTTTAATTAATCGTGATTAAAGGTAATTAGTGAAATTTAACATAAAAATGATATTATAAAAATATGAAAATACCTTTACACTTGTCCTAAACATATTGGATGTGTCATGTACGACCCATAAAATCCATGGGTCAACTTCGGGACCCCATGGAGCCACTTTGGTAGGAAAATGACATAAATTACTTTTTATTTAATGTTAAAATAAATATGTCACAAACAAGAGTTGTTTTACTAAAACAATTTTTAAATGGGGTTATATAAGTCATATTTTTTAATATAAATATTAATTAGAAAGATAAAAAGATTTCCTACATCATGATATATTGTTTATAATTTTTATACATTATATAAATGAAATTATTTATGACACCATGATGATAGATTGATTACCTCATTAATTAACGATTTAAATAAAATGAAAATATAATGTAAAATCTAAGACATACACTTGTAAAAAACCTATTGGATGAGTAAATTTAGAACCATTATCATCTTATACTCTAAATATATAAGTTTGGGACCTTTATAATCCGAAAAATCATTTCATAATAATGTTACATTTCAATCTTTCCAAGAGTGCCCCTTCTCTCCTCTTATAAAAGGCCCCCACCACTACCACCTTACTCACACCTTCAAAGCCTTTTGGCTCAGCCAAACTCTGCAAAAATACCCTCTAAACTTCCTTCCCTTACACTTAGAAGCCTCACATTGGGCATAAGTCTTCACAAGGAAGCCTTTGGCTCAAATCAAAAAGAGTTACCCGATTTTAAGGTAATGTCTTCTCTAATGTTGTTTTGTTTTATTTTGCTTCTCCAACCCCTTAAACTCTTTTTATTACTTTATTTTGTAACAACACCAGTATATAAAATATACTAGGATGTTGTTATGATAAGTATTTGGTTTACACTTACACACACCTTCGTCTAATGGTTAAAGAACATACTGTTTCTGTGGGTGGCGAAATACTGCCTCACGAAATGATGATTGTTCAATATTATTTTAACACCACTAATGGTGGCCATTTTTATGACACTATTTTCATATATGATATATATATTATGTTTATGTTTTATTTATGCTTCTTTATTTCTCATTTATGTAATACTTTATGATTTCCATTATGGGCAAACGCGATAATTTCATTTTAGGAAGTGCGGACTACCACCCCCTCAAAGTGATTTGAATCGTTAATTCCATATGTGGGATGTATAAATGATGGAGTAAATGGTATTATACATTATATTATACTGGAATTATATTATACCTTTATATAATTATAACTTCCTTCCATTAAATATGAAATAGAAATGAAAGTAGTGTTCATGCGTACGTACGGCTTACCGTCTCCATGAACGGTGCATTTTATTTCTTACCTCTAAATGTTATGTAATATTATAAATTAATGTATATACTGGATATATATGATATATATGATACATACATCATGAATATAATTATGGATATAATGGATATATTACCACATGAACAAAGTGTAATTATAAGAAGTTTATTTTTGACTCAAGTGCCTAAGGTCGTCAAAACGACCGTTATTAACATAAATAATTACATAATGTTAATAACATGGTAATAAGTGATATAAAAGGAAAAATAAACTTGAAAAATGTTCTTAAGAAATTATAAATTAACTCTAGTTTATTATTCAGGAGATCAAAGAACGATCGAGTGAATTCAGACACGAGGTAAGGGAACTTCATAACCCAATTTCGATTCTTTGGGTTAATCTCCTACTTTCAAATTATGTCATGATATTATTATATCCTATCTTGTATTTGTAATTTCATTATGTTTAAATATAGTGAATACACATAATGTATCTATTTTATTTAAAAAAGCAATCTTTGTAAGGTACTTTGTCTCAATCTCTATTCATTTAGACATATTTTGTTTTATACACAAATTTCTTTTATACAGTGTATAAACCCCTTTGACTTTTATGTTTATTCAAAAGGAATCTTTTTATACGAAGCGTTTTACTAAACGAAAAAAAGGAATGTTTTTATTGTCGTACGTATGCGGAGATAATGACTTCTCCGCCTCCGTAACCATTATTTGAGTTTCAGCTTCCTCTACAAGCCATAACATTTTTTTAAATGAAAAATAAATACAAAGTTTTTATTTTCTTTTATTTTGGTATTGAAAATGGATTTGATAAGGTTTTTATTATATCAATGTGTTGTATTGATATCTTTTGACTGAAACGTGGAAATGTTTTGTTTCCTTTATGCACGTTTTATGTGATATGATTATGTTATGGTTTATGATATGTTTAAACCAGTTCATATGAGGAATGCATTTGACTTAATATGTGACGGGTGGAGCCCGCTATAGCTTCGCGAGGCATCGGTAGGTCTCATGAGACAAACTAGTGTCTTGGCATGAGGCCTTGACAAAATCTTATTTATGGTCTTGGCACGAGGCCTTGACTACGTGGTTATGATAGTCTGGCATTATGCATTCCATCATTATGAAAGTGGTTATTGATATTGAATGGGATTATTCGACTAGTAGAATATCCAGGTGAGTAAGTAAATGACATTATTTAATTTTATTTTTTCCATATCATGCTGAAGTTAAAGTTTAAAAAGTCTTTTGTTTTAGTTATACATTTCCCTAAATGTTAATGTTTATTTATGAAATCTTCCGCAATATTGTTATCCTTACTGAGCATCTTAGCTCACCCCTTTCAATGTTTTAATATTTTCCAGGATGTGAAGAAGTATTTTATGAATGACCTGCAGGGATAGTCAGATGAGGATATGAGTGTTGACTATGGAGACTATGTTATTGTAGTTTTTTTACTTTATGATGTAATGTAACATTTATGAATATATTTATTGTTTCCAAGGCTACTAAACTAATCGGTCATTAGAGACTTGATCTTTTATGATCATTCCAATGTTACGCAATAATGCACCGACTCTAGGTAACTGGGGTCGGGGCGTTACAGACCTCATCGTAGATATTGATTATACTCATTAATTTATACGTTTTCTATTGAGTTATACAAAATAATATTACATTTAGTGCTTTATCTTAATGAAAATGGTCAAATGGTTTTATAAACATTATTTAACAAATTAAATATCCAAAATATATTTCCAATAAGATACACTTACATAAAATATTATAATTATAATTAAAATTATTAATTTTTATATTTATACATTTTATTTTACTATAAATTTAATATCAAAAAGTTTATTTATAAAAACCAATTTTGATAAATTAGAATAAAATTATTTTGTATTACAATTACTGTAACATTGTATAAATTATGTATTTTAAATTAATTATTATGTATTAGTTATAAATTAATAGCAATTAATAATAATTAGTTATTAATTTAATAAAATTAATTATTATATTTCAGTCATTTATTATTAGTTCATAAATAATTCTAATTAATAATGACATTAATAACATTATTTATAATTATTTATAATAATTATTAATGAAATTTAAATATAAAATAGTAAAAAATGAAAAAAATAATTATTTTACATTATTTATTAATTAATAGATATTAATTAAGATATAATTAATATAAAATTTAGTAATTTTTTACTAAGTGATAATTATTATTAATAATTTTAAATAATTATTGATTAAATATTTATAACTAATGGAACTAATATAAAATTAACTAGTTAGTAATTATTATTATAATTGAGAATTACGATTAATATATATTATTTTTAAAAATTAAATGTTTATTATAATGAAAATAATAACCAATAATTAACATTATTTAATTCTATATTATTATAAAATATTTGTCAAAATATTTATTTATCATCATATATATATAGAAAACGTAAATTGTTTTGTTAAAATTTATTATTTATTTACTTATATTTAATTATAAAACAACATTAATATGTAGTAATATTTATTTCTGAATATTTAATTAATAAAAAATTAATTTTTTTTATTTTGATTTCATTAAATGTAATTTCATTTCTTTGTGGGGTAGGGGTTCATGAAAAGTCAATAAGGGACCTCACACCTTTGTCTAAACATTGTGGGAAAATGCCATAAGGTATTTGATGGCTTTGGCATCTACCAAATCCGGCCTAAGGAGTTAGGGCCCTTAGGTCTTTTAAGATTTATATTTCAAAATATTTTAAACCTGGTATTTTTTCATAATTTTTTTACAATTTTAGATTCTATTCAAATTATTCCATATATTATTTCGATGAGATATTTACATTAAATTGTGATACACCTTGTTTAACTCTTTGAAGAATCTATTAAAAATATTACTTCATGATATACTCAGCAAGATATGAGTTCTATATTGGATCGCACACGAAATAAAAACCTAGAGATGCATGTAGACCACCAATGATGTTTCACAATGTGATATTCAAGCATAATGAAGCTATATATCTAGAAGCTACAGTACCCAAGATAGCTAGAAATTGAAAGATTCATGAAGATAATATCTTCACTGGACACGATTCATAAACCTGATGTGTGTGTTTCTTTTGTGTTTTTGTAAATTTAGATATCGTATGTGTACAAGTGTATGTACGTGTATGTATATGTGTACATGTAAATGGGATGTATATATATATATATAACATGTGTACATGTGAATTTATGGCACAAACATACTTGATAATACATGTATATTTGTTAATTTTTAAAATAATATTTTAAAAATTTATTCATTTTAAAAACATATTTATATTTTACTAGGTATTATTTTTAATAACATTTTAATTTATATCATTATTAATTAATCAATTCCATTAATTATGTTGTAATATATGTAAAATGGTTGAAATTTATAAAATTATATTATTTAAATTAATTTTTGAATATTTCTTTTATTTCATTACGTTAATACAATTCAAGTAATTAATATTATAGAAATGCATTTTGAAAAATAGTTTTTTTCCAATCCAATTCTACATACTTTTTTTATATATTTCTTTCATGTAATATTAAATAATAATTTTTCAAATTTATTTATTATTATATTATTTGAATTTAATCATTTTGTAATATTTATTTTTACATATATTAATTTTCTATATATGTAATATATTCAAGATTTTTTAATTAATATTAATAATAATATTTTATTTATTTATTAACTTTTATAAAATTAAAATAGGTTTGAAATTGATATAAATAATCTATTTAAAAAATCAATACATTTTTATTTTAAAAAGATAATTATAATATATATATATATATATTATAAAAATTTATTTGTAAAATTATAAATATATATATTTAAATAAGTATAAAATTATAATAAATATAATTATATAATAAACATATTCATTATACATTAACTTTAATGTATATATGTATATTTATATCTATATAAATAAATATACTACTATATAATTATATATAATTACATAAATATATTGTAGTTGGGATTTGACTTAGTAATAAAGCACCATGTAATACTACATCGAGGTTGGAGGTTCAAAACCCATGGGGTGTAGGGTATACAGTAGGATTGTAGGAGTGCTGGACACTGTAGGAGGAACTGTAGTCGTGGCTACACTATAACAAGGACTTCAGCAGACCGCGTACTAGAGTAGCACTATTCACCTAAGTGCTTTTAGGTTAAAATATTGGCCTTTAGGGAAATGTAATCGACTTTCATGCCCATTGGGCCTACGGGACATTTAATGGGATTCATACCCCCCCAATCCTACGTTCCACGTATTGAATAAATAAGACTTGATGGGTGGGTTATCCTTTTGGGGGTGGGTTGTGTCCTGACATTCCTGCCTGTGTCTGTGGTGTGTGTGTATTTAGATGTAATTGTACCCCAATAACCTAATATATATATATATATAATTATATTTATAATTATATAATTTTTTTTTTCAATATGTTTATTTTCAATTACAACTACATATATATATATATATCATTATAATATTAAAATAATTAAATGTAGATAATATATATATTATTTATATATAAAAATAAAAATATATATTAAAATATATATATATATAATTGTATAAATATATTACTATTTATATATAAATATTTTTAAATATATTTCTTTATTATTATAATTATAAATATATACATTTAAATAGTTATAAAATTATATTAAATATATATATCTAAATAGATGTTTTTATATTTTTAATTATATATATTTATATATTAATAAAAATATACACATATTTATATAATTTTACGTAATTATATCTAATTATATAAATATATTAATAATTATATACATATTTTTATAAAAATATTAATTTATAATTATAAATATAAAAAATTATTTATATTTATTTAATTAATTATAAAATTGTAATATATATATTTAAATAAAATATATATGTATTATATTTATAATTATATATATTTATATATTATTAAATATATATATTTATAATTATATATATTTATATATTAGTAAATATATATATATATAATTATATATAATTATATATTAGTAAATATATATATTTATATATATAATGAGATAATTATATAATTATATATAATTATATATATATAGTAATATAAATATATTTATAATTATATAATTTTTAATATATTGAATTATAATATTAGTTTTAAATAAGTAAATGTATACATAAATAATTTTAGATTTATAAAAAATATATTTAAATAAAAAATATATTTATAATATTAATTAGTATATATATATATATAATTTTATCAATATATATAAGTAATTATATATATATAATTACATATATATATATATAATTAGAAAGATGGGGCTAGATCGTTAGAGTTTCTCTCTTGGATAATATAATGATTAGGAATTTGTTTCGATGGTGAATGATCTTGATTGTTTTGTCAATCTATGAAATGACATTGTTAGTCACTCGACAATGGTTGGGTCATATGTGAACTCAAAACCCAATGCTTCAAAGAAGAAGGTGGAAAGAATTATGGATGATGGTTCCTTTTCTTTGGTCAATCGTAAAGCAACACAACAGATTATCAAGAAGGGATGCATAGCCCACATTTTGTAAAATGGAGTGGCCATCAAAAAAACACTAGATCTATGTAAGCATTCCATATTTGCTCACATCTCGTTGTGGAAGATCTCTATTTCATGGAAGCCACAATATCTGGTTTATCTATTTTCTATGATTTTTGTGTTTTTATATTGGAATTGTATTTCTCTTTATATATATTTTTATAAAGAGATGAAGTAGGAAACATATGGATTTTTATTAATTGATTAAAATTCAGGTGTAATGAGAATACATGAATTGACACTCGGTTTAATCGCTGATGAGTTGGGGTAATCTTGTGTGTAGGTATGAGTGAAAATCATTAGCCTAAATTGGGATCTACAGAATCCTTAAATTCGATTTGATATTAATTACATAGTTAGGATGTCGATCAAGATGGAAAATTAAACAATGTAATAATCTTTCTGTAATTACATGAGAGATTTATTTGAGGTGGACCTCAGGTCTACCTTATCCGATAAAGTGATCCTTTCTAACCCCTTGGATGAGGATTTTCTCAACATCTTATATCAGAAGATTACTCTATTATGCCCAACTAGTGGAATTATTGGACTTTATTTAACAATTTATAAGAAGCTGTCCTCTTTTAAAATTTTTAAAATAATGGTATGGATATGGACCATTTCATATGAAGTATGGATGGTTAAAATTATTCTCCTCCTCTTGTTGATGCTCCTTACCGAACTAGATGCCCAGATAGACCAGTTGTTGTTTCCTCTACATGAGAAACGACATAATTTTTTTTAATAAGAGGAATTTTATGGGTGAGATAGCTAATAGCTAAAAACATTCTTCTAGAATGGAAATTTTTATGTCTTTGATATTTATATTTTTATTTATGATTCTACTGAATAATAAAGATCCTTGTATCATTGATCATTCATAATATTGTGGGTTGATATTACGGTAGGGGTCCATGAATCATCGCAGCTTGTTTTTGCTTACTCTGATTTGTTGAATTTTAATCTCTCACATGACTAGCCTAATTAGGAGACTTTCATACTTGATGAAGTGAATTTGGAATTTGGAATAGATAATCATTTGTACACATCCAAATGAAAAGTAAAATCCATGATATTAGAGGCTTATTATAAAATATCTAAGATGAATCCAGTTGGAATTGATGGTCATCTCTACAATTCTCATCCCTATATTGAGTACTTAACAACATGACACACCACAACATTGGAAGGAATGGATGCTTCTTCACTAAAGGGAAAAACTATTTCAATGGATTTCAATAGTTTACAAATGGTTATAATTGAAAATACAAACTACATGTGTTTTTCTCCGAGCCTAGACATGTTTCATTTTTTAAAGCTCACACTAAAGAGATAGGTACCATGGTTAATGCACTCCCATTAGAAGTAATGAATCTTTCTTGAAATCAACTAGAGCTATTGTAAAATATGGAATTGGTTTACCCATACCATTTTTCTGTCCTTATGAAAACTTCTTACAGATCCTATAGAATGGTTTCAATTAATGAATCTGAATTTGTAAGGGAAAATAACATCCTAATTTTCCCAGTGGATTATGAGGATAAAAGGATCTATAAGGTTCTCAATGAATAAATGGAAACATAGTTCGACCTAAATCTTGAAGATATCTTCACCAAAATTGGGAATGAAATATTTGGGTACAAGGAATACATTATAGTCCAGAAATTTTTATTAAAAAGTATTGAGGATAGATGTTGAGTTGATACAAAGATGGATTTTCAAGAACACTCTTACCAGAGTTGCATCATTCCAATGTACTCCTCTGACTCGTCATTGGATAATGATCTTGAGACACCTCCGTGGATCAAATCTTGTTGGATAGGTCGACATCTAAAATTGATAGGTCTCCATTCAATAAATTTTGGTTCTAGATTTAGTGGTAGGATTTGATATTTTAATTTCTCTACATTGGATCCCCCCTTCATAACCCCCTTGTTTCATGTCTTCTTCTTTTTTCAAATAATTTTTTTTTGAAATGGAATTTCATGGATCTTGGACATTTTTATTTTATATATAATTATATAAATATATTTAAAATTGCATCAGGTTGACCATGGTTACTCCATTGTGGATAGAATAACCCTCTCCACTGAATCTAATGAGTTCGAACTACATGTTCCTTATGAAAAATTGCAAGTATTCTACTCAGATTTCATGTTAATTGGACATGATTTCTCGAGCGGTAGAAATAATTTATCCTTATACTTATTTTCATCTCATAGTCATGATTCGATTCACTTCAATAATAAGTTGCTACTTGTGAAGGAATATACCCATGACTTAAACAATAGTACAAAGCATATTGATGATATCCTAGAAGGGAGGAACACACTGGGTGTCTCTCCACAAACTAGAGAACCAAAGTTGGAAGGGTTTATTAGTTTGGATAGGAGGAATTTTATGATGGATGCATATTTTATGCTCATGATTTCTCCCCCACTCTGCACAAACGGTCTTTGGTGGAGATTTTAGTAGGGAATCAGATGCCTTGGTAAGGAATGAATACCATTGTGATTATAAAAATCAACATCATTTAGAATATAGCATAGAAAAAAATACCATTAATAAAAAATTTGTTAATGAGGCTGAAATTCAATAATTGGTTGATGGACATTTATTTTAGGACCAATGGACTTATTCATGAAATTGAAGCGGGGAAAATATATTGGATTTGGATTCCCATGTTGTTTGTAAAGGGGATGATGTAGACATTAATTTATCTAAAGGGAAGAAACATGTGGATGGTGAAGGATTTCAAAGGGACTCTTAAAATAAATCAATCTATATCTCTGATTCAAGTTTGTATATCATACATGTTCCTACCAAAAATACATTTTTATTTATTTTTGACTCCCTAAATGTGACGATATGGAAAGAGTTTGTTCACCCATAATAAATGGATGATGCTTTAAATGGATATTTGAATATTGTTGATGATTTATATGAGGATATCGATATCACTGATAAGGAGAAACCTCATTTAGATAATTTTTAAGGGACATATCAACAACCAAAATCATAGAGATGGGGTCATGAGGCTAAAGGATGAGGCTGGGGGTGTGGATGAGATGATTGGGCTCCTTCCTGGGGGTGTGGAAAAACTGTGTCTACCAAATATTATACAAATGAAACTCATATTAATCTCACATTAGAGAATAAAATTATCGTGGAGATATACTATGTGATGTTCAGTAAAAATAACTCACAGTCTAAGTGGGAAACTGTTGATGATACTGATGAATCTGAGGAAGATTATGGGATTGAACCTGATCCATTTGATTCATATTTATTTTCCCCTAATTGACGGTGGGATATCTTTTGTACCCATCCTTCTCTTTTCTTATTTTCATTTAATAAAAATAATTTATATTTTTTAATTACATATAATTATATAAAAATATTTTCAAATAAATTTATCAATAATTATAAATATATAAATATATATAATTATATAATAATATATTTATATATATAATCATATAAATATATTTATAAATATATTTTTTAGTAATTTTAAACAAATTAATAAGTATATTAATTTATATAAATATTTATTTAAAATTATATTAATTTTAAATTCTTATTTATATTAAATATAATTTTACAAATAGGTATTTACCATCCCTTTGTTAGTGATGATAAATAATTATTTTTATCAGCGCTAAAAATAACTTATAAAATAATATCTTTATATGTGCAAGAATTTTATCCTTGATAAAGAATTGTTTTTTCATATCTTTAATGGTGATGATAATGTTCTATATTTTTCTTCATTAAGAAAGCACGGACAATGATCTGTTTTATCATATCATTTTATTTTAGCACAAATAAAACCAACCTTTATCAGTGCTTTTTTGAAATTGCTAATAAAACCCTTCCTGATCTTTATAAAGAACCCTAAATGTGTTCTTTTTTATCAATTCATTCATAATATTACAGGACTGAATCTATGTCGTCGCCCTTCCATGGTCATTTCGGATAAATTGAAACCACCAAAATCCAAGGTACGTGATCACTTGTGATAATCAGTGCCCCTTGATCAACATTGATTGTTTTATATTTTTCCAAAATGTTGAATTGTGTGGGAAACAATCAACCTCATACCGTAAATATGATTTTCATTTAGACCATATGAAATAAATTTATTTATATAGTAACAAAGAGGATAAAATTCATTCTTTTTACATTTTCACGAATTCCTGGATATGAATTGTATAATGACCATAGCTTTTCATACAGGGATATTACATATTTTTAGATAAATATTCATTACATTATAAAATCACACACCTAAGAGCATGATAATATAATGTCTTTTAGAACATTTCAAAATAGTCTCCTTACCTGTTGAAATATATTCATCATCTCCCATAACGATCTTCCCCTTTAGTAATCTTCACAATAATACCCTATTTATAAAATTTCATTATCTTCTGAGGAAAGGAAAAATAAAAAAGGGTGAAATCTACTGCTCAATAAGGGTAAATAATAATGATACATACACACGTGTTCTATCTCCCTTGAAATGTGTGTTCTGGTTAGGAATCACTACTTTGTGGCAGTTTCCATTGGATTAATTTGTTAAACCAGAAACATCCAACAATTTTTTATCCAAAGGTACCTTTTTTCCAAAAGATTGTGTTTTTTAGGTTTGGACCAATAATACATAAGAACATGCATTGGTCGAGTGGATGTGAGGTCAGAATCATCACAATCATTTGGGTGGAATTATTGCCTAATTTTGGGCTCTCTTATATATTTGAGATATTTTCAGGATTCCTTTTTTATTCACAATGTATAACTTATGGTTCCCTTGGAATTTTAAATAAATTATTCGAATTTCTGAGATTTAGAATCATCTGTATGTATTCGAGTATCATTATTATTGGATACATTTATATGTATTTGAGGTTCTAAATCAACTTTATCCGCTCATATACTATTTATAGATTCTTTTAAAAATTGTAATGATAATATTGGGTTTTAAGCCACTTAATGGGGCACTCTAGAATTTATTGTCATCCAGGGAGACCAAAGCTTGTTTTTGATTTTGGGATCATACCAATTAATGGGATACCTATATATCCTTGGGAAAGGAATCATAACCCTTGTAGTTCAGTGCCACTTAATGCTACATTTCATACCTTTTATTGTCATGTGATAAGGACCTAACAGTACAATTTAATGTCATGTGGTAAGGAAATATAAGAGGAAGGTGCTTAGTCAAAGATTTGTTTTGGACTTATGCATAAGCATCCCAAGGATCCTGGAAAAGATATGAGTTTCCATGTTGGATTATACACTATTGAAAATATGGAACAAGAAGAACATTATTGTTTTGAAGTGTTGGGTATAAACCTCAGGAATTCTTCCTATGTATCTCATTCGAATGGGAATCAAATCCCACGTAGTTTGGGGAGTCTTGCAGGGGTGTATGATCCATTGAGAGAAATAGTTTGGGGATTAATCCTAAGAAGGATTCCCATATTAAGGGTATTTGTGTTGGTTTCCTAAAAAGGATATCTAGTGACATCAGGCCATGGTGAGCACTTCTTACGTAACCCAAGTATGGTGGGAATCAGAGTTCTCGTAGTTCATTGTGTCTCATAGGAGAGTGTATTCCTTTGATAGAAATGAGTTTGAGCTTACATCCTGAAAAGGATGCCTTAAGGATTTTGGATTTAATTAACTACATACTCTTAAAGATGATGCATACATATGAATGAAATGATATGGAGCTCAGTCCTTTGGATGGATTTTTATGTACCCAGTTATTATTGGAGTCAAAGTTCTTGTAGTTCATTCAATTTAATTGTGTGGATATTGTGATCATCACAGTTCTCTAAGCCCACGTGATCCATTCTCTGTGTGAGAAACGAGATGTTGTGAATGATTCAAAAAACACACAATCTCTCTTATGCATAAGGGAGAGGGTAGGCCTATGGAAAAAGAAGCTGAGGTGATGGTGGGAGAGGGCATGGAGTGATGAAACATTCAATGTGGGATGAAATTGGATGTCATGCAGCTTGTCTCTTGGATGATTGGGAAATTACCTCAATAGAAGTGCCCGGAATGGATCCCAGGAGAGGAGGGATACATTTCTATTGTTTTAATGGAACATAATGTGTGACCCTCACTCTCCATATTTGGAACTGGATGCCCCAAGTCATATAAATGAGAAGGGGAGGTCAGATTCCCACTCCAAAAATCTAAGATCGGGAACTTCCCAAAATTATATCTAGGGTTAGGATCCATCTGACTATATATATATATACAAACTTAAAAACATCACAACGATCCTAAATCACTTATAATTAAAATGCCTTATACCTCTGACTATAGATATACAATACCAAAAATAAGAGAAACGATGATGAGGCCTTCCGAAATGTTTGATATGTCATGAGGTTTTTGTGGATGCTTCAACTTAGTCTGTTTCATATAAGAGAACCAAAGAAGAAGATACCATAACATGAGTAGCTTTAAAGAGGTTTTATAAGATCATTCTTAGGACCTGTGTATATTTTTGAAACATTTATATACTGTGTAGGTTTGTCATGTAGGTACACCACTCGGGTATATTGCGTAGGTGTTTCGTGCATGTATGATTCATAGGTGTGCCACACATGTCCTAATGTTGAATAAAAAAGTGATTATCGATGGAGAACCAAGCCTATGAATTCTTCAAAAATACTAAATTATTTCAAAATGTGTTTATCCCATCTAATTTTTTCTTCTCTCCTGTTTTAGACCGCTACCTGAGAAAATTTGGGTGACGTGGGAAAAAGGGCTACGCAATGGGAGATTCAAGAGTTCATCCAACTTTTTTCCATCTCTAAAATGGGTATCCCAATGGGTCCTATTTATAGGAAAGATGGGGCCCTAGTCAAATGGAGGATGACCATAAAGGTCCTCTGGGTAGGTCCTCTACATAGATCTTCTTTATAGGGGTTTAGAAATTATACTTCCATGAAGGTCCTTTATGTAGGTCATCCACGTAGGTCCCTATGTAAAATTTATCCTTCTTGTGAGTGCCATAAATTTTGATTTTTAAGTCCATTTGGGATCTGTGACCAGTAAAATCAAAACTATAAAACATATCTACACTTCTTTAGATAATAAATACACCATTTCTTCCCAAAAGAAACTCGTAAATTAAATTTTGGTGCATTGATTCTTTTTTATCATCAATCTTGGAAATCCATAGTCTACTCCTGATGTGAATGGTTCTATGAACTTATAACCCATTGAGGGGAAGTCTCACAAAAAACAGAAATTCAATCATGAATTATACAGAAAAGTGAATGAAACAAATTCTATGTTTTCAAAAAAATCCCCCCATTAGAATTAGATTCGCTAAGAATAAAATGAATCATGTTCTATGGTTACATTAGGAAACTTTAATGCATTCCAACATCATTTTTAGGGTTTAATAGATACATAATATATGTAATGATGCAATATTTTTTTTAATCTAGGGGGGTTATCTAGAATATATTGATTGTTTTTAGGGTCATATGGATATCCCTACAATATTTGTGTATTTTGAAATTTTATTTCATGATATTTCCTAAACAATACATAGTGTTGGTTTAGTGAGTTGTGACTTGACCTTTTTCCAAAGTTCCCTTTGTGGGTTCTTAATCTGGTGAGTACCATGTCCCTTGTTACTGGATGTTCAGAGTCATGCATGTTGGACTAAAATGGTTAGTTTTTAAGGTTGAATATCTTTGATCATTATTTTTTAAATTAGATCCCAAACAAGTCTACGTGTATATGAATTACTCCAATATTCATTTGAATCTTCCATGGAGAATCATTATTCATGATTTTTTCGGTCACAAAATCTTAAACACGAAATAAAAATATATATGATGTATTTTCCAAGAATGGAACTATAACCATTTGACAAACGCATTTGGGGGGATGTATTATGCATGGCCGATATGGGAATGTTATGAACATACAAAAAATGTTATCTTTTGACTGATATGCATGTTATGTACCTGAAGTTTATGAAATTCCACCTGAGGCCATGTACATCATAGTCAGACAAAAGAAATCTCAAAATTTTTATATTTTATTGATGATAAAAGTGAAATTATTATTTGGGTGACTTGATACCATAGTGGGTTTGTTTTCAAAGGAATAAGATTAAATAGAAAAGTTCAATCTCTTCCTACATAGGTAATTAATTGGGAAACCACTTCTAAAAAAATTTATTTGTGAGTAATGGTTAAAATTTATCATAAAGGGGTATTTTAGATATTAGGATATTCAGTTTTAATTTTAAGAAGTGAGGACAGTATAATCTATAGTTTCAAGTTAGGGAACGATGACATTGTACCATGCTGTTTCATGTCTTGGTGTGAGGAAAATTAGAGGCTTTAATTTAAGGTCTTTAGCTCTGACCAAAGGTCTATGAGTCTCCAAATCCTTGATAATTTTTCTGTAGACATACCGCCATGTTCATGTATGGAAAGAAGGAATTGTAAACTGTGATTTAGGAATTTTTGGATCTTGAAGATGGTTTTGGAAAAGGGATACAGTAATTTACAGGAAGTCTCATCCAAGAACGAAGTTACCATTATTTGATGAACCCATTATAGGGATTATATTATGCATGTCTAACTAAGGGAATATGCTGCATTTCCAAATAGTGGAATATTTTTACTGACATTTCTGTTATATAGGTGAGTTTTAAGAAATTCCACTTGAGGAATGTACTTCATAGTCCATAAAAAAGTTCTCTTGGATATCAAATATTCTATTGATAAAAACTCAATAAGTTTTATGGCGATTCAATTTTTTTTAAAACACTGAGTATGTTTTATGGAGAATGGTACATAAATAAAGTCATAATATTTCCATTCATGATTTCCAATGAGAAGGAGGCTTTTTTTTCTCTACTAATGTCTAGCCCAAATCTAGGTAGTCGTGCATGTATTTTTATCCCATGTGAGTATGACCAAAATATTGTTGAATCAATTGATTATATATGGTATAATTATCCAATGTTATTTCAAAATGTTTGAACATATGGAGAGGGAAAATGTATAAACCACGGTCTTGGAGAGTTTTATATCATGAGAAATGTAATGGGACAAATATATATGGATGACCACTATAAATATATAGATTCTTCTATATTTTCATCAATGTTTGAACGGAAAAACATATTCCTTCACCAAGAACGAATTTACCATTATTTGAAAAACCCATTATGGGGGTTATATTTTGCAGGGTGAACTAGGGAATATGTTACATAGCCAAAGAGTGGAATATTTTGACTGGCATGCCTTTTTCGAGGAGACTTCTGCAAGGCCACCTAGTGGAACAGACTTCCTAGATAGTAAAAAGAGCTCTTAGGTATCATAAATTATGCCACAAAAATAGTAATAAATATTATGATGATCTAAAATTAGTCAATATTAAGTGTGTAAAATACAAAATGGAGTAATGCTAAATGCATGAGAGATATATTTGAATCAATAATGGCCATGAGTTTGGTGTCCCTTATATAGATCTAACTCATATGTAAAATGGGGACATTTCTTGTTCCCTTAGTGGGATTTATAAGGATTGGACCCAAAATAAAGACTCATGCATTGATTTTTAAATTTAATGTGGTAGATAAGAAAATTTATCTCATGACTGGTACTAGGAGGTAAGGCCTAATTTTTACTACGTATCTCAATGGGATGAGAATCTAGAAATACATAGTTCTTTGGGTATATTGCAGTTTAATGTCATGTAGTAAGGACATTACGTGATATTGATGTGAAAAAGGAATATTGTGACTAGAATAATGAATTGAACTCAGATTTCATTATGTATCTCATATGGAAGAGAATCAAGCCACATGTAGTTCAAGAAACATTTCTCATGTAGGTTCAATTCATTCATAGAGGGAATAATGTGTTTTTAATCATGGTAAGGCCCAAGATTGGAGATCTATGTGTCTCTATGTATCCCATTGAAATGAGAATCAAGACAAGCATAGTTATTGATAAAAGAATTATCCACACCAATTGAGATTAATGTGAGGGGCATGGACTTTTAATACTTTCTCGATGATTTTTTAAACATATGATAGAAGATTTTATGAAGATCAAACCATGTATCTTGGAAGAGTACTCCACATAGATTTGGTTCAAATATAGGAATGAAAAAGGAAAAAATTTCTCTATGGTTGTAGTTGAGACCATGATTGGAGGTGCATGCATCTTTACACATCTCATTAAAAATATGAATCCATACCCATGTAGTTATTGAAAGATTTTGAAAGTAGGTTTGATTCATACACACATGGTATAAAGAGGGTTTTTTTTGAGGTGTCTGGGCCCTAGATTAGAGATCTAGGGGTCTCTACATATATAATTGAAATGAGAATCAAGGCACAGGTAGTTCTTGAAATGAGATCTTTATGAAGATCTAATTCAAACATAGGGTGAAAATAGAAGTCATTTTACACAAATGAGTTGAAATGATATGAGTAATTCTGGTGCCTGAAAGCTACTCATTTTTTTTAATAATGATAAGAAATAAAAAAATTTGGTATCTTATGAGATTTCTTACCATCAAATGAAGAATGCATTAAACGTACAGTTTAATGTTGTGTGGCGATGAAAAAGATTCAACAAATTTTAACATCATGGAGAATGGGTACATATGGTTGTTATGAAGTTTGATGTCTTGCAATGAGGACATTTTTATGGGTATTTAAGAGACATCTGTTAAGGACATTATGTGTAATTACACCATTTAATTCTTCAATAATATTACATTGGTTTTTGTTTAAATAAGTTCTCCATCCATTGAAATTAGTGAATAAGATCCATTATAGTGGACCTTATTTATAGAGTATGGTCCTTCCCAATTTGGCTCAAGCTTTAGGGGCTTCTCTCCTGGTATCATCAGAGTCTTGAGGACTAATACCAATTCTCCTTGAAGAAATGATCTGAGGAAAACATTCTTGTTAAAATATCATGCTATTCTATTCAGATAGACTTCCAAATGATGAAATGTATGAAATATCTATTTTTCTATTCATTCCATCTCATAAAATCTCTTCTGATATTGTTCATCTGTACATAATTGATCACAAATTGAAACTCGAAGTAAAGGAAACTGAATTTCAATAGGCAAAAATAGTTCTATTCCATACCCCAATGGGTATGGAGTTTCATGTGTGGAAGTACGGGTAGTTTTTCGATAAGCCCATAATGCATGATAATGTTTATCAGGACAAAATTTCATATATTTATCCACCATTTGTTAGAGTATAAATTATTGGTTCTTGTTGGAAGCCTCTATTTATCCATTGGTCGGGGCATGATAGTGATATGAATGGTTGGATTTGATATTTTTCTCCTAATATATCTTCTTTATCACAAAATAATATAAATTGGTGTTTTTGTCCATTAATATGGTATGAGGGAAACCAAATTTGGTAATGGTATTTTCTTTGAAAAAGATAAAAATTATTTTGTCCCCAACATCATTGAGGGGTATTTCCGTAGTCCATTTGAAGAAAAAATCATTAGCATTAAGAATTTAATTGAACTGCATAATCGTAGATTGGGGATAAAGTCATAGTATATCCATTACCCATGTAGAAAATGGCTAGGAGTATTTAAATCTATGTAGAAACTCTGGGGGTAGATGAATGAAGTTGAAATGTACATGGCAGGGGTGACACTTATTTTTAAAATCTATGAAATCATGTGTCATTGAAGGCCACAAGTATTCAAGCTATTGGATTTGATATGAAATCATATGCCCAAACTGGTGGCCACCACAAGCTCTTTCTAGTAATTCTTCCATAACAGCTGCAGTTTCTTATCCATCAATACACCAAAAGAAGACTCCATAAAAGCCCCATTTTTTAATGGATCTTTTGGTGATCTGGGTTATCATAAGGAGTGATATTGACCACTAATCTCTTAATCTTTTATTTTTTATCTCTATCTGGAGGAAGTTTTTCATTTTGAAGTTATTCAATGATAGGTGTCATATATCCAAAAGCATGACCATAAGGGTAGGAAATGGGGATGGTTTCCTTTTTTTCCTATATTCTTGTTTTAAAAAATGTGTAACCACATGATGATGGGAAATACTGAGGACTGTCTCGTCCCGATTAGGATTTTCTTTATATGTGGATGCATTAGCCAATGTATCATCTTGACCATTTTGTGATCAAGGGGAATATGAAAATGTCAGATCTAGGGAGGAATTCAGCCATTAATCATATGAAATAATAACATAAAGGGATTAACTCTTATTTTCAGATAGCATAATCCCCATTGATATATTTGATTACCTATTCTGAATCACTTTTTACATTCTGGTGATTCTTATGTACCTAGAGTTCCAATTCCATGATTATAATGAGAGCTTGATCTTCTGTCCCATTGTTTGTACAACCTTCTTATAACAGAAGTGAATATGGAAAAAATTTCTTTTCTATGGAGATAAGAACAATTCCTAACCCAATATTGTTGAGTTTAGGGTTTTCTATCCTCTTCCCCATTTATCTTCTAGAAGCACCATCAAAGTATATTTCCCCTGTTTGGGAATTGTCATCAATATAGAATATTTCATCATCAGGAAGTTTAGTATTTAAATATGTATCATCTATAGATGGGTTTTCATCAATGAGGTCTTTCAAGGATTGGCGTTTTATTGTTTTCTATTTCAAAAACTGGATATCAAACTATTGAAAAATAAATGCCCATCATGCCAGACATCATGTAGGACTAGGAAGAATAAGGATAAATTTTAGTGGGTAATTGTGAGATACTAAGTGGACCTCATGATGTTTCAGGTAGTGTCTTGTCTTTTGAACAATAATGATTAATTCCAGGCAGCACTTCTCGATACATGAATATCAAGTCTTTGTGTCAAGAATAGTTCAACTGAGATAGTAATGGCTATTTTCATTCCAAGAATCATTCTTTTGGGAAAGGAGATAATCCAGTGATCACTCTAAATTTTTCAGATAAAGAATAAGTTCCTTTCCTTCAATTGGTGACATTAATACTGGTAGACTCAGGATATATTTTTTGAGGGTATCAAATGCCTCTTTTTGGCCTTGGGTCCAATGATATGCAACTCCCTTAATCATTTATATGGTGAGGGGTAAACACATTCCTACCAAATTGGTGATAAAGCACCGAATTTAGGGCTTGTTTCCTTGAATTCCTCCTAATTATTTCAAATTTCCAAGAGTTTTCATGCCTTGGATTTCATTTTTTATTCTCATGATCAACTTCAATTCCATGATGTCGTATAACGAAGTAGATTAAATATCCTGAGGTAACCTAGAAAGAACATTTCAAGGGGTTCATCATCAAATTATGTTTCCAAATTTTAATGAATATGGTTTCCAGATCTATCAGCTGATAAAAAAATTGTCCGGATTTAACCACTAGATAATCCAGATAACATGAGAAAAATTTCCTAGTAAGAGTTTAATGATATGGTGCATGACATGTTTATATGTTCCACCAATGATCTTTAAGACAAAAGGCATTTCATGGTAGTAGAACACACCTTGAAGGGATATAATGGCTGTAGACTCCTCATCCTATGAGACTTTTTGAATTTTATTATACACAAAGTATCCATCCGTGAAAGAGAGATATTTATAGCCAGTTGTGGCATTAATAAAAAGTTATTTGATCGGAAATGGAAATATTTAGGAAAATGTTGGTTAAGAACTATAAAATCAATTAACACTTTGATTTTCCCATTCATCTTTTCCACTAGGGCAATGTTGGCAAGAAATTTGGTATATTTTACCTCCCGGAAATAGTTATTGTTGCTATTCTTATCGACTTCAACATCAATTTTAGAGGCGTGAGTTGCGTGTGTTCTTCTTTATGCATACTTAAACCCTCGATCCTCTTTTTTAAATCCCATATGATGAGTGACCACATCAGTATTATGGACTAGAATTTCATTTATAGTTCTAAGAAAATATATCATATGTTTATTTAAAAGTTAATTATAAATCTCATGTCCTTTATAATTCATGGTCGCACTACTTAGAGTAGGGTGTGGATCGTCTTTTATACCTATATTTATTTCATTGAGCACATCAACAGTGGTGGAGATTCCTTTCTCAAATTTTGGATGGGTTTCTATGTGATATTCTTCTTATTCTACCTCACATGTTGAATCTTCTATTTCCTTTTGAATGGTATGTGATGAAGAAATATTTTCAGAGTAGGTAGAGGAGTTAGAATTTGAACATCCTGAAGGAGAGGAAACCATTGCGGAAGATTCTAATGATGAATGGTCTTCTTAGAGAATTGAAGAGAGAATTATGGGGTTGGAATAAACATCCTTGTCTTCCCTTATTAATGTGACAACTTGTTCTATAATGGTTGATCAATAAAATACATTCTTAAGTTCAGTGGATGAGATTAAGACATCTACATTTATGCTTTCACTATCAACAATTTATTAAATGTATCAGGATCAATTACAAATACAATCATCATGAAATTCACTGGATAAGTGCTTGTATTTGGGTTTATCCTCTCAATTTTATTTATAGAAATCATGTAATCTATACTCAGATGTTTGATTGGGTTAGCCTAGATCTTTTATAGGCCATTAGGATCATTAATTCTTATTGCATATTTTTAAGTGGACTATGTTCCATTTGTGTGATAGAATTATGAATCAATATACTGAGATTCATATTTTTTTACAGATATTTGTCACTATATAATATCTTAATTTGACCATTGAAGTAATACATGAGACATTGGGGGAATGATGAAGGAATTTCCACATCATGATGTAGCCATTTACTTCGAATAAGAATATTGAAGGCAATGTCTTGTCGGACAACCATGAAATTTGAATTAGATGCAAGATTCCCAGACTAGGTTCTCAGTGTAATCTCTCCTAGAGGTTCCTGTTCATTCTTCTCATCACACTGAAACATCAAAGTGGTTGGATATAATTCATATTTTTTGAGACCCAATTGATGAAGTGTGCAGATGGGATTGAGGTTGACCCCTGAGCCAACATCAATGAAGGCTCATCGAATGTCAATATCATTAAATCTTCCCGATAGATACACGGGACTGATGTGTCCATATACAACTTCATCGTCATCTACATCCTTGAATGATATAACTACATGACATTATTTAGGATCATTCACAATATGGTAAACCTAAGTAGAAAAAAATTCTCATTAAAACTCTTGAGTACTTGAAAAAACCCTAATAAGTGCTTGTCAAAGATCTTTTGACTTATTCAAGGCACCTAGTATTGATTAATTTCTTTCAACATGGGCTAGATGTTTCAAAATGTAAAGACCCGAAAATTTCATGGAATTTTTTTTGCGTAACATCTTTGGAATTTTGTGAGTCTGTGGCTTCTGATAGCACCTGATTCTGAGTCCCGGTGTGCCCTGAATCAATTTCTGAAGTTTAGCTCGGGTACATTCAGTGAATGAACGAGCAGGTTTTTCTAACATTTGAACTGGTGTTCGAAATCAAAATCTGAGGGCACCGTTGAAACCGTAACACCGATTTTTTCTTAAGAAGAACTTTTCCAGTGATGCGTTTTCTCGGGAAGAGTTGTTTAAATTTTGAAGATTATGACTACAGAAAAATAAAATTGTGCTACTAATTTTATTTCTTTTAAGTGGTTAAATCCTAAGGATGGAGGTTGGGTGGAACTAACCACCCGTGTGAGGTTAACAGTGAGGTGGGGCCCACACGATCCCCCAACCCTTCAAATCCCCTAAACCCCCTCTTTAATGTCAGAAACCCCCCTTAAGTTTATGACCTTATCTCTCTCTTAAATTGAATGCCAACACACTTATTCAATTAATTGAATCTCATTAATTAATTGAATGAGGTTTTTGAATTTTAAAAATGTTGGCATGTGTGAATAAATTAAGACAACGTCTTAATTTATTTTTGGTTGGTTCGTTTTGTGGATTCGGGGGAGTAAATAACCTAGGTCTCGAAGAACATCGTCTTCCACGTTGAAGAACGCGAAGAACGTCAAGACCTCGATAAAGAACGTTGTCACCGCAAAGGATGACCACCGTGCTGTCTTCTCTCCTCTCTACAGCCAGTGAGATATTCCTTTTCCGGAGAATGACGATGCACGGCTTTATTCATCGGGGGAACACCGAAGACGCTTACAGAGCCTCCATCCGTGACGCCGTCTTCCGCGACACCGTTTTCCGCGACCTTTTTTTCATGATGGCCCTCGTTCGATGAATTCATCAAGGTAGGGGTGTGGATTTCTGTTCTTGTTTATTATTTTTCCATCCAAACTCAAAATCTTAGCCAATTTCTATCAAACTAATAGGAGGGGGCCGGACCGCACGAACATGGCCAACCCTCCTCCCCCTTTTGTTGTTGAATTTTTTGAGGCTCGAGCGAAGGTGGCGCGGTGCAACAGCACCGCGCTGAATCAAGGAGGAAAACGATGAAGAAGTGTGGCACCGTCGCACCGTGCCGTTGAGGCCGAATGAAGCAGCGGCCAGAGTCGGGCCGTGACGAAGGGGCACGGAGCCATCGTGCCACGTCGGAGAACCATGAAGAGGTCATGGCTGGAGCAGGGCCGCGGCGGAGGGGTGAAACACCGTCACGTCGTGCCTGTCGGACCAAGGCCACGGCTTTTGGCCGCAGCGGAGCAACAAGGGGCAGCCGGCCTCACCGGCCGCCGGTAAGCAAGAGGAAGTCGCGGCCGGGGCCATGGTGGTTCTGCAAGGGGGGAAGCCGGATCCACCGACTGCCAACATTCAAGCAAGACTGGACCCGCGAGGGGGTCCCATGGCGACGGCACCGGCCGGCCAACCGGGACGGCCGTTCGGTGGGGAGGATGGGGGTCGTAACCCCCGTTGGTTGACTGTGCGGGACCCCTACATGTTGGGGGCCTCCATTTCGAGACCAGGTGGGAAACGTGCCTCCCCTTTCCGTGACAGCTCGGCCGAGCCGAGCTGTCTGGCCACGTGGGTCGCGCCTGCGCCAGGCCAACCGGCCGCCCAGGCCGGGCCAGCCACACCGGGCCGGGCCACCCAGGCTGAGCTGAGCCGCGCTGGCTGGGCCGGGCCGGGCCATGCCCTAATGGGCCGGACCTGAACCCCGGTCGGGTCGACCCAGTTTAGGCCGACCCAGGGGGTCTTGGGGTAGGTCGGTCCGGGGCCAAACCCCCCTATTTTCGGATAGTTCCATTCAAACGCCCGTAACATGGACTGCGGACCTCCGATAGATGCACTGTCAGTTGAGATTTGATCCTTGGATCGAGACAGTTGTATCATTATATTACACTCAAGGTTTCAGAAAACATTGGGTATGGCTGGGATGGTTCAAACACAAAACCAAACGGGCCCTCAGAGCAGAAACGCTTATAACTTGAGCTCCGGACATCCGAATGACGTGCCGTCAACTTTGTTGGATTCTTATTATTGAGACGGACCTTTTGGATTACTCCACTCGATGTTTGAATGCAATTGGAGTGCGTTCGGGTAGGTTTTGACTTAAAAACCAACCGGGTCCCAGGAACTAAAAAGCCAATAATTATCAGACAGGTCGTCCGATTGACGCGCCGTCTGTTACGTTGAGTTCCTTTGGTCGAAATAGAACTATGGAATACATCAACTCCAGAATACGTGTTAGTTGATTTATCAACCCCCCTTGGCTCATGTAGCGAACCCTCCCAGAATCGTGCATGCTATGTGCGGGAACCCTAGAGATGGCTGTGACTGCGATGACTATAAAGACTACACTGAAATCCTCCGTGGGTTCAGCAGTGATGAAGACTGCACTGAAATCCTCCGTGGGTTTGGCACCGATGAAGAATGCACTGAAATCCTCCGTGGGTTCGGCAACGATGAATACTGCACTGAAATCCTCCGTGGGTTCGGCAGCGGTGAAGACTGCACTGAAATCCTCCGTGGGTTCAGCAGTGATAAAGACTACACTAAAATCCTCCGTGGGTTCACCAGCGATGAAGACTTCACTGATATCCTCTGTGGGTTCGGCAGTAATGAATACATCACTGAAATCCTCTGTGGGTTCGACAGTGATGAAGACCGTACTGAAATACTTTGTGGATTCGACGACGATGAATCTGTTCTTGTATCCTACGTGGGTATGGCAGAGTAGCTGGTCTGTATCCTATTTGGGTCCGACAACTTAGCTGGTCTAGTATCCTACGTGGGTCCTAGCTTAGATGAATCAGTGGCTATATCTGATCATCTCTATCACCTTACAAAGAAGTATACCTCTATGAGATGAGTCTTGACATTCAATCATTATCTTTGATATGATTTACTTGCTTCCTATGTGGAATGAGTTATGATTTCCTGTGTGTATTGGGTTGTACTATACCGTATGGATGTGATCGAACATGGGATCGGATGTTGGAGCCGAGCTGGAATTGATGACTTAGGTATATGTATGGGCATATACCTAAGTAGAGTTGGTTTTTACTTCGTGATTGTATCTTTCCTTTGTGGATTATCCTTTGTGGATTCTGGGAGACCGTCGAGGGTCTCGGGGTCCCTACTGAGTATTGTATACTCACCCCTGCACGAGTTTCGCCCGGACTACGTTGTGTTGGTTGTAGACGACGGACATCACTAATCGTGGTTGAGGCTTGTAGAGCTAGACGGTACCCGGGGGAGGATCTCACGACGAGTTGGTGCCCGGAGGTGGATATCATGTCGAGCCAGTGCCCGGAGGTGGATTTCATGACGAGTCGGTTCCTAGAGGTGACATGCGGATGTGGAGTGCTGAGGAAAAGATCTGTACCTACCCTTCAGGGAGGAAGTCGGAGGACGATCTAGGAGCGGCTCTTCACCTTTCAGTTGTTGCCCTTTTGAGTTGTACTTTTCTTTAGGTTGTAGCTATACCTTTCTTTTGGGCTTGTATTTATGGCCCCTTGTTCTTTCAGCACATTTGTTTTACTGCTTTACTTAGTGGTTGCTTCCGCTTGTACTCTGTTGTGTTGATTACTTTTATAAAGGCAATGCATTCCCTTTTTATTGGGATTTATGCCATTGGTGCTAGTCGCCAGCCCCTGGCCTATGGAAGGCGGGCTTGGGGTAGTCACGGCATGGGCCTTGAGTATGGGTCATGACACAAAACATCATACTTTTGTTCCAAAGGTCTACATTTTCCCACATAGAAATTTGGTTTTGAAGGTTCCTTGGATGTTGATGCTCATGATGTAGATGTACCATGTCTTAGGGTAGAAGTTGGAAATACTTCTACTCTTGGTTGACTAGACTGATTAGGTCCCTCTATTTTATGATAGAGTGGTGTTGTAACCTCTAATCTATCTTCCAATATGATCATGTCAGGTCTGATAATAACATGTGTGGGATAATTTCCTTGTTCGTTCTTAGCACACTGATGTACTCTCCCAGGAGTTTCTTCTACAGAAATATTTTTATCAGGCTGTATAGTTAAAACATTGGAGTTATTATAACCACATCTTCCCTTGTATCATCAAACATAGCTTCTTCCCAACGTTCCCCAATCAGTTATAGGGAATTCAAACTCATAGCCATAATCATCACTTTCATGGAGATTCGTTAATTAGATAACCTTAATGGAACTCAAGATCAATTATTCATCTGTTGAAGATTCTTCTTGATAGGGCAGTTCTAGTTGTACCGTTTTACATTATGGTGGCCATGAATTTTCGAATGATGGCATGAAATATTCCAATGTCAAGGAAAAATTTGGCCTTGACACGAGGTCTTCTTCTTCTAATTTCCATTTTTATTTTTGATCTAGTCACTTATTTGAGGATTTACCTTTAGGGGAATAATATTTTGATGAAGATGAATTTTATATAGCAACAGTTCTAGGAGGTATAGTTGGTTTTTTCAAATAAATTCATAGAATGGCATGATTTCAGTTGATATTTTTTCTAACCATCCAATCATCATATTTCTACGCATTTTTTTATTTTGAATTCCTATAATCTACCTTTTTAATATGGATTGGTATTACTAACACATACTACTTGGGATGATGAACATTTTTGTTTCACTTATCTAGAATCTACAAATTTTTTCAAGTGGTCTTTTAAAATAAAAAACTCTTGAATGCGATAACCCAATATTTAATTAATGCAAAAATAATTTTAGAGTTCTTTATTTATTTCTTTATTGGGATTCTTCAGCCTTAGAGGTGAGCTAAATTGTTTTTCCAAAGCTAAAATGAAGTGAATGGGAACATGTTCTTTCCAAAAAGAATAAACATTGTTCTTTTATTCCACAAACTATTATCACCATTGATATTTTGGATCATCTAGATGAGGCGGTCTTTTCTGCTGATACTCATGAGGTGGAACCCTTCGGTATGATGATGGGTTTGATGTAGAAGTTTGTACAAGTGCTTGTTTTAGTGTGACTGTATCAGCCTCTACTTTTCCTATTCTCCTTCCTATAGCGGATGTGATTACAAGAGATTTAGATTTGGTTTCCACAATGTAATTATCCATATTTTGGGAGAAGTGAGAAAGGTCTTGAAACCCTCCTGTGTATATAATATGAACTAGTTGTGTGCAAAACTCAGCACGTAGATTTTTCACAAAAATTGGTTTCAAATAATCATGAGGCAGTGGTAGATTTAAGGAATATGTTGATTTTTTCCATTGAGCAATTAAATATAAATCTCTTTCATTCTTTATTTTTTCAATTTGACTGATCAAAAATGGCTTCCTTTGGCAGTGTTGAGCTGAATTGGAGAAGAAATTTATGATGGAGGTCTTCCCTTATGGTAATAGATCGAGACTATAAACATGTATACCGGACAAAGGATGGCCCCTGTAATTATTTCACAAAGAATCTGAGCATTATTTCTTCTTGTTACTGAGGGTTCCCCATCGTGGGATCATAAAGGAAAACAAAATTCATTAAGTGCTGCTTCGGATCTCCCAAACCATTAAATATAGAAAATGTGGTATTCATAATGTTTGGTGGGGGGATTTGATCTACCCATTCATGGTAATATTTCATTTCTAGTTGTACTGGTGAACGTCATTCTTCTATAGCATCCAATAATACTTTTAATTCCTCAATTTTAATCATATGAATTTGGGGAATCTCTGGATGAGATGGGACCTATTCAAGTACAAAATATAGAGCATGAACTGGTGTAAAGACTGGAAAAACCTAAGGTGGTGGTGTTTCTGGTATTTTTCTAGGATAACCCATGGGTACATGCCTATAATGATGTTTTTATCTATACTAGGTGTGTACCCAATAGTGGAAATACATTATCTATATATGTACTTTCAAAAAATCATCTTTTTAAATAGTTCTTAAAGGATGTTAAAGTTTAGGATCTTCTTGTGGAGCGTGTCTTGAAGAAATGATGCTTCAAAGTTACTTTTCATTGAGTCATTTTAATTTTTTCATCTCCTTATCTTGCAGAGAAAATCATTCATCAAGTGAAATAGATTGACTGTCTCCAATGGAAAAGTGAGACATGATCTGAAATTAACTATTCCCCTTGATGAATGCCTTTCTATGGGGTTGGAGTTAGTTACTAGACGGTATACCTAGATTCTGGGTAAGCCTATAAGTTTGGGTTTGAACACATCCTTCATTTAATTATTTGTGTACTATATTATGAATAAGAACTTCATCCTCTGACTCCCTTAAATTGGACTCATTTTTTGAAGGATCTTCAGTAATGGTACTAATGAAATTTACTAAAGCATAATGCACATGAGGCATTCAATTAGTATCATTGTAAGATTTTATCATTCTGTATCATCCATGATACTTTATCCTCCTATATTCTTAATTCCCAAGAATATTTTGATGGGCAGTAACCTAAATAGAATCCTTGGATTGTTAAATTGTGCATTATCATTGTGGATTCTTCCCTAATCAAGCGAAAAACGAGTTTTATTGATGAGGGTATTATTTATGTGAAAAGTACCCATATCTACGGGCTGTGTATGTTCTTGTTCTTTATACCATCAAATATTGTTTATTGAATCTGAATGTTTAGTTAGACAAGAACCCATACCTACAGGCCATGGTGGCTCCTGAACTACTAGGTCTCATAGTAATGCAGCTGCTCTTCTGATTTTGTAACTTCGAGTCCAAAATTTGGCTAGATGTATTATCTGACAGCCACTTAAATTTCCTGTTTCGAAAGACTTATGTTCTTTTTCATACATTTACGCAATCTGATGGTTGGTATCCTCTAAGCGAGAGGCGTGTTTAATTTTCTCAGATGATTGAGGAAAAATTATATTGATAGATTTCTCTCTTTGCGTCATACTATGATGAGAGATAATTATGGTTTGTTTTTTAGAATATTTTTTAATAGACATGAAATCTGTTGATTGAAGTTGTCCATGGGAAATAGCATTGACTGAGACCACTTTTGTAACGCCCCAACCCCAGCTACCCAAAGTCGGTGAATTACTTCGTAACATTGGCATGATCACAAAAGATAAAGTCTCGAAAGACCGATTAGTTTAGTAGCCTTGGAAACACTAGATACATTCATAAATGTTACATTAGAACATAAGGTGAAAAACTACAATAACAAAAGTCTTCATAGTCCACAATCATATCCTCTTATGACTATCCCTGCAGGTCATTGCTAAAATACTTATTCACATCCTGAAAAATATTTAAACATTGAAAGGGGTGAGCTCAGATGCTCAGTAAGGATAACAATATTGCGGAAGCTTTCATAAATAAACATTAACATTTAAGGCAATGTATAACTAAAACAAAAGCCTTTTAAACATGAACTTCAACATAATATGGCAAAAGTAAAATGAGATAATGCCATTCACTTCTTCACATGGATATTATACTGGTCGAATAATCACATGCAATATCAATAACCACTTTCATAATGAGGGAATGTATAATGCCAGACATTCTGAAACATTTTGTCAAGGCCTCAGCCAAGACGTCTAAAATGATTAAGGCCTCGGCCAAAACCATAAATCAAATTGGGAAAGGGCCTCGGCCAATTCCACGTCTAGTTGTCTCATGAGACCTACCGATGCATCGAGGAGCTATAGCCGGCTCCAACCGTCACTTATTATGTCCAATACATTCCTCGTATGAATAGGTTTAAACATATCATAATCCATAACATAATCGTATCACATAAAACATGCATAAAGGAAACATAACATTTCCACATTTAAATCACAAGATATCAATACAATACATTGATATAATAAAAACGCTTTCAAAACCATTTTCAATACCAAAATAAAAGAAAGTTAAAACTTTGTATTTATTTTTCATTAAAAAAAGTGATGGCTTGTAGAGGAAGCCGAAACTCAAATAATGGCCACGGCGGCGGAGAAGTCGTTGTCGCCGCATATGTACGGAAAGAAAAAGATTCCCTTTTTGTCGTTTAGTAAAATGCTTCGTATAAAAAAACATTCCTTTTGAATAAACATAAATTTCAAAGGGGTTTATACACCGTATAAAAGAAAGTTGTGTATAAAACCAAATATGCCTCAATGAAAGGAGATTGAGACGAAGTCATTAAAAAGATCATTTTTAAAATAAAAGAGATCTATTATGTGTATTCACTATAGTTACACATATAGAAATTAAATATTCAAAATAGGACATAATAATATCATGACATAATTTGAATGTAGGAGATTAACCCAAAGAATGGAAGTTGGGTTAAGAAATTCCCTTACCTCGTGTCTGACTTGACTCAATCGTTCTTTAACCTCTTGAATAATAAACTAGACTTAATATATACCTTATTAATAACCATTTTAAATTTCATTATCCTTATTATATCACTTATTACAACGATATGAACATTATGTAATTATTTAAGTTAATAACGGTCGTTTTGTCGATCTTTAGTACTTGAGTCAACAATAAACTTCTTATAATTACATGTTGTTTATGTGGTAGAATATCCATTATCTCCAGAATTATATTCATGATTTAGATGTCATATATATCTTATATATCCAGTATATACATTCATTTATAATATTACGTAACATTTAGAGGTAAGAAATGAAATGCACCGTTCATGGAGACGGTAAGTCGTAAGTACGCATGAACGCTACTTTCATTTCAATTTCATATTTAATGGAACGAAATCATAATGAAATAAATGTATAATATAATTCCAGTATAACATAGTGTATAATACCATTTACTCCATCCTTTATACATCCCACATATGGCATTAACGATTCAAATCACTTTGAGGGGGCGGTAGTCCGCACTTCCTAAAATGAAATTATCGCATTTTACCCATAATGGAAATCATAAAGTATGCGATAAATGAGAAATAAAGAAGCATAAGTAAAACATAAACATATTATATATCATATATAAAAATAGTGAAATCTTAATGGCCACCTTTTAAGGTGTTATATGAGTGTTGAACAATCATCGTTTCGTGAGGCAGAAATTCGCCATCCACAGAAACCGTATGTTCTTTAACCATTAGATGTAGGTGTGTGTAAGTGTAGCTCAAATCCTTCTTATAAAAACATCCTAGTATATTTAGGATACTGGTGGTGTTACAAAAGAAATTAATAAAAAGAGTTTAGGGGGTTGGAGAAGAAAAATAAAACGAAACAACATTAGATAAGACATTACCTCAAAATCGGGTAACTCTTTTTGATTTGAGCCAAAGGATTCCTTGGGAAGCGTTCTGCCCAAAGTGAGGCTTCTAGGAGTAAGAGGGGGAAGTTGGGAGATTATTTGGGCAGAGCTTGGCCGAGCCAAATGGCTTGAAAGTGTGAATGGGGTGGTAGAGGTGGGGGCCTTTTATAAGTGGAGAGGAGGGGCACTCTTGGAATGTAAAGAAAAGTCACTTTATTATAAAATGATTTTCGGATTTTAGAGGTCCCACACATATATAATTCGAGTATAAGATGATAAGGGTTCGAAATCTACTCATCCAATTGGTTTTTGACAAGTTTACGCTTTGGATTTTACATTAACTTTCCATTTTATTTAAATCGTTAAATAATGAGGTCATCACTGCATCATCATGATGTCATAAATAATTTAATTTATTTAATGTATAAAAATTATAAACAAAATACTATGATGTAGGAAATATTTTTATCTTTCTAATTAATATTTATAATCAAAATCTGGACTTTTGTAACCCCACTTAAAAATTGTTTTAGTAAAACAACTCATGTTTTTGTCAATTTAATTTTAACATTAAATAAATATATATTAATGTCATTTTCCAACCAAAGTGGCTCCATGGGGTCCCTAAGTTGACCCATGGGTTGTCTTGGTCGGCCATGACTCATCCAATATGAGTAGGACAAGTGTCAAGCTCATATCATATTATTAAAACATTGTTTTTACCTTAAACTACACTAATTACCTCTAATGGCGATTAAGAACTTAAAAGTTACTATTCACCAAAAAATTATTTTAATCTCATTGAACCACATTTTACTTCTTAATGACAAACATGTATGTCGGATTTTTGAAAATCAAATCACAGAAGTGGTAATATTTCATTTAAACGAAAAATCAGTTATTTAACTACCACTTAGTGGTTTCACTATTCATAAAAAATTGAAGTTTTTCAGAACAATGCCAAAATTTCACCCTAAGCTATAATTGATATTCCGAATTCAAAAATGATGTAAATTTTACAAAATTCCAAATATATAAGTTGCATTAATTAATTTTATAATTAATTCCCACCGTCACAACAAATAGCGTGTTTTTAAGAAACAATTTATATCAAAAGATTGGCAATTGTTTATGTCCAATTTCAATGTTAAATTATTTCTAATGACCACCATTGGATAAAATGGTAAAAATATATTCTAATTATACTTTAAAACCAATCATTAGTATAACTTATCACTATAAATTATTTTGATTAAAAAAGTTGTTTTTAAGTATTTTTCACTATTCATAAAAAATTAGAAGTTCTCAGAAAAATACCAAAAATTCAACATAGGCTAATTTCGATATTCCGAATCCAAAAATGAAGTCCATTTTGAAATATAAAATTTCTATAGTTTTAAAAAGTGGTTATTACTATTCATAACGACTACTTTGATTAGTCGCGGTGTTTTAGAACTCGAAGTTGCGTACAATGCAAGCTATTGCATTATTGAATGAGAAGCGTATCGTGGAAGCTCGGGGTGTTACATTCTCCCCTCCTTCAATAAATTGTATCCTCGCAATTTGAAATTTTTCTTTGAAAATAAAAGGTTGAAAAGAGAAAATACCTTTGAGGAAAACCCACATCGGAAATAAGGTTAATAAATATTTAACATTAAAAGAAAGCAAGATAAGTACAAAGGTCACCCGAGATAGCCCATTCTAGGATTCTATGAAAATATGGATATGGAGGAGAAAAAAACCATCAAGGTATGATGGAGAGTTATAGAAAACAGGATTAGGAGAAAGTTTAACTACAAGAAAATCGCAACCTTGTGAGTGGTTAAACGATCATTGATTCCCCAGTAGGAAAAGTTAACCGACAACATTTTTGTAAGGGAATATTCATACTTGTCATGTAGACTTTCATTCTTTAATAAATTTTTACCACAAATCCATCTTTCACTCTAAAAGGTAATACAACTCAAAAATATTTTATTTACCCTAATTGTATAAGGTTCCAAATATTAACACATATCATTTATATTAGTAAAACTATTTTGTAATAACCAGGGACTTCCTGTAGGCTAGTGGTAGGAAATAAAGGCCTGTCGAACTATGGTTGTGGGTTCGATTCCTGCAGCTTTGTCCGACGCGACGGGTTATGTGCCACCCTGCAGGTTGTCCTTTTCCTAAAACTATAGTATCATAATATTCCAAAAATAATCTTCATAAATTTTTTAACCTTAAACAATACTATCCAAAGATCAAATTAGTCCACTCTAACCTTTATAATTATCCAATATACCTCTGTCCAGTCTTTCTCTAAAAGGTCTCTTAATTCCAAAATCAATTTATCAGATTCCCCAAACAAAGTAAAGTTTCTCTTATTGTCACATACTAAAAATATGATTACCTTCATCATATTAAAACCTTACTGAAATCAACAAGTACTGCAGTACAATCCTTATGTATATATCACATTATTCTAATAACCAGAATATAATCCATGAGTCCAAAAGCACCATTACATTAGTTATTCTGCTTCAACTGTAGTAACAGCATAAGATTGTCCTTGATCCCTTGGCCTTTTCTGAGGTAAGTTTCCCTGACGCTTAGGACATTCATTTGCATAATGCCCCATTTCCCTACAATTGTAGCATTCAACATTGATAGCCTCTTTCTTTCCCTTACAATCACACGCCTGGTGACCTTTTTCCCCACATTTATAACAAACTCCAATTCCTTTTAGGAAAGTACCAGGGTGATTCATCCCACAATTATCACATAATGGAAAATACTTCTTTCCCTTTTTCCCTTTATCTGTCTCTTGTTCCACCATTCTCTTCTTCTCTTGCTTTACTTTGTTGTCATAAGACTTAGAGGATTCCTTTTCTGTCTTGATAGCACACGAGACAATATCTTCATATGATGAGAAGGATTGTGATACTAAAGCTCGACGGAGAAATGGTTTTAACCCATCAAAGAAACGATCAATCTTACTCTTTGGTTTACATATATAATCGGCAGCATGCCTCGCTAACCTTGTAAAGTTATCCTCATACTTTGCGACATTCTCATCCTCCTTCTGCCTCACACTCAGAAATTGCCTTTCTATATCTGCTCGATGGTCATGAGGAAAGTATTTTTCTAAGAAAAGATCCTTGAACTCCCTCCATTCCATATTCGATACGTCATCATCTTCCTTTGTGTTTTGAATCAGCGACCACCACTGATCGGCATCTCCAGTGAGGCGGTAAACTGCCATGATAACCTTCTCCCTTTCACTACTCCCCAAGGCATGGAATATTTTCTCTAAGGAATTTATCCATTTCTCAGCTACTATAGGATTTGTACTCCCATTGAAGGTTGGTGGCTGTTGCCTCATGAAACGGTCTAGCATTGATCCTCCACGTTGCGGATCAGGGTGCTCCATACGAGTAAGGTTATTATTCATAACCTACGTGAGTTGTCCCAGTACGGTGAGAAGCTGATCAGCACCAGGTGTATCACTATCTCCACCATAATTATCTTGAGCAGGAGGGCAATCCCTACACGGAGTGTGTTCATTGATACGGTTTCCATTCCTTCCACTAGGCGTCATTTCTAAATAATGGCATAAACTGGATTAGTTTATGAATCAAAATACATAATTCCATACTTGTAAAACACTTAACATAAATTGAACTAATTATGGATATAATCCATAATTATAAAAAAAATTCTTTGAGTAAGTATATACTCGTAACCCTTCATAGTGGTTTGTAATGAAAATGGGAATTATCCTAAGCATATCCCCCGGGAGTGTCGTAACCAAGAGTGCAGCAAGGCCCGTTGTCGTGCACCAGTTCCCGTTCGAGTCTAGCTCAATGTGGTGTTTTCGGGTTTTACCGATAGGTACATCTGTGCCAGAGCCGCCTCTACCTGCTCGTATCCAGACAGGGATGTATTGCTCGGAAAACTCACAAAATCTATATAATACCAAAATTCTAGGAAGTTCTTCTATACTAATCCTTAAAGTCTATCTTCAGGCTATGTGCTCTAATCAGAGTTTATCTAAATCTAGCTTCTAAGGTTAGTACTAAACTGCCTCTGATACCAACTGTAACGCCCCGACCCCAGCTACCCGAAGTCGGTGCATTACTTCGTAACATTGGCATGATCACAAAAGATCAAGTCTCGAAAGACCGATTAGTTTAGTAGCCTTCGAAACACTAGATACATTCATAAATGTTACATTACAACATAAGGTGAAAAACTACAATAACAAAAGTCTTCATAGTCCACACTCATATCCACTTATGACTATCCCTGCAGGTCATTGCTAAAATACTTCTTCACATCCTAGAAAATATTAAAACATTGAAAGGGGTGAGCTCAGATGCTCAGTAAGGATAACAATATTGCGGAAGCTTTCAAAAATAAACATTAACATTTAAGGCAATGTATAACTAAAACAAAAGCCTTTTAAACATGAACTTCAACATAATATGGCAAAAGTAAAATGATATAATGCCATTCACTTCTTCACATGGATATTATACTGGTCGAATAATGAAATGCAATATCAATAACCACTTTCATAATGAGGGAATGTATAATGACAGACATTCTGAAACATTTTGTCAAGGCCTCGGCCAACACGTCTAAAATGATTAAGGCCTCAGCCAAAACCACAAATCAAATTGGGAAATGGCCTCAGCCAATTCCACGTCTAGTTTTCTCATGAGACCTACCGATGCATCGAGGAGCTATAGCGGGCTCCACCCGTCACTTATTATGTCCAATACATTCCTCATATGAATAGGTTTAAACATATCATAAACCATAACATAATCGTATCACATAAAACATGCATAAAGGAAACATAACATTTCCAAATTTCAATCACAAGATATCAATACAATACATTGATATAATAAAAACGCTTTCAAAACCATTTTCAATACCAAAATAAAAGAAAGTTAAAACTTTGTATTTATTTTTCATTAAAAAAAGTGATGGCTTGTAGAGGAAGCCGAAACTCAAATAATGGTCACGGCGGCGGAGAAGTCGTTGTCGCCGCATATGTACGGAAAGAAAAACATTCCCTTTTTGTCGTTTAGTAAAACGATTCTTATAAAAAAACATTCCTTTTGAATAAACATAAATGTCAAAGGGGTTTATACACCGTATAAAAGAAAGTTGTGTATAAAACCAAATATGCCTCAATGAAAGGAGATTGAGACGAAGTCCTTAAAAAGATCATTTTTAAAATAAAAGATATCTATTATGTGTATTCACTACAGTTACACAAATAGAAAGTAAATATACAAAATAGGACATAATAATATCATGACATAATTTGAATGTAGGAGATTAACCCAAAGAATGGAAGTTGGGTTAGGAAATTCCCTTACCTCGTGTCTGACTTGACTCAACCGTTCTTTAACCTCCTGAATAATAAACTAGAGTTAATATATACCTTATTAATAACCATTTTCAATTTCATTATCCTTATTATATCACTTATTACAACGATATGAACATTATGTAATTATTTAAGTTAATAACGGTCGTTTTGTCGATCTTTGGTACTTGAGTCAACAATAAACTTCTTATAATTACAAGTTGTTTATGTGGTAGAATATCCAATATCTCTAGAATTATATTCATGATTTAGATGTCATATATATCTTATATATCCAGTATATACATTCATTTATAATATTACGTAACATTTAGAGGTAAGAAATGAAATGCACCGTTCATGGAGACGGTAAGCCGTACGTACGCATGAACGCTACTATGATTTCAATTTCATATTTAATGGAACGAAATCATAATGATATAAATGTATAATATAATTCCAGTATAACATAGTGTATAATAACATTTACTCCATCCTTTATACATCCCACATATGGCATTAACGATTCAAATCACTTTGAGGGGGCGGTAGTCCGCACTTCCTAAAATGAAATTATCGCGTTTTACCCATAATGGAAATCATAAAGTATGGCATAAATGAGAAATAAAGAAGCATAAGTAAAACATAAACATATTCTATATCATATATAAAAATAGTGACATCTTAATGGCCACCTTTGAAGGTGTTATATGAGTGTTGAACAATCATCGTTTCGTGAGGGAGAAATTCTCCATCCACAGAAACCGTATGTTCTTTAACCATTAGATGTAGGTGTGTGTAAGTGTAGCTCAAATACTTCTTATAACAACATCCTAGTATATTTAGGATACTGGTGTTGTTAGAAAAGAAATGAATAAAAAGAGTTTAGGGGGTTGGAGAAGAAAAATAAAACGAAACAACATTAGAGAATACATTACCTCAAAATCGGGTAACTCTTTTTGATTTGAGCCAAAGGCTTCCTTGGGAAGAGTTCTGACCAAAGTGAGGATTCTAGGAGTAAGAGGGGGAAGTTGGGAGAGTATTGAGGCAGAGGTTGGCCGAGCCAAATGGAATGAAAGTGTGAATGAGGTGGTATAGGTGGGGGCCTTTTATAAGTGGACAGGAGGGGCACTCTTGGAAAGTAAAGAAAAGTCACTTTATTATAAAATGATTTTCGGATTTTAGAGGTCCCACACATATATAATTCGAGTATAAGATGATAAGGGTTCGAAATATACTCATCCAATAGGTTTTTGACAAGTGTCCTCTTTGGATTTTACATTATCTTTCCATTTTATTTAAATCGTTAAATAATGAGGTCATCACTGCATCATCATGATGTCATAAATAATTTAATTTATTTAATGTCTTAAAATTATAAACAAACTACTATGATGTAGGAAATCTTTTTAGCTTTCTAATGAATATTTATAATCAAAATTGGGACTTGTGTAACCCCACTTAAAAATTGTTTTAGTAAAACAACTCATGTTTGTGTCAATTTAATTTTAACATTAAATAAATACATATTAATGTCATTTTCCAACCAAAGTGGCTCCATGGGGTCCCCAAGTTGACCCATGCGTTGTCTTGGTCGGCCATAACTCATCCAATATGGGTAGGACAAGTGTCATGCTCATATCATATTATTAAAACAATGTTTTTACCTTAAACTACACTAATTACCTCTAATCGCGATTAAGAACTTAAAAGTTACTATTCACCAAAAAATTATTTTAATCTCATTGAACAACATTTTAATTCTTAATGACAACCATGTATGTCGGATTTTTGAAAATCAAATCACAGAAGTGGTAATATTTCATTTAAACGAAAAATCAGTTATTTAACTACCACTTAGTGGTTTCACTATTCATCAAAAATTGATGTTTTTCAGAACAATGCCAAAATTTCACCCTAAGCTATAATTGATATTCCGAATTCAAAAATGATGTATATTTTACAAAATTCAAAACATATAAGTTTCATTAATTAATTTTATAATTAATTCCCACTGTCACAACAAATAGCGTGTTTTTAAGAAACAATTTATATCAAAAGATTGGCAATTGTTTATGTCCAATTTCAATGTTAAATTAATTCTAATAACCACCATTGGATAAAATGGTAAAAATATATTCTAATTATACTTTAAAACCATCATTAGTATTACTTATCACTATAAATTATTTTGATTAAAAAAGTTGTTTTTAAGTATTTTTCACTATTCATAAAAAATTAGAAGTTCTCAGAAAAATACCAAAAATTCAACATAGGCTAATTTCGATATTCCGAATCCAAAAATGAAGTCCATTTTGAAATATAAAATTTCTATAATTTTAAAAAGTGGTTATTACTATTCATAACGGCTACTTTGATTAGTCGCGGTGTTTTAGAACTCGAAGTTGCATACAATGCAAGCTATTGCATTATTGAATGAGAAGCGTATCGTGGAAGCTCGGGGTGTTACAACTTTGGGAGAGTTTTCATGATTTTGTAGCGTAGTGAAGTGAATTTCTCTGTGTGAACCCCATCCTCTAATATGAACACTATATGGGGAATTAGTAATTAAATAGAATATCCAATCTAGTTTTTCACACCAAAATTTGAAAGAAGAAGAGAAAAGGAAAAGATTTTGAGGATTCCTTGCGATGCTTGTTCACAGAGACCCGTAGCACTATGGCTGCTTGGAGGTACGCCCTTTGTGAAGCTGCCACGGAGCAAGGAGGCAAGAGTCTCCGCAATTATATTTGAAGTTTGTGAAGCCTCCGGGGAGAAAGGAGGTGGGAGGCTCCGTGTTCAGATTTGACATTTGCGAAGCCACTGTGGAGTAAGGAGGTAGGAGGCTCTACGGTTATGACAAAATGCCATGTGTCTTCATGAAAAGTGAGCTCGGCTTCATGGTGCATCTTCCCTATAAATACCAAGCTCCCCTCGAGCCCAATGGATTGATCCATTTACCTTTCACCTCCTTAAATAGAAAATCATGAAGCAATTTATTCTATGATAACCATGAACTCTTCACGGTACATTAGCATGGCGAAGTGCCTTTCCCTTTTCTAAAATTAAACCCCTCTTCAAAGAGGAATTCCCTTTGCAGAGACCACATGCCTCCATGAAGGAAGGGGATTTCCAAGGAGACTCAGGTCTTCATTGAGAACTTATTCTTTGTAAAGTACCCTCCATGAACATGTAACCCACATCCCAAGGCAGGGTAACTATGCTTCAGGAAGCACACCGCTTCGTAGTGGTACGCTTCACAGGCTACCCTTGCTTCATGAATCCATGATCTGTGAAAGCATTTCCACTTCAAGAAGCACCTCACATATGCACATGTTCCCAATTCATAGGCTAGGACACTTCACTTCGCAAAACCCCTCCACTATATGGAGCATCTGAGCTTCATGAGGCTTCCTCCAGTGAACCCCTTTGCTCTGCAAACCCTTTTCCCATGCGACCCTCCAAGCTTGCACAAAGTGATTTTAAATTCCCATGGGCGGTACTTTATATTGTTTTGATTCTCATTATTCTTCTTTACATAGGAACACTAATAGATATTACTTCTTCGCATCACCATGCTAACGTGGGCCCCATGTGAATCACTCTGTGACACCACCTCGCCAAGGCATTTTTGATGCCTTCCCTTCCCCAAGGGTGGGTGGATATTAGTTATGTAAGTCCTAGGGGGGAGTGGGAACCCTCCTCATCTGAGATATAGGATGTTAAACATTCAATTTCCTTCATCCTAAGCACATGACATTAAACTGTGACCTCACCCTGTTCCCTCTACACAGGTTACCCCATCTCGGACATTCTCTACGCCCGCTTGTCTCCACGGGAGTGATATATTCCTCACATGGAATGATATCCTCTTTGTCGGAGTCACGTCTATCTATGGGGAAGGGAAACCATCGAGGTGTAAGCCCCTATCCTGTCCTGCGGGAGGCAGTATCCTTGTTCCCCCTCTTTTATTCTTCCATACCAAATACCTCTCCCATTGGGCTTTGCCACCACTCAAGCCTTTATCCTAGATTATGTCCTAATCTCTATCTCCTTGGGATGCTAACCACACATATGCACTTGTTTCCTCTTTGGGCCACTAACCACGCATAACCCCGCTCCACTTCCCATGGACACACCATTTGCGACGTAATCGTCAGGTCTTTTCTGCCTCTTGTTTCTCATATCGATCATGACACATGTGAGATTAGAGTATGCATCAACCATGATATCTCGTATGGTCCACCTTATCGTGTAACCCCAAACACCTCCTTCCTAACTACGTGTAATTTGATCTATGTCTCCTAGACATGGTACATTGGATGTCACCCTAATGTTTAATCCCAACACACCTATTTGTCCTAACCCCCTTCACGTTGGTTCACCAAAACCATTCGGAAATTCATTGACTTGGATCAATGGAACGTCAAGGAATGTAGGATGCCTCCCCGCGGTTCAAGAGTAACTCTCATTTGTCCCGACTTCTTCACGTCATTCCACCCACATTCTGCATGATGTTAAACTATCTTCCCCTTTTTTTCCTGCATGACACTAAACTATCCCCCAATCAGTGATAATATGTTATCAACCCTAATCGATGGTAAGCCTTTTTTCCCCTATTGACGGTAGTTAGTCTTATTTCCGAACCAACGATAAGTTGTTGTGTACCATGATCGATGGTATTCCATTGTCTACCCAAACCAGCGGCAAGCCATTGTATTTTCCAATTTAATGTATGATATTGTATTCCCCTTTTTCAGGACCCATATCTCTAGTCAGCCATTAAGAATTAGACCAACCTCGGGTTTTTAACCACGTTTAAGTGCAAACATGTCATCGAGTTGTTGTCCCCTATGCACACCTCGATTCCATTCCCCGTCCTAAACAAAGCATACTTTGATCTTTGGCAAGGAAAGGTGTGTAGGACACATCCATAATGTTCAATCCCATCATTCTTGTCTCATCCTGGTCTTTCCCTTGATCCTATGTGTTTCGGGAAGGTCATTCCCAAACTAGGAGGTTCCACTTCCTCCGGGTCCCCTCTATACGGGTCACATCCTAAGGTGTATCATCACCTCACCGAACTACGAAGACTTTGATTCCCTATAATGGGGATACATAGGAAGTCTCATCAAGGATTAAGAACAACTTCACCATCACCCTTATGTCAGTTCCATATCTCTCTCCTTCCACTCTCAACAATCCAAGTCTATCCTGGTTCTCACTCAGGAAACCACATCATGATTGAATCATGTAACCCACTATCCTGCTCCTCCTAGATTTATTGTTCCCTCCAAGGGTTTCACCCATATGATCCACTCCATTTAGTGTTCAAATTAGTCTGATACTTCTTATCTAGATGTTAAACATACGAAATACCCTATGATAAACATGGGAAGCTTAAGAAAACCATAGAGATATGCTTATGGCATATAATTCCCCACACATGATGTGGGGTGCCTCGGGCTTCCGTACCCTCGATAAACCCTATCATAAGGGGAAGAAACCCAAAAATTCTAGTGTTCCAGCATCCAAACACACTAGTGATGTCCAACGTGACTTATCCCCCATCCAAAGGTTGTTTCCCTGACTAGACACTTGCAATGTCCTGACAGAAGAAGCCTAATTAACCGATGTCCATAAAGACATTGCACCGAGAAGAGATTCACTAACAACGTCTTAATCTATGAGGGAGACACAATAAAGATGGAAAGTTCTGAGGAGGAATCTGTGGAGGGAGGAACTGACAACCCATCTTACCATTTTGATCAAGCAGCCAACGCCCCTGAATAAGTGATGGATGTCGCCCGCCTTTGGAAAGCGAGGAAGCGGGGAAACAATCAGCACGTCCTCTGAAACAAATGGGTGTGCGCACCCCATCGAAAGCATCATAAATAGAAATGGTGGTCCCAAAATTAATTTATTTTCCTCAATGTGGAGATTAGTAACATTTGATACATCAGTTGACTAGTGTGTCATCAGATCTAGTTATCTGGAACTAGGTCCCGCCAAGAAAATATTGGGCATGGCGTGAAACTCAGTAGAAGTTGGGGAAGTTGAACATTGGACATCCCGATCAGTGATGTTGTCAGTTTTAATCTTTCTTATTATCCATGGAAAAAAAAGGCACTGGGGTACTGGGCTTCAATTTCCTAGTTTCAAAAGTAATGGTTTAATCTCCCTACCTCCCCGGACCAAAGCTATCGTAACAAGAAACTGATCACCTCCCATCCACCGAAGTAGGATTCAGGGAAATTCCAATGCAGATATCCCATATGGATCCACCGCTTATGCAACAGCTTCCACACCCACAGCTTTTGGGCACCCATGCCTCATCTGCCCATCTAATATCTTTCGGTGACGGGTGATAAATGACCTCATTCGTCTATATGAGGTGGAGTGGATTATCCGGACTTGGGATATTACCATATAGGATTTAGAGGCTTCAACACATCATCTCCATGTACACACCCAAGGTTCGCATAGAGATCCACTACTCCTCACTCCGACTCACAACCGTTTTGGGAGCCTCTCCCTGAAACGCTTTGATGACTCCCCCCTACACCAATGAGGTGGGGGATGTTCAGGCTAGCTCATCGGGGATCCCATTCAATGGGATCCCATGGGGGGCCCACTAGGCTTCTCAAGGGCAACCACCTGGACCCACGAGTCAAGGAATATGTAAGCTATGCACCTACACCGCCGGCCCCAGTCCAGCAGACCCGATGCCAGTGTTGGGCGCAGGCCGAGGAGGACGCCTTCCAAGGGGTGTCAACGTCGATGAATACTGTGTCTTGTTCCACCACCGACGTATACCATTATCCCACTAACTATTTTGATTAGGGGAACTCATATATCTGACCTGGATTGAGGCCCCAACTTCCCCATGGGTAGGCTGGGTCGAATCTCTTGGTTGTCAGTGTTGGTGGTGTCCACCGCGGACCGACCCACGTCAACAACACTCAGTACGGAGGTCCTCCCTGTACCCCCACCCTAGAGAATACGGATCCTCCCCACTTCCAAGATCATCATGGAGGTATATACCATGCCACCTTCAATCTTAATGTGGGTCCTCCCCAAGGTAGTGGCACTCAGTACGGAATCCTCTTCCATGCTCATGAAATTCTCTATGGGGTCATTCCTCCTGCCACAAGCTGCTGGTGTGGAGATGTTACACATATGGTCAATATCCAGTGTGGGGTCCTCCCTCATGTCCTTATAGTGTCCGAAGAAGGTCTTCCTGACCACAAAAATAAATGGAGTGAAGGTCAGCCTCGCTTCATCAGCACCTGACACAGAGATCTTACATGTTTCGGCTTGACTAGTACGAGGACCCTCCTCACACGGACGTTTTTAGGGGATATAAGCATGGAGGTCCTACCCATTCTTCCACCAGCTCCGGTGAAGGTTCTACCTGCTCCATCACTTCCCATAGAGATTCTTTTTGCACATCACCCAATGGACATGGAGGTCCTCCCTATCTTCCCTTTTACATTTGTCCATGTTCTCCTTGCACCCTGGATCACTCAGGTTGAAGCCCTATCCACCCCATCACCAGTTCTGCCGAAGGTCCCCCTCACACCAGAAATCTACTCTTCCCCAAAGAGACATCCTGGGGTAGGAAGGATGGTCATCACCACCCTAAAAAAAATTCTAGGAAGATTCAGACTGAGATTAAACATGTCTGCTTCTCAGATTCTAAGGTGGAATACGACTTAGCAATGGAACCCTCACCTCAATCCTCCATGTCAAGGGATGGGGTAGGAATGAGGTGCATCCGACTCATACTTCTAGAATGCGATTTCCACTGGTTCCTTTCCTCCATCTACAGATACATATATAAGGATGAAAACTTGGGAAATCAATAGGGTTCAGCCATGCAATCTCGACCATCATCACTTGGATAATTATCTACCTCGACCGAAGATCAAAGAGAGTTATTCTGTGGACTGATGGAAAATGAGAAACATCATGGTCCGCTATGAGTAGATGTAGTCCCTGCTCCAAATACTATGGTCACTAGTCTGTCTTATCGCAACGTGGTGGCCATGTCACTGCACTCTTCGGAGGATAGCCCGAGATGCAGTGGTTTGTCAGCTTGCATGTCATATTCTCCACAAGATTTTCTGCCATCTCGGTAGTCTACTTCATTACCCCTACCCGTTCCCTAGCAGTCACCTGTTTAATTGTGGGGAAACGAAGCGCCAGACCTCGAATCTGAGTTGAGGATCTTGTGGGACATTCTTGTAGTAGACCATTTCCCAGAGTTGTTTTGGCCAGTCGTGGAACCGATCATCAGTGCACTGGAATCACTCACCTAGGAGTAATATGGATGCCTTTTCCAGAACATCATGGAATCCCACATCAATCTTCATTATCAGAGAGTGGATTAACCCAAAAACCAAGCACATTTCTATGAAATTGGCCAAAAATTTCATCTGGTTGATTTGGTAGTACTCCACGTTTCCTAGCCCCCTGAGTCACGAGGTCGCCATAGGACCCTCCAACTATGATGTTTCTAGAGTTTTAAAGTTATCCATAGGACTATCAAAGAGGATTCCCCCCAAGTTATGATCTGTGGTTGGGGGTAGTACGTGGCCCACCGTTTCGTATCTCTCTGGTGCCAACCCGACTTTCCGGGCGACATTGAGGATTTGCCTCCAAGAAGGGTCACAGGTAACATGGACGACCTACCAGGGGGAGAGAACGAGCTATAGATTCATGGAGAGGAAGTAGCCCTCGAGGGAGTATCAAACATATTTGATCCATTGGGAAGGATTACTCGTCAACGGAGAAATCTACTTGGTCTTCCTGTGCCCACTGAGGCGTTGGTCCTCAGTCGAAATCCAGACAAGGGTAAGAAGCACCTCAAAGCCATCAATCCCACCGACCCATATGGCTCAGTGTAGATGGCAGAAGAAGATCCCAAAAATCCTTGTTTCATTAGAAAAACACAGAACACAAGAATATGTTCAATGACCTATTTTCTAAGCTTGCGTCAGAGTGACGTCCAGACTATGGTGATCCTCGTCTGGGGAAGCAAGGGCATACACAAATTCCCCCTGTGAATTTCCTCCAAGTGAGCCTGACTATCTGGACCACACAGATAGGGTTGAGGTTGCAACTTACAATAAGAGGGTGTGGAATGTGTCTCCAAATCCACTAGAGCGGCGAGACAATCCCCGTGATCCAGCTCAGGTTCCCCCTGTCGCTCCACAGGCCATCACACCAGCCGCTACCCGAGTCGTTGGCCCTACTTATCATGTTGAAGAACCCACCAACGCACTGGTGGTAAGGGGTCCCCATCAAGATAGGAACCCCCAACCAGATGATCCCATGGCGGCACTTATTGCCCACATTGAGTCATTGGAAATGTGATAAGTGGCAATCATGCCTGATGGTAAGTCTTATCCAGTTGGTTAAATTATATGCTAGTACCCCTGGGTTTTGGGGGTCCCATCTTCTCCCCATATAATGGGACGGGCGACCCGCTTTAACATCTGGCCCACTTTATTTCACAATGCAGACCCATGTTGGAAACCTCGACACAGTAGGAGGCTTCCAAACTCCGATTCTTCAAAGAGACATTTGAAGGACCAACATTTATCTGGTACCGCCAGCTACCCATCTGATCAGTAGCTGGCTAGGAAGATCTTTATGTGAAATTTATTTACCATTTTAGTTCCCCCACTCAAAAGACGAGAATTGCAGACCACTTTATGTTCAAGAAGAGGCCTGATGAACGCGCCATATAATTTTTCTCACGATGGAAAGGGTTCACATTATCCTTTGACATGACAATGACTCAGGAGGAACTAGTGAAGAAGTGTGTGGGGAATGTCATGACAGAACCGGTCCCCTCTCTGATCACCCAAAACTACCAGGGGGATTTTGAGGCCTCCCTGACAAGGCCCCACACCTAGAGTAATCTTTACAGCAAGCCAAGAGGGCACATCCATTTCCTCCTGCAATTCCATCGAGTAGGGCTGCCAAGGCCGATCCCACCATAGTGGCCCAAATAGAGTCCCCCCATGCAACTGGATTTGTTACCAGTGGGTCTGCCTTCAGAGCATCGACGGGGACCTCCACCTTAGGCACAACCTCCATCCTAGCAGCACCCACCTTAGAACCGACAGGCACCCCCATGCAATGCACCGCCACCGCCCAGGCGAGATAACTAGGCTCTACTTCCTCAAGAGCATCCTCCATCCCCTCATCAGATTCAGCCTCCCAGGACCCCATTTCCATATAGAAGAAACCAAACCAACTCATTTAGAAAAGCTCATGTCCCCGGTTATTTCTGTAGTGCCTTGGAATAAGGAATTGTACGGTTGCTTGAATGCAGGAGGCCAGAAGAGGAAGATCTCACTGATAGCCCAACTACTTCCCCAATCACCGGATCCTAGGGGCACCATCAAATAGTGATATGTGTTTCAGGAATATCTTCAAGACCAAGCTTATAGCAACGTATTAAGGTTAGGTCCACTTTTGGTGCATGTGGCATGCATTTTTGTGAAGCCCGATAGCAGCAGTGATAGCGAAGGCGAGTGGCATCAGGTTTCTAACCACGGATCCCAGAAGTACGATGACTGAATTTCTATGAAAATAGTCAACTATTCCCATGGTATTATCTGTTCATGCATAAATTTAATAGATCCTTCAAAATCTATAGTTACTACTTCTGCATCGTTCTCTCATTTTTCCCCTTCTCAGAAGTGAAATCATCTGTGGTGCAAGGGAATAAAATCCCCCCACCAATGACATCGTCATCCCATACTCTCAGAAACTTCATTCCACTAGATGTGGAGATTCCCCCCTAAATCGGTCCAGTGGTGGAGGAATTTTCAAGTGCTAGTCAAGGGTACTCCTCGGTTATGACCGTAGAGCCGGTAAACCCCAATATGAATTCGGACGACGAGGATCACTAGGAAGATCCTCCCAATGTTCCCAGCTATCACTAGTATCGACACAACCATGAAAATGTGGTTCCTCAGAGTGATTTAGTTAGTACTTACATCCAGGTTGTACATGCCACTAAAACCAGACAGTAGGCCCATCACATATCCCACCACGCCCAACCGTCTCATCTAATGTAATCAGCCCCGCCATCACCGTTGTTTGTGTTTATTGATCAGGAGGAGCCCCTTTGACTACGCCTTGATCAGATTCACACTGCTATGTATTAGTCTCAGTCATTTGCACCACATTTGGTAGTCGCTCCACGAGATTCGACTAGCGAGCAGCGGGATATTCCCAACACCAGTCAGCTTCCGGTCCACCCGGCATGGCCTGCCATACCTCATGTTATAGAGAGACCTCATCTAAGTAAAATCTCATGCCTGGAACAGAATAATGAAGTCCTAAAAATATTTCTAGAATTCCAAAAAATCTATCCAAACATGGGTCCCTTCTCCTGTAAGTAGATATGTATGAATCCCTTGTTGAGGATTTAAGAAGCCCCCTCCATTTCGAGATGGAGGTAGCAGCTACCGAAACCTTCCAAGATGAGGTAGTCGAGCATGCTAAATGCCATGACCTCTTCTCGTTCTCTGGAGAAGATTAAGGCTGCCCCATATAGGGGCACATTCACCCACTATAAATCAACTTCCAGTTTAACAGTGTGGAGGTTCATCATTGTCTTATCGAAAAAGGCCCAGAGATCATCCTAATCCCAACTTGGATGCTGCAAAAACTAGGGTTGACCGAGGATGATCTGAGTTCCTCAAACCTAAAAATCCAAGGTTATGATATGATGGAACATACATCAGTCTTCAAGATTCACCTAAATACCCAGTTCGAGGGTTTGGTAGCACCCCCTGAGTTCATTGCTGTCTCCCAGGACACCACTTATAATGCATTGATTGGCATACCATGATATGACTTGCATGTGGAGGTTCCTTCATCATATCACCAGTTCCATATGTACTCCCTTAATGGTGATTGGGAATACTCCAGGGTGACACGTCTCCATTTGCCTCTTGTGAATCCCTATATCTAGATGTCCACTATTACAAGAGCAAGGACAAGCAGATTTAGGCTAACGAGGTTGAGCATGCTACGACTGCGACTGACCCGTAGACAGATCTGGATGATGCATATATCAATTCAATACACTAATTGGAGGCTACAACCTCTGCATGGGATAATGATTCATTGTTTATGGAATTATGGGGAGTGTATTCCCATGTCTAAGCGTCACTGGAATATCACATCATTCTCCTACACGAATCAGGATTGGGTGATCCCGGAGCCCCCTACTCCCATAAGGTATCAGGATTCCCACCCAATTATGAAGATAATATATCATATTTTCTTGTTTTGCAAGGATGGGATGAAGCGGCTGAAGCCAAAAAACCACAATTACTTTGATATAATTACTTTTGGCCCCCTAGTCCGAAGACCAAATGGAATCAGATTGATAGCCTTCATTTTTATGGTTTTGGTAGCACATGAGTCCCCCGATGTAGTGTCCACCATCGCTCAGGATGGAAACAGCATCCCATCGGGATTTGTTGACTCATAAAAAACTCCTCCCACTGAGTATCCCTCCTCCATAAGTGAAGAACGTGATTTATAATATTCTCTCCACACATTTGAAGAGGGCATCTCTGCCACAATCGACGAATTGGTACAGGTGATCCTTGGCAGCAAGGTGGACCCAAAACCCACATTAATCAGTGCCTCTATACAACTTGAGGAGAAATGGTAGTACATGTAATTCCTCAAATAGAATTGTGATGTATTCTACTTGAGTTAAGATGAGATACCAGGACTATATCCTTAAGTAGTCATCCACCGCCTCAATCTACCGACAAATCACCGGGAGTTGAAGGAGCCTCCCAGAAAGATGAACCCTTATTACGGTACAATGGTCGAGGATGAAGTCAATAATTTCATAATATATAATTTCATTAAGGAGGTATAGTACCCCCGCTGAAAAAAATTGTTCCAGTCAGGAAGAAGAATGGACAGATCAGAGTCTGCATCGACTTCTGGGATGTCAACCGTCATTGCCTGAAATATGATTTTCCCCTTCCTGTGACAGAATTGTTGATTGATTCTAAAACTGGATTCTATGCCCTCTCATTCATGGATCAGTACTCTGGTTATTACCAAATTTGAATGAATCCAAAGGATGAAGAGTCTATGGCCTTAAGGGTACCACAACGAACTTTTTGTAACCAATTCATTCCCTTCGGACTAAAGAATGTTGGTTCCACCTATCAGCAGGCTATGCATTTCATATTCATGATGATCCTCGTGACGTTGGTTGAATGATATGTGGGCGACATGGTGGTTAAATCTCTATAGTGTCCGAACCATCTCAAATACCTTGAAAAAGTGTTTGGCTTCCTCCTTTCTCATCACCTGAAGATGAATCCTTTGAAGTGTGACTTCGAGGTCACCTCTAGTAAATTTCATGGCTTTGTTTTCAGTTACAGGGGCATCCAGATCGACCTGGAGAATATCTATTCCATTAGACATATGTCTCCCCTAATCAACATTTCATAGCTTTGTGGCTTCCAAGGCCACTTGGCCTACATACGCTGATTCTTTGTGAATCTAGATGGAAAGTGTAAGACCTTTTATCGGCTCATGAAGAAAGGCACTATCTAAAAGTGGGAAAAGACTATCAGATTAATTTTGAGGAAATGAAGCAGTATCTGCTTCAGCCTCCGGTCTTAACGCCACATGTCTCAAAAATACTCCTGGTCCTTTAGGTGACTTCCCTGGAATGATATCTCCGTGCCCTTCTCACCGAGAAAAAAATTGAGGGATCAAAGATTAGTCTCTAATATCCCATCCACATTCCCCTTGATATAGAGACTAGATACTCCCCAATCGAGAAGAGATTCCTCGTGCTGGGATTCATAGTATAGAAAGTGTGACATTAAATGAAGAACCATGAGTTACAGTTGGTGTCCCTGGGGGTTCTGCTGAAGTACATCCTGAACTGCCCAATGTTCACAGGTTGTCTGGCCCAGTGGGTAGTGATTCTCCAGTAGTTTGAAATCAGTATTTTTCCTCAGAAGGCTATCAAGGTGCATGTATTAGCATATTTCCTCGCCGCTCAACTACCTTCTAAGGACTAGTCTCTAGACGATGATTTTCCCAATGAGGAAATACTCTCAATAGACCAACCAATCCCATGTTAGAAAATTCAAATTGTTGGTGCTCCTCGTTGACCCACCAGTAGAAGGTGTAATTACCCCACGCTCAATTGAGTAGGCATGGGTGTCGTCTTCATCACTCCAGCACAAGTAGTTCTGCCTTATTCATTCCTACTGTCAGAAGGTTTCACCAACAATGAGGTAGAACACCAGGCACTCATTACCGACCTCATGTTGGCCCTCGAGATTAACGCTCCCCACATTCATGTGAAAAGTGACTCTGAACTACTAATAAATACAATCAATGGTGACTATTTCATCAAAAATCCAGAGCTCATACCACTATTGGAATGCACCCTTCAATTGATGGCCAAGTTCCCATCTCGTCCAGAAGTTACTCATGTACCTCAATCCCAAAATGGTCTAGATGATGCCTTGGCTATCCTAGATACATCACATTCAAATGCAGAATAGGATTATTTTATTATCCATGTGGAAAACCAGATATTCTTCGCTCTCATCACTCCAGATGATGATGATATCCCACAAGAATGCCACCTTACCGCTGGTGCCTCCACGTCAAGACCTCCAGGTCCTCCGGATGTAGTCATTGAAGTGATTCATGACTAAAGAACCCCCTTTTTCAAGTTTCTCCAGCATGGTAATATCCCCATAGATCAAGTCAAGTGCGAGAAAATCTGATGTCGAACATTACATTTTCCCCTTTCGAGTGGTTCTAGTCTTGATAAGATCCACTACAAGCGTGAGTTTGATGAAGTTATTATCCATTGAATTTAAGGAGTTGTGATTTCTCATGTCATGCAGGAGGTTCAGTTCAGTTCCTGTAGGGATCATCAAACTGTGCCGAAGTTATCTCAACAGATCTGGAGACTAGTGTATTTTTGGCCAACTATGATCTCTGACTGCATTGAGTTTTACAAGAGGTTTCATGCATGCCAAATTTGTGCCAAATTTGTGCATCAGCTTCCAGAGCCTCTCCAAGCCACCATATAATCCTATCCCTTTGTAGTCTGGGGAATCAATGTTGCAGGACCATATCCACTGACAACAACTCCCCAATGCAGGTTCATCCTGATCGCTAAAGATTTCTTTTCCATTTTGGATAAATCAGTTCCACTGAAGGAGGTCAAGGTCCATTCTATCATTGAATTTTTGAGCTCCAATATAATCTACTGGTTCAGAGACCCTTACATCAACCTAATCGAAAACAACACCATCTTTTGGGAGGCCGAGTTGAATAAATTGTACGCCAAGTACAATATTTGTTCTAACCGTAGCTCTGAATACCATGTGAAAGCTAATGGTCAGATCGAGGCGTTCAACAAGACCCTCTCTAACATTCTGCAGAAAATGGTTGGATATAACAAGAATAGTTGACCGGAAATGCTCCCCAATTCCCTCCGGGATTACCTGATCATGACACGTAATTCGAAAAAGGTGACCCCATACTCCTTATTGAACAAAACAAAGGTAATCATGTCCATCAATATTCAGTTACCTTCATTACACAAAACTGTCAATGACCAGGAAGCACCCAATAAAGAAGCTGACCTCCATCTGGATGAATTATAAGCCCTCGATGAGAACCGTCTTTGTGCACTGCAAAATCTGGAAAGACATCAGAATAAGATATCTAGAGATTTCAACAAGATAGTTCACCTCCGCTCTTTCTTGTAGGGTGACCTGGTGTTGGCCTTGAGAGCCCCAATGATACTTGGACAAAAACCACCCAATTTGGAGACCAATTTGGAATGCCCTTACAATATTTACAAGGTTTATCCCAATGGTGTATACTCTCTAGTTTCCATGGATGGTGAGAACATAACTCTTCCCACGAATTTAAAGTTCCTCAAGCAATATTTTTTCTGAGAAAATGTGGCGTTACATGACCTTAAACAATCCGGTTCTACATGACCTTAAACTGTTCAGACCTACATGGCCTTAAACTGTCTGATCCTTCAAGACTGTAAACTCTCCGGTCCTACTTGAACTTAAACTGTACAGTCCTACATGACCTTAAACTATCTGATCCGACATGACATTAAACTATCGGGTCATACATGACTTTAAACTATCTGATCCCACATGATCATAAACTCTCCAGTCCTACATGACCTTAAAAATGTCTGGTCCTACATGAACTTAAACTGTCTGGTCCTACATGAACATAAAATATATGGTCCTACTTGACCTTAAACTCTCCTGTCCTACATGACCATAAATTTTTCGGTACAACATGACCTTAAACTTCCTGGTCCTACAAGACCTTAAACTTCTTGGTCCTTCATGACCTTAAAATTTTCCACTCCTACATGACCTCGAACTCTCTGGTCATACATGATCTTTAACTATCCAGTCCAACATGAACATAAAATGTCCTATCCTACATGACCTTAAATTGTCTGGTCCTACATGCCCTTAAACTGTCCTATCCTACATTACCTTAAACTGTCTGGTCCTATATGATCCTAAACCGTTATGTCCTACATGACATTAAACTGTATATCATCCCGCAATACGTTAAAATATTACAGGTCCAGCATGACCTTAAACTATTATGTCCCACATGAAATTAAATTTTATGTCATCTTGAAAGAGGTTGAACATCATGAACTACTTATGGATTGATTCCCATACTCATGGGATACGTAGGAATGCTCGGGCGCTTCTCCTTGAGTCTTTCCATAGTTTCCTCTTTGACTATTCCCTGGGTACAGTTCTCTTGAACGATATTGCATTGTATCATGTATGATTATTTGGCCCACTAATGTCAGTATTACTATGATCTCACCATGTCCCCCCCTCATTATTCTATTCTCCCACGTCCTCATCGCATGAGGCTAAACTGCATGACCTTTAATAACTACGAATGGCATGATTCCCATCCTTGTGGGATACGTAGTAAAGCCTATACATTTTTCTGTCAGCCAAGCCCCAACTTCAAAATCTCCCCATAGGATAGAAAAAATGGTGTGGTGCTACGTTTTTCCCCCTTTACATTAGATTCATCATTACCACACCATATATATGCTTCCCTTGAGATCTCCACCACTTTCTCCATCCAACTTGACGTTAAATTTCCCATGCACATTTGTGCTCCATACACTCCCTGTACACAGGAAATCATTATCATTAAAATCCAAAAGAGCCCTCGAATGGAAGAGATACATTGCCTAAGGTTTATCCTATCGTTTTAGGACAAATCCCTCGAGGACCTTGAATGCCATGTTGATATAAGTCTCATGTTGCGAATGTGTTCAGCGATTGACGCCCGTTTGTTGTTCCCATTTCATGTCACATGATATGGATTTTGTGTTTCGAACCTCTTCAACAACTATCCTTTGTCGTTGTCACCATCCCATATTCCCAAATATTGGGTGTAGTGATTCATTCTATCCCTCTATCTCCTCAAACTTCAGCCTACCTCGGGTAGGAGTGTGAGTCTAGCTATTGGACCCTTATAATGTGGGGAGATACACATCCTACTCCATTTTTCCCACACCGAGCATTGCTCACGCGAGCATAAGAGATGTGGTAAAGAAATACCCACATGATAGGTCATATTTCTACAGTTGGCTGGGACTCCCAGTCTTAAGTTCCATCAATCCATTCAGCCCCCTGGCCCAAGTTCTCATCTATGATTGTGTGGTGTGGTATGAATTCAAGTCCTCATTCGTGTCAGGATATTTCTCCAGGACACACATATCCCCTTGAGAAATCCCTCATTCATTTATCATCATTTCCACAAGAACATTCCCCACAATGCTTTGCACTCCCCATCACATGGGTTTCCATCATCTTTTATATCTGAAAGGACCCCTGAACCGAGTAGATGATTGGCCCAAGGGCTCTCCTACTATTTTGGGCCAACATCGTAGAGGATTTCGAGTGACAAATTGATACAATTCCCTCATTGAAATGAGTTCAATGGTAAAGGATCAATTTTTTCCCCCAACCTCCAGTCACATAAATATAGTTACTGTGTTGAAAACATAGTCAAAAATTATCTTCTATCATTGTTTTCAATTCATGGTTTTCCACAGGCACAATGATTCACCTTATCCACTCTGTTTTCCCATGCATATGAAATTAAACTAGCCATTTATGGTCCGATCCCTATGAACAGAAACTAAAAACACCATCGTCCTCACCACAAGAGGTTAAACTATGAATTGGTTGGGTCTTCCCATTTCAGGTCTCTCATCCTATTTGGCCCCTTGGCACAAGTGTTCTTTTGGGATTGTATTATGTGGTATGATCTTATTCCCACATTAACCTTAGGCTACTCGCTACACCGTACGCATACCTCATTGGGGTACCTTTCCCCTGTTTGCATCCAAGCTGCATGACATTAAACTACACATCATCTTTCCTCAGAACTATGTGTGGATTGATTCCCATCCTTATTGGATATATAAGACAATCTGAACGTCTAGTATTCTGTTCTAGCACCATATCTTAGATAACTCTTTATCATTCTATCCTCTTTTCGTGATACCTTCTATAGGAGGGGTATGCGGTGTGGTATGGGCTTACGTCCCCATTCATGTCGGGTTTGTAACAACCACGCAACATACCTCTCCCTCATGAGTGCCTTAAATCCTTTTCCATACAATCATCTTTTTGAGTCACCTGCTATTATGTTTGGACCATCGAACCGCTTTTGTGATTCACAAAAGTGTCCTGGAGTACTCTGGTTCAGAACCTGGTATGTCAGATTCGACCAGAACATGATTTCACCCATTTTTTTCAGGTTTCATTTTCCTCTTCATTAGGGATTTCATTATCTTTCACATCCAATGGGACACCCAAATGGCATGTATTCTCTTACCAAGGTCTCTCCTACCATTTCATGCCAACGTCCTCAGTGGTTTCGAACAAAAAATTGATACATGTCCCGCTTTGCGAATATGGTCACCTGTTTACGCTCATTTATTGTTCCCATTCCAGGTCACACAATGTGGATAAAGTGTTTCGACCATGGTCAACAGTTATACTCCATCATCATGAAAACCCCATAAATCCTTAACTTTCTATTGCATGATTCACACCATTTTCACCCCATTATATCTAAGTGGAATTTAGACACTCTTGGAACTATCCCTCAGCACGCATTAGCATGTTAGGAGGACAAAGCCACGGTAAGGCATCATTCGGGGCTCCGCACCGATTTCTCCTTTGTGTGTATTACATGGGTTACAAAGACCCCTTACTCCTTTTTTCCACACTGAGATTAATTCATGTGGGCTTTGGGATTGGATCGAGGTCTGCACTTTCTTGGAAGAGTTTTACTTCTTCATGGATCGATCTCTAAGACCATAAACTAAGATCTCCTTATAATTCAGCTCCATTGAACTACACATCTCTTGATTCACATCTTCATGGGATATGTAGGAACACCTGGACATTTCTTCCATAGGTCTAGCAACATATTTTCTAACTTTTGATGGCCCCTCAGCAAAAGGATTCTTCCTCGGAATCATGCATGGTGAGATGTGGACCTCGTCCTCATTCACGTCTGGTATATTTTATCACGTCATGTGAATTCCCCCTATGGTCCGACATGACATAAATCTAATTTTCCTTTATTTAAAAACATTTAAATTCATGGCTGGTCCTATCAACAAATCATAAACTATGACATTATCGTCATGGCCGCACGTCGAAAAACGACACTGCATTGTGATGTCCTAATTGGAGGGGACAACATGTTGGGTATTGGTCATCCACCATACCATTTTTCAATGCCTACATATGGATTGATATCTATAGAGATACTAGTATTTTCTGTCATAGGTTTATTGCTTCACAAAAAACACACATATATCTTAAATGACAAACACGATCTATCAAATTCGACTTCTTTTGGACCATGGACTAGACCTGCACGGCCATATCATTCCTGAAACGGGTACCCTACCATGCCACTCCCAGAACTACATATGGGATGACTCCCATTTTCATGGGTATGTAGGAACACCCACGCACTTTTCCTTGGCCCCAGTCTAACCTTCACTTTTATTCCCTCGACATAAGGCCTCATCTTGAAACACATGGTGATATGGACTTCAGGTCCACATTTACATCGAGTTTTATAATTTCCCACCGTGTGTCTCTCTCATTGCTTACCACCTATGTTCCGAGCTCAAAGACCTAAAACTATGATCTCTCTACCTCTTATCTACAAGGCATAAAGACTACATCTAAAACTACGTATGGCTTTATTCCCATCCTCATGGGATACATAGGAATGCTCGAACAATCCATCTGCGGGTATAGCCCAAGGAATCTTAAATCATACCTCCTCATTTTCTGACCCTTGTCCCGAACCCTTTTGGAAACATGTGGTGTAGCCAATACCTCTTCGAATCTCATTCACTTCGCGGTTTTCAATAGCTGCACCTTGTGCCACCCATATCTCTTCCCAAACTGGTCTGAGTTCTATCAACCTAAACTATGATCTCCCTATGGGAACTAATATTCTTTTTTGGGTACTTCGTCACCCTGTGCATAGTCCATTAAATCAAATACCACATTAATGGTCCACCCAATGATCGTAAGTTGGAAACATGTGACCTAAGGACCCTTTTACTTTGAATGTGACTCGACTCCCTCAATCTGATATGTCTTATTTTCGTACTAATATTTGTTATGATGAAGAGCCCGAAGTATGGAATTTTCAAAGGGACATTCTGTCATTCCATGTCCAAAGTTTTTTAGCCCATTATTTGGATTCTCATATTATTTTATGTCTTAAAGGGACCCCCTTTATTGCCCAGTCTCATGGCACATTGGCTTACTTACTATCTTGGGACATTTCCACTGAAGTCCTCATACAACATTTGTGATGGGTCCCGTGCTTCGATCATGGTCAGCGGTCAACCCTCATTTTCCTGTCACTATTCCAGTCCAATGAAAAACAGATACTGTGTTTTGAATACGGTCAATAGTTATCCCCTATCTCTATACCACTATCATTTTAATCTGGATCTCCAGTATCATGATTCTCGTTTTCCACTCCCTTATGTTCCAGTGGAATTCCAATATAATTGGCTTTACCCCTTCAAGAATCTATGTGCATTAAGTAGACAAGTCGTTATTATTGGGGCGGCATTCACCTAGCATCCCATTGCCCCTAATGTGTGCCTCTCTGTACTCAGAATGTACCATCACTACTTCTTGATTCCCATATCGAGCACAACTCGCTTGGGCATAGTGGTGTTGGTAGGACGTTTACTAGAATGGCCATGCCACAAATTCCTTTCGTCCCACATGACATTAAACTGCACTCTCATAACAATGTATGGATTTATTCCAATTCTCATGGGGTATATAAGAATGCCAATACAACCCCTCTCGGGCCCGACATGGTTTTCACCTTCGGTCCCTTGACCTAAGGATTCTCCTGAGAGTGTTTGGTGTGGTGTGTAATTTTATGGTCCTCATTCATGTCATGGTATGTACCACACCAAACATTTCCTTTATGAATATCCATGTCTTTGATGCATGACTATAAACTATGGTCCCTACACTGAACAAGTTTAGGATGCCCCATGATAATTATGGGATGTGTCAGCTTCCTCACTAGAGTGGATTCCCCTACTAGTATTGGTTTCTGACCATACTGTGCCTGGAACTACGTGCGGCTTGATTTCCATCCTTATAGGATACATAGGAATGCCTGACCACATTTCTTTGGGCTTATCCTAACTCTCACTTTTGGTCCCTTGACCTAAAAAAATTCCTTCGAGGATACGGGGTGTGGTGCGAACTCATTATGTCTTCATTCACGTCAAGTTTATTGCTACTACATCACATACTCCATTCTTGGGATCTCCCATTTCACTCCTCTTCTTATCCTATGATGTTAAACTGCATGGGTCCATATGTCCTCAACACATGACACTAAACATATGTTATACCCAGAACAAGTTCAGGATGACCCATGCTAATCATGGGATGCATTAGTTTCCTTGACAGAGAGGACTATCCGTACCATCATTGGTCTCTGACCAAACTATTCTCATGAACTTTGTTTCGATTGATTCTCATCCTTATAGGATATTTAGTGGTGCCCAAGAATTTCACCTCGGGCCCAGCCCTAGGGTCATTAACTCTTTTGTCCCATCAACCCCAATTTTGTTCCAAGTAGTGTGACCTTAAAACTATGTGCATCGTCCTTACCATATGATGATAAACTACGTTTCTATCATCTTCATTGGTAGTACATAAACATATAGAGAATTCTAGGTCCTTACTAGATAGGTCATATTTGGATGTAAATTTGATCCCTGGTTAGACCGATGTTCCCGCCTAATGTGTTTCCACCATGCTGGTGTAATTTTAGGAGTGTTGGACTCCATTCGAACAACCAATAACTCCACCCTCCACGATTTGTGTTCCCCCTTTATTTGGACCTTCTCCCTCATTAATTCCTAAAGGAACCCCCTAACAGTACATATGATTGGCCTATGGCTCATCTACTATCATGGGATAATGTTCTGGGAGACTTAGAGATGACATTTTGAGTCAGGACCCATGTTTCAAACATGGTCAACAGTCAGCCCTCATTTATTATCCCCATTTCACTCCAATGAAATAAGGATAATGTGTTTCGAACATGTTCAATAGTTATTATACATTTTTACGCCGTCAATTAAGTGTTCTGAATCTTGGGTATCATGATTCAGACATTCCATTCCTCTATGTTTGAATTAATTCTAACGCCCAGGGAATTACCCAAATCATGAACTAGAGAACGTTTGGATGATGTCACATTGATTATTCTGAGACCCTCATTCTCTTTCTAGGCTTCTCCATTTCTTCCTAGAAATAAGGATTGGTTGTTCAATCCTTGGATGCCCAAATCTTAGTTTTCATTATTAAATTCATATGGAATAACAAGGTGGTCATCCCTTATTTCTCACACTAGGCCTGACCCACATGAGCTTAGGGATTGATCACTGGATGTTCCACGAATTAATGTAACAGGAATTAAAAAAACCAAACCAAATAATAGAACTCATGGATGCATCCTGCATAAATAATCAAATCATGAAAGTACATTCAAAAGTTACATTCATCACATCACACGAGGATCGACGCCTCCCATGGATGGGTTAACCTCGTAAAAAGAAAGTTGTAGCTCTGGCACCCTCTGGCTTGTGGCATCCAAGATTTGATGTCGCCTATTTAGTTCCTGCTCCTCCTTAGTAAAAATGGGGCATGGTTCATCAGCCGCAATCCAGGGATACTCCTCGTTGGTTAGGATGACAGTCATCTCCCCGTAGGCTTGCATCATGTGCTCTTTGGCCACTACTAGCTAGGCCTTCAGAAGCGATATGATCTATGATTTTGCGGTGAGGAAAGAGGAATGCTTATCTACCTGGACCTTCATCCATTGAATCTCATTTTCAGCCTCCTGAAGATAATTTATTTTCACTGTTTCCCCATCTTCCAGGACACACCATGGCCACAATAATATTCGAAAATATTCTCCGCCATGAGATCTCGTACAAGCATATGAAGATTCTAGGCATTCACTCCCTCATAGCATAGTTCCCACTGCCAGGACTGAAGCCTCCCCATATAGTCTATCCATTTTTCTTGAGCGGTGTCCTTGATGAAGCTCTTAATCAACTTCCATGACCAGAAATGATTGAATTTTCTATCCTCCTTATCAGAGGTTATATGGTCCTGGTCTTCTAGGTTAGCAGGTTAATATGTAGGAAATGCACCCAAAAACTCATCAGTAGGGTCTGCATCTCGTGCCTGATCGGGTGTGGCAGGACTCATGTTGTCCGATCGATCTTCAACATCAGATCCCAACTCAATGATCTCATGCTCTTTTCTTCTAATGGTCCCACCAGTGATCAGGAGCACCATAGCTTGGTTGGTTTTGATATATTCCTCCACGACCACCGACATTTCCCTGAGAATGGTGCCACCGGGAGTACCAACCAACCTTGTTAAGGCATCCCACAACATTTGATGAACTTTGCATACCAAAATGTTCATGGACATCAGTTGACCTGATCAATGGGTGGCAGTCATGAATTCTGTAAAGGAGACCTATAGAGATGAAATTTTCAGTCCCGCTACTAGGTTGTTGTTGTTGGGACCCCAAGGTGCATCCCTACTTATATTTTTGGGAAGTATGAAAACTCCGGAATAATCTCCTTGGGTGTCCCATCCCTGCGAAGTGTGGTAATATCCATATCCACTGGTGGGGATCCCAAAGGATCTACAACTGCATCTATTATTGAGTTGGAGTGAGATTTTCGAATGAGGCCCTTCTGCACAATTCTAATATTAGTAAAGAGTCCAATGTAACTCGGAAGCGGACCTTGGGGAAGGGGCTTAGTGTTTTTACCTCAAGAAACCCTGAAAACTATTCATGTTTTGGGTCTGAATCACCAACTTCACAATCAACCAGAGGTCCCCACTACCGGTCTCCTCCCCCCAGGAGGAATCGTCTGATTCTTTTGGCATACGTAAGAATTCTGTCAATTCAGCAGCTGATAACTATGGAGGGGCCGTTCGATCCAGAAATACTTTTACCGGATATTTAACTAGATGCGGGGAACCCTGGGAGTGCATGATTTTATCCATCTCATTCATGTATTGCTCCGTCTCTCATTGATATATTGCTATATCGGCCATGACAGGGCCTATCCCCAACAAATTTATTCCGAGATGGTTCATTTGTTATCACATCTCAGATGGGTTGAGGAACTGCCTATTGAAAAACCATATGTCCCAAGCATCCGAGAATATAGAATTCTCTAACATGTCTATATGGCACAACCGCTTCCTTGGAGCCCAGTTGGATATCCAGCGGAACCCCCTAGGCGGCCTCCCCTCTAGATGACTTTGCTCTTATGGGACCGCCGGGTCCGCCACTACCACCATCCTTTCGACCTGTGAAGGCATAACCACAACTGTAGACCCACCACCATGAGAGGTTCTCTCCACCTTTAGGCCCCTTCCTCGGGGTTGGGGAGGCACCCCATCGCCGGAACGAATAGTTGGCTGCTTCAGCATCTCCCTGAGGTAGGATGCCTCCCATAACATGGTGTACTTCTTCACCAGCCCAAAGACGACCGTGGGAAGAGGAAGCTTGTTTTTCATCTTCCCATATTCCCATGTGAAAATGATCTACATAATCATCATAAAAAATGGGTGATTATCATGGAGAAATCCTAAATAGACCAGTGGGGTCAGTTACTGCATGCACCGAAACTTCCATGAAAATCGGTGGGGGGGGGGGTGTACGGCTCACAGAGGGACTCATGGTCCACCCACACCACCAGGACCCCACCCCAAAATTCTATGTGGTTGGAACGATGCTCTTATGATCCCCATATGTCATCAATGAACACACAAGTTGGAAATGAATATAGGTGAAAATTGAACTCCTCTTCCTTCTAGACGTGGTTCAGCACTGCATGCAGAATCAGCTTGGCCAGAAAGCTCCCCACATCATTCAGAATGGATAGGCAGAAATTTGATCCTGGAGGGGAAATGGGTTTTGGGTATTCATAGATTCCCCTGACATGCACCGTTATCCACCCATACAAGATGTGGAATGGCCCACATATCATCTTTGGCTTCTTCCCCTTGCTGATATGGCATATTATCTTGTACATCTTGACGAGCATCGGGATCCTAAGGTTGAACCTTCCCCATGTCGCCAACATGGACGCCATGATAAACGTTCTTGGTTGCACACCCATGTTCGTTTTCTCTCACGGGCAATATCCAACCACAGATGAGCAGCACAATGAACGAAACCAACCTGACTATCGATTCATGCTCGGTACTAACAATGAATCCCCAAGTTTTCCACTGGCTATCTTGAAAAATCCGCCAGTATGAGTGCTCATTACCACGTTGATCCCCCTTCGGGAAAGTGCAAGGCCTCACAGGGAACTGCGTATTTTCTGGGAAGTTCAAGAAATTATTGAACCACCGTGATAAATGGACATCCCTCACAGACTGCTTGTCATCTCCCAACACCAGGTTAATCAATTCCATCACTAGTGGCGACATCTTCTCAGGATCCTCCCATGATCCCATAACGGGGAAGAACTCATAATACGTCTCCCCCAGTATTGAGACCCCTAAGATCTAATGCAGGTCCCATAAACTGATGCCAACCTCTCTGTGGTGAAAATTGAAGATATTGGTCCTTAATGTCCATATTCTTAGCAACTCCAACACCATCTGCTTCGGCTGATAGATATTGAATTGGGAGGCCCAAGCCATCTCATACAGGCCCACTCACCTTAGCTCCACCGATAATTCTTCGCACAAGGAACCTACACAGTAGGCCCATGCCCAATCATCTGTAATGTTTCTGCCCTAGTGAAAATCCCACATGTCAGACTACCCCTTCTCCGAGTTCCTTAGGGATGCCTTTAGAATAGTATGGTACAGCTGGGAAGATGTCTCTAGCTGTAGTTCATTCCCTATCAATGTGATTCAAATGATTGTATAGAAAATCAACTTCGAAAGGTGTGAATTCCTCCTGGGCATGGCCTTTAGTCACCCTAATCCATTGGCACTAAACGATGTGCTCCTGAACTAGTAAGTCAGCTCATCCCTACTCACTTTAGGGATGAAGACGTCATCCCTTAGGCCAATGTTGTACAAAGGAAGTCTCTTTCACAACAGATAGTTCTTCTGAATCTATGATAGCAGATCTACTAGAAAATTAAGGTTAGAATGGATTTGTACAAACTCACTTATACCCAAGATATCCGTCACTTACTCCATCCGGACAACATATACATGGAGCCCCTGGTAGCCTCTTGGTGAGCCATTCAATTTTTGTAACTTTAGATTCTTTTTGTTCTGGTTTACAAAGCTCATTCACGAAGGCCATTCACGAAGCCTGTTCATGGATCTTGGTCCCAGCAAAGAAATCACAGAGCCCTTCCTAGACCTTCAAGAACAAGCCACAGAGCACACCACCATGGATCCAATGACTCAATGTACTCCGCGATGATGAAAGACAAAATAACTGAGATCAATCACGGAGTACGCAAAGCTTCACGAATTGAGAGTGATAAATGCCAAAATATAGAGGTAATAAAGGACAAAGAGAGGTCATCCTACGCTATTTATAGGCTATAAACCCTTGTGCATGCCGGCATGTCCGAACTGGGCGTGCTTTATGGTTCTCTCATCCCACACATCACCTCTCCGCCTTGAGTGCCTCCTTTTCAAGCCTTATTTCCAGTTGACCGAAGCATTTTAGTGATTGAACCTCAGTCTTTGAGCCTCGTTTTCTACTCTGCTCCATGTCTGCGGGGGGGAATTTGTTGGCACCAAAATTCAGAAAGATGAAGAGAAAATGCAAAGACTTTGGGGCTGCCTCATGAAACATGTTTTGCGGATCCCAGAAGCACCATGTCCGATGTGAAGCTACCCCCTTTTCAAAGCCTCTGTGGAGCAAGGATGCTGGAGGATCCATGATCAGATTTGACGTTTGTGAAGCCGCCGCAGATAAAGGAGGCAGGATGCTCCATTATCGGATTTGAGGTTTTCGAAGCCACCACAGATCAAGGAGGCAGGAGGTTCTGTGATTACAAAAAATACCACGTGTCTTCACACTAAGAAAACTCTGCTTTGAGGTTCCTATTTCCTATAAATACCAGGCTCCCCTCGATCCCAACCAATAGTTCCTCTAACCTTTCACCTTCATAGATCTCAATTCTTGATGCAATTTTTACCCTGTGAACCATGATATCTTCAAGGTAGATTATCATCTTGAAGTTCCTTTCCCTGTTCTTAAATTCAACCCCTCTTCAAATAGGGATTCCCTTCGTAGAGCCCATAGGCCTCTGTGAAAGAAGGGGATCCCCAAGGGGACTCGGGTATTCACGAAGCACATATGCATGGTGAAGTACCCACCATGCACATGTAACACACATTCCAAGGCAGGGTCACTGTGTTTTGCGTAGCACACCACTTTGTAATTCTATGCTTTGTAGGGCACCCTTTCTTTTTAAAGACTTGCTCAGTGAATGCCTTTCCACTTCACGAAGCACCATCCATATACACTTGTTCCCTATGCCTAGGTTTGGAAACTCTAATTCGTGAATAATACCCCTTTGCGAAGCCCCTCTACAATATGGAGAATCAAAGCTTCATGAGGCATCCTCTTAATAACCCCTTTTCTCCGTAACCCCGTTTCCCGTGAAACCCTCCATGTTTGCTCTAAATGATTTCAAAGACCCTCGGGTGGTACTTCATGTTGCGTTGCTTTGCCATATGATTCTTTTTATATGCAAGATAATGACTATTTCTTCTTCACATAGCTTTGATAATGTGGTCCCCTTAGTGGATAGCTCCACGACACCACTATCCCAAGCATTTATGATGCCTTCCCTTCCCCAAGGGTGGGAGAATATCGGTTATGTATGATCTAGGTGCGCGGAGTGAACCCGCCTCGTCCGATCTTCTAGACGTTAAATAGCCAAGTGCCATCGTTCTCAGTACATGATGTTAAACTATGACCTCACCCTTCACACTCTACCTAGGGATCCCTATCTCAAAAATACTCTATGACCGCTCATCTCTATGAGAGTGAGATATTCCTCTCATGGAATAAGATCCTTTTTTTCAGAATGGTGTCTTTCTATGGGGAAGGGAAACCATATTGGTGTAAGACCCTAGCCTTTCTTGTGGGAGTCAGTATCTCTGCTCCTCCTAATTTCTTCTTCCATTCCAAATCCCTCTCCGGTTGGGATTTTCCACCACTCGGGCCTCCATCCTAGAGTATGTCCCAATCTCTATCTCTCTGGGATACTAACCACGTGTAAGCCCTTGTTTCCTCTTTTGGCCAGTAACCATGCATAAGCCCTACTCCACTTCCGACGAACGCAACTTTTGCGATGTGATTGTCGGGTCTTTGATGCATATTGTATTTCACACCGAGCATGAATCACATGAACATAGAGTAAGCATCGACCATGAAATCCTCTATAGGACGCCGTAGAATGTAATCCACAAACACCTCTTTCTGAACTACATAGGATTTGATCCGTGTGTCCTACACATTTTACATAGGAAGCTTCCATGAGGTTCAGGCCCAACTCAACTACTGGTCCCGACCCCCTTCACATCGGTTCACAAACACCATTCCAAACTATGTGGAATTTGATCCTTTCAAAGGAAAGGTATGTAGAATTCATCCCCAAGGATCAAGCCCAACTCCCATCAGTCTTGACTATATCATGTCGGCCCACCCCCATCTTGCATAACGTTAAATTGTTCGCACATTGTTTTCCTGCATAACACTAAACTATCCCCCAATCACAGGTAATCCATTGTCAACCCCAATTGGCTGTAAGTCATTGGGTTCCCTAATCTACGGTAAGCCATTATGTTCCCCTATCGATGGTAAGCCGTCTTATTTCCCAACCGACAGAAAGATGTTGTGTACCTCGATCAACTGTAATCCATTGTCAACCCCAACCAGTGGTAAGCCATTATGTTTCCCACTCGAAAGTATGTCATTTTAGTCCCATTTTTCAGGACCCAAATCTCAGTTCAACCCTCGATTGTTAGACCATCCTCGGGCTTCTAACCACGAGTAAGCCCCAACATGTCATCGGGTCGTTCTTCCATGTGAACACCCTGATTCCATGCCCCATCCTAAACAATGTGGACTTTGATCTTTTCCACAGAAACAACCTGCCTTCAGAGGACAGTCAACAAATTAGAACCTTAGATCGATCCGATATACCGGCTATTGATGGAAAACCTCTACTATGATTTGGCCTATGCTTCGGTAAACCATTCTTCTCGTTATTATCTGGAGCACTACTCAATTATATCTTATTCACCTAGGTGGAGCGCGCAGTAACACAACTTACAATGGTGACTTGGTGGCAGCGCTCGTAGAAAGAGGGATCCTGATGTTCAATCCCCTCACCCATGTCTCATCCTAGTCATTCCCTCGAGCCTATTTATTTTGAGATGGTCATGCCTCAACCTAGAGGTTCCACATCCTCTGGGTTCCCTCCATACATGTCGCCTCCTTAGGAGTCCCATCGCCTCACCGAACTAGGGGAACATTGATTACCTATCATTGGGATACATAAGAAGTCTTTCCAAGGCTCAATAACAACTTCACTGCCTCCCTCGTGTCGGATATATCGTTATCTCCATCCACTCTCAACAATCTATGAAATGCCCCGACCCCAGTTACCCAGAGTCGGTGCATTATTACATAACATTGTCATGATAAAAAAAGATCAAGCCTCGAAATACCGATTAGTTTAGTTGCCTTGGAATCACTATATACATTCATAAAGTTTAAATTACATCACAAAATAAAAACTAAAACAACATAGTCTCCATAGTCCATACTCATAAACCCTCATACTATCCCTGCAAGTCATTCATAAAATACTTTTTCAAATCCTGGGAAAAATAAAACATAGAAAGGGGTGAGCTCAAATGCCCAGTAAGGATAACAATATAGTGGAAACATTCGTAAATAGGAATAAACATTTAAGGAAATGTATAACTAAAACAAAAGCCTTTTAAACATGAACTTCATCATAATATGGAATAAAATAAAATGAAATAATTCTATTTACTTATTCACATGGATATTCTACTAGTCGAATAATCACATGCAATATCAATAACCACTTTCATAATGATGGAATGCATAATGCCAGACTATCATAACCACATACTCAAGCCCTGTGCCAAGACTAAAAATATGATTTTTTCAAGGCCTTGTGCCATGAAACTAGTTTGTCTCACGAGACCTACTGATAAATCAAGGAGCTATAGAGGGCTCTACCTGTCACTTATTATGTCTAATGCATTCATCATATGAATAGGTTTAAACATAACATAAATATTCATATTAAAACTGGCATACGAAATGTCAATAATTTCTCTATAAACCATGAATGGTATAGAAATAACACATCCATAGTCAAACATATCACAAAACATTCAATAAAATGTAGAAGTTTTGTATCAGAATAAATCAACTTCAAATAATCTTAATATCCACAAATGGATGTTGACATAGATGAAATCAAAACTATTATAGAGAAATATCTCTTATTTTAAATCATTTTAAAGCAATATAATTAAAACATTTACTTTGAAAATATTATTATAAGATTGTATGGGAAGCTTCGATGATTTTATATTGGTGTAAAATAGCCGCACCCGCCGTATAAGATAAAAAATACATTCTTACCTTAATTCTGTCGAAAAGGTTAAAAAGGACCTTGTTTGGAAAACGACAGAAAGATTCCTTTATAAGCATCTTATAAGAAGTAAACAAGGGTATAAATAAATTAAACCCATAGTCTATAAAATATTATGAATGATTTGAAATACATTTTTAAGAAACATTGATGTGGATGATAAAGGGGTTCCCGTAGATAATTACGTATAAACAACCTCGGATAATGAAGAGATTGTGAGAGAAACCCTTACCTTGTAATTTTACTAGGTTGAGGGTAGGTTAACCTTATGTATAATGGTGAAATAATTGTTATTAAATTTTACAATAATCATATACATTAATGTGATATCATATATGATCTTTTAACATTGATTTGTTAATAATATCTGATTATTATCATGGTTTTGGGAGTTAACTTACTCGTTTTCTTTTATATGTTTTGTTACATAAGTTGTGTTTGTTACAGATAGGATGTATATTATTAATATCCATAATTATATCAAGTCCTTAAACATTATTTTTAACCATCAAATGAGAATTATAATTTAATGGATACGATGGAGAATGAATCAAATCGTGTTCGTGGAGACGGTAGTCCGTACGTACGCACGAGTGACAATATCATTGTTTTGATGTTAAAATAATATATAATTGGATCTTATATCATATATATAGAATCAGTATCATGTTATATTTGTTATTTAAATAAATTACACATCATTATCAAACCCATCCAAATAATATTGTTTTGAATAACAATTACACCACGACGTGGAGACGGTAATCCGAACGTACGCGCGTATGGTGACATGTCATTCAATGGATGGAAAGAATACTGAATATGGATGTAACATATTTATAATAACATCACAATATATATAAGATACTTGAGTTATTATTTTATAATGGAAATAACAAAGAAAGAATAAGTTGATGAAGAAAGGAACTTGAAAGAGGGTGGTGAAAACATTACCTCTTCTTCGGGTTATTTCTTTTGATTTGATCAAAATGGGTACATAGGTTGGATTTATGTTCAAATAAAGGCCTCTTGGTTGAAGTGATATAAGTTGAGAGAATATTTGGGTAGGGGTTGGAAGAGACAAAAGGCTTTGAAGGTGTGAATAATTGGCTAGAAGTGGTGTCCTTTTATAAGGGGGAGGAGGGACTCTTTAAGAAAAACTTAATGTATTATTTTATAATAAATTTATATTAGATTACTAATGGATCTAAAGTAGATAATTCAAATTATACAGTGGGGATGGGTCGAAATAATTTCATCCAATAGATGTTTCATAGTTTTGGGTCAATATATTAACCATATCTTTTAGTTTTAACTCGTAGTTAATTAGTTTGACACTTACCATGTCACTTTGTATTTTTATATTATATAGTTATTAAACTTACTATATAAATTCAAGAGACCCCCAAGTGTTGAATTAACAATACACCTACAATTATATAAGTCCTTTTGCTGATCCTTAGAATTTTAGGAATAGAATATCAATTAATAATATAATATTTGTTTTAAAAACTCTTTTATGTCAATTTTGAAACTATTGGGTATTTTGTTTTTGATAAATTTATAAAAGAATTATAACTTTGAATATAATTAATATGACCAATCTTAATATGTCCTATTAACCTATAAAATTAATTTAATTATAAAAAGTGTCAAATTACATTTATTTGGTTATCTATAATATCAATTATCTTAATATTTCATTAATTAGGAAATTATTGTATCACTTTTTTGTCATAAATAAATTAAATTATTTAACATCTAAAAATTATAAATAAAATACGATTATGTAGGAAATATTTTTATATTTCTAATAAATATTTATAATCTAATGTATCTTATGTATAACCCTATATTAAAAATGTTTTAGTTATTAAACATTGATTTTAACTCTTTTAACTCTTCTTTGAATTAAATAATAGTAAATGTCCGAATCTAATCCTAGTGGACCTAAATGATAATATTTTATTCCTAAGGTTGTTTTAGGTCTAGATATACTAGTCCAATAGAATTAGGACATGTGTTATGATAATATTAATATCATTTTTACCCTTAATTACCCTATTTACTTTTAACCGTGATAATTAAAAGTAATAAGTTACTATTCACCAAAAAAATATTTTCATCTTATTGAGCCACATTTTACAACTTTATATTAACCATGTTTCATGGATTTTAGAAATTCCGCTCACATAAGTGGTAAAATATGGTTTTATGTAAATTTTCAAATTCTCCTAAGAGGTGGGTAAAAGACGTCGAAAAGTTCAATAAAATTTTTATATATCTAAAATTAATCTAAACTAACTCCAATGAATTAAATTGAACTTATATAGGTATTATGAATCTATTTTGACCTTAGTTAAAATTAAATTAAATAAATAATTATTTAAATAAAAATTCTTTTTTAAACTACAACTTAGTGTTTTTTAATATTCATCAAAAATTGAATGTTTTCAGAAAGATACAAAAATTTCACCCTAGGATAATTTCGATATTCCGAATCAAAAAATAAAGCCAATTTTGAAAAATAAAATGTATAAAATTTCAAAAATATGGTATTAATGTTCATAACAGCTAGTTTGATTGGTTGTGGTGTGTGTTAGAACTCGAAGTTGCGTACAACACACGCTACTGTATTATTCAAAGAGAAGCATACCGCAGAAGCTTGGGTTGTTACATTCTTCCCTCCTTTAAATAATTTTGACCTAGAAATTTCTAGAATACTACCGCATGAAAATAATCTGGTGATTCTTCATCATAATTTTCTCGGGTTCCCACGTTGCCTCTTCCATTTAATGGTTTTCTATAGAACCTTTACCAGACGAGTCGTCCGGTTTCACAAGACTTGTACTCTTGTATCAAGAATCCTGATGGGCTCTTCGCAATAAGATAGATCGGGTTCCAGTTCTAATTCCTCATAGTTGAGTACATGAATTGGGACAGACATGTATTTTCTAAATAGTGATATGTGGAACACATCATGAACTTTGAAGAGACATGGAGGCATTGCCAAATGGTAAGCTACAACCCCAATTCGTTCTAGAATTTCGAAAGGTCCGATGTACATGGGAATCAATTTACCCTTCTCACCGAAACACATAACTCTCTTCCATGGAGATACCTTCAAGAAAACATGATCTCCTACCTCAAATTCCAAATCCTTCTTTTGGTTATCGGAATAGCTCTTCTGCCTACTTTGAGATGCTTTGATGTGGTTTTGGATTACCATTAACTTTTCCATCGTTTCCTCTACTAGTTCTAGGCCAAAAAAATTTCTTTCACTAACGTCATCCCAACAGGTTGGTGTGAGACAACTCTTTCTGTATAATGCTTCACATGGTGCCATCAGAATACTTGAATGGAATCTATTTTTATAGGAAAATTCCACCAGCGGTAAATATTGATCCCACATACACTGAAAGTCAAGTTAAAAAGATCTCAACATGTCTTATAAGGTTTGAATATTCCATTCTGACTGTCCATCTGTTAGAGGGTGGTAGGCAGGGCTCAAACGAAGTTCAGTATCCAGGGATTTCTGAAGACATTTCCTGAATCTTGAAGTAAAATAAGGATCACGATCAGAATCAATCGATAGGGGTACTACATGACGTTTCACAACTTCATTAATATATAGTATTTCTAAATGTTCAAGTGGTAGATCTTCTCTTATAGAAAGAAAATGTGCTGACTTGGTAAGATGATCAACAATGACCCGTATTGCATTGTTCTTTCTAGGAGTCTTCAGAAGTCCCATGACAATGTCCATCATGATATTATCCCATTTCCACTCAGGTATGGGAAGAGGTTTCATGACTCCTCCATACTGTTGACTTCCATCTTTCACTTGTTGAAAAACCATATATCTTAACACAAATTCAGAAATATCCCTCTTCATATTATCCCACCAAAAATGTTCCTTCAATTCTCTTTAAATTTTGTTTCCCCCATGGTGTATAGTGAAATTGGACTATGAGCATCATCCAACAATTCCATTTTTATATTAGGTATATCAGGAACATAATGTCTCCTCCAAATTTTCAAAATTCCATCTTCATACACAAAGTTACTCAATCTCCCATCATTCACAACATTAATCATTTTTTAAAACTCTTCATCATCGGCCTGAGAACTCTTAATCATTTCTAGTAAAGATGGTTTGGCAACCATTTTTAAATGTTTTGATGTTTCACCTTCCATGGTGATTCCCATATCCATCTTTACTAGATCCATTAAAATAGGATCCATTTCTACTCACATCTTGTTAAAAACTCCATGATCATTTCTACTCAATGCATCTGCTACCTTATTTTCCTTCCCCATGTGGTAGTGTATCATGCAATCATAATCTTTTAGTAGTTCGAGCCATCGCCTTTGCCTTATGATGAGATATTTTTGTGAAAAAATGTACTTCAAACTCTTGTGATCAGTATATATCTCACATTTTTCACCACAGAGGTGGTGTATCCATATCTACAAAGCAAAGATTACAGCTGCTAACTCGAGATCAAGAGTATGATAGTTTTTCTCATAAATTTTTAACTGTCACGAGGAATAGGAAATAACCCTACCATTATACATAAGGACACAACCAAGTCTAAACTTTGATGAATCACTATATATAATGAACCCATTATTCCCCGATGGTAGAGTCAATATTGTATCATTGACTAATCTTCTCTTTAGTTCTTCAAAAAATTCTTCACAATCTTTTGTCCAAACAAATTTAACCCATTTATGTGTGAGCTTTGTTAATGGGTTAGCCAACTTGGAAAAATTCTGGACAAAACGTCGATAATAATCTGCTAAACCAATAAAACGGTGTACCTCATTTATACTTGTCGGTGCTGGACATTCTTGGATTGCTATTGTCTTAGAAGGATCAACAGAGATTCCATCCTTAGAGACAATATGGCCAAGAAAATAAATCTCCTGAGGCCAGCATTCACACTTGTTAAACTTCCCATATAATTCATGTCTTCTCAGAGTCTTCATTATAATGTGCAATTGATTTTCATGATCTTTTTAGATTTTTGAATATACCAATAAATCATAAATAAATACCACTACAAATTCATCAATATATTCCTTGAAAACTCTGTTCATTAGATCATTGAAAACAGAGGGTGAATTAGTGTAACGACCCGAAATTTTGAATAAATCTTGTTTCCTAATTTTGTGTGTTATTTTTATTTTTTTATACTCAACAAAACAATTTCATTTAATAACATGATTATAATTAAAATGAGACCATTGGGTTTTGACTGTTATATGACCATTGGTCAATATGACCGCTAGAAACTAAACATTACGATATTTTTCACTAAATACAAGTGACCATGGTTAATTTATATAGAAATGAGATTCGATGGCCTCACCAAGTAGTCTTGGACCGATTGAAGCCCATCTAATAGAACTTGGGAAGGAGGTAGAACCATTGGGCTTTGCTCTGTAAAAAACCCAAGCCGAACTTCATCGTGTGAAGCTATAACGGAATCACCTTTGCGAAAAGTTCAAACTGATAGAAATTACTACTCGTGCCATCTTGGCTGAGCCTCACTCGGATCCTCTCACCTTAGCACACCTTACACTTAGGTCCTATGCTGGTGTGATAACATGCTATGTAAGTAGACCATAACTACCTTGTGTAATCCTTTGTTTTAAATAAATTTTTTATCTCTTCTTATGATTACGTTTATGAATTTTCAAATGTCCCGATAAATATAGTATTCATATTATTGATGAATTTTAGAGAAGGGATATTTTAGAAATGTTTATGTAAACCATAAATAAGAAAAAATGTATAATTATTTTAAAAAATGGTCTTCTACAATTATGTTCAGTACAAAATTTAGAGTCTAATAAGATCAACTTAATTTTTGATGAATAATAAATTATGAATAGTTATTTTATGCTTAGGATTAGTAATGTGACCAAATTTATTAGTAATCTCACTTAAAGAAAGTATTAATATAATCTAGGCACCTTGATTATGTAATGTGATTTAACAAAATGGTTAAATAACAATTTCATAACTTATTATTCAAGTATTAGTTTTTCGAGTGAATAGTGTTTTCTAATAAAAAATTTAATTACAAATATTTAGAAAATTATTTTTATAAAATGGATTTCATTTTTAAACTCAGAGTATCGATTTTATGTTATGGTATTTTTTGGGGATTTTTCTGAAAAAAATGAATTTTCGGTGAATAGTGTATTTATTTAAAAAATAAATAAAAAATATTTAGAAAATTATTTTAATAAAATGCAGTTCATTTTTGAAATCAGAGCATTGATATTTGGTTGAGGTGAAATTTTGGGATTTTTTTGAGAATGTTGAATTTTCGATGAAAAGTGAAAATACAGTTTTAGGGTTTCGGTATGTTTAATGACATCATAACTATTTCATGATGATTTCATGAGATATTTTAAGGGTTGGATGAACAAAGGTGATTAATTATTGTATTGGGGGACCCATGTGGCAAATAACATGGGCAAATACCATGGGCAAGCCCATGGTTTTTCCAAAACCACCAATGAGGTGTCCCTTGGCCATTAATGCCTTGTCCCCTCACTTTCCCTATAAGTACCAATCCATTATCTCATACTTTGGACTCCAAAATAATTCTCAACGATGTTCTGGTCTCCTTACCTCCCTAGGAGTCCTCCCAAGGTTCCATCAATCCTCTCAAGGTCCCAACCTTTGAGTTTTAAGAGTTACGTTTATGGTAAGGGATCTGACCTCTCTCTTTCTTTTAAAGTAATCTCTTTTATGTCATTTATTTTATGCTCCATTATATTATGTTGAAGGATGTTATTTTATATTCTTTTTACTGACCTTTTCATTTTCATATGATGAGAGACCCCCTCTTTCTCTCATAATTTCATTTTAAGAATGATAATGTGGCGCCATTAGGATGCCAAATGTTTACGGGATTCTTTCACCCTTCTCGTTTTCAAGATCTATTTTCATGTCAAGTATTTCATGTTTCTTTTTATTATGTTGGGTTATGATATCTAAATATATAATACTGATATTTTATGTTCATATTATGAGAGACCCTATTTGACCTCTTTAATTCATTTTTGTTGAAGTTTATGTGGCGTCGTTAGGCTGCCGAATTTTTAAGGGATCCTTTCACCTTTCTCATTTTTCAAAGTTCTACTTTCATGAAAAATCTATCAAGTTACTTTTTATTATGTTGTGGTATGATATCTATATCTATCATACTGATATTTTATGATCATATGATGAGAGGCCCCATTTTATCTCTTCAATTCAGTATTTTAATGTTTTAAGTGGCGCTGTTAGGCTGCAGAATTTTTAAGTGGTTCTTTCACCCTTCTCGTTTTCAAGTTCTACTTTAATGTCAAGTGTTTCAAGTTCGTTTTTATTATTTTGGGGTATGATCTCTCTATCTATCATACTGATATTTTATGTTCATATTATGAGAGACCCTATTTTATCTCATCAATTCATTTTTGTTGATGTTTAAGTGACGTCGTTAGGCTGCCGGATTTTCATAAGAGAAATCTAATTTTTTCTTCCTTACATGTTTTTAATTTCAGATGGTATGTCCTTCAAATTTCATTACCATGTTCATATATCCTTAATATTCGGTCCCTATACTATTTTGTGGGTCATTTATGATTGTTTGACCCATTTCCCCTCTCTTTTAAATGTTTTCTAAAACCCTTAAACATAGCCGTTATGCTGCAAAATTGCCGTCTCAAATGTCTCTCTCTTTTTCTAAAGATCATTTATTTTATTAAGTGAATAATCAAAGCCCTCTATTATATAGGGGTATTAACATATATACCAAGTTGTTCTATTTTAAATTCTAGGATTTACAAACATGAGACCCGCTTTCCCTTTCCGTGGGTTTATAGTGACATAAAGATCATGTCTTTAAAGCAGTTTTTAAAACATTATGATTATGAAATTAAACCCATTTCTTTTTTGCTATATGGGTTTTTTATGAAATTATTTATGATGATATATGTGGCTCATATGATAATAAATACATGTCAATGGTGCGCCTAGATAGCGCTCTAATGCACTGGGTAAAGACTTAATCTCTAGATATGACTTTTTAGACTGATACCTTGGTGAATAACCTTGGTAAATTTTTAATGATACCTTTGGGATGGACCATGGTGAAACGAAATGATTGTAAATATTAAATTTTGTAGCCACATCTTCATGTTATGAAAAATGTTATTTTTATTATGATATATATCATGATTTCTTTCTCATGCCTTAAAGTTCTTTTCATGACCTTATTGAAGTATCTCAAGTTCACATGTAAAATGTTTCTCTGGTTTCCCTTACTGGGCCTTCTGCTCACCCTTTCCTTTGATGTATGTCCAAGGGTTATGAGATGTAGTAATGAACCTAGGATGAACATGAGGAGAATCCTTTCAAGTGTTTACGAAGAATGTTTTATGTTTTCATGTTTTAAGTTCCTGGTTTCCAAGACACTATACCTTAAAGATCCTCGGTTTTTTAAAATGTAATGAAAGTTTATGTGATAAAAAGGTGGTATGATATAGTTGGTATCAAAGGATGGTTTAGTTATTTGTAGAAATTAGGATATGAAAACTCTAGGAATAACCCTATAGAAAAGGTTAAATATAGGAAATCTTCCTGGTATTTTGGTGAGTATTGAGTAAGGGGTTGCCAAACAAATACATCCCTGTCTGGATACAAACAGGTAGAGGTGGCTCTGGTATAGATGTACATAGGGGTAAAACCCAAAAACACCGCTTTCATCTAGACTCGAATGGGAACCAGTACACGACAACGGACCTTGCTGCACTCTTGGTTACGACACTCCCGGGGGATATGCTTTCGTAAATTCATAAGCTTAGTATGGACCATTTTTAAAGGAACAAAGATAAAATAAAATAATGATTCACATAAGAATATATGATCACGGATAACCTAGTTTGGATCCTAGGGGATCACATGTTAGGGTTTACTTTTCTTCAACAAGTTATCCTTCTATGCTTTAAGCTCCTTTTCATGATTATTGGCTAAGTATTTAAGCCCTTAATTGTACTTTATTTTCATAGTTAATGGCGGTAAATGGGAGAACATTTCCCAGAAACCAATGAGATATGAAATGTGACGATTGCTGTATTAATATGACAGATATGATTAGGGGATTAAAAGGTAATTATTATTTTGGAAGATGTTAACTATTTTGGTAACCCTGTTTGATCGAGGTAAATAGATTACTACGGTATTTTCTTTTTGGAGTAAAAGATGACTTATATTTTGAAGATTCAATGAATTTAAGGTGATCTTATAGTAGTTTAGGGTAATTATAGAAATGATTAACCTATCTTGGGTAAAATATGATTAGGTTAGCTTCTTTTTTTATAATATGTTAGGTTTGGTTGATGTTTTTTGGATATGAACAATGAAGTTTATTTTGGAAGACTATGTTATCAAATCCTTCATGAATTTGGGTTTCAATCTTAGTTTGGTTTATTTTGAAGAATTTTATGAACCATAATTTATGGAATGGTCAATGATGAACATTGGGTAGTACCATGGAACTTTGAATATTTAAAACTAGTTTCCATTCCTATGGGATTCTTTCTTTTGGAAGAGTTGTTTTACCTTACCCTTTCTATTTTTGGGATAATGTTTAAATATAGAAGAAATAGATAGTTAATCTTTTGTGGATTATGTGATTCTATAGAAGATGGTTTATGTGAATTTTATGAGACCCAATTTTTTTGAGTTCCCATCGTTTGTAGAAAAGATTAGTTTTGGTAGAGACTTATTAAACGATGAAACTCTACTGGAAGGTAGGTATATTTCCTTAGGTTTTCATTCTATGTAGTAAATTAATTCCTCAAAATTATTAAAAGGAACATAAAAAATAATTTTTGGTTTAATATTCCTACTGGGTAATCAAAGACTGTTTACACGCATCATAAGTTTGTGATTCTCTTGTGGTTAACTTTTTCCAAATCATGATTTCCATCACTCTCCCTCAGAACTAGAACCTTTGTTTTTTCTTCCGTATCCATGTCTTCTACATGGATTCCTTGTATGGGTTAACTTTGGTGTCCTTTGTACTTCCTTTTCTTTCTTTTAAAGTAATAGTGTTACTAACTCTTTTTCCGATGTGGGACTTTTAATGAAGTTTCAAAAATACTATTTTAAAAATTGCGAGGACACAATTTCTTAAGGGGGAAGATTGTAATGACCCGAAATTTTGAATAAATCTGGTTTCTTAATTTTGTGTGTTATTTTTATTTTTTTATACTCAACAAAACAGTTTCATTTAATAACATGAGTATAATTAAAATGAGACCATTGGGTTTTGACTGTTATATGACCATTGGTCAATATGACAACTAGAAACTAAACATTTTGATATTTGTCTCTAAATACAAGTGACCATGGTTAATTTATATAGAAAGGATATTCGATTGCCTCACCCAGTTGTCATGGACCGATCGAATCCCATCTAACAGAACTAGGGGAGGAGGTTGCACAACTAGGCTTTGCTCTGGACCAAACCCAAGCCAAACCTCATCGTGTGAAGCTAGAACGTAATCTCCTTCGCGAAAAGTTCAAACTGATAGAAATTACTACTCGTGCGATATTGTCCGAGCCTCCATCGGATCCTCTCACATTAGCACACCTTACACTTAGGTCCTATGCTAGTGTGATAAGGGGATATGTTAGGAGACCGTAACTTCATTGTGTAATCCTCTATATTGAATAAAAATTTGGATCTCTTCTTATGATGAAGTTTATGAATTTTCAAATGTCCGGATAAATATAGTATGCATATTTTTGATTAATTTTAGAGAAAGGATAATTTAATAATGTTTATGTAAACCTTAAATAATAAAAAATGTGTAATGATTTTAAAAAAATGGTCTTCTATAATTATGTTCATTACGAAATTTAGAGTCTAATTAGATCAACTTAATTTTTGATGAATAGTAATTTATGAATAGTGATTTTATGCTTATGATTAGTAATGTGACCAAATTTATTAGTAATCTCACTTAATGAAAGTATTTATATAATCTAGGCACCTTGATTAAGTAATGTGATTCAATAAAATGGTTAAATAACAGTTTCATAACATATTATTCAAGTATTAGTTTTTTCAGGTGAATAGTGTTTTTTGATTAAAAATTTAATTAAAAATATTTAGATATTTATTTTTATAAAATGGATTTCATTTTTGAACTTAGAGCATCGATATTATGTTTTGGTAATTTTTGGGGATTTTTCTGATTAAAATGAATTTTCAGTGAATAGTATATTTATTTAAAAAATAAATTAAAAATATTTAGAAAAATATTTTTAAAAAATTAAGTTCATTTTTGAAATCAGAGCATTGATATTTGGTTAAGGTAAAATTTTGGGATTTTTCTGAGAAAGTTGTATTTTCGATGAAAAGTGAAAATACAGTTTTAGGGTTTCAGTATGTTTAATAACATCATAACTATGTCATGATGATTCCACGAGATATTTTAAGGGTTGGCTGACCAAAGGTGATGAATTATTGTATGGGGGGACCCATTTGGCCAATACCATGGGCAAATACCATGGGCAATCCCATGGTTTTTTCAAAACCACCAATGAGGTGTCCCTTGGCCATTAATGCCATGTCCCCTCACTTTCCCTATAAATACCAAGTAATTATCTCATCTTTTGGACTCAAAAATCATTATCAACAAAGTTATGGTCTTCTTACCTCCCAAGGAGTCCTCTCAAGGTTCCCTCAAGCCTTTCAAGGTCCCAACCATTGAGTTTTAAGAGTTACGTTTATGGTAAGGGATCTGATCTCTCTCTTTCTTTTCAAGTAATCTCTTTTATGTCATTTCTTTTATGCACCATGATCTTTTTTTGAATGATGTTATTTTATATTCCTCTTAATTCCCTTTTCATGTTCATATGATGAGAGACCCCCTATGGATCTCATCATTTCATTTTAAGAATGTAAAAGTGGCGCCGTTAGGCTGCCGAATTTTTAAGGGATTCTTTCACCCTTCTCGTTTTCAAAATCTATTTTCAAGTCAAGTATTTAATGTTCCTTTTTCTTATCTTGGGTAATGATCTGTAAATATATCATACTAATATTTTATGTTCATATTATGAGATAACCTATTTGATCTCGTCAATTCATTTTTGTTGAAGTTTAAGTGGCGCCGTTAGGCTGCCGAATTATTAAGGGATCCTTTCACCTTTCTCATTTTTCAATGTTCTAATTTCATGAAAAGTCTTTCATGTTCCTTTTTATTATGTTGGGGTATGATCTATATATCTATCATAATGATCTTTTATGATCATATAATGAGAGACCCCATTTTATCTCTTCAATTCAGCATTTTGAAGTTTTAAGTGGCGTCGTTAGGCTGTTGAATTTTTAAGTGGTTCTTTCACCCTTCTCGTTTTCAAGTTCTAATTTCATGTAAAGTCTTTAAATATCCTTTTTATTATGTTGGGGTATGATATCTCTATCTATCATACTGATATTTTATGTTCATATGATGAGAGACCCTATTTTATCTCATCAAATCATTTTTGTTGAAGTTTAAGTGACGTCGTTAGGCTGCCAGATTTTCATAAGAGAATTCTAATTTTTGTCTTCCTTTCATGTTCTTCATTTTAGATGGTATTTCATTAAAATTTCATTACCATGTTCATATATCCTTCATATTCGGTCCCTATACTATTTTATGGGTCATTTATGATAGTTTGACCCATGTCCCCTCTCTTTTCAATGTTTTCTAACACCCCGAAACACAGCCGTTATACTGCAGAATTGTCGTCTCAAATGTCTCTCTCTTTTTCTAATGTTCTTTTATTTTATTAAGTAAATACTAAAATCCCTCTATTATATAAGGGTATTCACATATATAAATTTTTTTTCTATTTTAAATTCTTGGATTTACATACATGAGACCCACTTTCCCTTTCCGTGGGTTTAAATTGACATAAAGATCATGTCTTTAAAACAGTTTTTAAAAAGTTATGATTATGAAATGAATCCCATTTCTTTTATGCTATATGGGTTGTTTATGAAATGATTTATGATGATATATGTGGCTCACATGATAATAAAGACATGTCAAGGGTGTGCCTAGATAGCACTCTAATGCATTGGGTAAAGACTTAATCTCTAGATATGACCTTTTAGACTGATACCTTGGTGAATAACCTTGGTAAATTTTTTATGATACCTTGGGGATGGACCATGGTGAAACAAAATGATTGTAAATATTAAATGTTGTAGCCACATCTTCAAGTTATGAAAAATGTTATTTTTATTACGATATATCTCATAATTTCTTTCTCATGCCTTAAAGTTATTTTCATGACCTTATTGAAGTATCTCAAGTTCACATGTAAAATGTTTCTCTGGTATCCCTTACTGGGCCTTCTGCACACCCTTTATTTTGATGTATTTCCCCAGGTTATGAGATGTAGTAATGAACCTAGGATGAACATGAGGAGAATCCTTTCAAGTGTTTATGAAGAATGTTTTATGTTTTCATGATTTAAGTTCCTGGTTTCCAAGACACTATACCATAAAGATCCTCGGTTTTGTAAAATGTAATGAATGTTTATGTGATAAAAAGGCGGGATGCTATAATTAGTCAGCCCAAAAGGAATTACTGTAAACTCGTAATGCCCATACCTGGTTTAAAATGTTGTCTTTGGAATGTCTTCCCTCTTAACACACAACTGATGGTATCCAGATCGAAGGTCAATCTTTGAAAAGTATTGAGCTCCGTGCAGTTGGTCAAATAAATCATCAATGTGAGGTTGGGGATACGTTTTCTTTATTTTTATAGCATTGATCTCACTATACTTGATACATAACCTCATAGATCCATATTTGTTCTTAATAAAAAGGACAGGGGCTCCCCATGGAGAAACAATAGGGAAAATAAATCCCTTATTACTCAATTCCACAAGTTGTTTCTTTAGTTCCACTAATTCCAAAGTGGCCATTTTATAAGGTGATTTTGATATGGGCCTTGATCCATGAATTAAACCAATGGAAATCTCTATTTCTCATTCCGGAGGATGTCCAGGTAAATCTTCTGGAAACACGTCAACATATTATCTCACAATATGAACACCCTCTATTTGAACATTCCTTTCCTCACCCATAGTCATTTCATTATCTTCCTCCCCAATAATTGAATTTAGCTGAGATAATGGGGGTGGATATAGATAAGAATTAGGTCATGACAATTCTTTTCTAAAGATAAGGTATTCTTTGTCATCATCATCAAAAATCGCAACCTTCTTCTTCTTGCAATAAATTTTCGCAGCATGGCACAAAATCCAATCCATATCATGGATTATATCATATTCAATCATGGGTATGATGATTAGATCAGAAGAAAAAGAACATTTATTTGCTTTAATGGGAACTGATTCACAGAACATTGTAGCAGTGATACTTTCCTTAAGAGTTTTGATTGACAACTCTATTGTTAAATAAAATTGGAAATATCTAATTTTATTAACAAACTGGGAAGATATGAAACAATGTGATGATCCAGAATCAAATAATGCATTTTCTAAACTTGAGGAAACCATTAAATTACCTGCCACCACATCTTTCGGAGCTTTTACCTCAGCAGTAGTGATAGCATGAGCATGTCCTTGATCCCTCTATCGTTTCTGAGGTATGTTTCCCTGAAACTTAGGAAATTCATTTTCATAATGTCCCATCTCTCTGCAATTGTATCATTGAACATCAGTAGCTTCCTTCTTCTCCTTACAGTGACGATGTTGGTGGCCTTTTTCACCATACTTGTAACAGACTCCCATCCCTTTTGAGCAAGTACCGGGGTGTTTCATGCCACATTTAATGCAGGATGTACATTCAATGTTTCCCTTATTCCCCTTATTTCCATTTCCATATTGATCAGTGGATCTATTCTTCTCTTGATGTGCTTTAAAGTCATAAGACTTAGAAAATTCCTTTTCTGTAGTGATATCACAACAACCAATGTCATCGTATGATGAGAAGGACTGTGAGACTAATGATCGAAGAAGAAATGTTTTTAACCCATCAAAGAAATGATCAATCTTACATCTTGGTTTACGTAGATAATCTCTAGAATACCTTTCTAAACTTGTAAATTTAGCCTCATTCTTTGAGACATTCTCATCCTCCCTTTTTCTCAGAATCAGAAATTGACTTTCCATATCTGTTCGATGGTCACGAGGAATGTATTTTTCTAAGAAAAGCTCCTTGAACTCCCTCTATTACATATTTGATAATTCATCATCTTCCTTCGTGTTTTGAATCAATGACCACCATTGATCATCATATCCAGTGAGGTGGTAAACTTCCATGATAACATTTTCCATTTCACTACTCCCCAAGGCGTGGAATATTTTCTCTAAGGAATTTATCCATTGCTCAGCTACTAAGGGATTTGTACTCCCATTGAATGTCGGTGGTTGTTGCCTCATGAATCTATAAAAAATTGATCCTCCAAACTGTGGATCAGGGTGCTCCTTATGGGTAAGGTTATTATTCATAGCCTTAGTGAGTTTTCCCAATATGGTGATTACCTAATCAGCACCAGTTGCATCACCAGCTCCACTATTATTATCTTGAGCAGGAGGGAAATCCCTACATGGAGTGCGTTCATTGATACTTTTTCCATTTCTTCCACTAGGATCCATTTCTAAAAAATGGTATAAACTAGATTAGTTTATGAATCAAAATACATAATTCCAAACATGTAAAACAGTTAACATAAATTGAACTGTTTATGGATATAATCCATAATCATAAAGATTTTCTCTTTGAGTAAGTAGATACTCATAAACCATGAATAATGTTTTGTAAAGAAAATTAGAATTATCCTAATCATATACCCTGGGAGTGTCGTAACCAAGAGTGCATCAAGGCCCATTGTCGTGCATTAGTTCCCGTTCGAGTCTAGCTCAAAGTGGTGTTTTCAGGTTTTACCCCTAGGTACATCTGTGCCAGAGACACCTCTACCTGCTCGTATCCAGATAGGGATTTATTGCTTAGAAAAGTCACAAAATCTCTGTAATACCAATATTTTAGCTTGTTCTTCTATACTAATCCTCAATGTCTATCTTTGTGCTATTATCTCTAATAAGAGTTTATCTAAATCTAGCATCCATGGTTTGTAGTAAACATTCTCTGATACCAACTATAACGCCCCAACCCCAGTTACCTAGAGTCAGTGAATTATTACATAACATTGGCGTGATCACAAAAGATCAAGTCTTGAAAGACCTATTAGATTAGTAGCCTTGGATTCACTAGATACATTCATAAAGTTTATATTAAATTATAAAACGAAAACTACAACAACATAGTTTCCATAGTCCACACTCATAAACCCTCTTACTATCACTACAGGTCATTCATAAAATACTTCATCACATCCTATGAGAAATAAAACATAGAATCAGAGAGCTCAAATGCCCTGTAAGGATAACAATATAGTGGAAACTTTCATAAACAGGCATAAACATTTAAGGCAATGTATAACTAAAACAAAAGCCTTTAATACATGAACTTCAGCATAATATGGAATAAAATAAAATGGAATAATTCCATTTACTTATTCACATGGATATATAACTAGTAGAATAATCACATGCAATATCAATAACCACTTTCATAATGATGGAATGCATAATGCCAGACTATCATAACCACATAGTCAAGGCCTCGTGCCAAGACTGCAAATAAGATTTTGTCAAGGCCTTGTTACAAGATAGTAGTTTGTCTCATGAGACCTAACGATGCATCGATGAACTATAGCAGGCTCCACTCGTCACTTATTAAGTCCAATGCATTCCTCATATGAATAGGTTTAAACATAACATAAACATTTGTATTAAAACTAGCATATTAAATGTTAGTACTCTCTCCATAAAACATGAATCGTATAAAAATAACACATCTACAGTCAAACATATCACAAAACCTTCAATAAATTGTGGACGTTTTGTATCATAATAAATAAACTTCAAATAAACATAAAATCCACCAAAGGATGTTGACATTGATGAAATCAAAACTATTTTTGAGAAACATCTCATTTTTGAAATCATTTAAAAGCCACATAATTAAAACATTTACTTTGAAAACATTCTTATAATATTTTAAGGGAAGATTTTATGATTTTATAATGGTGTAAAATAGTCATACCCTTCGTATAAATTAAAAAATACATTCCTACCGTAATTCTATCGAAAAGGTTAAAAAAGACATAGTTTGGAAAACGACAGAAATATTCCTTTATAATAATCTTATAAGAAGTCAACAAGGGTATAAATTACATTAACCCATAGTCGATACAATTGTAAGAATGATTTGAAATACATTTTTAAGAAACATGGATGTGGATGATAAAGAGGTCCCAGTTGATATTTACGTATAAACAACCTCGGATAATGCAGAGATTGTGAAATAAACCCTTACCTTGTACTTTTCTTTGGTTGAGGGAAGGTTAACCTCCTGTATAATGGTGAAATATTTGTTATTAAATTATACAAGATTCATATAAATTAATATGATATCATTTATGATTTTTTTAACATTACTTTGTTAATAATATCTTAGTATTATCGTCATTTTGGGTGTTAACTTACACATTTTCTTTTATATGTTTTGTTACATAAGCCATGTTTTTTTATGGATAGGTTGAATATTATTCATATCCAGAATGATATCAAGTCATTTAACATTATCTTGATCCATAAAATCAGAATTAGACTTGAATGTATACGATGGGGATTGAATCTCATCACGTTTGTGGAGACGGTAGTCCGTACGAACGCACAGGCGACAATATCATTATTCTGATGTTAAAATAATATATAATTGGATGGTATATCATATATAAAGAATCATTATCATGTTATATTTATTATTTACATCAATTACATATCATTATAATACTCATCCAAATAATAATGTTTTGAATAACAATTACACCACGACGTGGAGACAGTAAGCCGTATGCATGCACATACGGTGACATGTCATTCAAATGATGGATGGAATACTTAATATGGTTGTACCATATTTATAATAACATCAAATTATATATAAGATACTAGAGTTATTATTTTAGAATGGAAATAACAAAGAAAGAAGATGTTGAAAAAGAAAGGAACTTGAAAGAGGGTGGTGAAAACATTACCTCTTCTTCGGGTTCTTCCTTTTGATTTGATCAAAAGGGCTACGTAGGTTGGATTTATGACCAAACAAGGGACTCTTGGATGAATTGAGGTATGTTTAGAGAATATTTAGGCGGGGTTTGGCCAAGGAAAAAGGCTTTTAAGGTTTGAAGAATTGGTTAGAAGTGGTGTCCTTTTATAAGGGGGAGGAGGGGCTCTTTAGGAAAAACTTAAGGTATTATTTCATAATAAATTCATATTCGGTTTCTAATGGATCCAATGTGTATTATTCAAATTATAAGGTTAGTATGGGTCTAAATCCATTCAACCAATAGATTTTAGATAGGATTGGGTCATTATATTAACCTTATCTTTTTGTTTTAACTCTTTGTTAATTAGTTTGACACTTAACATATAACTTTGAATTTTTATATTATATAGTTAATAAACATTCATTATACATTCAAGAGACCCCCAAGTGGTCCATTAATAATACACCGACCATTATATAAGTCCTTTGGCCGAATCCTATAATTTTAGGAATAGAATATCAATTAATAGTATAATATTTGTTTTAAAAACTCTTTTATGTCAATTTTGATACTATTGGGTATTTTGATTCTGATAAATTCATAATAGCATTATTACTTTGAAAAAAATTAATATAAGAAATATTAATATGTATTATTAACCTATAAAATTAATATAATACCTAAAAAGTTTAAAATTACATTTATTTGGGTATTTATAATCTTAATTATCTTAATATTTCATTAATTAAGCAATTACTGCATCACAATTGTGTCATAAATAAATTAAATTATTTAATGTTTAAAAATAATAAATAAAATACCATTATTTAGGAAATATTTTTATATTTCAAATTAATATTTATAATCTAATTTATATTATGTATAACCCTATAATAAAAATGTTTTAGTTATTAAACATTGATTTTAACTCTATTAACTCTTATTTGAATTAAATAATAATAAATGTCCTAATCTAATCCAAGTGGACCTAAATGATAATGTTTTATTCATAAGGTTGTTTTTGGTCGAGATAAACTTGTCCAATAGAATTAGGATATGTGTTTGGGTAATATTAATATCAATTGTACATATAATTACCCTATTTACTTTTAATCGTGGTAATTAAAAATAAAAAGTTACTATTCACCAAAAATTATTTTAATCTTATTGAACCACATTTTACTCCTTGATAGTAACCATGTTTCGCGGATTTTTGAAATTCTACTCACATAAGCGGTAAAATAAGATTTTATGTGAATTTTGAAATTCTCCTAGGAGGTGGGTAAAAGACGGTGAAAAGTTCAATAAAATTTTCAAATCCTCAGGTTCCCACGTTGCCTCTTCAATTTAATGGTTTCTCCATAGAAACATTACTAGACAAGTCATCCAGTTTCTCAGCACATGTACTCTTGTATCAATAATCCTGACGGGCTCTTCGCAATAAGACAGATCAGGTTCTAGTTCTAATTCCTCGTAGGTGAGTACATGAATTGGTCCAGGCATGTATTTTCTAAACAGTGATATGTGGAACACATCGTGAACTTTGGAGAGACTTGGCGGCATTTCCAAACAGTAAACTACAACCCCAATTCGTTCTCGAATTTCGAAAGGTCCGATGTACATGGGACTCAATTTACCCTTCTTACCGAAACGTATAACTATATTCCATGGAGATACCTTCAAGAAAACATGATCTCCTACCTGAAATTCCAAATCCTACCTTCGGTTATCAGCATATCTCTTCTGCCTACTTTGAGATGCTTTGATGTTGTTTTGGATTACCTTTACCTTTTCCATCATTTCCTCCACCAGTTCTGGGCCTACAAATTTTCTTTCACTAACATCATCCCAACTGGCTAGTGTACGACATCGCTTTCCATATAACGCTTTTTATGGTGCCATCCGAATACTTGAATGGAAGATATTGTTATAAGAAAATTCCACCAGAGGTAAATATTGATCCCACATACCCTGAAAATCAAGTGAGAAAGATCTAAACATGTCTTTTATGGTTTGAATAGTCTGTTCTGATTATCCATTTGATTGAGGGTGGTAGGTAGTGCTAAAACGATATCCAGTATCCAGGGCTTTCTGAAGACTTTTCCAGAATCTTGAAGTAAAACATGGATCACTATCAGAATCAATCGATAGGGGTACTCCATGACATCTCACAACTTCATTAATATATAGTCTTGATAGATGTTCAAGTGGTAGATCTTCTCTTATAGCAGGAAAATGTTCTGACTTGGTAAGATGATCAACAATTACCCATATTTCATCGTTCTTTCTAGGAGTCTTTGGTAGTCCCATGACAATGTCCATTGTGATATTATCCCATTTCCACTCAGTTATGGTAAGAGGTTGCATGACTCCTCCAGGCTGTTGCCTTCCAGCTTTCAGTTGTTGACAAACCATACTTATTGACACAAAATTAGCAATATCCCTCTTCATGTTGTCCCACCAAAAATGTTCCTTTAATTCTCTATACATTTTTTTGCTCCCATGGTGTATAGAGAAATTGGAACTATAAGAATCGTCCAACAATTCCCTTTTTAGATTAGGTATATGGGGAACACAGTGTCTCCTACCAAATTTCAAAATTCCATCTTCATACACAAAGTCACTCAATCTCCCATCATTCACAACTTTAATCATTTTTTAAAACTCTTCATCATCAGCCTGAGAACTCTTTATCATTTCTAGTAGAGACTGTTTGGCAACCATTTTAAAAAGTTTTTATGTTTCACCTTCCATGGTGATTCCCATATCCATCTTTACTAGATCCATGAAAATAGGATCCCTTTCTACTCTCATCTTGTTCGAAACTCCATGATCATTTCTACTCAATGCATATGCTACCTTATTTGCCTTCCCCGGGTGGTTGTGTATCGTGAAATCATAATCTTTGAGTAGTTCAAGCCATCGGCTTTGCCTTATGTTGAGTTCTTTTTGTGAAAAAATGTACTTCAAACTCTTGTGATCGGTATATATCTCAAATTTTTCACCGTAGAGGTAGTGTCTCCAAATCTAAAAAGCAAAGATCGCAACTGATAACTCGAAATCTGGAGTAGGATATTTTTTCTCATGAATTTTCAACTATCATGAGGAATAGGAAAACCCCTACCATAATTCATAAGGACACAACCAAGTCCTTACTTCGATGCATCAATATAAATAATGAACCCATTATTCCCCGATAGTAGAGTCAATATTAGAGCATTGACTAAACTTCTCTTCAGTTCTTCAAAACATTCTTCACACTCTTTTGTCCAAAAATATTTAACCCCTTTACATGTGAGCTTCGTTAATGGGTTAGCCAACATGGTGAAATTCTGGACGAAACGTCGATAATAACCTGATAAACAAATAAAACGGCATACCTCAGTTATACTTGTCGGTGCTGGACATTCTTGGATTTCTATTTTCTTAGAAGGATCAACAGAGATTATATCCTTAGAGACAATATTGCCAAGAAAAGAAATCTCCTGAAGCCATATTTCACACATTCTAAAATTCTCATATAATTCATGTCTTCTCAGAGTCTTCAATATAATTCACAATTGATTTTCATGATCTTTGTAGATTTTTAAGTATACCAAGATATCAACAATAAATACCACTACAAAGTTATCAAAATATTCCTTGAAAACTCTATTCATTGGATCTATGAAAACAGAGGGTGCATTAGACATCCCAAAAGGCATTACTATAAACTCGTAATGCCCATACTTGGTTTAAAATGTTGTCTTTGTAATGTCTTCCTTCTTAACACACAGTTGATGGTATCCAGATCGAAGGTCAATCTTTGAAAAGTATTGAGATCCATACAGTTGGTCAAATAAATCATCAATGAGAGGATGATGATACTTGTAATTTATTGTTATAGAATTGATCTCCATGTAGTCGATGCATAACCTCATAGATCCATCTTTCTTCTTAACAAAAAGCACATGGGATCCCCATAGAGTCACACTAGGGAAAATAAATCCCTTATTACTCAATTCCTCTAGTTGTTTCTTTAGTTCCACTAATTTCAAAGTGGTCATTTTATTAGGGGTTTTTTATATGGGCCTTGATCCAGGAATTAAATCAATGGAAAATTAAATTTCTCATTCTGGAGGATGTCCAGGTAAATTTTCTAGAAACACGTCATCATATTCTCTCACAATATGTACATCCTCTATTTGAACATTCCATTCCACACCCACAATAATTTCATTATCTTCCTCCCCAATAATTGAATTCAGTTGAGCAACTGGGGGTGGATCTAGATAAGAATTTGGTGGTGAAAATTCTTCTCTACAGATAAGGTGTTCCTTATCATCATCAAAAAAATTGTAACCTTATTATTCTTGTAATAAATTTTCTCATCATGGTCCAAAATCCAATACATACCATGGATTATATCAAATTCAATAATGTGTATGATGATGAGATCAATAGATAAAGAAAATTTATGTTCTCTAATGGGAACTGATTCACAAAACTTTGTAGCAATGATACATCCCTTAAGAGTTTTGACTGACAACTCCCTTGTTAAATTAAATTGGAAATATCTAATTTTCTTAGCAAACTGGGAATATATAAAACAATTCGATGAGACAGAATCAAATAATTCATTTTCTAAACATGAGGAAACCATTAAAATACCTGCCACCACGTCTTTCAGAGCTTCTACCTCAGTAGTAGTCATAGTATGAGCATGTCCTTGATCAATTGGTTGTTTATGAGGTATGTTTCTATGACGCTTAGGAAATTCATTTGCATAATGTCCCATCTCCCTAGAATTGTATCATTGAACATCAGTAGCTTCCTTCTTCCCCTTACAATCACGAGCTTGGTGGCCTTTTTCACCACACTTGTAACAGACTCCCACTCCTTTTAAGAAAGTACCGGGGTGTTTCATCCCACATTTACTGCAAGATGGATATTCAATGTTTTCCCTTCTTCCCCTTATTTCCATTTCTAGATTGATCATCAGATCTCTTCTTCTCTTGATGTGCTTTAAAGTCATAAGACAAAGAGAATTCATTTTCTGTCTTGACAGCACAACAGAAAATGTCTTCATACGACGAGAAGGATTATGAGACTAATGCTTGACGAAGAAATGGTTTTAAACCATCAAAGAAATGATCAATATTACTTATTGGGTTACATATATAATATCTAGCATACCTTTCTAAACGTGTAAAGTTAGCCTCATACTTTGCGACATTCTCATCCTCCTTTTTTCTCAGACTCAAAAATTGCCTTTCCATATATGTTTGATTGCCATGAGGAAAGTAATTTTCCAAGAAAATCTCATTGAACTCCATCCATTCCATATTTGATAATTTATCATCTTCCTTCGTGTTTTGAATAAATGACCACCATTGATCAGCATCTCCAGTGACGCGGTAAACTGCCATGATAACTTTTTCCCTTTCACTACTCCCCAAGGCATGGAATATTTTCTCTAAGGAATTTATCCATTGCTCATATACTAAGGGATTTTTCCTCCCATTTAATGTTGGTGGTTGTTTCCTCATGAAGCTATCTAACATTGATCCTCCACGCTGCGGATGAGGGTGCTCCATACGGGTAAGGTTATTATTCATAACCTGTGTGAGTTGTCCCAGTATGGTGATTAGCTGATCAACACCAGTTGAATCACCAGCTCCACTAGAATTATATTGAGCAGGAGGGAAATCCCTACATGGAGTGCGTTCATTGATACGGTTTCCATTTCTTCCACTAGGAGGTATTTCTAAAAAATGGCATAAACTAGATTATTTTATGATTCAAAATACATAATTCCAAACATGTAAAACACTTAACATAAATTGAACTGTTTATGGATATAATCCATAATCATAAAAATGTTCTATTTGAGGAGTTGTATACTCATAAACCGTTCAAAATGGTTTGTATAGAAAATGATAATTATCCTAAGCATATACCCTGGGAGTGTTGTAACCAAGAGTGCAACAAGGCCCGTTGTCGTACAACAGTTCCTATTCAAGTCCATCTCAAAGCGGTGATTTCGGGTTTTACCCCTAGGTACATTTGTGCCAGAGTTCCTCTACCTGATCGTATCTAGATAGGGATTTATTTCTCAGAAAACTCCCAAAATCTCTACAATACCAAAATTATAGGAAGTTCTTCTATACTAATCCTCAAAGTCTATCTTAGTGCTATGATCTCTAATCAGAGTTTGTCTAAATCTAGCTTCCATGGTTTGTAATAAACTTTCACTGATACCAACTGTAACGCCCCGACACTAGTTACCCAGAGTCGGAGAATTATTACATAACATAGGCATGATCACAAAAGATAAAGTCTCGAAAGAGTGATTAGTTTAGTATCCTGGGAATCACTAGATATATTCATAAAGTTTTCATTAAATCATAAAATGAAAACTACAACAACATAGTCACCATAGTCCACACTCATAACCCCACATACTATCCATGTAGGTCATTCATAAAATACCTCTTCACATCCTGAGAGAAATAAAACATAGAATGGGCGAGCTCAAATGCCCAGTAAAGATAATAATATATCACAAACCTTCATAAATAGGCATAAACATTTAACGAAATGTATAACTAAAACAAAATCCTTTTAAACATGAACTTCAGCATAATATGGAATAAAATAAAATGAAATAATTCCATTTACTTATTCACATGGATATTCTACTAGTAGAATAATCACATGCAATATCAAAAACCACTTTCATAATGATGGAATGCATAATTCCAGACTATCATAAGCACATAGTCAAGTCCTTGTGCCAAGACTGAAAATAAGATTTTTTCAAGGCCTTGTGCCAAGACAGTAGTTTGTCTCATGAGACCTACCGATGCATCGAGGAGCTATAGAGGGATCCACTCGTCACATATTAAGTCCAATGCATTCCTTATATGAATTGGTTTAAACATAACATAAACATTTGTATTAATAATAGCATACGAAATGTGAATACATTATCCATAAAACATGAATGATATAGAATTAATACATCCACAGTTAAACATATCACAAAACCTTCAATAAAATGTGGATTTTTTGTATCATAATAAATAAACATCAAATAAGCCTAAAATCCACTAAAGGATGTTGACATAGATGAAATCAAAACTATTTTAGAGAAATATCTTATTTTAAAAATCATTTAAAAGCCACATAATTAAAAAATTTACTTTTAAAACATTATTATAATCTTGTAAGGAAAGTTTTGATGATTTTATAATGGTGGAAGATAGTCGTACCCGCGGTATAAGTTAAAAAAGACATTATTACCTTAATTCTGTCGAAAAGGTTAAAAATGACCTAGTTTTGAAAATGACAGAAATATTCCTTTATAAGCATCTTATAAGAAGTCAAAAAGGGTATAAATTACATTAACCCATAGTAAAAAAAATAGTAAGAATGATTTGAAATAAATTTTTATGAAACAAGGATGTGGGTGATAAAGAGGTCCCAATAGATAATTACATATAAACAACCTCAAATAATGAAGAGATTGTGAAATAAAGCCTTACCTTGTACATTTCCTTGGTTGAGGGAAGGTTAACCTCCTGTATAATGGTGAAATAATTGTTATTAAATTATACAAGAATCATATACATTAATATGATATCATTTATGATCTTTTAAGATTTCTTTGTTAATAATATCTTAGTATTATGGTCGTTTCGGGTGTTAACTTACTCTTTTTATTCTATATTTTTTTGTTACATAAGCCATGTTTGTTATGGATAGGTTGAATATTATTCATATCCAGAAATATATCAAGTCCTTTAACATTATTTTGAACCATCAAATGATAATTACACTTGAATGGATACGATGGGGAATGAATCTCATCGCATTCGTGGAGACGGTAGTCCGTATGAATACACGAGCGACAATATCATTATTTTTTATATTAAAATAATATATAATTTGATGGTATATCATATATACAGAATAATTATCATTTTATATTTCTTATTTAAATCAATTACACATCATTATCATACCCATCCAAATAATAATGTTTTGAATAACAATGACACCACGACGTGGAGACGGTAAGTCGTACGTAAGCACGTATGGTGACATGTCATTCAAAGGATGGATTGAATACTGAATATGTTTGTACCTTATTTATAATAACACCAAAGTATATAGAAGATACTGGATTTATTATTTTATAAGGGAAATAACAAATAATGAAGAAGTTGATGAAGAAAGGAACTTGAAAGAGGGTGGTGAAAACATTACCTCTTTGTTCGAGTTCTTCCATTTGATTTGATCAAAAGGGATCCTTAGGATGACTTTATGACCAAACTAATGCCTCTTTGTTGATGTGAGGGAAGTTTAGAGAATATTTTGACAGGGTTTGGCCTATCGAAAAGTCTTTGAAGGTTTGAATAATTGGATAGAATTGGTGTCCTTTTATAAAGGGGGGGGGGGCTCTTTAGAAAAAACATAAAGTATTATTTCATAATAAATTAATATTCGGTTTCTAATGGATCCAAAGTGGATTATTCAAAGTATAAGGTTGGGATGGTTCTAAATCATTTCAACCAATAGATTTTAGACAGGTTAGGGTAATTATATTAACCTTCTCTTTTTGTTTTAACTCTTAGTTAATTAGTTTGACACTTACCATCTCACTCTGTATTTTTATATTATATAGTTAATAAACATACTATATACATCAAAGAGACCCCCAAGTGGTCTATTAATAATACACCGACGATTATATAAGTCCTTTGGCCAAGCCTTATAATTTTAGGAATAGAATATAAATTAATAGTATAAGATTTGTTTTAAAAACTCTTTTATGTCAATATTGACACTATAGGGTATTTTGTTTCTGATAAATTTATAACAACATTATTAGTTTGAAAAAAATTCATATAAGAAATATTAATATGTCATATTTACCAAGAAAATTAATTTAATTCATAAAAAGTATAAAATTATATTTATTTGGGTATTTATAAAAATAATTATCTAAATATTTCATTAATTAGGCAATTACTGAATCACCAATGTGTCAAAAAATAAAATTAATTATTTAATGTCTAAAAATTATAAATAAAGTACCATTATGTAGGAAATCTTTTTATCTTTCTAATTAATATTTATAATCTAATTTATCTTATGTATAACCCTATATTAAAAATGTTTTATTTATTAAACTCTGATTTTAACTCTTTTAACTCTTCTTTGAATTAAATAATAATAAATGTCCTAATCTAATCCATGTGGACCTAAATGATAATATTTTCTTCATAAGGTTGTTTTTGGTCAATATAAACTTGTCCAATAGAAATAGGAAAAGTGTTAGGGTAATATTAATATCATTTTTACCCTTAATTATCGTATTTACTTTTAACTGTGGTAAATAAAACTAAAAAGTTACTTTTAAACAAAAATTATTTTCATCTTATTAAACCAAATTTTACTCCTTTATATTAACTATGTCTCTCGGAATTTCTAAATTCTACCCATAGAAGCGGGAAAATTATTTTTTATGTGAATTGGCAAATTCTCCTAGGAGGTGGGAAAAAGATGGTAAAAAGATCAATAAATTTTTTATATATCTACAATTATTCTAAACTAACTCAAATGAATTACATTGAACATATATAGTTATTATGTATCTATTTTGACCTTAATTAAATTTAAATAAAATAAATAATTATTTAAATAAAAATTCGGTTTTAAACTATAACTAAGTGTTTTTCACTGTTCATCAAAAATTAAATGTTTTCAGAAAGATACCAAAATTTCACCGTAGGCTAATTTCCATATTCTGAATGCAAAATTGAAGTACATTATGAAAGATAAAATGTATAAAATTTCAAAAAGTGGGTATTACTGTTCAGAAAGGCTAGTTTGATTGGTTGTGGTGTATGTTAGAACTCGAAGTTGTGTACAACACATGCTATTGTATTATTCAAAGAGAATAGTACTATAGAAACTTTGGGTGTTACAATCCACATCCATCCTGGTTCCCACTCGGGCTGCCACATCCCAGTGGAATCAGGTCACCCACATTCATGCAACTCCCAGCACCAGTGCTCTCTCAAGGGGTTAGAGCCATCTGATGCATTCCATTCAGTGTTCTGATCAGTGAGTTATCCCTCTACTAGACATTAAACCTATAACATAACCTGTGTTAAACATGGGAAGCTGAAGAAAACATTAGAGAAATGCCTATGGAATTTAATTACCCACACATGAAATGTGATTCCTTGGGCTTCCACACCCTCGAGAAGCCCTATCTTAAGCGGAAGAAACCCAGACATGCAAGTGTTCCAGCATCCAGACACTCAAGTGATGTCCAATGTGGCTGCTCCCCTGACCGAAGGTTACTGCCCTGACTGGACCCCTTAGAATTTCTTGATATAAGGAGTGTAATTAACCGACATCCATGAAGACATGGCACTGGGAAGAGTTTCACGAACATGTTTTTATCTATAAGGGAGACTCAGACTAGAAGATGAGTTCTAAGGAGGAATCCACCAAAGGAGGAACCAACATCCCATCACCTTGTTTCGATTAAGGAAAAAACGTACCTGAATAATTGATAGATGCCAGCCGCCTTTGAAATGCAGGAATGAGGGGAAAAATCAGTGTGTCCTCCGAAATAGACATGTGAGGACACCCTGGTGAAAGCGTCGTAAATAGAAGTGCATCGAGGCATGCACTCTGATGGGTTCCCAACTGCTTCTGAACTTTTGGATGTCGGGAAACTAAGACAAATGCCAAGTCAATTTGGAATTGTAACCTTTATATTACCTTTACATGACTTTGATATTCATCTTGTTGTAATAATTTTAATTTTTGATGATGATGAGTCTTCTATATGATGAGGTGGATATCCTAAATGCAATATTCTACCATCAATTCCAAAATGTTGTATTGAGATATTTCCGAATTCCAGAACCTGATTGGTATTTCACCTTTAACAAGTTGTTTTCACATATTAAATATATCATCATCATCTTTTTCTAGTGGTTTCTCAACTTTTTCATACCATAGTGGGCGCTTATATATTGTTTTATTACAAAAAATATAATTAGTTAATTTTTTTCTCTACTATATTAAAAGAAAAATGACCCAAGGGAGGTTCAAAGAATGACTGTCAGCTTTGGATTTCTTCTATTTGAGAAATTATTTCACATGTTAATGAAAAGGCGACATACATGAATAGCCTTTGTTGGAATGTTTATCAAGGTATGTGGTCTTTCTCATCACTAAATTTTCTATTAGAGAATTGTCTTCAAAATATGAATCAATAGTATAGAGAGAACATTTTCAGTGAATTACACCATAGGAAGGACCAACATGGTGGATTACTAAAAGGGATAAATCATCTTGATCCTTAGTCTTCTGGCCACACAAAAGGCTATTGTGGATCTCATCCAGTGATAGGATCTCTAGATAGACCAAATTTTCATGAATCAATCCTTCATGATGATGTGTTTGATGACGAAATTTATAATTACTATTACCACTCCCATAATTTAATAATGGGAGGGTGGGATCTTGAGATTCAATAGATAAATGTATGAGCGATTGAAGAACTCCATCATTAAAATGATCCAGTTTGCAGATTGGCTATTTATTTTCAAACGGTGTTTGGAGATTCTTTTTCATATTTGTTCATTTACACGTAGTTGGGGTCACATTCTCGGGGAATTGGTTTTCATGGTAAGGTCTATGTTCCTATCATGGAGTGGTCATTAGAATAGGTTAATTGCCTCCAATTGGAATGCGTGTATTCTCCTGATCTGGTTGTCCGTATGATATGGGGGAGTATGCCCCATAAACATGCTGGACTAGAACAGAGGTATGTATCTCCACTGGGATGGAATGGCAAAGAGTCGTAAACTGTGTGGGGAAAGAATAATGTCTATGCTTCATTAATTTTTCAGTGTTTCTGTTATGATATTCTGGAAGGCTTCCAGAATATGGATAGGAATTTGTGTCATCTGTTTCACCATTCCTAATTTTTTTGGTAACTTTAGAAACCAGAAATAGAATATGCATCCATTATTTAACTGTAGTAGGTGTATGTTCCTACTCCTATCCTCCACATTCTATTAGTGGATACAAATAGTACTGATGTATGGGTCAAGAGAGTTGAGTCCTCCCCATGTTTTTCGCCACAGCTTTCCGACTGACTTCTCTGAGTGCTTCCTAATGAGACTGTTGCTAGTACTGACAGATATTAGCAGTTCTATGTGCCTGAAAGATTTTTTCCACCATTCATTCTCTTTTTACATCCTTCAATGCTGAAATATGAGGTTGTTGGCAGGACTGTTGAGTGTAGGCTGGTATATGTTCTTGCTTATAGGTTTCCACTATATTTGATTGGGGGGATTCCTTGAATATATCCAGATGAGTTTTCTAACAGGCTGATAGTATGTAAGAAGGTATATGTGCCGCCTCATAGTACTCAAAGGGTTTAAATGGATGAATTGGTTGGGTTTCACCAGATGATTCTGCTAGCTGGCGAATTAGGGTGGATGGGTGTATGTGCTAGTTCATTGTTTTCCTAAAAGTTTGGTAAATGGAATTCTTTGAAGGGGGAAAAGGTATTATATTAAACCCATTAGGCTAGATGTTTTCCTCAGTGGTTCATCTTGATTACCTAGGTCTTATAGAGCTAGTACAAACTACCGAAGGCAACAACCCCATCAAAATGGGGGCTCACTGCTGCCCGATTTTGTGGGCAGCGATTGTTGGTGGGAGACCATGGGAAGGACCCCTATATCATTAAGTTGATTCCAGCAGTGACCTCATGATACACCTCCCTATAGTATGGGAAGGACTGTTTATTACATTCTGTGGATAAGGACAAGAAATAGTTGAAGATGGCGGTTGGAACTATCTATTTCATAACCATCAGTCATTGTTGACCGGACAATCGAGAGTTGTTGTTAACTTTGATGGCCTGTCAGGAAGCCTCCAGGGTTGTGATAGTACCATGTTGATGGTATTACCATACCGAAACATTTGATACCCAGCGTTGAAGATGCTGAGTTGGCAATGATATCCTTCCAGAAGATGAGGATTTATCTTGAGTAGCAGTCAGGACATTATCAGGTGAAAACATGAAGGAATCTATTTGGAGTGATGAGAGTTTTGAGAAAACATGACAAATACAAAAAAAAAACTACATTAAAAAAAATCTATTTGATGGAAACATACATTATTGATAAATTTTCATGGCCTTACTTTATCAATCTGATAGGGGTTAGACAGATGGGAAAAACTGTCAACATTGTTAAGGATTCATGTAGGGTTCACCATTTTTGTTATGTCTCCCTTGGAACGCGTGTTTAGTTATGAATCAGTAAATCCAGGTAGTTTCCATTAGATTTATTTATGGAACCAAAATCATCAAAATAATGTTTATCAAAAGGGATATTCTTTCCAAATGAATATGTTGGATAGGTTTGGAACTACAATACTTAAAAACTAGAACTGGTTGAGAGGATGGGATGTTGGAAACATCACACCCTTTTTCAACAAATTATTTCCTACTCCGGGACACTCTTGTTGATTTGATATATTTTCATTAATACTTATTAATACACCATGTATAATGTATGTTTCCCTATAAATTTGTAATCAATTATTAACATGTGTGAAATTTTGAATAATTCGTATGTATTTTAGGTTCTTTATTAATGGATACATCCGTATGTATTTGGGGTTTTCCATCAATTGTATCCTATCATATGATACATAGATATTATTTTAACAATTGTTATGATAATTCTGGTTTTTAAGCCACTCGGTGGGGAACTATTGAATTTATTATCATACAGGAGACAAATGTTTTTTTGATGTTGGGATCGTACCCATAAATAGGCCACATACGTATCCTTGAGAAAGGAATTAGAACCCTTGTAGTATGGTTCCACTATGTGGGACAAATCATACCATTTATGGTTGTGTGATAAGGTACTAACCATATAGTTTAAATTCATGTGGTAAGGAAATCTATGTGGTAAGTTATTAGTCAATGAATTGTATGGTACTTATGAGTATGTTGTGAAAGGATCAATGAAATGAAAAGAGTTTAGAAGTTGGAAAAGACCTTATTTGAAATATGGACTAAGAAGAACAATATTTTTTTGATGTGTTGTTTTTAAACCACAAGAATGATTCATACGTGTCCCATTCGAATGGGAATCAAAGCCCATGTAGTTTGGGGAGTCTCACAAGGGTGTATGATTCATTGATAGAAATAGGATGTTGTTTACTCCTAAGGATGGTTCGTAGAATTAGGAAATTTGGGATGGATTTCTGAAGATGATATCCAGTGAGCTCAGGCCCTGGTGAAGTCTTCCTACATATCCCAATAATGATGGTTATCAATTTTCTCATAGTTCATTGAGTCTCATAGGAGTGTGTAAATATTTCAGATAAATGAGTTTGGTCTTACTTATTGAAAAGGATGACTTGGTGATTTTGGCGTTTAATATAGGACTTAATCTAAAAGGGGATGATCATTTATGGATGAAATGAGATGGATGTTGAGCCTTAGGAAGGATTCCTAGGAATCCCAGTTTTTTTATGGGAATCGATGTTCTCATCGTTTATTTGATTGAATTATGTAGATATTATGATCAACAACGTTTTCTATTCCCACTTGAGTTATCATCAGTGTTTGAAATTAGTGGATGTGGAAGAATCAACATATCTCACTCCCTCCCATGTGATGAAGGGAGAGGGTGGGCCTATGGAGGAATACTTCAAGGTGATGATGATTTAGGGCCTAGAGCAATGAATGTTTCAATGTGGTATGAAATTATAGGTCATGCAGCATGGCTCTCAAAATATTAGAGACTTACCTCAATGGGAGTTCCCTGATTGGATCCCCGTAGAGTAGTGAGACTTTTCTTTTGTTTTAATGGAAGAGAATATGTGACCCCCACTCTCCTAATTGGGAACCGGAGGCCCCAAGTCGTAGAAATGGGAAGGGGCGGTTATATTCTCATTCAAAAAATATTGGATAGGGAACTTCCCATCATTATATCTAGGGTAAGGATCCATGTTACTATTGAAATACTAACCTACAAACGTCACAAGGATCCTAAATCCCTAAGAAGACGAATGTGGGAAGCCACTAACTGTAGATATACATACCCAAAATAAAAGACATGTTGACGTGCCCTTCCCAACGGTTTGATATCCCAGGTGGTTTTGGTGGAGACTTCAACTTAGTCCCTTTCATATAAGAGATCAAAGGAATGAGATACCCTGTCATGGGTAACATTGGAGAGGGTTTTCAAGATGATGCATTGGCCTTGCGTGTAGCTATGCAGTGTAGCTATACATCATAGGTATGTAATGTTGGTACACCATGCAGGTATATTGCGTAGGTGTGCCGCAAAAATATAATGTGTATGTGTGCCACACATGTCCTAGTAATGACTAAAAAAAGATCTTAACACAGGAGAATAAAGCCCATGAAATCATAAAAAATTTAAAAGGATTTAAAAACATACTTATCTCATCTATGTTATTATTCTATCACGTTTAGAGAGATACTTGATAAAATTTAGGGTACTTGGGAAAAAGAGCTATGCAATGGGAGTTTCAAGATATTATCCAACTTGTTTCTGTGAGCCCGATGGACTTATTTATTGGCAAGGAGGGGCCTTGGTCAAAGGTAGGTTGTCTTTAAAGGTCCTCCACGAAGGTCCTCTTTGTATCTCTTCTACATATGGGGTGTAGAAATTATACTTCCATAAAGGTCCTCCATATAGTCCTATGCATAGGCCCCTTTGTAAAACTTATCCATCTTCCGAGTGCCATAACTTTCTATTTGTAAGTCTATTTGGGCTCTACGACTAGTCAAATCGAAGCTCTAAAACAGATATATACTTCATGATATGGTAAATATACCATTTAGTTATGGAAAAAACTCTTCAATTATATTTTGGGTAATTGATTCCTTTTTTATCATCAATTTGGGAAATCCACAACGTACTCCTAAATGGAGGGGGTCTTTCCGATTATCCCTCATTGTAGGGAAGTGTCACAGAAAATGGAAATAAAAACATTAATTCTATGGAAAAGTGAATGAAACACATTTTATGGTGTCAATAACATGACATAATAATTAGGGTATGATAACATGAGAATAATATTGTAAAACCATACCCAATATATCAATGATCATAAAAATGAATAATAGAATAAATATGTGTAGTTCAGAAGACACGAATCATAGGGAAATCAAACAACATGGGTCATGAGAGAATAATAGTGGAGGAAGACATTGTCTTATGAAATAGGAAAAAGATTATAACAATTTTAACATGTCTAAATAGAAATAGGTTTACTCATTAAATTAATAACATGAAATCATTCCTTTTCAAAAACTTATGTACATGCAATAAGGTCCACACATAACATTGTTGTCATGTAATTATGTTTTTACATAACATTTTGAACATTTAAATAGGTTCAAGAATAACTTTAAGAACCTATAATTAGGTTCTTGAATAGGAAGCAACACCGCCTATGGGGGACAAACAAATATCCCGAATGGAATCCATGATTTACAATACAAGGTTCACTCCCCATTCTGGCCATGTCTATCTCATGAGATATATAATTCCTTACCCAATGAATTGGAGAGAGTTATAGGTTCCACCTATCACATAATTAAATATATATTTAGGTGTGACACAAGATCATAAATATTCATCATATCATAAAATATGAAAAAGATACTAGCCCCATAATCATTTAATCATATCATTACCCATTCAAAGAAGTGAACTTCATAATCATTTCCTCAGGGTATACCCCATGGATGAGAATCAGGATTCATAAACAACATTTAATCAAAATCATTAACCATTCAGAAAAAGAATAGTAGTGGTGTCCATGAATTATATCCCAAGTAAGAAATAGGTAACACTAAAATATTTAATCTTAGATGGAAAATAATTTTGAAAGGCAATTTAAAACTTTTCTTGATGGAAATATCATTTCCTCTTAGAAAATTGTTTTTAAAAACATATAATTTTTTGAAAAAAAATCTTTTAAAAAAATCTTGAAAATTTATAATGGAATATTTGAAATTGATTTTAAATGATTTTTATATCATAACAATTTTAAAAAAAATTCTTTGAAAATGAAAATAAAAGATCATTTAATAATATTATTGGAATCATTTTTCGAAAACATGGTTTTGGTAGAAAATAGATTTTTGACCGAAGAGATAAATAACATAGAATTTTCTAAAAAACATTATCTTAATTATATAAAGTACCCAAGAGTGGATTAATGGTACCATTAAATTATAATAACATTAATTACCATGGTATAATAAATTTGATAAGTATTCATAAGAGGTAAATGATGATATTAAAACATTGGATACTTAATCATAAAAATCCTCATAAAGGATGAGATTAAAACATAAAATTATTAACACCATGGTAACATGGAATTATAAAAACCGTAAAATAATAATAATAAAATGGAACCTAACACATCATGAGGATGAAAATATTCATGATATTAAATATCAATTTTTATGTATATACACCGCATGTAAGAATATAGGTGCATAATATAATATACATCACAAAGAATGAAAATGAAGAAAAAAATCTATTACAGAATTTGTAACATTTGAACCATAAACCCCATGAACATTATTTACTAAAATGTATATTTAAATAGAAATAAACTTTATTATAGGAGTCATAAAATAAATTCATGTCCAGTATATACATTAAATACAAGAATGAGGTGTTGAATATATAACTTGTCTCACAAATGTAAATAGTTTGATGACAATCCCTTACAAATTTAGTAACTTTTGAATTGTAATATCCCATGAAAGAAAAAAATCATTGGAAAAAATAATATTCATTAAATTAGGTGTGTTCATGATATATCATTTCATAGGGTGGTATATATAACCCACATAATAAACGAGTCGTGAATATGGGTTAAGTCTCTCATAAATAAAGTGAGACTATAAATTCTCATACTTTATATCTTTTCTTCCTTCATACACATTAAAAACTCATTTATAATATATATGTGTTTATTATAAATACATTAAAAACCATATATATATATATCATATCATATATAATTTTTTTACCTTTTTTTATTAACACTTCTAGGTTAAAGTTGTGTTCGGATAATAACATCTTTGTTTTTCATATATGTTTTGGTTTGATTTTTCCCTATTAATATGATCATTGATACATAATCTCACGTATTAAAAAAAATGATATAATTATTATATATATTCATTATGTAATTATTTATAATGACTCATGAAATTTAGATATAATAAATGAAATAAACCGTTCTAGGAGATGGTAGGCCTTGAGTATGCATTAACACTGTTTTTTTCATTTTCTTATTGAGTTAAAATAACGAAATTTAAAATAAATATATTATTATATAAGAGTAATATTTATTTCTTATATATCAATTTTTTTATTAATCCCATTGTTAATACATTCCATGTATAGATTGACCGAATTACATCACTTCATGAGGTGGTAGTCCACCGTACAGACAAACGAAGTTATCGTATTCCAAAAAAATTGAAATCATGAAAGTATGAATGATATAATAATTCAATAATAATAACAATAATATCATTTCTATGATATATTTCATATATAGAAATTATTTTTATCATTATTAACAACCTTTAATAGTGTAAATGGAAAACCGAATGACATTAGTTCATGGGGTGGTAGATTTTTGTACACACGAATGAAGATTTTGTAACCCATTGGATGGAAGTATGGGTGGTTGTAGGTTTCACCCCTAACATATTAAAATCTAAATATATTAAAGATATATATTTAATATATAATAATTATATAAATAAATATAACCGGATTGATGAGGAAACAAAAAAAAACAGTTCATGGAGGAACATTACCTCTTCTTCGGGTATATCATATTTCATTTCATCAAAATCCTTATTTGTTTAGATTTCTTCACAGAGTATTGACTTTAGGATAATAAGAGGGGCTATAGACATGGTTTTGTTAGGAATTCCATGAAACAATTGGTTTTTAGGATGTGATGGATGGGGGAGAGGATGTGACCTTTTATAGGGGGTGAGTGAAACTCTTGTATTTTATTAAAATAGTGAATTAAACCAAATTTTTTTACATTTAAAGTGGATAAAATAATGGAAAAAATATATATAATATATGAGATAATGTAAAAATATGTTCAAGAATGGGTTACAGAAAAAAAAATTATATTTTATCTCCATATATGTTATGTTTAATCACCAAGTAATCTTGTTTTTACATTAATTTCATCAATTAATTTTAAGTACTTTCACTAATAACATTGGTAAAAATTTATGTTTTTTTCATATAAAATATAAATAATACATATTCGAAAATTGGATTCTTTTTTTCCAAATACAATAAATATAAAGGGTAGAAATTAAGTTAAAATTAGTCTCGCATACTTCTAGAGAAATCTAGTTTTTAATGCATAAAAGACCAAAAGATTACAAGAATTTCATATTCTAATTAAATTTTAAATTTATTAAAGTAAAATAAATTGTATTATTATATATATAATTGAACTAAATAAACTTTTAAAAAATTAATATATTGTTTAAAACATCAACTAAATGCAATAAAAATACAGTTTTCAATTATAATTCATTAATTTTAACTATTCATAAAAATGTAATTTTCCATAAAACTCCAAAAATTAAACCTTCAAAAATTTTATATTATTAATTAAAAAATTATTTTCTTTTATGAAATTGTTATTTTAAATTTTGATTTTTTTTAAAAAACTAATGCACTAAAAAAGGAGGGAAATCTGTTTTTTTGAAATAATAATTTTTTAAGAGTAAAAATAGAATTATTTTAATCCCTTGTCTATAAAAAATAGAAGATAAATGTTAAACGTTTTATTAATTATATAATATATAAATTTCAATAAAATCATTATCCATAAGTAATTTGGTTAATTTATTAATATAAAACACTCTATTTGGCATAAAATAATAATTTAAGATAAAAATATTTCCTTTTATTTTCAAAAGGGTTTTATATTAATTTATAATTAAGTGGTCACTAATGAATTCATTATGTAAATTTTTTTTAAAAAAATTTGTAATTTAATTATTTATATTCATACCCTCCATTCCAATAACTAGTTTACTAATATCATATTAAATAATAATATTTTAATAGTATACTTTGTTTGGTTTAAACTCTGTGTTGCACGTAATGCAATCTAAACTCCGAATTGTGTGATACATGAAAAAAATTATATTGTATGTGATATAAAAAAAGAGAAGAATTAAGTGTAATATGAGTCAAAATAAATATATAATTTATCATAAGTTAACCTAATTTTTTATTTAGCATAAAATATTAATATATTAAATATATTTGAAAAAAAACTAAAGGTGTTACATTGTACACCCTTAAAATGAATTTCAACTTTGGAATTAGTCACTTTGGTACCATAAAATAAGGAAAAAATTTTCTCCACACATCCTCACGTTTCCATGTATCTTCTTTAAGTTGGTGGTTTAAAAAAGGAAACATTGACGAGGTCACTGGTCTCATTTCATAAAAAATTCTCTATTCGATCCAAAATCTTAACTAGTCCTTCCCCATATGAAATATCATGCAATAAATATATGACCTTTGAGATCAGTACTTGTGTTGAATCTTGTATTTACTTCCTTAGGATTGTTGTATGTAACAAATTTTCAAACTAATAGTTTTTTGTTGGATACACCAAATAATAAAAAATTATGCTGATATGATCTGTTATTTTGATGGGACCAATATACCTAGGTCATAGTTTTCCCATTAATGTTTATTTGAATATCTATATCAACTTTTTTAGTCCTTATCTACTACTTCATTAGCTTTCTCAAGTCCCAATATATTTTTTTCTATAAAATAATTTCAGTACCACAGTGTTCTATGCGTCATTCTATAAAGGGGTTCTTAAAGAGACATCAGAATACTCATGAAATATACTATTGTATGAAAACTCAACTTGATGAACATTTTGATTCCAACCACCTTTTAAATTAATTAAATAATATATCAGATTATTCATTGGGATTAAATTGTTATTGAAATTCTAAAAATCAACCCTATATCAGTTGCATGATATAGACTTCTCTATGACATTGATGAATACTAGAAATATCAATCAGATACAATAGACTATGGAACTCGGGGCAATCATACAAAATTATAAATATATATTTAGGAATGAATATATAAATATAAATATTATATTATAGTTATAATGTGTGTAGACATTGTAAGGTGATTGATTACAACCCATAATTACCTCAACATAAATGAAAAGTTAAGCACTAATGTTTACCAATTCTATTAGTCTTATGTACACGTAGAGAATATTCACTCTTCATTAAATTAAATTTTGACTAAAGCATCGAGAAAATCCAAAGTATAAGGACCCAACATTAAATATTACGTTATCTTGAGATAAATAAATAATTCACATTGGGGATATTTTTGGGTTTAGCGATTTATAGTATTATGGCATAAATGTTACATTACAACTCAAATATTTCAAGTTGAAACTTCTACATAGTACCCATTTTTTCATTATATAAAGCATTTTAAAATAAAACACAATTTCTCTTCTAGATAAAAATCATCTTGGCTTCTTATTTTCTCTTACCCATCCTTATTCCCTATAGAAGACATTCAAAAAACATAGGATTAACACCAAAATATCATTAAGGTATATAAAAAAGGAAATAAATCCCTTAGTCTATTAATATTTTAATCTAAATAATTTTTCCACAAAATCATAATTTTCACCCACAAAAATATACCTCATAAAAGAATAAGATTTCATATAACACTTCTCAGAAATCATAAATCATAAAGGTAAATTGTGGAATCAGTATCGTACTTAAATTATAGTTTTCAGAACTACATGGGGAGTAACCTTCATTGTTATGTATGAAATATCCATCACTGTATATTGGCTAATTATCATAAAATAAACACTATCTTTTAAATCTGCCAGATTACTAAATGCATTTTACAGCTATAATAGCCTCACCTGCCCTCAATTTTTCACAGTACCACCCATATACATAATTAATTCCCCAGAATCAAAACATAATCATAACACATAAAATAATCATTAAGGAAAAATTACATTTCCACAATATATCTTTCAAGATAATGATATAATCAATCCATTCTCAAAACACCATTAAAAAAATTTAAATAAATATTTTTAAATAATTGAGTTATGTACTAACATAAATATTTTTTAAGGATTTATCATTTTAAAACAGTTATGTACCTATAAATAAATCCATAAAACCATATTGAAAACGTGGAAATTATTGAGAATGATTTAGAAGAATGAATCATTAAAACAATTAAAATGATATTTTAGGTAAAAAGTCACTTACAAATACAATTTTTCTAATAAAATACATTGATTAGGTTAAATAAATATAAATAAATATAAATAATGTATAAATAAAAGGTATTATTTCCAAAATTCATTAGGTATAAGATTTTAATGACCAAATCATGAAGTTTACTTTTAACCAAAATAGGGGAAATTGGGTTAATAAATTCCCTTACAAAGTTCGTATCAATGAAATAAGAATTTATCAATGGGATGATTATGTGTATAAATCATATATACACAAAAATATAAGTGGAAATAAAACATAAAATAATAAAATGTGATTCTACATATACTATTGTCAAAATAAATTCAATGAAGTAGATGTATAACCTAATAAATTAAAATTGAGTTAGAAAAATCCTTCACAATGATCATATAAATGAAGTAAGAATTTTTAAATGGGGTGATTATGTAAAGAAATAGTATATCAACATAAATAAATGTTTAAATAAAACATATATAAATAAAAATTTATTACACATATAATATTCTCATAATATAATCAATGAAGTATGCATAAAGCACAATGAGTGGAAATTATGTTCTGAAATTCCCTTACAATGTTTGTAAAAATGAAATGAGAATTTATAAATTTTGTTATTATTTATAGAAACAATATATCCATAAAAATATAACTGTATTAAATACATAAATAAATAAACATTTGTTCCAAAATTCATCTTGTCATAACATAATCAACGAAGTTTGTGTAAAACCCAATGAGTCAAAATTGTGTTAAAAAAATCTAATACCACTTGTAATCTGTCATGTTATATGACCCATACATGAAATAATAATCAAATTAAACATTTAATACCATTAATATTATTATATTGATGATATTTAATATCAAATTTCATTATATATACACCAAAAAAGATATTAGTGGTGAATAATTCGCATATCTCATAGAGGTAAAAAGTGAGACGAGTAAATCCTTACAATGTTCATATCAATGACATAAGAATTTATCAATGGGAGGAATATGTTTAACTATATTATATACACACTAATAGAAGATTAAATACTGAATATTCCAATAAAAATGTATTCCACCCAAAATATTGGCCTAATAAAATCAATGAAATATACGTAAAACCCAACGAGTGGAAATTGGGTTATGAAGTTCCCTTACCACCAGTCCCCCTTACCTTGAATGTTCCTTTTTCATCCTGAATAATATACTTAGGATCATTTTTAATTTATATATAAACTTTATATTTTTATTATTAAATTTATTTCACTTAGTACCATGTTATAACAATTACATAATTATTTATGTTTATGTAGGACATTTTGTCGATATTCGGTACATAAGTCGAAAATAAACCAGGTATGATGTCAATAGTCCATGTGGTAAGAAGCCCATAATATCTAGAATATAAAACCTGATATAAATATATTTTATATTCATTAAATAATAATTTATAATAATCATATTTATAAAAAAACTAAAAAACACTATTCATAGAGATGGTTGGCCATACATATGCATGAACTCCATTTTCGTTTTTCCTATCATATTTATGGAAAAAAATTTAATTAAATGTATATACATATGTATAAATATATAATTTTATTATATTAGCATTAACATGTTATTAATATGATATATTTTTACAAAAACTATCCTTAATACATTCCATGTGATGCATGAAGGAATCACATCATTTTGAGGAGGTGGTAGTCTACACGTCCCCAAATGAAGATATCGTATAACAAAAATATAGAAGTTATGAAGGTATGTTTAATATAAAATTTACATAATATTAAATATAATATAATATACATATTTAAATATTATTTTACCTGAAAATTATTTTTATGACCATCCATTAAGGCTGTATTGGAAAAAGAACAAAAACATCATTCATGGAGGTGAAGAACCGACATAACATCTATAATAATTTCATTTCATAAAATAAGAGGAGGAGAGAAATGAAATTTATGTGATATATTTAATTATAATAGTAAAACTTCAGTATATAAATTGTTCCATAGTTATTATTCATTTAAGGATGAAGGATGTCAGAATAAAGTAGAAAAATAAAATAAATTAAGAGCCGTACTTTGAGAAAATTACTACTTAAATATCCCCTCCTTGAATGACCCTTGAGGCCCTTGGATTTGGTCATTTGGTGAGACCCAAAGATCTTGGATGTGCGAAGAGTGAGTATAAGAGTTTTTTAAGAGATTTAAGGAGCTAAAAGACTTTTTTTGTTTGAAAATGGGGGGGGGTGGTGATGTGGTATTTATACTAGAGGAGTGGTGGGTTCAAGTGATTAGTTTATTGATTATATTATATTAAAAGCCAACCATAAATAGGTGGTATTAAATTTAATGCCTTTAGATTTTAATTAAAGACTTATAAGATGGTTTGAGATTATCCACACCTCAATCACTATTTAAATTTTGTATTTTCAGGTAGGATAAGATTTTAACATTTAATTTTACCACTGTCAAAATTTATCTTTTTTTATAATAAATAATTTTTTTCCCATGGTACATTTTTAATACCTAAAAATGGAATTTTAATTAAAACAAAATTTATAACTTCGGAATAAAACTGTGGATTCCATTTTACGTAATTCAATTAAATGAATTGGGATAATTATATTTAAAACTAATTCTGTAGACATGACTAATAGGTGGCTTTTTAATGTTAAACGTTCAAAAGATTGAAATATTCGTATATCTATTTTCAACATGAAATTGATCCCAATTAATTATATTGAGTTAAATTTCAAATAAACAATCTAATTATACTTTATTATTTATTGGATTTACAATATATATATAAATATATTATATTAAAATGCGGTTTAGAATTAAAATTTAGTATTTTTCACTAATCCTTAAAAACGAATATTATCATAAAAATAAATAAAAAATTTAACCAAAATCAAATTTTATGCCCCAATTCCAAAAAATAATTTTTTTTTCTAAAATATAATTTATAGAAGTGTTAACAAATGAGATTTAAATTGGATTCTCCATCAAAAGGAGACAAATTTTTTTTTCTTGAAATACTACATTTATCCCCAAAATGAATATTATCTTATGTTATTGAAAAAAAAAAACAAATAAGATGAATATTAAACATTAAATTGAATATTTTACATATATAATTCATTAATAACACCAAACAAGAGTGTTTTTATTATTTTATTAACTCACTAAATTTCATTTAAATTGTTTTTTAGAAAAGAATATCATTTTATTTTAAAAAGGATTTTACATTCATTGATAATTAATTACGCACCAATGAATTAATTATCAATATGTGTAAACCATTTTTTTATAATCATGTTAATTATATTAATTCTCTCTATTTTCATATCTAGGTTATAATGGTAACATTTAAATAATAATATTTATTGTTCATTTAAGCTTGATGTAGCATATCATGTCTGATATCGAACATAGTGTTTATTTGTTAAAAATAAGGATGTAACATCCACCCACACATTAGTATATTTCATCCTCAAAATATTAATTTTGGTTTGGTAACAATGGTATGAATTTTCAACATACATTTATGGAAATCCCTCAACCGAAAAAGGATTAATAAAACATCAACATTGAAAGAAAGAAACATAAGTACGAAGATCACCTGAAAAAACAAATACTAAGGTTCCATGGAAGAAAATATGGATATGGAAGGGGAAAACAACCATCAATTTATGATGGATAGTTATAGAAAATTTTTTTATATGAATGTTAAAAATAAAAAAACCAAATTTTTTTTATTTGTTAAAAAGGAAATTGATTTACCGTTATAAAAATAAATCTGATAACAATTTTATTTGATTCCTTTTCATGGAATATATGAATTATATTACTACTTGTACTAAGTTCATAAGTAAATATATTTACATGATAATTATTTTTTTGTAATTTAATCAATTCTCACCACATATACATTTTATCTCCAAATTAGAGAAAGTAGAAGGGAGTAGAGCTATCTATTGAACAAAAAGCCCTTTCAATGTTGGTATCTTGAATAATTAAGTAAACCCAACATAGTTTGGTTGAGATAAAAAAAATATCCAAAATTAATAAACCATTGTATTATGTAGAAAAACTTTAAATCTCTAAAAATTCAAAAAGTCAAACCCAATGATCAAGAGAGACCATCTGATAAATAATTGTCATCAAAATTCCTTATAATAATCCAAACTATTATTAAAACAAAAATATAGAAGGATTTTATAAGATAGTATTTCAAGATAAATTTTACCATTTATCTCCAAATAACATCAATCAGTCATAATGTCACATACCAAAAATTTAATTTCAAAAATGACATATTATCCAAGATAGGATAATCATTTCAATAAATAACCCAAAACACCATTAGTCCACAATAAAAACATAGATTATTCCTTAGGGAAATTGAACCACATATCCCCAAATAATATCTCATAACATTATATTTATCTTAGATATATAGGGTACCTAAAATAGTGAGCGTCTTCCAAAATGAAATTTATCACTTAATCCCAAAATCATTTTCCAGTACCAAGGTTATCCATTTGATAAAAAAAAAATTTCCCAAAAATTACTTATTCATGTTCTATCTCCCCCCCCGAATGGCCTGAAGGCCTTCATTTTTATTGATATTTGATAACCCCCCTTTCAAGGGAGGAGGGGGAACCCTTATAAGTCCCGTAGTCTCCGAGATTACCTGGAACGTAGGCATAGGGGATTACATGACCCGAAGGTCTTATGGAATTTAACCAGACAATATATAAGAAACTGCCCCTCCCCAGCATTTGTATCATGATATTAGCTCTCCACCTTCGCATGACCATTTGTCTAGGCTTCTCATGCAAGCACAAGATGGTCCTGATGGCATAGTCATACCCTCTAATTCTGACAAATCCATTTGGCTCTGCTCTAGTGAGTGCACCTACTCTAAATCCTCTTCTAGGGATGCTCTGTTTGGGTACTGTGTCTCAGGAAACTGCATGTGGCCCGAAGGCCTTGAGGTGTCCCGAAGGCCATAAAGGTAGCCCGAAATCCCTACTGACCTGAAGGCCTGATTATCCCTAAGGCTTTAAGGACTCCAAGCCCAAAACGGTGGCCCATGGAGAATAGTTCTAACAGATACAGTACCGAATAGTACCTGCTACAGTCACTTCTATGGTTCTTCTACAGTACCCGCACAGTGTACAGTTCTGCTACAATACTTCTATAGTACCTCTAGAAATATGCCTCTACCTAGTTTTCACCCTTGGTCTTGTGGATGAACTTAAGGACACCTCACCAACTGGGCTGAAGTTCGCGTGAATATTCATATTCTATCTACTCTTTCAATTAAAAAACAAAAATTCATAAAACTAGGGACTTCATGAAGGCCAACGGTAGGCGAGAATGCCTTGTCACACATATGTTGTCAGTTCTATTCCTAAATCCTTATCTGATGAAATAGGTTGTCACATGGTCTTCATGTTTTCTTTTTTCAAAATCTATATATTTATTATAACATTCAGAAAACAATATAAAATCCTCAAAAATAACCACAACAGGTTTTGACCTTAATTTTCATTTCATACATTTTATTTGAATACCAACATACAATTACCATAATATTTTAATCCTTGAACTATTTATATATTTAAAATGTTAATTTCATCTTTAAATGATTTAATAAAACTATTAATGAAAGAAAAAAAATATTTTACCAGGATTATGGTGTCCACTTTGTTTGATCATCATTTTCTTCATGTAGATATAATGCATATGAATTGTAACAATTATTTGGAGATTCTTCAAAATCACTTGCTTATTTTATCCAAATACACCTTCTATAATTTCGGTTTAATGGTTGTTCATAGATAAATAGGATTGGAAATTAATCTCTTATGAAAATTAATTTCAAAACCTTATATAAGAATTTATATGTATAAATCATTCGGATCGAGTTCACCATGGAACGTTCAATAAATGGTCTTTTTCAAATACAATAAGTATGTGTTGAAAGACTATATTTAAAAAGTAATTATAAATAGGCTACACAAGTATCTTATTATTCAGAAATTTTTTAAAAATAAAAATATTATTCAAAATATTATTATAAGGTAAAATATCAAAAAAAAGCATTGCTAATATTTACAATTTTTTTAAAATTTTAGAATATTGAAAAAATAATATTTAATTAAAACCAACCCATGATCAACAATGGTATCGAGGTATAATGAGATTTTTGATATATCATACAACTGTTTTCAAGAGATTTGTATATTAAAAATGATTCAAAATCATCAAACCATGGTTCTTCAATAATTAATGCAAGAAAGTCATCCCGAAGAGAAAAAAATTTGTTTGAGATCCTCCTCCTTACCTTTGTAACCAAGTTTCTTTGATTTGAAAAATATATAGAAAATCTATTGAACTAAATGATTATACATATTAACTTACCATATGTTTAACCAAAACCCTTAATCTGTAATGTTTTCTAAACCACTCCTTTGATACAAAAAATAAGGCCCCAACCTTAAATATTACTTTATATTGAGTTATGTCGAGAATTCATGATTATGATATTTTTAGGTTTAGAGTTTAAAAGAATTAGAATAAAACTAATATATAAAAACAGAAATATTAAATATTGAAGATTCTAATCACTATCCCTTTTTTAATAATATAAAACATTTTAAAATAAAACAGTATTTCCCTTCTAGATAAAAGTTTTCTCGACTTCTAATTTTATATTACCCATCCTTATACCATGTGGAAAACATTTCAAAAAATTAGAATGATAACAATAATCTCAATAAGATATATAAAATATGGAATGAAACCATTAGTCCATGAATATTTAAAACTCAAGAAAACATTTTCACAAAATCATACATTTCACCCATAAAAACATACATCGTGAAATAATAAGATTTTTGAAAATACTTCTCAGCAATCATAAATCAAAATAGTAACTTGTGGATTCTATATAATACATACATTGTAACTTTAAAAGCTACATATAGAGTAAAAATAAAATTTATATATGGAATTTCCATCATAGTAAATTCCATAAATCTCTAAGGATAAACATTATTGTTTATGTGTGTATCATTACCCAATGCATTGGAGAGATATAATGGGATCAGCTGAAGTCGGTTTGTCACGAAACCATCCATTTACATAAGAAACTTCAATGAACTAGAACATATTTATTACATATAAACCAATCACAAATGAAAAATAATATTTCCATAAAATATCTTTTAAAATATTGTTATTCTCAATCCATTCTCAAAACATAATTAAAACATTTAAAAAGAATATTTTTTTAATAAAAGAGTCCCATACCACCTTGAATCTTTTGAAAAGGAATTTTCATTTTAAAAAATTTATTTCCATATAAATAAATCCTCAAAACCTTTTTTAAAATATTTATATTAATGATAATGATTTAGAATAATAAATCTAGAAAGCATTTAAAACAATGTTTTAGTTAAACTGCGTCTTACAAAGATAATTTTTCTAATAAAATCGATTGATGATGTGAATTAACTATAAATACACATAATTCAATTATAATTAAAAGATAATATATCAAAAATTTGTTTCACAAATAACAGCTAAATAACAAAATCATGAAGCTGAAATTTACCCCAGGGAAGTGAAATTGGGTTAAGAAATGCACATACAATGTTCCTATCTGTGACATAAGAATTTATCAATGGGGTGATAATGTTTATATATACTATATACAGACAAATAGAATTTGAAATAAAACATATACCAATAAAAATATATTCCACATATAATCTTTACATAATAAAATCAATGATGTAGACATATAACCCAATGAATTGAAATCGAGTTAGAAAAATACCTTACAATGTTCCTATAAATTACATAAGAATTTATAAAAGGGGTGATTTTGTGTAGACATATTATATCCAATAAAAAATATGTTTAAATACAAAATAAATAAATAATCAGTTATCACACATGTAATATTGACATAATATAAAAAATTATGTATGTGTAAAAATCAATTAGTGGAAATAGAGTTCAATAATTCCTTTACAATGTTTGTATATATGACATAATAATTTTTCAACGGGGTGATTATGTGTTGTAATAGTATATACATCCAAATATAAGTATAAATACAACATAAATAAATACATATTGATTCCACAGGTATTCATGGCATAATATTATCAACAAAGTTTTCATAAAACCCAATGAGTGGAAATTGAGTTCTGAAATTCTATTACCATGAGTAATCTATCGAATTGTATGACCCATTAATGTAATTTTCATTAAATAAAAAATTTAATTACATGAATATTAATAGATTGATGATATTTTTTTATCAATGATCATTATATATACACTACATAAAATAAATTACTGGTGAATAATGCATATATATCAGAGAGGTAAAAAAGTGAGACGAGTAATTCCGTACAAAGTTCGTATGAATGATGTAAACATTTATTAATGGGGTGATTATGTTTAAAAATATAATATGCACAGATATGGAAATGGAAATAAAATACTAAACATTAACAATATATTCCAAACATAATATTTTAATAATAAAATCAATGATGTATGTGTAAAACCCAATGGGTGGAAATTGGGTTCTGAAGTTCCCTTACCACTGGTCCCACTCATCTTATATGTTTGTTGTTCTTCATGATTAATAATAAAATGCTAATTTATAAATGGTTTATAAAATATTAATGTTTATTATTTATTTTATAACCCTTAATACAATGTTATAAGAATTATATAATTATTTTTGTTTCTGTTGGACGTTTTGTTGATATTCAGTACTCGTGTCGAAAAAGAACATAGTATGATGTGAATAGTACATATGGTCATAATTATATCATCTGTAGAATATAAAACATGATTTTAATATCTTAATTATTAATTAAATAAGTATTTATAAGAATCATTTGAAGAATAATAAAAAATACTGTTCATGGAGACGGTAGGCCGTACATACGCATGAACAATATTTTCATTTTTTTGGTCGTATTAAAGGAACAAAATAAAATGTAATATTTGGAAATATGTATACATATATTATATTATTATATTATAATTTATATGTGATTTATATCATATATGTTTACTAAAAAATCTTTAATACAATCCATGTGATATTTGAACAAATCACATCACTTTGAGGAGGCGGTAGTCCACACGTCCCCAAATGAAGTTATCGTATAACAAAAATATAGAAATCATGATTCTATGATTAATATAAAATTTAAAAAGTAAGAAATATTTTATAATAAAAATATTTAAATATTATATCACCTAAAAGTTTTTTATGACCTTCCTAGAAGTGAGTAATGGAAAAATATCAAAAACATTATTCATGGAGGCGATTAATCAACATAACTTTGATAATAATTATGTTTCTATGAATAAAAGAATATTAGAAAATAAATGGGTATGAGATATTAAATTATTAACTTAAAAATATATTATATACATTATTTTATAGTTATTATGCATTTATGGATTAAGGATGTGATAAAAAAGTAGAAGAATAATAGAAATTATGAGATGTACTTTAAGAAAATTACATCTTGAATATCCACACCATGAAAGAACATTAAGGTCCTTGGATTTGGTCTTTTTGTGAGAATAGAAGCACTAGGATGTGAGGAGACTAAAGAGGAGAGATTTTAGAAGAGATTTTTGCAAATAAATTCATTATTATTTGGAAATGGGATGTGAAGAGTTGGTATTTATACATGAGGAGAAGTGGGTTCAAGCAATTAGTATATTGATTATCTTATATGAAAATCCAAAAATATAGATGTGAAACTAAATTTCATTACATTTCCTCGTAATAAATATTTTATAGGATTTTTATGTCTGATAAAAACCCAAATAAATATTTAAATGTTGTTTTTTTGGTAGGATAATGTTTTAACATCTAATTTTAACCCTTGTCCAAATTATACTTTTATTAAGGTAAATAATTTTTTTACAACGGTAAAATTTAAATAGATAAAAATGAAAATGAACTTAAAACGTAATTTTGACCCTTTTTTCAAATATAGAATTAATTTTAGATAATTTACTTCAAATAATTGGGAAAATTAGATTTATAACTAATTCCGTGAATAAGACTAAAAATTAGGGTTTTAATGATAAACGTTCCAAAGATTGAAATTTTTTTCATAAATATATTCAAAATTAAATTGATCTACAATGATTTAAATTGGATTAATTTATAAAAAATATAATTATACTGAAAACTAACTAAATGAAAAATATGACTATATAAATTTATTAAATGCAAAATTATTTTTGAGATAAAATGTAGTATTTTTCACTATTAATTAAAAAATGAATATTATCAGAAAATACCAAAAAATTATACAATTTAAAATTATATTCCCCAATTATAAATAGAAGTTTACTTTTTCAAATAGAACATAAATAAGTATCAAAATGATATTTAAAATGGGTTATCCATCAATAGATGGAAACACTTTATTTTTTCAAGAAATACATTATTTACCGGAAAAAAATAATTTATTCTTATGTCATGTCTCGAAAAAATATATGTTGAATGTTAAACAATAAAATTAAAAAATTTAAATAAATATTACATTAATAAAACCAAATAATAGTGATTTTATTACTTTATAAACTCACTTGTTTTCACTCAAACAGTTTTTCAGAATAACATTTCCTTTTATTTAAAAAGGGTTTTATATTGCCTTATAAATAATTATTCACCAAACAATTACTTATCAATATGTGTAAACCAATTTTTTATAATTATGTTAATTTTATTCATTCACTCTATTCCAACATCTAGGTCATAATATTAACATTTAATTAATACTATTTTGTTGTTTGTTTAAGTTCGATTTAGTGAATCATATACGCTGTCAAACATGGTGTTTCATTCATAAATATTGAGATATTGCATCCTCCCCTTTAATAAATTTCATAATTTATATTTTAATTTGGTTTTGGTAAGTAAGATTAAAATTTTCAAATTACTTTTATTGCAATCCCACAATGGAATATGGATTGACAAAACTAACACTTTAAAAGAAAGAAAGAGAAGTAAGAATATCACCAAAGATAAAAAATACAAGGGTTACGTGTAGGAAAACATTGTTTTAGAGGAGAAAAGATACTACCAAGTTCTAATGGAGAGTAATTGAAATCATTTTTAAGATAAATTTATAAATAAAAAACCATAAATTTGTGATTGGTTAAAAAGAAGGTTTCTTTACTATCATGTAAAGAAATAGGATAATCCTTTTTAGGATCATCTTCATAGAAATAAAGATTTATATTACAACCTATAATACGGTCATAAGGAAATATATTTACATGATAATTACAATTTCAACATTTAATCAATTTACACCACACAATAATCATTTTCTCCAAATGAAAAGTATTCATAATTAATCAACATCTATAAAATTACATTACGCAAAAAATATTAACTCTATATTTATCCATTCCTGAAAGATTAAACAAAATCAATATGGGTAGGATAAGATAAAAATATTATATAAAAATAATAAACCATTGTATAAGGAAAAACTACATTTAATGTCCAAAAATATCAAAGAAAAACCCAATAATCAACATAGACCACATTTTAAAAAAGTTCCCTTATAATTACTCAGAATAATACAAACAAAGATTGAAACCCAAAAATTAGTAGGATTTGATTAAAAATTCATCCAAGATAAATTTTACCATCCATCTATACATAAGATCAATCACTCTTAATGTCTCATACCAATGATATATCTTCAAAATTCACATATTCTCTAATATAGGTTAACCATTTACTCAAATAAGCAGAATCACCAAAAGTCCATAATAAAAACATATATTCTTCTGAAGTAAAATTCAAAAATTTATTCTCAAATAAAATTGCATTGTATTCTATTTACCATAGTCATATTTGGTTCCCAAAATAGTGAAAATCCTCTAAAATGACATTTATTACTAAATCCAAAAATATTTTTTCGATACCAAGGGCATCAATTTGAAAAAACATAAGTTGTGAAAATAAATTTATTCGTATTCCATCAACTCATTTAATTAACCTGAAAATTTCATACTAACTAAGGACATCACACAGGCTAGTGGTGGTGATATAGACATGTCACACATCAGTTGTGGGTTTGATTCCTATATCATTGTCTAATGTTATAGGTTGTCACACAGTTTACATTTTTCCCTTTTTAAAAAATTATATATTTCTTATAACATTCCCAAAATGAAAATAAAAACTCAAAATAACCGTAACATGATTTATCATTAATGTTTATTTCATACCTATATTTTGAATCCCATATTATATTTACCTCAATATATTAACCCATGAAGTATTTTATATAGTTAAAATTTTCATTTCAACTCCAAATGATTAATGAAAACTATTTGAAAAAGAAAACACGCCGTACCTTGAACATTGTGTCCATAAGGTTTCATAATCATTTTTTCTCAAATATAGAAGGTCCATTAATTAAAAAAATTATTAAAGTTTATTCAAACTCACTTTATTCCTTTATACAAATACACCTTGTACAAAGTGGGTTGTATGGGTATTCATATAGAAATAATTTTTGAAAATAATATAGTATGACATAAATTTAGAACACTATATAAGAATATATTTTTCATAACATTCAGAATGAGTTGAACTTGAAACCGTCAATCAATCATCATTTTAAAATACCATATATATATGCTAAATGAATATATTTTAAAAGTATGAATAAATGTGATACACAAGGGTATCCTTCTTAATTAGATTTTTTAAAATAATAATATGCATCAAAATATTCTGATGAAGTAAAATAAAAAAAATACTTGAAAATATTTACCTTTTTTGAAAAAAAGATAATATTGTGAAAATATGATTTTATTAAAAAATCCTATGATCCACGGTGGTATTGAGGAATATAGGAGGTGTTTGATATCTCATACAACTGTTTGTTAGAGACTTGTATGTTAGAAAATGTTTGATAACAATCTAAACCTAAATCTAAAATAATTAATTTAAGCAAGTCACTAAGAAAAATAAGAATTTTGTTTAAGATAATCCTCTTTCCACTTGTATCCAAAATTCCATGATCTGAAAAATTTATAGAACAATGATTTAACTAAAATATTAGATATTTAAACTTTCAATATGTTTAACCAAAACTCATAATCCTTAAATTTTTCTAAACCTTTCCTCTCACACCTATTATAAGGCCCCAACCTTAAATATTACTCTATCACGAGTTATGTCACGATTTGACGTTGAGGATATTTTCATTCTTAGTTTTTTTGAGAATTAGTCCATAACCGTTACATAACAACACTAGTAATACAAGTTGAAAATACTTCTAACTATCCATTTTTTCACAATATAAATCATTTTAAATTAAAAATTTATTTCTCCTCTTTATAAAAATCATCATGAATTATTATTGTCTTTTACCCATACTTATATCATATAGAAAATATTTCAAAAAAAAGGGATGATCAAAAAAATCCAAAACATATATTAAGAATATGGAATGATATCGTTAATCCTTTAATGTTTTAAACTCAAGAAATATTTTTCACAAAATCATACTTTTCACCCAGAAAAACATACCTCTTGAAATCATAATATTTCTAAATATACTTATTAGCACTCATAAATCAATAAGATAACTTGTGGAAACCATATCATAGAATCATTTTAGTTTTCAAAGATACATAAGGAGTAACCTTCATAGTAATTTAGGGAATAGTCATCCCAAAAGATTCCCTAAATCTCATTGGATAAACATTATCATTGAACATTATTTTGAAACCCAATAAATTGGAGGGCTATAACGGGCTCACCTAAACTTAGTTTACCATGGAAACACCTTTATACACATGAAATTACCAATGTATCAAAACAAAATAATCATGCATAAAATAATCATAAAATAAAAAAAATATTTCCAAAATATATCTTTCAATATTTTAATATAATCAATCCATTCTCAAAATACAATTAAAAGATTTAAAAAGATGATTCTAGAATCAATGTTTCCCATACCTCCTTGAAACATTTTAAGGTAAATTTAATTTTAAAACACTCATTTCCATATAAATAAATCATTAAAACCATTCAGAAAACAAGGACATTAATGATAGATATTTAGAAGAATAAATATTTAAAGCATTAAAAATGAGGTTTTAGTTAAATAGTCTATTACAAATATCATTATTCTAATAAATTAGATTTATTATGTGAATTAACTATGAAAACTTATTAATCATTTATAAAAACAAGATAATATACCCAAAATTTATTTCACAAATAATAGTTTAATGACATAATCAAGAAGTAGAAATTTAATCCAAATTAGAGAAATTAGGTTAAGAAATTTCCTTATAGTGTTCGTATAAATGACATAAGAATTTATCATTGAGGTGATTATGAATAGAATAGTATATACCCACAAATAAAAGTATAAATAAAACATAAACAAATAAAAATTTATTCCATAAAATATTTCCACAATAAAATCAATGAATTAGTTATGTAAAGTTGTAAATTGAAATTGAGTTAGAAAAATCCATCACAATGTTCGTATAAATGACCTATGAATTTATAAATGGGGTGATTATGTGTAAAATATTATAACCATTAAAATATAAGTGTAAATAAATATTAAATAAATAAACAATGATTCCACACATAATCTTGGCATAATATAATCAATGAAGTATTAGTAAAACCCAATAAGTGGAAATTGAGTTACAAATTCCCTTACAATGTTCTTATAAATTAAGTAATAATTTATCAGTTGGGGGATTATGTGTAGAATCTATATATTAAGAAAATATACATTTAAATACAACATAAATAAATAAATAGTTATTCAACATGTAATCATCGAATAATATAATCAATGAGGTATACATAAAACCCAATGAGTGGAAATTGAGTTTAGAAATCCCTTACAACATGTAATCTATCAAATTGTATGACCCATAAAAGTAATAATCATCGAATGAAACATTAAATTCCATTATGATTATTATATTCATTATATTTCTTATCAAATTTTATAATATATACACCACACAAATGAAATTATTGGTGAATAATGCATATATCTCACAAAGGAGAAAATGAGAGGAGTAAATTCTTACACTGTTTTTATCAATGATGTATGAATTCATAAATGGGATTATGTTAGGTCCACTAGGTTATATACACTGAGATGGAGGGTTGAATTAGGGTATGAAAGATTAAAACAACTTCCCCTATTTATCTTGTTTTGCTGTTAAGAAAGACATTCTTCTCTCTCTTTCCTACAGCAAAGTATGAAAAAAACTAAAACATGCACATGACACAAAGATTTTTTCTTCGTTCAACCTCACTGGGCTACGTCAAAGGAGCATACACTGGTGATGTGCTGATGTACCCAATCCACTAAAATCACACTGATGTTTACAATGTTCGGGATAGATCACTTCTATTCTTAGGATCACTGCATTTACAATGTTTAGGGTTAGCTCACTGCTTTCCAAATGGTCACTCCATATTTCTCTCTCTCTGGCTCACATCCAGTGGAGAGGATCACTTTCTTCCACTTCCTTTTCTTATTGCTCTAAAAAGGATACACTCACAGTTTATATACATTTAGGTCACTTCATTTTCACAAATGAATACATCCTCTGTTGTATATAGATTCACTATTGAAGTCCAACTTTCACCCGTATATGAATCTCACTTTGTACCGAAGGTATCAGGAAATCTTCCGGCATTCACGTAGCCCTAAAATGACTGTCATGATTAAAACATAACTGGAACGCTTCTCCAAGCCGGTGCACATGTTCACCTCAACCACTTGCACGACACTCACTTTTTCAACTCCAAACTTGCGCGACTCACACCCTTTTACACCCAAACTAATTTTGGTGCGCAACTATAAACTGTCGCACTTCTTGAAAGCCTGGTGCGCAAGTGTCACCAACCCACTTACACAAAACCCCCTTCTTCAACTCTAAACTTGGGTGACTCACGACCTTTCTCACCCAAACCACTTTGGGCACACAACTATCAAATGGCGCGCAATGTCTGAATTACATTATACTTGCGTGACCACACCACCACTTGTGCGACCACAAAACCTGCGTGACGGGAGCTCTGATTTTCACTAAGCGTTGAACTCTCTCCGATTGAGTAGGGTTTTACCTCTATTTAAACGCATTTGTACACCTTGTGCTCCTACGTGCAAGTCTCCTCTCGGCGCGCAAGTCCAGCCACCATAGTCTCAGTCACCCTAGTCACTTGCGAAACCAAACACAAAACGTGGGCACCCGTTTTTTCCTTTGCCATATTTTGACGTTTAGATATTGAACTAAAAATGGCTCTCATGTTTACAAGCTTCCAATAAACCAGTTCACAAGTCCCTTCCAAAAACACTTTTCTCCATTTGTCGATTTTGAGGTCCAAAAATTTGGCAAACACTTAAAAATGGAGCCACCTTGTATCTTCTCTTTTTGAACCGCCTCCAGATCAACCAATCCTTTGTCGAAGTTCTTGAATCAATCATGGATCATTAACAACATCCCTTGAACTCAACATCCCACCATGAATTCCCACTTGTCAACAAATTTTGATGTCATGGATTGCTTTGTCAACAAACACAATAGGGAGGCCCACTTAGTCAATAAACACAATCACCTCAAAAATGCTTCAATGATACCTTGATGGATTTTTCCCATCAAATTATTATGTGTAAAAATAGTATATTCGGATACATAGTATATTAAATACAAAATATAACAATAATAATTTATTTCACACATAATCTTGGCAGAACAAAATCAACAAAATATGAATAAAACCCAACGAGTGGATATTTGGTTAAGAAGCCCCCTTACCTATAGTCCCACTCGTATTGTAAGTTCATTATTCTTCTTGGATAATAAAAATAGTTTAATTACTAAATTCACCATATAATGTTTTTTTATTTATTTTATATCAATTTTTACAAATTTATAACAATTACATAATTATTTATGTTTATGTCAGACGTTTTGTCGATATTAAGTATTTGAGTTGAAAATGAACTTGGAATGATGTCAACAGTCCATGGGTTCATAATTCAATCATATCCAGAATATAAAAAATTATATAAATATATTATATATTAATTATTTAATTATTTATAACAATCTTTTAAATACAAACTAAATACATTATTAATTCATACGGTAGGCCATATGTACGCATAAATGTTATTTTGGTTTTTCCAACAATATTGAAAGACCAAATTAAAATAAAATATATGTAAATATGTATAAATATTAAATATAATTAAATTATAATTAATATTTGATATATATAATATATTTTTACTAACAAAATATTCAATACATTCCATGTGATTCATGATCGATTCACATAATTTTGAGGAGGTCGTAGTCCACACGTCCCCAAATAAAGTAATCGTATAACAACAATATAGAAAGTATGAATGTAAGTTTAATATAAAATTTAAATTATATTAAATATATTATTATAAAAATATTGTTTTATGATGATTCACGTAGTTGGTAATGGAAAAATATAAAAAACATTATTCTCAGAGGTGAATAGCCTACATAACATGGATAATAATTTTGTTTCTTTCTACAAGAGGAGGTGAAAAAAGAAATGGTTATCATATATTACTTTATTAACATAAAAATACTCTATATTAATTATTATTAAGTTATCATTCATTTATGGATTAAGGAGGTGAGAAGAAAGTAGAAAAAGAAAAGTAATTAATAGAGGTACTTTGAGAAAATTATCTCTTGAATATCCCCTCATTGAAAGACTATTATAGACCTTATATTTGTTAACTTGGGGAGAATAACAGAATTTTTACATGGTTATAGTGAGTAGTAGTGGTATGGGTGGATCTTTGAAGAGCTACAAGGATTTTTGGTTCAAAAATTGGAGGTGGATATGTGTTATTTATACTTTAGGAGAGGTAGTTCAAGTGATTAGAATATTGTTTATCTAATATTAAAATCCAAAAATAAAGTGGGACCATTAAATTACATAACTTCTAGTTGTAATTAATATTTTTTAGTATTTTTTATTTCCAATAAACACCTATACCACTCTTCAAATTTTGTAATTTTTATGTAGGTTAACCATTTAACTTTTCATTTTAACCCTTGTCAAACTTTTTAATTTTTTTATGGTATATAATTTCTTTACCATGGTATATTTTTAATACCTACAAATTAAATTTACCTCACAACATAATTTTTAAAATATTATTCAAAATATGGGATCCATTTTTCCTAAATTAATTCACAAAATTGTGAAAATTAGATTTAAAATTAATTCGGTAGACAAGACTAAAAATTGGGTTTTTAAAGTGAAACGTTCAAAAGATTGAAATGTTTTTTATATCTATTTTCTTCATGAAATTGATTAAAATGAATTAAATTGGATTTAATGAAAAACTAATATTCTATTTATATTATAAACCCAATTAAAATTAAAATATAACTATATAAATAAATTAGATGAAAAATCTGTTTTGTGTTAGAATGTACTATTTTTCACTATTCACTAGAAAATGAATATTACCAAAAAAATACCAAAAATTTATTCAAAGTAAGATTATAATCCCCTATTCCAAATAAGATTTTTATTTTTTCAAATATAATTTATACATGCTTGAGAAACGTGGTTTAAAATTGGTTCTCCATGAAAATGCTGAAGAACATCATTTTTTGGAGAAATACTTCTTTCATCCAAAAAATTGAATTTATTATTATATTGTGTCTCTAAAACATATAATAATAATATTAACAATTAAATTTAAAAATTTACATATAATATTTTTAAATAAAACCTAAAAATAGTTTTTCATTACTTTCTAAACAAATTTATTTTTATTTAAAAAGTTTTTTAAAAACATTACCATTTATTTAAACAGGGTTTTACATTCATTTATAATTAATTGTTAATAAAATAATTAATTAAGAACATTTCTGAACCATTTTTTTATAATTCATTAAATTATATTCATTCCCTCCATTCTGAAATCATGGTTATAACTTTAACATTTTAAAAAATAATATTTGCTTACTTAGTTATGCTTGATGTAGAATATCATACACACTATCGAACATGGTGTTTATTTCTTAAAGCTAGAGATGTTTCATCCTCCACCACATTAAAAAATTTCATCCTCACAATTTGATGTTGGGGTTGGTAACTAAGGTAGGAATTTTCAAAATACCTTTATTGTAATAACACATCGGAAAAAGGATTAATAAAACTAAAACTATAAAAGATAGAAAGTGAAGTACAAAGATCACCTTAGATAAAAATTACAATGGTTCCATTTCAGAAAACATGGATATTGAAGAGAAAAATAACCTTCATGTTCTTATGGAGAGTGATAGAAACTATTTTCAGGAGAAGCATTACAATCACAAAACCATAAATTTTTTATTATTTATTAGGTCTTCGATTTCCCATTATGTAAAGAAATCTGATAACATTTTTTTTATTTAGGAACCTTTTCATCGATTTGAAGAATTATATTAGTAAATGTACTACGGTCATATATAAATATACAAACATGATAAATATAGTTTCTTACTTTAATAAATTTCTACCACATAATCCTCTTTTTCTCCAATTTATTAGTATTCATGATGAATAAATTTTTATAGAATCACATAACCTAAAAAATATTAACTATCTATTTATCATGTCTTGAATCATTAACCAAAAAAATATGGTTATGTTATGAAAAAAGTCTTCGAAAAATAAACCATTCTATGATGAAAAATTAATTTTAATGTCCAAAAATTCACAAGTATAACCAAAAGTTCTACATAGACCATATGATAAATAATTTTCCTTAAAATTACTCAGAATAATCGAACCTAATATTGAAATCCAAAAATTATAAAGATTTTATAACATAGTCTTCCTAGATAAAATTTATCATTTATCACCAAATAACATCAATCACTCATATTGTCTTATACCAAAAACATAATTTCCATAGTCACATATTCTCCATGATAGGTTAATCATTTCGACAAATAACCCATGTCATCATAAGTCCATAATAAAAACATAGATTCTACCAAAGTAAAATCTAACCATTTATTCTGAAATAAGATCCCATTATATTTTATTTAACATATACATATAGGGATCCCTAAAAGTGAACATCTTCTAATATTAAATTTATCCCTTAATCTAGATATTATTTTCCTTTACCAAGGGTATCCATTTGATAAAACTAAAGTTCCGAAAATCAACTTATTCATTTTTCATCAACTAGTTTAATTATAAATAAAAATTAATACGATTAAGAGACGTTACGTAGGATAGTGGTAGGTGATAAAGCCTTATCACACATTGGTTGTGGGTTCTATTCACGTATCCTTTTTCAACATGACAGGTTTTTACAAAGTATGTGTTTTATACTTTTTCAAAAATAAAATAAATTTTTAACATTTCCTAAAATGATATAAAATCATCAAAAATAACTATACCATGTTTTAACCTTATTTTTTTTTTCATAACGTTCATTTGAATCCAAACATATAATTACCTCAATATCTTAATCCATGAAGTCTTTTATATAGTTAAAATTATTTTTCATCTCTAAATTAGTTAATAAAAAAATTCCATAAAAAATTCGTAAATTTATCCTCGTGTTCACATGGTTTCATCATCATTTTGTTCATGTAGTTAGAAGGTCCTTGCATTTCTACAATGATTTATATATTCTTCAGAATAGATTTATCCCATAATCCAAATAAACCTTTTACAACTTGAATTGTATGGGTGTTTTTGGTTAAATCGTTTATGAAAATAATCATATATGTCACATAATTTCAAAACCTTATATAAGACGTTATTTTTATAAAATATGCAGAATGAGTTCGACTTGAAACATTCAATAAATAATCCTTTTAAAATAATATAATTGTGTGTTGAAAGACTTTATGTTAAATATAATTATAAATAAGTTTCGAAAGGGTCTCCATCTTTTGCATCTTTTTCAAAATCATAATATGCATCAAAATCATGTGATAAGGTAAAATATCAAAAATTGGATTAATAATAGTTGGATTTGTTAAAAATATTATAATATTGAGAAAACATGATTTTATTTAAAACAAACCACGATCCATGAATGTATATAGTTATATAGGATGTGTTTTTTATCACATACAACTATTTTTAGAGAGGTTTTTGTTAGAAAATGTTTCAGAATCATCGAAACATGGATTTAAACAAATTAATGCAAGAAAGTCAATAAGAATAGATAAGAATGTTTTTTGAGATCCTACTCCTAACATTTAAACAACATTCATAAATGTGAAAAAGTTATAGAACAATGATTTAACAAAATAATTAAACATATAATCTTACCATATGTTTAACCAAAACTCATAATCCCTAATGTTGTCAAAAGCTTTTCTCTAATACAAATTATAATGAATATGCCATAAATATTACTTAATCTTGAGTTATGTCATAAATTAACATTGATAAAATTTTCTGGTTTATAGTATTAGATAATTTGGGTATAACAATTACATAAGTACTCAAATATTAAAAGTTGACACTTCTACTTAGTATCGATTTTTTCATAATATATTTATTTAAAATTAAACATGATTTATCTTCTTGATAAAAAATTTATTGACATATTATTTTCTATTAACCATCCTTATACATTGTGGAAAATATTTGAAAGACATGGTATGATAATGGAAAGCTAAAAACGTTATATGAAATATGTAATGAAACTATGAGTCCATATATATATATATATTTTTAACTCAAGAAAACAATTTTACAAAATCATACTTTTCATCCATAAAAACATACCTCATAAAATCTATTGATTCCTGAAAATAATCTTTAGTAATCATAATTGTAAATAAAACTTATGGAATACATATCATACTTACATTTTAGATTTATCAGCTATATAGGTAGTAACATTCAGTGTTATGTGTGGAATAACCATCATAGTATTTTCCATAAATCTCTAAGGAGAAACCTTATCATTTAACTTTGTCTCATTACCCAATTCATTGGAGATATAAAAATAGTTCACACACACAAGGTTTATCATAGAAATATCAATATAAATAATCAATTTCCATGAAATGAAGAATAATAAAAAAATGAATCAATCATAAATGAAAAAATAAATTTTCCTCAAGTTATCATTCAAGATATTGATTTTGTAAATCCATTCTCAAAACATAATTAAATCAATTTATAAAAATAGTTTTGAATCAAAGTGTCCCATACCACCTCTAAAATTTTGAAAGGAATTATTACTTTAAAATATTAATTCCCATATAAATAATTCCATAATTTGATTTAAAACATGGACATTAATGAGAAATATTTGGAAGAATAAATAACTAAAACCTTTTATACTATGTTTTAGATAAAAAGCCCCTAAAAAGTTCAATTTTCTAATGAAATAGTTCGATTATGAGAATTAAATATAAATAATTATAAATTAATAATTAATTTAAGTTAAGATATCCAAAATTCATTTTGCACGTAATAGATGAATTACATAATAAAGCAGTATAAATTTAACCTAAATAAGGGAAATTAGGTTAAGAAATTCCCTTAAAAAATTTGTATCAATAAAATAAGAATTTATTGATGGGGTGATTATGCGTATTAAGAGTATTTCCATACAATGATATGTTTAAATACAATATAAAATATTAAAAATTTATTCTATAGTTAATATTTTCATAATAAGAGAAACTAAGTAGACATATAACCCAGTGAATGTAAATTGAGTTACAAAAAACCATTATAATGTTCGTATATATGACTTAAGAATTTCTCAAGGGGTGATTATGTGTAGAAATATTATAAAAAAATAATGATAATTTTAAATAAAAAATAAATTAATAAATAGTTATTCCACACGTAATCCTGGCATAATATAATCAATGAAGTATGCATAAAACCCAATGAGTGGAAATTAATTTCAGGAATTCCCTTGCAATGTTAGTATAAATGACGTAATTATTTATAAATTTTTTGATTATTTGTATTAATATTATATACACAAAAATAGAAGTTTTAATAAAAAATAAATAAATAATAATTCATTCAACATGTAATATTGGCATAATATCATTAATTAAGTATGCATAAAATCCAATGAGTGGAAATTGAGTACAGGAATTCCCTTACAACTTGTAATCTGTCGAATTGTATGACCCATGAAATTAATAATAATCAAATGAAAAATTTAATATAATTATATCAAATATATTAATGATAGTGCATATCAATTTTATTTATATATAAACCTAAAAAATAAATTAGTGCTGAATAATTCATTTATTTCACAAATCTGAAAAGAGAAATGAGTAAATACTTACAAATCTTGTGTCAGAGACGTAAGCAATTATCAATGGGGTGATTATGTGTAGGAAAAGTATATCCTCAAAAATAAAAGTTTTAATAAATCATATACTAATAAAATCTTAATCCACGCATAATAATGGCATGATAAAATTAAAAATGTATGCATAAAACCCATTGAGTGGAAATTGGGTTAAGAAGTTCCCTTACCTCCAATACCACTCATCACACATATTCCTTGTTCTTCTTGAAAAAAAACATAGGTTAATTTATACTTTATTTATAACCTTTTTATCTTAAGTATCCATTTAATTGACTTTTTACCATGTTATAACTATTACATAATTATTTAATTTAATTTCAGATGTTTTGTCTATATTCAGTATTTGAGTCGAAAATGTACATGGCATGATGTCAATAGTCTATATGTTAATAATTACATATTCCCTAAAAATAAACCATTATATAAATATCTTATATATTTATTATATAATTACATAAAATAAAAATTCCCAGAAAATGTTAAAACACTGTTTAATGAGACGGTAATCCGTAAGTACCCATGAAGGATATTTTTGTTTTTCCTATCGTATTAAAGTTATGGAATCAAATTTATTGTATGTAAATATGTATTAATATATAATATAATTATAGTATCATTAATAAGTTATTTATATCTTATATTTTTACAAAAACAATCCCTAATAAATTACGTGTGATTCGTGAATGAATCATATCATCTTGATGAGGATGTAGTCCACGTGTCCACAAATAAAGTTATTGTATAACGAAAATATTGAAATCATGAAGGTATGATTAATATAAAACATACAAAAAAAGTAAAAAAGTTATAAAATAAATATTTAAATATTATTTAAACATAAAATAGTTTTAATGACATCCATGGTGTCGGTAATGTCAAAAAGAACAAAAATATTATTCACATAGGTGAATAATTAATATAACATGGATAATAATTTCATTTCTTTGGATATGAGTTGGTGAGAAATTAATTGGGGCTAAGATATTCAATTATAAACATAAAACTATAGTATATTAATTATTATTAATTTATCATGAATTTATTGATGAAGGAGGTTAGAATAAAGTAGATAAATAACTTGAATTAAGAGAGGTACTTTGATAAAATTACCACTTGAATATCCCCTCATTAAAAGACACATGAAGAATTTTGAATTGTTATTTTGATTATAGAAGAATAATTTTGAAATTTGGAGAGTGTGGAGTAGATTATTGGTAAGAGAATTGAGGAGATAAAAGGCTATGTGATTCGAAAATGGGGGGGGGGTGGATAATAGGTATTTATAGTTTTGGAGAGGTGGGTTTATGTTATTAGTTTATTGATTCTATTATATTAACAGAAAACCATAAAGAGGTGGCATTAAATTACATAAATTTGGATAGTAATAAATATTGAATATGATGGTTAGGGTAGATCCACACCTCAAACACAATTTAAATATTTTACACTTTAGGTTTGTTAAGATTTTATCTTATAATTTCATCCCTTGTTAAAAGTTTACATTTATTACGGTAAATAATTCTCTTACCATGGTAAAATATTAAAACATAATTATTAAAATGACCTTAAAATAAATTTTGGACCTTCTAATAAAAAATATGGAAACCATTTCACCTAATTCAATTCACAGAATTTGAAAATTTATATTTTAAACTAATACCATATACAAGAATAAAAAGAGGGGTTTTAACATGAAACGTTCAAAAGTTTGAAATGTATGTATATCTCTTTTAAATTAAAAATTAATAAAAATTAATTAAATTGTATTAAATTATAATGAAATAATATAATTATACATTAAAACAAATTAAATTGACAATATATATATAAGAAAATTAGATGAAAAATCAGTTTTGAGTTAAAATATGGCCTTTTTCAATATTCATTAAACAATTTATTTTAAAAAAATGAAACAAATAATCCGAGGTAATATTTTATGAACCCATTCAAAATAAATAAGGTTATTTTGAAAAATTAAACCTATAAAGGTGTCAAAAAATATATTTATAATGGATTCTCAGTCAAAAGGGGTAAAAGTTCTTTTTTCGAGAAATAATTGTTTTATCCAAATTATAGTATTTATTCTTATGTAATGTCTAGAAAAAATATAAAATGAATCTTAAACTTTATATTGAATATTTTACATGTATATTTCATTAATAAAACCTAAAACGAGTTATTTTATATGTTTATAAACATGCTTTTTTGCATGAAAATGTTTTTTTGAAAAACATTTCCTTTTATTTAAAACTTTTTTTACATTCATTTATAATTTACTATTCACTGAAGAATTAATTATAAACATGTGTAAATAATTTTTTTATATTTCATTTATTTCTATTCATTCAGAATATTCCAATAATTATGTTTTAATGTAACATATAAATAATATTATTTATTTGTTTATGTACGCTCAATATAGAATTTCATATACAGTATCGAACATGGTGTTTCATTCATAAAACTAGAGATGTTAAAAAATAGTTTTATTACCATCAATGTATCTTAAAATATCTTAAATTGTTATAAAATTTGACCACATAAAACCAGATAAATAGTTCTGATGAATATAAACATATTATCAACCATAAACTCATAATCAAATAACGGTATCCATAATTATTATGTTTATAATAAATAGAGAAATAAACTCTTCCAAACATTTAATTTCCCATTATTCCATTAATAAGCTGTAATCTTATACAAATTTTTTTTCATTGGAATCCTCAGTTTATCCTTATCACACCATGACTTTTAAATATATATTTTTTTATTTCATGGATCCAGGTTATCTTGTCAAGCCTTGGGTTGAACCTGGGGTTAAACTTTTTGACGTTTGATAATATTAGAGGGGTTCAGACCGGTGCACAGGCACCGCATGGTTATATATAAACATGAATTCCCCCTGGATTCTTGTACATGAGCCAAATTGGGCTGGGTTGAGGTGCACAACTTGTGTGTGGTTAATTAAGTCATGCAATGAGCATGAGGTTACCCAATTTTTTAAATAAGTAATACGATTTCATAGAAAATAAAATGAACTAAATAATAAAATAAAATTTAATTTGATTAATATAAATAAAATTAAATAAAAATTTAAAAATAATGTTTCAAAATAAAAATAATATTATTATGTTGTAACTATTATTAATTTCTTTATGATTATTATTATTATTATTATTATTGTTGTTGTTGTTGTTGTTGTTATTTTTTAGAATAGTGGTGATAGTTATATTTAAAAAAATTATTACAGTAATGGTGTTATTATTATTATTATTACTTTTATAATTATTATAATTATAATAAAATGAATGAAAAAGGGAATTTGTAGCCTACATACACCGACCATCCTCTACACACATCGTAGCCCTCACCCCTCCATTAGTTCTCTCCACTCACCCCTCCATGATTCAGCCTCTCCCCTCACCGCTCCATTACTCACCCCTCCGCCTTCACCTCTCCCTTCGCCTCTCCATCCCTTACCCCACGCCGCTCTATCCTCGCCCATCTACTCTCCAGCTAGGCTACCTCCAACCTCACCTCTCCGCTGTCCAACCAGCCCTTACCCCTCTGCCTCCAACATCGCCCATCTATGCTCTGTCAACCGTCGCGCCACCACACTCTGTCCACCCGACCTCTCCTTGGATGCCCTCATCTCTGGAATCCTTTAGTGTCAACATTCCCCCTACTCACTCTCCCACTACGGTCGACCACAATCTTTTTGGGAAAACACAACCCCCCGATCCTGTAGTCTTCTAGCATGAACCTGAACCCCCATCACAGTGCCTCTGCCTCCCCTCCAACACATAGAGTCCTCTATTATGGTTTATTATTCCTATAATATTTTCTCTTTCCTTACTATTTGTCCCATCTCTAATGGTTGGGGTGTAATTTGTGCCTTTTACTATTTTTCTAGAATGTGAGGTTGGTCCGCAAGGTCTTGATCTCCCATTCCTTAATGTTTTACCACATCTCTACTATATTTGTATTAAGAGAAAATGGGATTGTCTTTTCTGGTGCATTTCATTTACACTTGAATCCTTACAATTAGTTATTCTATTTGATTCATAAATTTATTTTACTCTTTATAGGTCTACTTTAGCGTTTATAAATTCTTAGGAGTTGTTAAATATAGTTTTTTATAAATATTCTCTTCTGCGTCATTTAATTTTTTTATTAATTCCATATAATGTTTCAATAATTTTGTATATATGGTTCACACATTGATGTTTGTTATTGCTATTTTTTGGGGCATTTTTATTGTAATATAGTTTAATAAAAAAACATTGAGGGAAAATATTTAATTGTTCCAATGTCTATATGTACATAACACATTTGATAAAATACTATAAGCATTCAAAGTAAAATTGAGGGTTTTTATGAAATGTTATGTAACTCCCCAACCTATGTTACCCAGAGTCAGTGCATTATTACATTACATTGGCATGATCACAAGAGATCATGTCATTAAAGAATGATTAGTTTAGTGTCCTTGGAAGTAATAGATACATATATTTTTTACATTACATAATTAAATAAAAAAATTGTGTCACCTTAGAACACACTCATATCATTTGGCCTGTCCCTGCAGGTTAATCATAATATACTTCTTCAAATCCGGGGAAAAAGAGAATATAAGAAATAGGCGAGATCAGATGCTCATTAATGACAAAAATATAGAGGAAACAATCTTAAATATGCATAAACATTTAAGGCAATGTATAAGACTAAAAACAAAAGCCTTTTCATCATAAAATTTTGTATAATATGGAAAATTTAAATCAAATAATTCCATTTACTTATTCACATGGATATTCTACTAGTCTAATAATCACATGTAACATCAATATCTAATTTCATAATGATGGATTGAATAATTCCAGACATAATAACCACAAATTCATGGCCTCATTCTAGGACTAAAAAAAAAGATTTTGTTGAGGACTTCTCCCAAGATACTAGTTTGTCTCATGAGACCCACCAATGCATCGAGGAACTATAGTGGGCTCCACCCATCATGTACTATGTCCAATGCATTCTTCATATGAAAAGGATAAAAAATAACATAATAATTCATATTAAAACTAGCATACGAAATGTTAATACTTTAACCATTAAAGATGAATGGTATAAAAATAACACAACCACATTCAATCATATCAGAAAACCTTCAATACAAAATGCAATAATGTATCATAATAAATCAACTTTAAACAAGTGTATAATCAATCAATGGATGTTCTCATAGATGAAATGAAATCTATTTGAGAGAATAATCTCTTTCTATTTTGAAATCATTTAAAAGACACATAATTATAAAATAAAACATTAATATAATAAATATTCTTCTAATCTAGTAAGGGAAGCTTCAGAGTTGTTATAATGGCAGAAAATAGCTGCACCCACCATATAAGTTAAAAGACATTCTTACATTAATTTGTTGACAAGGTTATAAAGTACATTGATTGGAAGACGATAGAAAGATTCCTTTCAAAAAAATTTATTAAAAGTAAAACAACGGTATAATTTAAATTAACCCATCTTCTAGGAAATAGTAAAAAAAATTGAAATACGATTTTAGGAATCATGGATGTGGATGATAAATAATTCCCAGTATATGCTTACGTATAAACAACCTCAGATAACAAAGTGATTACAAAATTTACCCATACCTTGTAATTTTCTTAAGTTGATGGTATGTTAACCTCATGTATAGTAGTTAAATCATTATTATTAAATTATACTATAACCACATAGATAAATATGATATCATATATGATCATCTAATATTTCTTTGTTAGTAATATTTCAGTAGTATCATTGTTTTGGGTGTTAAATGATTTGTTTTCCTTTACATGTTTTGTTAAGTAAGTAATTATTTTTATTCATAGGATGTATTTGATTCATATCATGAATGATATTGTGTTCTTAAATATTATTTTAAATCATAAAATAAAAATTATTCTAGAATTTTTACGATTGGAAATGTTTCTCATCGTGTTCATGGAGACGGTAATCCGTACGTACACACGAGCGACAATATCATACTATTGATAGTAAAATATAATGTAATTGGATGGAATACCATATATACAGAATCATTAACAAGTTATTTTTATTATCTATATAAATTATACTCATTATTATACCCATCCAAATAATGAAGTATTTAATAACACACTACACCACGACGTGGAGATGGTAAGCCATACATACATATGTATGGTGACTTTGTCATTCATCAGATGGATAGAATAATTAATATGGTTGTACAATATTAATAACAACATTACAGTATATAGATGGTACAATAGGTATTATTATGGGAAGTAATAAACAAATAAATAGTAAGTGGAAGAAGAAAAGAACATTGAAAGTGGTTTTTAAATTATTACCTATTTTTCGGGTGCTTCATTTTGATTTGATCGAAAGGGCTACTTAAGGATGTGTTTTTGATCAAGGTGGGGCCTCTAAGTTTAATTTAGGGTATTTGAGAGGATATTTGATCAGGTTTGCACCCATACAAATGTATTTTGAGGTGTGAAATTAAGAAAAGGATAAGTACCCTTTTATAAGGGAGGTGAGGGTCACTTTAGGAAAATTTTAAAATACTATATCATTATAAAATCATTTTCAGTTTATAATTTCTCCAAATGGTTTTATATCAAGGATAAGGTGGGTATGGGTAGAAATATTCTTAACCAATAGGTTTTAGACAATGTTAGGTTACAATATTAACCTTATATTTTAGATTTAATTCATAGTTAAATAGTTTAACTTTTACCATGTCTTCTTGTATTTTTATATTACATGGTAAATAAACTTACTATAAAATGACAAGTGAACATTAATAGATTCATTAATGATATATCTATCATTATATAAGTCATTTGGATGAGAATTATAATTTGAGTAATATTATTACATTTAATAATATATTATTTTTTTTAAAAACTCATTTATGTCAATTTTGACACTATTTAATATTTGATTTTTCCAAAAGTCAAGAAAAACATGATTACTTTGAAAAAAATACATTAAATCAACCTTAAAATGTCATATTAGACAATTAAATTTATTTAATGCATCAAAAATCTCAATTTATATTTATTTGGATATTTTTAATATGAATTATTTTAATATTTCATTAATAAGGTTATTACTGCATCATCATTGAGTCATTAATAAATTTAATTATTTATTATCTAAAATTTATAAATAAAATATGATGATATAGGAAATATTTATACATTTCTAATGAATATTTATAGTGAATTTATCTAATGTATAACTCTATATTAAAAACAGTTTAGTTTTTAACTTTTAATTTTACACTTTTAAATATTCTTAAAATAAAATAATAATAAATTCCCTAATCAAATCCATGTTGATCAAAGAAGATCATATTTTACTCCAAAGGTTGATTTTGGTTGAAAAACACTTATCCAATAGAATTAGGTCATGTGTTCGGGTATCTATAATATCATTTTTACCATTAATTACTTTATTTACTTTTAACCGTGGTAAATGAAATTCAAAAGTTACTATTCACTAAAAATTATTTTTGTTTTATTGAAATACATTTTAATTACTTATGTTAACAATACCAGTTGGATTTTGGAAATTAAATTCACAGAAGAGGTAAAATTATGTTTTATGAAAATTTGTAAATGTGCATAGAAGGTTGGTAAAAGACATTAAAAATTTTCATAAAATTTTATATATCTAATCTTATTATAAAATGACTCCAATGATTTAAAATGATATAATATAGGTATTATGTATCTATTTTTAGTTAAAATAAATTAAATTAAAATAAATAATTATTTAAATAAAAATTAGGTTTTAAACAATCACATAGTGTTTTTCACTACTAATAAAAAATTGAATGTTTTCCAAAAATACCAAAAATTTACTCTTAAGATAATTTTGATATTCTCAGTCATAAAATGAAGTCCAATTTAAAATCTAAAATGAATAAAATTTCAAAAAGTGGGTATTACTTTTCATTACTGCTTTTAAAATGGATTGTTTGATAAGTTATAGTGTGCTTGACCTCGGTGTTGTGTATATCGCACGCTATTGTATTATTCAAAGAGAAACATACTGTGGAAGCTAGATGTATTACATTCTTCCCTCATTAAAATAATTTAGCCCTAAAAATTTCTATATTACTACTCCATAAAATATATTTGGGTGGTTCTGCATCATATGTTCCTTAGGTTCCCACATTGCCTCTTCCATTTTCTGGTTTCTCCAAAGAACATTTACCAGATGTGTCATTCAGTTTATCAACACTTTTTATCTAGTATTAATAATCAATATAGGATCTTCACAACAATACAGATCATGTTCCAGTTATATTTCATAGGTTCTTACATGCATTGGGTTAGGCATGTTTTTCTTCTCAACTATGAAATGTAGAACACATCATGAACATTGGAGAGACAAGGCGACATTGCCAAATGGTAAGCTATAACTCCAATTCATTCTAGAATTTATAAAGGTCCGATATACCTGGACTTAATTTTAAACTTCTTAGATAATTTTATAACACCCTTACCTGGAGATACATTCATGAAAAGATGATCTCCTACTTGAAATTCCAAGTCCTTCATTCAGTTATCCACATAGCTCTTTTGCCTACTTTTAGCTGCTTTGACGCGGGTTTAGATAATCTTCACTTTTCCATTGTTTCGTCAACATGTTCTGGGCCTACATGTTTTCATTAACCATCACCATCCCAACAAGTTGGTATGTGACATCTCTTTCCATATAACGCTTCATATGGGGCCACGTAAATACTTTAATGGAAGCTATTATTATAGGAAAATTCTACCATTGGTAAATAATGTTCCCACATACCTTAAAAGTCAAGTGAGAAAGATCACAACAAGTCTTCTAAGGTTTGAATACTCTGTTCAAATTGTCCAATAGTTTGAGGGTGGTAGAAATTGATTAAATGAAGTTCAGTATCCAAGTCATTCTTAATACTTTTCTAGAATCATTATGTAAAATGCGTATCACAATCAGAAAAAATCGATAGAGGTAGAACATGAAGTTTTATAACTACCTTAATATATAGTCTTATTAAACGTTAAAGGGTTAAATCTTCTCTTACATCAAGAAAATGTTCTGAAATGGTAAGAAAATCAACAATGAACCATATTACATCATTCCTTCTATGTGTATTTGTTAGACACACAACAAATTCCATATTAATATAATCCTATTTCCACTCAAGTATGTGAAGAGGTTGCATGACTCCTTTATGATGTTGTCTTCCTACCTTAACCTATTGAAAAACCATACATCTTGACACATAATCATCAATCTCCCTCTTCATGTTGTTCAACCAAAAATGATCCTTTAAATATCTATACCTCTTGTTCTACTAGGGTGTATAAAGAAATTAGAGCTATGAGAATCGTCCAACAATAACCAGTTTATATCAGGTATGTGAGGGACACAAAGTCTCTTCCCAAATCTCAAAATTCCATCTTCATATACGAAGTCAATCAATCTCGCATCATTGAAAGCATTATTTTTCATTTGAAACTCTTCATCATTAGTATGATAACTTTTTACCCTTTCTAGTAATGATGGTTTGGCAACCATTTGAAGAAGTTTTGATGTTTCACCCTCCATGAATTTTCACATATCCATCTCATACAGATCCATGAATATATTATCCCTTTAAAATATCATCTTTTTCAAAACTCCATGATCCTTTATGCTCAAAGCATCTGCCACCTTATTTTCCTTCCTATGGTGGAAATGTATAGTGTAATCATAATCCTTGAGTAGTTCACGCCATCGTCTTTTCTTCATGTTGAGTTCATTCTGTTATAAAATATCCATCAAACTCTTATTATCAGTATATATCTCACATTTTTCACCATAGAGATAGTGTATCCATATCTTCAAAGAAAATATTACAGCTGCTAACTCAATATCATGATGATGATAGTTTTGTTCATTAATTTTTAGTTGTCATTAGGCATAGGCAATAACTCTATCATTCTGCATAAGGACACAACGAAGTCCTTTCATTAAAGCATCACCATAAATAAAAAACCCATCATTCCCCGATGGTAGATTTAAGATAGTATCATTGAATAATATTCTATTAAAATCTTCAAAACATTCTTCATACTCTTTTGACCAAACAAATTTTACCCCTTTATAGGTAAGATTGGTTAATGGTTTAGCCAATCAGGAAAAATTCTAGACAAAATGCCTATAGTAACCTGCTAAACCAATAAAAATTCGTACCTCAATTATACTTGTCGGTGCTGTACATTCTTTTATTGGACTTGTATTAATAGGATCCCAAGAGATTTCATCCTTAGAGATAATATTGCCAAGAAAAGAAATCTCTTGAAGCCAGAATTCAGACATGATAAACTTCCCATATAATTCATTTCTTCTATGAGTCTTTAGAATAGTGCGCAAATGATTTTCATGATCTCCATATCATTCAGAGTATACCAAGATATCATTAATAAATACAACTAAAAAGTCATCAATATATTCCCTGAAAAGACTATTAATTAGATCCATGAAGACATAGGGTGCATTATTCAATCCAAAAGGCATTACTGTAAACTCGTAATTCACTTACCTGGTTTAAAATATTGTCTTCGGAATGTCTTTCTTCTTCACACACAATTGATGATATCCAGATCGATGGTCAATCTTTTAAAAATATTGATCTCCATGAAGTTGATCGAATAAATCTTCAATGTTAGGCAGGGGATACATTTTCTTTATTGTTATATCATTGATCTCTTTAGAGTCAATGTACAACCTCATAGATCCATCATTTGTCTCAAAAAAAACATGGGATCCCCATGAGAAATACTAAGGTGAATAAATAAATTATTACTCAGTTCCTCTAGTTGTTTATTTAGGTCCACTAATTCCATAATGACCATTCTATAAGGGGTCTTTGATATGGGAATTGAACCTAGAATAAAATTAATTGAAAACTCAAATTTTCATTCCGGAGGATGTCAAGGTAAATCCTCTGGAAACACATCAACATATTCTGGAACAGTAGGTACGTCCTCTATTTGGTCATTCCTTTCCTCACCCATAGCTATTTCACTCTCTTCCACCCTAATAATTGAATTTAGTAGAGCTACTGGGGGTGGATCTTTATGTGAATCAGATGGCGATGTTTCTTCTCTAAAGATAAGGTATTCCTTATCAACATAAAAAATTGTAACCTCCTTCTTCTAACAATAAATTTGTGTATCATGGTCAGAAATCCAATCCATACTGAGGAGTATAACAAATTCCATCATGGGTATGATGATGAGATCAGAAGATAAAGCACTTTTATTTTCCATAATGGTAACTGATTCAAAAAACATTATTGGAATGATACTTCCCTTAAGAGTTTATACTAAAGACTCCTATGTTAAATCAAATTGGAAATATCTAATTTTCCTAGAAAAATGGAACGATATGAAATAATGGGATGATCTATAATAAAATAAATCCTTGGATAAACTTGAGGAAACGATTAATGTACCTGCCACCATGTCATTCAGAACTTCAACCTATGCAGTTGTGATCACATAAGCTTGTCCTTTCACCCTTGTAATTTTTTGAGGTATGTTTACATGATGCTTAGGGAATTAATTTGCATAATTCCCCATTTATTTATAATAAAATTATTCAACATTGAATACCTCTTTCTTCCCTTTACAATCACGAGCATGGAGGCCTTTTTCTCCACACTTGTAACAGACTCTCGTTCCTTTTAGGAAAGTATCAGGGTGTTTCTTCCCACATTTACTATAGGATGGAAATTCAACTTTTCCTTTCTTCCCCTTAGTTTCATTTAGATAGTGTTCAACAGATTTCTTCTTCTCTTTCTTTTCATTAAAGATGTAATACTTAAATATTTCAATTTCTGTCTTGATATATCATGAGACAATATCTTCTTACTATAGTAAGAATTGTGACACTAATGCTTGATGGAGAAATGGTGTCAACTCATCAAATAATTGATCAATATTTCTCATTGCATGACACTCACTTATTCAACTTGAAACTTTCGAGACTCAACTCTTTTCTGTCATAAACCACCTTGGACGTGCATCAATAAACTGTCGTACTACTTCAACTTGCGCGACCCACCACCACTTGTGCGATGACAACACCGGTGTGATTGGAGCTTTGATTTTCTCTATGTCAGAACTTCGTACTTAATGAAGAGGGGTCAACCTGTATTTATTGGCATTTGATCACCCTGTGCGACGGTGCACAGGTCTCCCCTCGGCGGGCAAGTCTCTGCCCCTGAAAAACACTTGTGCGACCAACTTCCAAACATGGGCACCCTTCTCCCTTTTCCATATTTTAATGTTCTGACCCTGAAAAACAAAAGTTGTGCAAGTTTCCAAGCCTCCATGTAATCGGCGCCCAATTCCCTTTTCCAAAAACACTTTTCTCCATTTGAAATTTTTGCGGTCCAAAAATTTGGCAAACACTGGAAAATGGTGCCACCTTCAACACTGTTAACTGCTTGAATTCTAAGATCACTTTGCTGGCGCATATTCTGACTATCCATTGAGGATTGACAAAAAAACACAAAACATACTCCAAATCATGCAAAGACAACCATGGTTCCAAAAATCTACCCTTTTGGGTTTGTTGTCAATCAGTAACTAAATTCAATAGAGTACCAGCCATAAGCAAACCAGTAATGAAAGAATCAACTCAGCCATCACACTAAGTCTACGTGAGAAATACTTGGTGTAGAAAACAACATAGAAAGCTTGAATTGGGTTCCTGTCCAATGTATTCCATCCCATCCTATCAAGGACACTAAATTATCATCATGATACTAAACATGACCTGAATTTATTCCTACTCCCCCATTGGAAATAAACCTAAAGGTCAATATTTTATCATTAAACATCTCAAAACACACTCCCCCTGGATAATATCTCCCCCAAAAACCTGCACCGCATCCATAAAAAGATTAAAAACAATTATCAAAACTTGGGAGAAGGGTTTTTCATAAACTTATTATGCACTGGGAGGTGGCTGAACACCGAGGATCAACTGATGCTTCTCAAACGCAGCCACTGATAGTGGATTGGTCAGGATATTAGCCACTTTCTCATCCCTTCCCACATGATCCATTCTAATCAGGCCATGTTCAACATTCTCCTTGATAAATTGATACCTAATTTCACTATTTTTTGTATGATAATGCTGAATATGATTCTTCAAAAGATCCATTTCACTCTTATTATCATAGTAAATTACCATTGGTTGCTTCACCTCATCACCAATATCTGTTAGTTGTTGCTTCATCCATAGAAGTTGAGTTCATGCCTTTGTGGTAGAGATATACTCTACTTCAGCAGTACTAAGAGAAGTAATTTCTTGTTTTTTTCTTTACCATCCAACACATTTATTCCCGATATAGAATTCTCCAACACCGGTGGACATTCTTTCCACTACATCCCCAGCCCAGTTAGCATCAGAAAATACTGACAATTCACTGTCTCTTTCTGCAGCAAAGTATAAGCCACAATTGTGAGAACCTTGAATATACCTCATGATTCTTTTTACTACTTTCATATGTTACTCCTTTTGATTACATTGAAAGAGGGCCATTAGACAGGTTGCGAAGAAAATATCTGGTCGTGTCGCTGTTAGGTACAGTAGGCTCCCAATTATCCTCTTGTACATAGTGGGGTCTACAGATGCCCCATCTTCAAGATTTCTATGTTTGGTCCCAACTGAATTCGAAGTTGAAATTGGTTTGGAGTATTTCATATTAAGTTTCTTCAGTAGCTCTCTTGCATACTTTTCTTGAGAAATGACAGTATAATCCTACCTTTGAATCACCTACATCCCCAAGAAATATGTGAGCTCCCCAATCATAGACATTTCAAACTCTGATTTCATGTGATTGGAAAATTCATCCACTGATTTTTTCCTTCTTCCACATAATATAATGTCATCAATGTAGACTAGAACCATGAACTTATCTTTTGTAGAATTCTTCACATACATTGTGGTCCACTCCTCCTCTTTTTAATTCCAACCTCTTGAGATACAAGTCCAGCCGAGAATACCTTTCTCGTGGTGCCAGCTTCAAATCGTATAGAGATTTATTCAATTTTCAGACCTTTGTTTCATCAGTACCAAGAACAAAACCCAATGGTTGTTCGATGTAGACTTCTTCTTCAAGTACACCATTCAAGAATTTTGTCTTGACATCCATTTGATATACTTTATATCCTTTTTGGAGTGTCATGGCAAGGGAAAGAATGATTGAGTCTAGTCTAGCCACTGCAGAAAATATTTATTCAAAATAAAATCCTTCAATCTGGGAGTATCCTTTACATAACAGTCATGCTTTTTTTCTAGTAACACTTCCATGCTCACCAAAATCTCTCTTGAGGTTCAAATTTGTACCAATCACATTGTGACCTTCTAGTCTATGGACAAGACCACATGTCTGATTTTTGTCAATCTGATCTAACTCTTCATTCACAGCTTTCACCCATGATTAATCCATTGCAGCTTCTTCAAATGAGGATGGCTCCATAACTAACAGAAATGCAGATTTCATGTTATTTTATATCCTTCTTATTTTTGTGGGTGCACTCATGTCCCCAATTATGTTAGATGGATCAATATCAGATCTTTGATTTATTCTGTGTGGTTCAGTTTCATTCTCTCCAGCCATAGTTTCTTCTTCAGATTCTTCTTCTAAGTCAACATCATGATGTGACTGTTGAGTGTTTTGTACAGCTTCCTCTATTTCATTATTTGTATTTTCTCCATGTTCACATTCTTCCTAACTTTCTATCACATCAGCATATAACATCCTTAAAGCATTTTTGGTTTTCTATTCAATTATCTTAACATCACAACTTTCCACAATCCTTCTTAATCGCTTGTTGAAACACTTGTAGGCTTTTTTGTTCATTGAGTATCCAAGGAAAATTCCTTCATCTACATTATCACCATACTTAACTTGATTTCCTTCTTTGTTTCTGATGAAGCATTTACTTCCAAAAACACAAAAGTATTTCAAAGAGGTATTCCTTCCTTGCCACAATTCATACGGTGTCTTCGTCTCATCCATATAAAGTCCTGTTCGATTTCGAATATAAACTGCATCTTGAACAGTCTATTTCTAGTAATGTCTTGGAATACGAATGTAAATCAGCATAGTTCATGCCATTTTTTTTTCACTTATCGATTCCTACATTCAGCAACACCATTTTGTTGTGGAGTTCTCAGAGCAGCTACCTTATGTTGTATCCCATGCCTCTCTAGATAATTTCTATATTCAACGGACATGTATTCACCTCCATTGTCAGATCACAACACTTTGATTGTTCGTCCAGTATCATTCTCGGCGATTCACCGATATGTTTTAATGCAGTCAAGCACTGGTCGTTTCTTGTGAATGACTATTACACATGCCATTCTACTAAAATTATCTATGAAAAGGACAAAGTACCTTTCTCTATGAGTTTCGGCAACACTTATCTTCCCGCATACATCTGTATTAATTAGATCAAGAATATGAGATTCCCTTTTCTTCTTTGGCCGGTATGAACTGCAGACCGACTTCCCTCGAATGCAAGTATCACAAGTCCTTTCATGCTCAAGCTTCAGGTTGGGAATGTCCATGACAATCCCCAATCATGATATTTTCTCTATGTCATGTTGATTGATGTGTCCCAGTTTCCGATGCCACAAATTTTTTTATTCTTCTATAGTAATTTAACACACATTTTCTTTACTATCAAACTCATACAAGTTGCCTTATGTTTTGCATCCCTTCATATGTGAATTACCTGTCTTTCCCATTATAGTGAAACCTTTCTGAATGAAAGTAACAATAAGTCCCGAGAAACAGAGTTGACTCACACTGAGTAGATTATGATGTAGGCCATCAACATAAATGAATTCAGTCTTCTTTAGCTCTCCATTAGCTAATTATGTACTTACACTGCCTTTGTTTTTTAGAGCTCCGTCATTACCAAATCGTATTGTACCATTAAGCTTATTTTTTGATATCTGTTAACAGGACAATACTACCTATCATATGAGATGAACAACTGCTTTCTAGAATCTAGGTACTTTTGTTTTTTTTAATTTTTAGGGCCACCTCTGCAAGTTTGGATTTCTCAATTTTCTTTCGTTCTTCCATGAGACATTGGATTGTGTATAGAGAACTGATGGCCTTTCAATTATGTCTTCCTTGTACCTAGGTTCTTCATCGTCAAAATATTCTTTTAGAGGAGAAAAAATGTTTGAAAGAAAAACATTGTCAAGATGATGAGACTAGACTTGTCTCGATCTTCGGTGTGAGGTGTCCATGTCCCTTCTCTGCCTGCAATTAACAACCTTATGTCCAATGTTAGATAATGAAAACAATATCCATAGAAATTGTTTCTTCTAAAAGAACTAGGATATGAATTTTTTCTCCTCTATTGAACTCCTATTTCTTCTCCATTTAGATAGCTTATTTCCTTTTCACAATAAGACATGGTATGGCCCAAATATACATAGAACTAACACTTCATGAGAGTAAATGTCTTCTCACTTCTATTTGACCTCAATCATTCTTATGTGAGATAATAGTAAGAGGGATACTTTTTCCACATGGCTCGAGGATAATCTTCTTTTATTCTTTCATATTGAATTTGGGGATTCTGTATCATCACTTCAGAAGGCTTTCCCACATCACCCACTTTCAGCTTGCCTTTATTTTGGTTACCTTTATTTGCAGCATTTGAAGATTCTACCTCCCAAAAAATTACACTATTTCCCATGCAGGAAGGTCTTTGATCATTTAAAATATTTTCAACTGGATTAGAGCCACATTTTTCTCTGTCCAACAGCTCAGCATCTAAGAACCTTCCAAACTGTATTTTATTCCTTGATTCATTTAAAATTTAATCGTTTTCAAGTTTACTCTTAATAGTAACAACATCCTCCTCAAGACAATCATCAGTCTTGGACTTTTCCTCAAGTTTGGAGGTGAGGTAATTGATGACCTTTTCTTACTCTTCAATTCTCGGCTTCAAATCCAAGACATCATCATTTCATTCAAGTATTTTAGACTCTAATTTCAATAATTATTCTAGTCATTCAATTTCAGCTTCAAGATGATCAACATATTCAGATGATTCTTCTAAAATTTATTTCCACTAATTTCAATCTTGCATTTAATCTAGAGCTTACTAATAGCATACTTAAGTTTAAACTCAGGATCATCACTAGTTTTCAATTGATATTCTCCACCAGTATCTTCTTATTTCTCAACATTTTCTTTCATGGAATCATGGTTCCCTGTTTTAAATTCTGGTTCTTCTTCATCACAGAATTCATTGTCATCATCTTCTTCTTCACAGACAAAAATATTATTCAGAATTTTGTATCTAGATTTGAATTCCCCTTTAATTAAAAACCATTTCTAAGGCTTCTTAATGTTTTTAGCATCTCTATCATCATAATCGATCTTTCTTAAGAAATGAGAAGGACCGTGTCTGACTTTTCCACAACGAATTCAAGCTATAGGTAACTTCCATTTAAATTTCCCTTTTCCCTTCTAAAATTTCTTGGTAATGGGAGAAAGAATTTATTTTTACTCATCATCATCACCACTAATATATTTTGAGATTTTCAGTTTCTCCGTGGATTGGAATGTCATTTCCGTACTTACTCGAGTCATAGAATCTTCTGGTTTTACCCTCATTTCATATGCCACCAGGCTGCTAAGTAGTTCATCCACAGAAGCTTTGGAAAGATCTATTTCCTCAAGGGCTGAAACCATTGAATTATAAAGATTTGGAAGTCTTATTAACATTTTCTTCCCAATTTATACATCTTTGATTTCTTCATGTATACCCCATATAGATCCAACCACTTCAGTAATTCTATTGAATAAGAAATCAACATTCTCATCAGGATGCATCTTCATATCATCGATCCTATTGTATAGGACTTGTAGTTTCGCCTCCTTCACTTTTATATCTCATTCATAAATATTTTAATGTTTATCCCACTTTGAATTTTTTTATGTACATCTAATCACTTTTAGATAGATCTGATTAGAAAGTGTTGCGGTGAGAGAATTTAGTGCTTTAGCATCTGCATCAAGAATTTTCCTATCTGCATCAGTCATAGCCAGCACTGTTGGACTAGTAACATGTATACCTTGAATATTGGAACACAGAACATCCATTCCAAGGGATATTCTATAAGATCTCATTATGTTCTTAAAAATGTGAAAATTGCTTCTATCAAAGAGGGAAACTCCCCTAACACTAGCTGAATTTTCCATAGCGGTATAAAAACAGATCAAACACTAGTAACCTCCCTCTGATACCACTTGTAGAGACCCTGAACTCCCTTAGAGGGGACGGGTGAATCAGGGTGACCATGTTTTCTTTGAATGTGATGGATCTTGTTCACACGTTGGTAGGAACGTGTTAAACCTGTATGATTAATATGATCAGAAAGAAAACATTCACATGCAGAGAGCTGAAAAAGAACTTTTTACTTAGTTCACCACTAAGGGCTACGTCCAAGGAGCATACGCCAACTAGTTATCAGTTGTACCAAATTCCACTAAACTTCACTAGCTGTGTATTACAATAGTTTGGGCACAGTCACTCTGTCCTAGGCTCACTTCCTTTACAAATGTTCAGGGATAGCTCACTGCGTCCCTCAGGTCACTCCAATTGACTCCCCCTGGCTCACTGCATTTAGTGAAGTCCCACTCCATTTATAGACATGAAGGTCTCTTCATCATTTCAAAAGAATGCACCCTCTGTTGTATGTTGATGCTATGTTGAAGTCTGACGCTTACCCGTAGACTAATCTCACTTTGCACTTGAAGGTATCAGGCAATTTTCCAGCTTCCATGTAGCTCCAAAAATATCGGCGTTCTTCAACAACATCTAGCGCTCTTCTCCAAGCCTAGCACACAAGTTTCAAGATGGCGCGCAAGTATCGGCACGCAAGTCCAAACCGGAATGCAAGTTCACCAGAACCACTTGCACGACACTCACTTCTTCAACTTTAAACTTGTATGACTCAACTCCTTTCTCACCCAAACCACCTTGGACACGTAGCTATCAACTGTCGCACAACTTCAACTTATGAGACCCACCAACACTTGCGCGACTACAACACCTTCATTATTGGAGCTCTGATTTTCTATACATATGAACTTCATACTGAATGAGGAGTGGGAGACCTATATTTATAGGCATTTGAACATTCTGTGCGATGGCGCACAAGTCTCCCCTCGGCGCACAAGTTTCAGCACGGAAGTCTCTGTCCCCGAAAAACTGTTTCATGACCAACTTCCAGACATGGGCGCCCTTATACCTTTTCCATATTTTAATTTTTTGATCATGAAAAACAAAATTCATGCAAGTTTTTAAGCCTCCAAGTATTCGGTACGGAAGTCCCTTTTCCAAAAACACTTTTCTCCATTTGACATGTGTGAGATCCAAAAATATGGAAAACACTATAAACGGTGCCACCTTCAATACTGTTATCTTCTTGAATTGTAAGTTCACTTTGCTGGCACATATTTTGAACATCCACTGAGGATTGAAAACAAACACAAAACATTCTCCAAATTATGAAAAGACATCTATGGTTCCAACTGGTCTTGTTCCAAGACATTAGTAAGTCTTATGAGACCTACCGATGCATCTAGGAGCTATAGCAAGCTCCACCCATCACATACTATGTCTAATGCATTCCTCATATGAAATGGTTGAAACATAACAAAAACATTCATATTAAGACTAGCATGAGAAATGTTAATAATTTAACAATAAACAATGAATGGTAAAAAAACATCCATAGTCAAACATATCACAAACCTTCAATACAATATGAAATATTGTATCATAATAAATCAACCTCAAACAAGTGTAAAATCCATCAAAGGTTGTTGACATAGATGAAATCAAAAATATTTGAGAGAAACATCTCTTTCCATTTTGAAATCATTTGAAAGTCACATAATTACATAAGTAAACCTTATTTTTCAAAATATTCATATAAACTTGTAAGGGAAGCTTCGAAGGTGTTATAATGTTGGAAAATAGTCAGACCCTCTGTATAAGTTATAAAAACATTCTTACATTAATTTGTTGAAAAGGTCATAAAGTACCTTTTTGGAAAATGATGGAAAGATTCATTTCAAAATAGTTTACAAAATTTCAAACAAGGATATAAATGAATTTAACCCATAATCTAGGAAATAGTAAAAATGTATTCAAATGCATTTTTAAGAAACCCTGATGTGGATGATAAATAATTCCCAGTATATGATTATGTATAAACAACCTCAGATAATAAAGAGATTGTAAAAATAACCCTTACGTTGTGATTTTCCTTATTCATGGGTAAGTTAACCTCATGTATAGTAGATATATCATTATTATTAAATTATAAAATTACCATATACAAAAATATGATATCATATATGATCTTCTAATATTGATTTGTTAATAATATTTCAGTAGTATCATTGTTTCGGGTGTTAACTAATTCATTTTCCTTTATATGTTATGTTAAGTAATTAAAATTTATTATGAATTGTATGTATTTGTTTCATATTAATATTTATATTAAGTTGATAAAAATTATTTAAAACCATAAAATTAAAATTATTTTTGAATGTTTATGAGGATAAATAAATCTCATCGCGTTCATGGAGACAGTAATCTGTAGGTACGCACGAGCGACAATATCATTCTATTAATGGTGAAATCATATGTAATTGGAAGATAAATAATACATATAAAAATCATTAACATGTTATATTTTCTATTGAAATCAATTATACTCAATATTATACCCATCCAAAAAATGTATCATTGAATAACAAACACCACCACCACGTGGAGACAGTAAGCTGTACTAACACACGTATGGTGACTTTATCATTCATAGGATGGATATAATAATGAATATGGTTTTACCGTATTTATAATAACATCAAATAATATAAAAGGTAATTTATTTATTATTATTTAATGGAAACAAGAAATAAATAGGAAGAGGAAGAATAAAAAAAACATTAAAAGAGGTGGTGAAATTATTACCTCTTTTCAGGGGTTTCCATTAGATTTGATCAAAAGGTTTCCTTATGTGGGCTTTCCTATCAAGGTATGGCATCTAGGATGAATCAAGATTAGTTAAGAAGATATTTGGGTCGTGTTTGGCTGATAAAAATGACTTTTGAGGTGTGAAATTAAGAGAAGGGGAACTACCCCTTTATAAGAGAGATGAGGGTCGCTTTAGGAAATGCTTGAAATATTATTTTATTGTAAAATCATTTTCAGTTTCTAGTGGCTCCAAATTATTTTATTTAGAGTATAATGTGGGGATGGATCAAAATATTTTTAACAAATAGGTTTTTTACATGTTTATGTCTCCATATTATCCTTATCTTTTAGATTTAATTCTTAGTTAAATAGTTTAACTTTTACCATTTGTTCTTGTATTTTTAGATACCATGGTTAATAAACATACTATAAAATGACAAGAGAACAAAAAGTGGTTATTTAATGACATACATATCGTAATGTACAAATTTTGGAAGATACTTATATTTTTATGAATATTATATCAATTAATAATATTTTATTTGTTTTAAAAACTCATTTATGTCAATTTTGACAGTATTTAGTATTTGGTTTTGTGAATGTAAAAAAAAAACTTGATTAATTATAAAATAATAAATTAAATAAACCATAACATGTCCTATTTACCTAGATAATTATAGAAATGCATCAAAAGTCTCTATTTACATTTATTATGATATTTATAATATCAATTATTTTAAAATTTCTTTAATAAGGTAATTAACACATCATCATTGTGTCAAAAATAAGTTTAATTATTTAATGTCTCAAAATAATAAATAAAATACCATGATTTAGGAAATATATTTATATTTGAAAAGTATTTTTATTGTCAAATTTATCAATCGTATAACCCTATATTAAAAATGGTTTATTTATTAATTATTGAATTTTACACTTTTAACTTCTCTTCAAATAATTAATAATAAGTGTCCTAATCTAATAAAAGTGGATCTAAGAGGGTCATATTTTATTCCTAAGGTTTCTTATAGTCTAAAAACACTTATCCAATATAATTAGTACTTGTGTTAGGGTAATAATAATAACATTTTACCTTTAGTTACCCTATTTTCTTTTAAACGTGGTAAATACTATTCAAATGTTACTATTCACTCAAAATTACATTCATCCTATTGAACCACATATTACTTAATGAAGCCAACTGTGTCTCACACATTTTTGAAATTCAATTCACAGAAGTGGTAGAATTATGTTTTATACAAATTTGCAAATGTTCTTAGAAGGTGGGTAAAAGATGTTAAAAAGTTCAATAAAATTTTATACCTCTAATATTATTATAAATTGACTCTAATGAATTAAATTGAACTATTATAGTTATTATGTTTCTATTTTTACATAAAATAAATTTAAATAAAACATAAAAAAATAAATAAAAAGTCAGTTTTAAACAATAACGTAGTGTTTTTCACTATTCATCAAAAATTGAATGTTTTTATAAGAATTCAAAAAATTTACCCTAAGCTAATTTTGATATTCCGAATCCTAAAATGAATTCCAATTTGAATAATAAAATTTATAATATTTAAAAAATTGTGTATTACTATCCATAACTATCTTTAAAACAGCTAGTTTAATAGGTCATGGTGCGCTTGAACTCGGTGTTGCGTACATCACATGCTATTGTATTATTCAAAGAGAAACGTACCATGGATGCATGGGATGTTACATGTTAGATTTAGTCATTTTTTGTGTTGGTATCAGTTCTTTTTTAATGTGGATCTGTGTATAATTTTGGTATTGGTGAAGTTTTTTAATTTTGTTAAAGTGTTATAAAAATGGGGCAATTTGATTTTTAATGAGACACTGTGTGTTCTTTTTAAATAAAGAGAAGAGTTGGATTTTGTTACATTTTAAGTGGTATTTTTGGGAATAGTGTTGGTTTTTTCTAGACCTTAGGTGGTCCATTGGATGTTGGCACATCTATGGGTGCACCAGGTGCACGTATGGATGTGCCTTCAAGTGACAATGACACCATTAAAATAGTGTTTTTATAAATCCTTGGGTTTCTAAATGGGTTTTTTTTCCTAAATAAGGTTTGGTCCTTTGTTTGGATTTTATGAATTTTTTGAAATTTAATCTCATTGGATGCGCCTATTTTCCCTTTAGTGTGTGTTTTGATGAATGTTAGGCTCAAGCTGTTGTCTGGCATTTTGTGTGTGTTTCAATGAATGTTTGGCTCAAGGGGTTGTTTGAACATTCCATAAGATTATGTGTTTTCTTTAAGAGTTTGATACATTTTTCTAAAAAATTCATTTAGGAAATTTGACTTAAAAGGCCCGTTTGTCTCTTACAACTCATTGGTGAAGTTGTGTTAACATTTTTAATGGTTTGTATTTGGAAATTGTGTGTCCTAATCTGAGTTTTAAATCTTTTTAGAAAATTGTTTCGACGTGGACATTATGTGACAGCACAGTCAGAACCTTGGATGATATGACAAATACATGCATGTTATATATATATACACATATATATACATACATATAGTGGGAACCTCTATAGGATGTATATCACTTTATGGGTTATCGTATATGGTGTCTGTGTTTGGGGAAGGCAAGTGCGGTGGCCGTAGGTAAGGCGAGTCTCGTGTGAGAAGGCCTCCCACTTACACAGTACTATTATAACCACCATTGGTTCCTTGGAATCTTTTAGATGATCATGTGACAACTGATGATCAACCCCAATTCGATTGGTAGTACCCCCAGATATTTTGTTAGGATAGGTGGGCTTTGCCAGTAGATTTGGTCAGTTTGGGGAATCCAGTTGGTTATAGACATAGAAGCATCACCATACGCCCAAAGGTAGTTCCTAACCGAGTACATCTAGGGGTCCTCATGGGATGTTTTGGACCACCCATGGTTACATAATTATTTCCATTACATTTTTAGATTTCATAATTCTAGTTTATTTATAGCTTTTACAGGTTACTGATTTTACATTACCACATATTTGATATCTTTTGTTTTGAGTTGTTTTTACAAAATGGAAAATGGTTTTGAAAATTGTATGTATCGAGTGTTGGATTTTTAAATGGTAAATACCCGTTGCTCATTTTAAAATGTGAAGAAACCTACTTTTATATTTTTATTTCAAACTTGTTCCATCAGATTGTTGTGGGTTTGGAGATTCTTGGGTTCATAGATTCAATTTTGGCACCCATACTAAGAATTTTAATTCTCATGACTTGCATATCTTTTCATATGTAGGTTTAGTTTCTTAATTTAGGTTCTTGTTTCGTCTACCAGTGGTTGAGGCATGTCTTTATTGGTTAGAGGTAACCAAGAGGTCACATAGAGGCATGTGCAGTTTCTTCTTATTATTTAAAGTTTTTGTTTTAATTGTCGGTCTTTATTTATCTATTTGTCTTTTATTATGGACAAATCATTCACAGATGTTAGTTTTGATTCCCGGCACTAGATTCCAACCCGATGGGATGGGGAACACCCTTAGGTCCATAGCATGGACCAACTCGGGTGACAGGTTCAGGGTAGACCGAGGTTGGTTCATGAACAAATGATATCAGATTAGGCCCTTGTTATTTGCGGTGTCTAGTAGATAGAGATTAAGACTATTGGGACTCAGGAGGTTGGTACGAAAAGGGAATACTGCAGCCTCTATCATTCTGAACCTTGAGTCTCCAGGGTTAGATTGGTAATTGATTCCTTGTCTTGTTCAGGTTTGTTTTAGATTGAGGGATGACAATAGAGGCGAGCCGTTGTCGTGTTGTGATTTTGCAAGAAGTAGGGACCCATGTGATATCCAATTGGCCGTTTTAGGTTCTTCTAATAGTTATATCCTACCTTGGTCATGTCTCACTACCTTGTCCCTAGGTTGGGCATAAACACTAGTCCCTCACTAATATAGTTTGGTGAAAGTGGTGTTTTGTATTGTCTTTGGTCGGTGTAAGTGTGATTTTGAAAATGAAAATTGATTTTGGAACTCATGATGAATTATTTTAAATGGTTTTGTGATTGGTAAAATTTGATTTAAAGGAAATGATTCAGTTTGAAATTTTGGTAATTCATTAAAATCATTGAATAAATGGACTGGATGAACACATATGCGATATTTCATCGAATACCATGGGTTATTATTTAGAATTAAAGGCTTGACCATGTTTTCTAAATTTGTTTTTGAAAGGGATTATTTTGGCCGTGTTTATAGTTTTTTGGGTTTTTGAGCTGGTTGTTTTTGGATGAAGGTGCTTTCATTGATTTCGATTCGCCTGGGTATTGGTTTTGGCTCGGTGTTTTTTTTTCAAAAAATACCATCTACAAAGGTCCCCAATGTTTCTAATAAGCCATGCATAGTTTTTATCCCCTCTTGGACATTTTCTATCCTTCATAGTGATCGGGGTCCATTAGAGTTTCGGGAGTGTCTTGAAGACATCGAGTGCATCTTAGTGTATTGGGATCTCCTGAACATGTTAGAGTGCATGCCATTTTTGGTATGTTTGAATGTCCAAATCTAGACTAATGGGATTTATTCTCCCCACTGTCAATAAAAGTTGGGATGACGTGGGATGTATTTAAAACTATATTCATCTGATCGTTTATACCTTAAGAGGTGAATATGAAGAAAAGGGAAGAGCTCATGCATATTCAAAAAGAAAAATGGATGGTGAAGGCACATGTTTACCATTTCAAGGAACTTGTGTACTTTTCTATAGAGGTATAATTGTAATATTTTATGAACAATTTTCTCTTAATCTAGGGTCTGTCTCCAGAGATCAAGGAGTATTTACTCCCTTATATGGAACATTATTTTGAGAAGCTAGTGGATGAGGCGTTCCAAAATGGGATGAACTCTAGAGCACAGATGGTTGGAAATCCTGTTTATCCAGTTTCTCAAAAAGGGTACCCATCTGGAAAGTAGGGTTTGCAAGAAGGAATAGTTTATATAGAATCCTTTTCTATCGTTCTGTCTTCTAGTTCATCAGATCTTTCAATGGTGTGTCATCAGTGTGTACATTTTGGGAACAAGAATCCATTGTGTTGCTTACCTCTGAAGACATGGCATCATTGCAGGTGTCTGGGTCATCATGATATGTTTTTCTAGAAGTGATTAATAAATAATATGTTGGGATCGAAGGATTACAGTACCTGACTATTAGGTAGGGGATGTTGTAGCTATCAGACCCCCAACAACAGGTCTCGTGGTTAAGGTCATTCACAGTCAGGAGTTACCACAGGTGTGAAGCCTCAGTCTGGGTTTTGTGCAATATGCTGGTATTGGAGCATTTAAAGACTCTTCATTGTTTTTGTTTTTTGCGTTTGAGGGGTTTCCTCTATTGTAATTCCATCACTTCCTTGGGAAATTTTGATGAACTTTATCTATTTTATTCCAAACAGTCCTATTATCTGGATATGGTTTTCTAAATCGTGTGTTTTTTATAAAGTGTGTTTGGAGCATGTATGGGTTGATCTCAGTATATATGTATTCATTTGGGAATGTATGTACCTTTTACGGAGTCTTTGATTGTTGTTTTTCTTGGGTTCTTTTATTGGATAGATTCTTCTCGTGAGTTTCCTTGCCTCGAAGCAGTGTTGTTTGGTTCATCTGGAGAAATTGAATGAGTTCAGTTAGGGAGTTCCCGAATTTCCCCCTACCCCTCATTGGGGTGGTGTGTTCTAGTTTCAAGGTTTCTATATTAGAGAATTATCATGGTAGAGAGAACCCTCAAATGTTTTCACCTCAAAATTAGGTTATGGAACACCTTGAATCGGTTGGGTATGATGTGTATTGGTAATGTTCACCTCGAGGCCTTCAGGTTTTTCTTAGTTTCTTGTGGACATGGACTCAGGAATGTTTTATTTATCATCCTTGTGACATTCTGGGGGTAGAATGTGTCTGTGGTGGGGAGAATTTTCAAACTCCTAATTTTATTTTTTTATTTAATTTTATTATTTCTTGGGTTAAATAACTCTCGTAGAGGCTTGGGTTGAACGTGAGGTTAAATTTTTTGACATTTGATAATTTTGGGGGGTTTCTGACCAATGAACGAGGCCCACATGGTTAGCAGTAAGCATGTAGTCTCCCATGGTGCTTGTACAGGTTCCCAAGTAGTCTAGGATGAGGCCCACAACCTGCACATGGTTTATTAATCCAAGGGACGAGCCTGCAGTTACCCAGTTATTAAAATAAGTAATTGTATTGCTTGGAAAAAATGACATGGAAAATGAAATAAAATAAAATCAGAATAAGATAAATAATATGAAATAAAAATTTAAAAATAATGATTGATAATAATAATAATATTATGTTGTTATTATTATTATTATTATTATTATTATTGATATTATTTTTGTTGTTGTTGTTGTTATTATTTTTGAGGAAAATGATTGTAGTTATTTTTAAAAACAATTATTATATTAATGGTATTATTATTCTAATTACTATTATTGTTGTTGTTTTTTTGTTGTTGTTATTATATCATAAAGAAAAATGGGAAACCCTAGCCTACCCACACCACCCCATCCATTATGCGCACATCAGCCATCACCCCTCCGCGCATCGGCCTCACCCATCACCACTCCAGCCCTGGCCCATCTGTACTTCATCCTGGCCGCCTCCGGCATCGCCCCTCCATGATCTGGCTAGCCCTCACCCCTCTGAGATCCAACCACCCAACCTCCCCTCTTTGGCCCTTGTCTAAAAAGGCCCGAAATTGTGGTTGTCCCCCTTCTCCCTCTCCCACTCTGCAAAGCCTCATCCTTTTATGGAACCCCCACCCCGGTTCAGCAGTCTTCCAGCACGAACATGAACCCCCTTTACACTGCCTCCACCCACCCTCTTGTAGATGGAATCCCCTCTTCTGTTGTGTTCTTCTTCCTAGATTGTGTTTTTCCCTTCATATTTCTCCTAACCCGGATGGTGGTGTTATAATTTGTCATTCTGTCTAGTTTTCCAGGCTTTGAGGTTGGCCCTCAGGGTCTCTGTCTCCCTCTCCGTGATGTTTCGTCGCATGCATGATTGATTTGAGGTAGAAGAATCCATGTTTTTCTATTCCAATGTAGATAATTAAAAATTTAACCCTTCATGTTTTTTATTTTATTGAATTCATAGCTTTATTTTACTCCAAATTGGTCTGCGTTAGTTTTTAAAAATTTTGTAGGATTTGTTAAAACTATTTTTTATTCATATTCTCATCTGCATCAATGCGAAAAGCGATTGATTAATGCTGATTTTTTTAAATAAATTTTTATATGTGGTTTTCTTTTTGATATTATTTATGGATATTTTTTTGGGGATTTTTTATGCTGATATAGTTTTATAAAAATATCATTAATGGTAAATAATTAATTATGTCAATGTCTATGTGTACTCAGCGCATTGGATAACATACTACAATTATTTAAAGTTGAATTCAGATACTTTTATCAAATGTTAGCTGTAATAAATTATTAAGTTGATATCAGTTATTTGTGAATTTTGTTTGGTGAATAAGTTTAGTATTGCTGTAGCTTGTTAATTGTGTTAAAGTAATATAAAAATGTGGCTCTTTGGTTTTTAATGTGCTCATTTGTGTTCTTTTTAATGAAAGAGAGCAATTTGATTATGTTTCAAAGTAAGTGGTAGGCCTTTTGGAATAGTGTTTTTTGTTTTATTCTACCATAGGTGTGAAAATAGATGTTGAAACCTCTATCGGTGCACCAGGTGCACACATGTATGTGCCTTCAAAGGACGACGACAACTTTAAAATAGTGTTTTCTTAAAACCATGGTTTTCTAAATGGATTTTCTTTATTACTTATGATTGGTATTTTGTGTGGATTTTATGAGAGGTTTGAAATGTAGTCTTAATGTGTGTGCATGTTTGGACATTAGTTTATGTTTCAATGAATTTTAGTCTCAAGGGGTTTATAGGACATTTAATAATATTTTCCATTTTTCATTATGAGTTTGAATGGTTTCACTAAAAATTAATTTGGGAAATTGGACAAAAAAGTCCCATTTGGCTCTACTAACTCATATTTGACATTGTGATAACTTTTTGAATTATTTTGTGTTTGGAAATTGTGTGTGCCTGGTTGTAGTTTTAAATGTTTTAATAAAATGGTTTCCACATGAACATGATGTGACGGCCTGGTTGGACCATTGGATGATATGAAAAATACATGTATTCTACACACAGAGATATATATATATATATACTTGGTGAATCTATAGGAGGGATATTACTTTATGGTTTATCGTATAGGGTGTCCGTGTTTGGGGTAAGCATGTGCGGTGGTGGAAGGTATGGTGAGTCATGTGTGCAAGGGCCTCCCACATACATAGTATTATTATAACCACCATGGGTTCATGGTAATTTTTTAGATAATCAAGTGATGATTTATGATCTACCCCTATATGATGGGTTGGTACCCTGGTATTTGTAGTTAAACCAGTGGGATTTTCTACTTGGTTTGGTCAGTTTTGGGTGGCCAGTTGGTTATAAACATTAGGGCATCACCACACACTGACATGTGGTTCTGAACCGAGTACATACATGGGACTTCTATGAATGTTTAGGACCACCCATGGTTAATTAATTATTTATTATTCTTATTTACATTTTGATATACTAGTTTATTTAAATATCTCACACTTAAACTATTTTACATTAGTTTATCATTGGTATCTTTTGTTTGGGGTTATGTTTACAAAATAGAAAATGGTTTGGAAATTGTATGTAGAGTGTGTTGTATTTTTAAAAGGAAAAAAAATATTGAATATTTTAAAATGAGAAAACCCTACTTTTATATTTTTATTTCAAACTTGTGTCGTAGGATTGTTTTGGGTTGGTAGATTCTTGGATTCATTGATTCAACTTTGGCATCCCCGATGAGCATTTTTATACTCAAACCTATCCTATAATCTCATATGTAGGATCAGTTTCTTGATTAGGGTTCATGTTTCATCTACCTGTGGTTGAGGCAGGTTGTCAGTGGTTAGAGGTGACCAAGTTGTCACAAAGTAGTATGTTTAGTTTTGTTTCATTCCACATTTAGTTTTTTTTTCATCATCAGTCTTTATATATCTGTTTATCTTCATTTTGAGACAAATAGTTCCCACATGTTATTTTGGATGCCTCACACTAGTTTCTTGCCTGTGGGGATCATGAACAACCTTCAGACCTTGTCACAGACCAGCTCGGGTGATCGTTTCAGGGTTTACCCGAGTTTTGTCGTCAAAATCTATTAACCAATATAATATAAAATTTGATTTATTTATTATATAATACATATAGAGGGAGAACATAATATGAAATTTCCCTAAAGTATGAAAAATAATATTTTCATAATGCTCATTAATTCAAAATCAAACGTGAAATTCCCAAATAATGAGTGGAGGATAAGGGAGAACTAGTTATCATGATTCTCTTCATTAGTTGTCATATTATACACATTCCATTTTTCTTTCGTCTTCAAATGTTTTTTTGGATTTTCATCTATATTATCCCTTGGATTGGGGCATTGATTTTTACAATTCCCAAAATAATTTCATATGAAACAGTAATGTGTGGGTGATATATTCTTGTAGAGATCTCTCTATACCCATTTTATTGATTTACCTCTTCATATCACTTCTACATTATATTACATGATGTCTATTTATCCTAAATATGAATCTACTTATTGTTCTTTTCATAATCTGACATAAATGATCCTTCCTACATTTTTTTAAAAATTATGGTTTCTAATTTTTTATTCACACCATGTTACATATCATTGTATTATCCATAGAACCCCATTTCCCATTACTTATAACCAAAACCAATAGGGTTTCAAGCTTCAATTACAACATTTAGTTTCCATGTAATAATTTCATCATAGAATCAAATGTCTCTTATGGTTAACACCCTTCAATGATTTGATTTCAAGAAACTAATTAATTTTTCTACCTTCCTTTTAAGCTAAATTATAGTACATGAGGAGTACCTCATAATTCTTCTAAAACTTTCTTCATATGAACTAATAGATTCATCATCGTCTATCTAAATTATTAAGAATTACTTCGCCATTTTTATAATGAATTTGAGTAAATTAATTATTGAATAATAATATTTTACACTCATCTGATTTTGTGGAGCCAATTTATTCTCATTTACTTGTATTATTAAAAATATTTGACTGTAGATCCACCTTTCATTCTCTACGGAAGACACCCATAGTGAATTTTTCATGTTATAGAGATTAGAGGATAGAAAATATCTTTCCAGTGGTAGTAATCCATTACATAGAAAGGAACAGAGTAATTAGACCATATAAATGATGTGCGTGTTGCATCATGAAGGAATAAACATAAAATTATCCATCCATATCTTGTTTGGATGTTCATAATGACCCATAGCTTGAGAAATTTGTGTAATAATAACAAAAATGATTTTCATTCCATCACCCATAACATTCAGTTTTTCATGAGGACAATCATTGCATTTTCCATTGCATTCCACACTAATTCATTGATACTACAAGTGGATGTGCATGTCAATAAGATGTATATAGGGGTAAAAACCTTTTGAAAACATTATTGATCATGAATTGAGTGGTAACTGGTTGATAACAATGGTCCATTTTTCCCCCTAGGTTTTACAAACCAAAGGTTTAATCTTTGGAAATTCAGAAACTATTTACAAACTATCATAAAAGATTTCAATGGAAGACAACTATGAATGAAATTGGATATATCTAAGATTTAATAAATTAAAAAGAGAGTGTCTTAATTTATACTTCCTAAATTCTTTTTTTAGACTATGTGATATTCCCTTATGATTAGTGTTGATCACACTATTATTTTCTAGACTGTGATTTTCTATCATACAAATATATGCACGCGAACTATAATAGTTTACTCCCTTCAGAAATAGGGAAACATAATATTCTAAATTAGTGAATTATTTGTATTATATCCCATTGTGATATTATGATTTAATAATCTTTACAAGCATACCCAACATAAAACCATTATTCATATGTGGAGGAAGTGAAAAATAGTAATGTGTGAGCTAAAAATCCTAGTAAGGGTAAAAAAGGAAGATGCATAATAACTACATTATTATTAAGATATGATTACATGATCATAACATTGGATAAATATACCCTCCCAATCAAACATCATAAAAATGAATCAGGACATAAATAATGGTAGTTCATAAGATATTATTCATAAGGACCTAAAATAAAATTATTCATGAGAGCATAACATTGGAATATGACATTGAATTATGATGTACACATCAACTTATAACACTATAAACATGTTTAAATATAAACATGTTCACTCATTATGTTGAAGACATGATATCATTAACTCACATAAAAATATGGAACTGAAACGATGTCAACACATACCATTGCATACATGTAATCATATTCATGAATAACATTGAGAACATGTAATGAGGATCAAAAATTACATTGCTAACATGGAATTAGGTTCATTTATAGGCAGCTACACCTCCTGGGTGGGATACCCCACCATCCCCTGTGGAAGCTGCATCTTAATGTGTCAGGTTTACTCATCATTCCATCCATGTTTTTCTCATGATATATTAAAATATTTCCCAATGGATCAAGGGTATATATAGATCCCACTCATCCCATAATGAAAACTATTTTTTCTAAAGTATCATAAATATTCATCATATCATAATCCATGAAATGAAAGTAGTATTATAAATATTCCATCGTATCATAACTAGTGAAAAAGATAGAGTCATCATAATCATTTCATAATAGCATAACCCGTGAAAAGTAGAAGGTTCCATAAGAATTTACTAATCTTTTAACACATTGAATAAAAATGGGTTTCATAAACAAGTTTTCATCATAAACATAACCCATTAAGGAAAAATTAATAATGGTATCCTTGTATCATATCCCTAGAATGGAATATGTGACACCAAATGATGGAATCTTAGAGAGAAAATAATTTTTAAATTTCATTTAAACAATTTCTCATAGACAATATCCTTTTAAATATGAGAAATTATTTTAAAACATAAAATCATTAGAAAATATTATTCTTAGAAAATTACTTTGAAAACTTATAAGGTAATATTTTAAGATCATTTAAACCAAATTTTAAAACATAATTTCTTTTCACAATCTGTTTCCTTGAAAATGAGATGAAAATATTATTTAAAAAAATGAATATATTTTTATAAAACATGGGTTTTTGAAGATAATGGAGTTCTTACTTAAGAGAGTTGTAATTTTAAATTTTATTAAAAACATTTTATAAATAATCTTTAGTACCATAGAGTGGAAAAATGATTCCAATAATATAAGATATCATCAAAGATTTTGGAGAATAGATTTCATCAGAATTATTGATAGGCAGATTATGATATTATAAAATTGGAGACTTAATACAAAATCATTCTGATAAATGATGAGACTGTAACATAAAATCATCCCTGATTATGAAACATTGAATCATAATATACAAAAAAGAATAACATAAAATGGAACCTAAACTATCATCAGTATATGTAAATTCATGATATAAAATTTATAATTGGCTGTATATTCACCTAAATAAATAATATAGTTGTATAACATAATGTACTAATTAATGAAGGAAAATTGAGTCCAAAATCCATTTTTGATTCAATGACTTTTGGACCATAAACCTCATGAAAGAGAGAATAGAAAATGGATATGTAAATAGAATTTTTTAAAGAGAATAATAATAAAATAAATTGTTTATAAGTACATATACCACATTGATGTATGATTTGGTGAACACAGTATAGGCCTCATAAAAGTAAAAAGTGGGACGAAAACCCCTTACCAATTTGGAAAAAATTGAATCAAAATATACCATGAAATATTTACATAAAATGGAAAAATTAATTATCATTGAATGAGTTAGATTCAGGATTTATCATTTCATAGGTAAGTATATAAACCCCACAAAAGAAATTAGTGGGGCATATGAAAATTGTCTCTCAGAAATAAAGGTTAGACTAGAAATCCCCTTACCTTAAGTCTTGACATCCTTTATACATGATAAAACATATTTTATAATAAATATATGTTTATAATGAATATTTAAAGAATAATATTTGTATATATTTTATCCAAATTTATTTTATTTTGGCCTTTTATTACCATATAATTAATATCTCCATGTTAATGTTATGTTTTTGGTAAAAACTCCTCTATTTTTTATATGTTTTGATTTTTTATTTTTCGGTTTGCTTAAATTAATCCTGGTTGCATAATATCTTGAATAATAACCATGATATAAATATAATATATATATTTAGTATATATTAATTTTTATTAACTCATGATATTTGGTGATAGAAATTTAATATACTTTTCATAGAGACTGTAGGTCGTATGTATGCTTGAATGTTGTTTTTTAATTTTCTTTTTAGGTTGAAAGAAATAAATGTAAATGAAATTTAGTTTCATTATGGAACAATATTAATTTCATTAATATCTCAAATTTTATTATTCTCATCCTTAATACATTCTATGTATAGTGTTAATGAATCACATCACTTTGAGAGGCGGTAGACCATTGTAAACACAAATGAAGTTATTGTATTCCAATAATATGGAGAGAGTGAATTTATGTGTGATATAAAAAATTTATAATCTTAATAAATTCATTTATTTCATATATATCATATATCAATATTATTTCCATCAATATTTAGAATATTGAAAGGTTGTAATGAAAAAACAACAACATCAGTTAGCGATGTGGTAGTTCATTGTAAACATGAAGGAAGATTTCATAACCCATTTTATAGAAGTGTGTGTGTGGTTGAAGGTAATAAATAGAAAATAAATGAATATAATTATTTTTTTTAACTATGGATATTTTATAATAATGATATAAAATTAAATTATTTGGTTTGAGGAATAAATAAAAAAACGTTGGATTATGATCATTACCTCTTCTTCGGATATGTGCTTTTTCTTTTAACCAATGGCCTTACTTGGTTGAATTAAATCACAATATAAGAATTATAGTACAATAGGTGGTTTTTAGAAAAGTTATTTTATATTTTCATGGATGATCCAATTGTTTTTATGGTGTGAAGGGTGGGGGTGGCCTTTTATAAGGTGGTGAGTGGAACTCTATTAATTGTTTTTGAAAGTGTATATTTTATCCATTTTTTCAATAGAAATTTGAAAAATAATAGAAAACACTAGGTAATATGAGCAATAACTTCCCTATATATCCATAAAATAGGATTTTGAAGTGTTCTGTGTGATTTTTACACCATATATTCTATTTTTATCAACAAATTAATATTTTTTTTACCTTAATCATTGTAATTAATTCTTATTGATTTTAAAAATAACTTTAGTAAAAAATTAATTTGGGTATATTATAAATTATAAATAATTATGATTAAAAATATATAATTTGTTTTGATAAATTAAATCCAATGAGGTTTCCAAAGATAATTTAAAATTAATCAGGATTTTGTGTTGAGAAAGAATGGTTTTAAAGAAAAATCGATCATATATTTAAAAGGTAATATTGTTTAATTTCAATATGAAATTGATTAAAATTAAAAAATTTAATAATAGAATTATAATTGAAATAAATAAAAATATAATCAATTTCAAATATGATTCATATTTTTAATGAAATTAATCAAAAAGGTAGTTTTCAATTAAATTACAATATTTTTCTCTATTAAAAAAAGAATCGTTTCATATTAATCACAAATTTGTACCCTAAGATAATTTTGTTTTTACAATTTAACATATTAATTTTATTTTATAGAATTCATTTTCTAAATTTTGAAACAATTAGTTTTAAAATTTGAGTGCCATAAAAAGATGGCGCAACATCTTTTTAGAAAAAATATAGTTTTTAAGAGTAAGGTTGGATTTATTCTTATCACTTTCTCGAAAAAATAAAACCTAAATTTTAAAGATTTAATTGATTATATAATATATAAATTTAATTAAAATACAAGAGTGATTTTATTAATTTATTTATATAAAAAATAGCTGGTCACATAAAAAAATAATTTTTCTGAATAATATTTCTTTTCATTTTCAAAAGGGTATTATTTTCATTTCTAATTAATTGGTCTACTAGGATTTAATTATGTAAAATTTTGTCAAAATTATTTTTATATTTTATTTAATCCTATTCATAACCTCTATTCTAATGTCTTGTAGCTAAATATCATATTATATAATAATATTTAAATAGTATGTCAAGTTTTGTTTAAAATCAATGTTGTGTATAATGAAATGTAAACACATAATTATTTTTGATAGAAACCAAACATTGTGTTTTTTATAATGAAATATAAAATAAAATTTTTTGTGTAACACAAGAAAAACATATTATTTTTTGTAACCCAAGATAAAATTAGTGTTTCATTTACCACTATATATCAAAAGATTCAATATATTTGAAAAAAATCACAAAATATCAGTGCATTAAAAAAATAATTGAATGATGTTTGAGAAAGTTTGGCCAGTTGTGTAATTTTTCATCTCATGAAGAAATTACATATCATGGGTTTTAATTATAAATAATATATTTTTTTCATATAACACACAATATAACACAAAACTATTATTGTAATATTATTTTTATAGCTCATAAACAACATTATACATTACACATACTCTAAGAAACCATACATAAAAGTCCCGACTACTCTTTATTTTTTGTGCATTTTATTGTTTTCTATGATAATCCTACTCTAATATGAAAATTATATTTCCATGTTAAATTTGTTATTAATTTTTTATATAATCATAATTTATCAATAACTACCCATACTTATTCCTCATTATCATATTTCACTAATAATTTACATTTAGTACATATTATATATTTATAAATAAAGCATAATTTTGTAACAATTTTTGTTATAATTTTTTTATAACAAATGTTTATTTATGAATTTATTTAATATTATAATTATATTAAGATGATCATATATATATATATAAATATTAATGATCATAGCTGATTCTCCACCTAATGTCCCATGCCTCGAACCATTGTTGGTTCACCCTCTCCCTCACCTTTATGTTCATTTTCACACATTTATCAATATTTTTCAAAATTTGTTCCAATTTTTTATATCTAGGACTCTTTACAAAAGTATGTTTTTGATAATTTTGATACTTATACGCATACGTGTTATTTATATGCTTTCTTTTTTGTTTTAATCTCATACTTAATAATTTTGTCTTATTGTGGGATTAATATGTTTCTATATTTTTCTAGTTTTTTCATATTTTTTAACATTCGTATTATATATATTTTTACATTATGATTTGTATTATATTTTTCACAATTGATATGGAATTAACACATGGGTTATGAATAATGATTTTGGATACTAAATGAACTTTCACATTCGAAATAAATTAATGTTATGATATTACCAGAACATGGATGAAATCAATTTCTAACATGCCATTTGAATTTCAAATTATATTACAGTCCAACGCATCTTAAATTATCACCATTTGAGTATAAATATGTTGATATAAGATATTTCATTACAACAATTCCAACATAGCTAACAAAATCAATACAACACAATGACTATTGTGAGGCTTGGCTCCTCCACTATTTTTTACCTCCATCCTATTACACTATATAATGAATATTTAACATTATAGATATCCCACATTCCTTTCCTTTAATGATTTACACCACAAAAAAATAATATTAAACCCTTCATTGACTCGTATTATATTATAATAATGACATCATTTAGCTTAAATTATTATTTAAGGGTATAATTTTTTGCGTTCCAATATCATACTTTCAATTATATATTAACCAAGATCTATTTATTTTTCAAATATATATGTCATAGACTAATAGACCCTGTGTAGTTTCTTACTATGTAAATGGAAATTACATTCATTTAATGTGAATTAGATATGTTTTTCCAAATGAAATAATTTGATACGAAGGTTTTATTAATATTTTATTTGAAAATAAATATTCAATTATGTATTCATGTACATTATAAGTAGATATAATCCATTTAACAGTATATAAATATTTATAAAGGGTATGTTGAAAATTTAATTTGGTTAAGAGGTTGTATTTCAGAGTGATCTATTATTGAATAATATTTTGAATTTTTACTCACTAATTCTATGATGTGGAATGAATTGGTATATAGAAATATCATCACAATATGAAGCCATTGGGTGAATGAATGTTCAGAATAGAGTTTTTCAGAATTACTATTATTGTTAATGAGTTGGACCAACTTTACATTTTCTATAGCAGTTTAGAGGTTGACCATATCTTGAAACCCACAACGTAATTAATAGACACTTAAATTTATCATCGAATGGAATATGGATATCAAAAACAGCTAATAAATTGTTTATAGGATTTTTTCAAGACAATATTTAAAAGGAGTCAACTAAAAATCCAAATAGAATTTCAAAGTGACTTTGAGTGATATCCATAAGACAAATTGTTCATTTATTATCTTATTTTGGTTTTATAGTTAATGATTTTCAATTTCGTATAAATGAACATGATGAACATAGTATCATTCATAATAGTAGAGTAACATTTTGTTGATGTAATTAATGTATCGGTTACAATGAAAAGAAAACAAATTTATGAATATATGTAATACTTTGGCATCATAAAATAAGTATTGGTGTTAGATTATAAAAAATTAAAATTGATTTTTAATGAAAACAGGATGTTAACATTAGTGTAGTTAATATAGATTAATTGAGATTCGTGAAAGTCGATTTTAGTTAGGAAGGGAATAAAGAAGAACTGTTAAAAATGGCGTCACATGTAGTAGATGTATTTAGTTTTCCAGATCCTAGAAATTTATAGTTTTCAATAATTTTGTTATCTACCAAAACCACTAATGTTTTAGATGTCAATTCAATAATTATAACCCTTTAATTGGGTGGTCATAATCATTTTGAAGTAGTAAAAATATAAATGGGGGTCTTTTATGTTATAAAATAACACAATGAATGAATTTGGATACTCAATAGAAGATTCAAATCCTCAACATTTTTAAGAAACAAGGTTAATTATTCAGGTTATATTTATTTAATATAAATTATGTTGGATCATTTTTTTGTAGTATTATTTATGTAATATAAATGAAATGTTCAACCACTTTAATTGATATTGTTTTTTGCACATGTCAATCATCCCAATCCATAGTAACAATTGGATTCCAAACATGAAGGTAATCCCAATGATGAGGAACAGTAACCTTTAACACATGACAATGATAACTATCTACATGAAAATTATATTGATGATATTAATGATAATTAAATGGTAAAATTTGAACAACCAGTGTCCCAAAAAAACTAGGGCATTTATCAGGTTGGTGTTAGAAAAAATTGTTAAGGAAAGAAGTAAACGAATCAGAATTATAGGTTGGGTGCAATGAACATGACAATCTATTTACCCATGAATTCCATGATCAATAGTTATATATCGATCACCACTTCAATTTTCAATACAATTGATTTATATTCATAGTACAATGTTTTTCTTAAGATTAAGACACTATTTTGGGAAGGCATTTGGGTAACATTATAAAATATTTTCATTATTTTACTAAAAATTAATAAAAAAATGATTTACTCTTTATTTTACCTTGAAGTGTTAAATTTTAGTAGATGAATCCTAAAAAAAATTTGTATTAATGTTTATTGGAAAGCCTCATAAAAGTTTTTTTAAAATTCTAATGAATTATTATATCAATGATGATGAAGGAAAAACAAACTCACACCCACACTAAATGTTTTCACACCTAATAAACCAATATATATGGGATACATTTAATGTTCAATGAGGGGAGACATCATTTCAAGACCATTATGATGGGAAACAAATTTCATTATCAATTTCATAAATAAGTGTTAATTAATTAAATATATAATGAGTGATAAAAATAAGTAACCGAAAGAAAAAATAATTTATCCTTATTATAGATCACAGATGTGTTATGATTCACATGGAAAAAATGATCATATTTAAAATCTACCGTACTAATTTGATTTTGAAATGAAAAAAACATAATTATGTTCATTGATTATATGCAGATTGAGGAATCTAAATCCAAATCAACTACCATCCCATTTCATGTGATTTGGAAGGAGGAAGATGTAAGAAACATAGGATACTAATAGATGAAAACAAGAAAATAAATTGTGGAATGAATTTTTAAGTATGAAATAATAAAAAATTCTAATAAATCGGTATTAAATAAAAATGACTACATAATAACCTATATTTTCTTGTCTTACATAGACAAATGACTCATTAATAGTTTATCCTGATTAAAATCTACTATTATTGGACATGATTTGTCCAGAACTGTATGTCTATGTCCGAGGTGTGGGTTTTGGGGTTCCACCACAAACATTTTGAGACAAGAAATGAATAGTGTATAATAATATAAAAATTGGAGAGTTATAGTCACCACTTTTTAATCTAGAATAAACAATTAATTCATAGTCATATTTGTTGGAACATTGTTCTGGTATGGAATAAAATAAAATAAACAAAAGTAAAATCACTATGTGATGATCCCCCCACCCACCCATCCTATTTCAAGGCATTGAATTCCTATAAAAAATCTATCTTAGAAAGGGTAATCAATAATGTGGTAAATATTTCTATGAAATGTGAATTAGGTATAAACTTCTACATTTTCTTATATGGATATTATAAAAGGTGAAGATGATTGTGATTTATATGGATCAACACCCACCCATCACCTTGTTGCAAGGGATACAATGTACAATATTTTAGGACATATTATACATGAAAAGAAATTCTATTAGGTCAAGTGATAGTGGGGATTCCAGTACATTTACCCTGATTTCTGAATATCAACATTTACTAACATTCAATGTTCACTTGGATACAATGTTAAAAATTAGTGGGACGACACTAATTTATTTTGAATATTATATGTACGGGGAGTCTATTATAGTCTATGTAGGTCCAAATAATGTAAATAAAATCCTAATGAATGAATGAAGATGAGTATTGGTTATAAATTTATACATGAGGGGTGGTATCATGATTTTTTTATCTAGTAAGTAATCAACTACATTTACTATGCCTAAATACAATTCATAATTTTTGTAGACATATATATCAATATTAGTTAAAGGGAAAACCCTATGAATATAAATTTAAATTAATCAGTCCTCACATCACATCTACACAACTATTCTCATTGGAAACAAATCAATTTGAAGTAATATTTTATAAACCATCTATAAAGATTAAATTAAAACATAAATATGAACAAAATTTCATAATACCTTCAAAATAGGGCAAAAACTTCGCTATTTAGTCATGTAAAATATATTTTCACTAATTTAATTGTTTATACATTTTTCAGGTAGCATTAGTAACTCATTTTAGTTAGTTAGGATACTAAAAATATTTACTTTCTAGATTCAATGAATGGATACCCAACAAACTAACCACACATGATGTGTAATGAAGCCAACCTAGATATTGTCTTGAGCTAGTACCCAACCCAAACTACCACATACCCGAAGGGTGTTCCCAATCCCCATGGGATAGAGACTAGAACATAGGCATCAAAAAAAAGAAGAGGGAATCATTTATCACAACTGGATGCAAGAAAACGATATAAATATTAACATAGTGAAAAAATTGAATAAAAATACAAATTCTATATATGAAAGAATACAACTAAAACGATACAAAACGGAGTAGTTTGAAAATCCAAAAGCAAAATTCAAATCATCTAAGTAAAACTAAAATAGTAACCTACTGCCCCTTGTTATAACATGTGAAATATCCCACCATCTCAAAACTAGTTACCTTGAAATAGCTGATAGAAAACCCCACCGTCTCACTATGGGGCCTCTCATATCCCATCATCAAATGACATACAAAGGACTATGCTTTGGAGAATGGGTGTGTATTGTGTGATCTAACATGATTGACAGGATCCCACCCAGGTGTTCCATAAAAATTTATTTTACAATAATCTAAACATGATATACATAAATTAAAAATATGTTATGATAAGAAGATTAAATTTTTTTATGTCAAAATCATGGGAAAATATATAATTTTTTGTTTTTCCATAATTTTCAAAATAATCCAAGTAAAAAAGATTCAAAAATTTTCATATAAATATACCAAATAAGATATATCAAATCCAAAAAATCTATGTATCATATATCATATCAAATCCATATAATTAAAACTAAAACAATAAATTAAAAGGATTAAGTAACATTTTTACAATTATCAAACTAGGATAGGATTTCTAGGAATGAAATTCCCCCAGCATAGATAAACCCACAAGAATCAAGACCCTAGACATATTCATTGAATCTAGGCGGTAAAAGAACACCCCAAAAGTGAACCTCCCAATAGTGTATAATATGTCGCAAGAATAAAAAGCCTTGGTAGAAAAAGAATAACCCATGAGAAGACCCTAGATATTATTAATGAATAATTCATATCTCTACACCTTCAACATAATTACTCAATACTTCTCATGTGCTATATTTTTGAAACTAATTCATTAAAATTGTTGTTTAAAAAATAACTTCTACATTTACCAAAATAATTAAAAAACAGAATTTTAACAAAATCACATTTCCACTAAAAAAATACATCAATAAGTCATTTCGTTTCATTTTATCAAATAATTATCAAAAATAGAGATCCACAGTTCATTCAATATAGGATAGAGACAGAACCATCTACCAAAAACATGCTGTCACACACACCCACAATGGAATCCCCCACAAGAAAAAAACTCAACCACAAAAATGGAGGCCCAATTATCAATCCACACATTTAACAATTTATTATAATTAGAAAAAGGAAAGGTGGATTGGATAAATCACAATATACCTCAAGGAACGCAATCCCAAAGAACCAAAACTAACAATGTATCATCCCCAAGAACATTATCAAATGATTTATATAAAAAGGAAACAATATAATAATCATATTAGATAGAGGACTAGAAAAAAATAGCACCTCATGGATACCTAGATCAAAGATAATGATAAAACCAACAGATTACTCACTTGGAGAGATGAAAAATAACCATAATAGAGTTGAATCAATCAACAATGAGATTCAGTTGTAGTGGAGGTCCCCAAAATTCCCAAAGAGTGCTTCTAGGTCAAGAGCTATGATATAATGGATGAATGAAAAGAAAAATAAGTTGTTTAGTGCCGTAAAATCCCAACTAATGAGACTTACACAGCGTGTAATACCATTAAATGTCATGTAATCAAGGGTACTCAAGTTTACTAAAAAAGTAATCACCTATTAATTAAAATATGAATTTTAACATTTTAGGGTTTGTAATTTTGATAGGATTTTTAAACTTTCTATCTATGTATGATGTTCATAGCTTATACCTAGAGAATAATAAATGGAATGTATTCCCTTTATATGGCTTGTTATTTCCCAACAGATAGTGAAAATTCTAGTTTTCAATAAAATTACCAAACCACCAAGAACATTATTTGTACATGGTGATACCCCATAATTCCATTAAAACATTTATACCCATAATCCATTAATTCATGAAAACATACATACCCAATATTTAGGTCATTTTTCCCATGAAAATCATATCAACCATTGGGATTCCCAAAAACCATTACAAATTAAACTGGAAAAAGAAAAAGTACAAGAGAAATACCATAAGTTGTATAATGGGGTGTTACAAAGTCCCCTCTATACAACATTTTGTTCATGGGAAGTCATGTTGAAGAATAATGTTTGAAAAATAGATGTGGCCACTACTCCTTCATCAATGAATACCTATCCTAAATCTCATGAAAATATTTTCAATATTTCTACAACACATTAAACAACATAATGGAATTCCCACATAGGACTTTCACATGATCTGAAATGGTATCCACTAGCTTATCAATGATATAAACATCATGATTTACCTCAATATCTTACCATATTGGAATTTGAGAGTGGTCAAGATAGTATTAATGTGGCTATGAGACATGGAAAAATACATAAATTCGTATCAAATAAACCGGAAATGTGAATAGATAAGAAACCATCCCAATATTTTTAGTGAAATAAAACCATAAAACATATCCCAAAGACAAAATTACCCTTTTTCCAATACAATGGTGACCCAACCTAGGAGAGTCATTCAAAAAAACATGATCACCTACAGAAAACTCTAATGGATTAGTCCACTGATCCACACAATATTTCTGAGAACTCTACCGTAAATCAAGATACCGATTTATAACATGAATCCCTACTGATATCTCCTCATCCATACATGGACCCAACAATCATTCTCCACCCAACTATTCCAAAAAAAGGTTATCTTTAATAGTTACCTTATAAATCCTCTAAAGTTGTCATTTTTATTGAATAATGACAACTATTATTATAAGAAAACTCAATCACTCTTAAGGGATACCCAAATATCTATCATAAACCAAGATATATGTGCAGATGATATCCTACTAGATCTATATTGAACACTTCATATGACCATCTATTTGGGGATGGTAAGTTGTAATTATTGATACCAAAGTCCATCACCTTTTAGAGACACTTTTAGAACCCCACAGTAAACCCTGAATCTCCATCTAAAAAATTGAAAAATTAACTCCATATAACCTCATTGTATCCATTATATACAACTTAACCATATCATTAATTATTGTAAATTCCATATTCATAATGAAATGAAATTAATATGTCAACTGATCATTCACCACAGATGTAGAATTACATACTCAAGATGTCCATGTTAATCTAACAATAAAGACATTTAATAACTCCTCCCATTTATAAATTCCTACTAGAAGAGGATGAGGAATACAAAAAAAATTATATAATTTACCTTTATCTATTAGTAGGTTTAACAGCGGGACACATAATCAGGAATGTCACACTTTATACCCTACCACAAAAATCTAAATCACATTTCATAATACATCATCATATTTCATGGATGAAAAACTCAAAAAAATAATAAAAAAACATTTCTTATCAAAAATTATGGTACGAAAAATCGATCCCTAAATGGAAAATACCATCTGAATAGAAATATAAAGTAGAAACGGTACCCCCACCATATATGGTTTCTAAAATTACACTCAACCTGATACCATGATAGTAAATTTATAGAATATACAAATAGAGATATGATGATATATAAACATTTGTCATAAACATACCCGAATCAACCTCCTCAAAAAGACAATTCAACTTAGTAAAGAGCCCTATAAGGTTCCACTCTTCAATTCAAGAATAGAATTTGATGTTACATTCCTATTTTGAGCATCTACAACAACATTCTCCTTCCCTGTGGTGTATAAATTTTAAAATTAAAACATATTATGGTATTCCATCCACCACATATATCTAATATTCTTGTCCCTTTTTGAAAATCTGAATCTTATACTTAAATTGTCAGAAAATATTATGGACATCGCCCCAAAGGGATAATTATTCCAACACATAAGCACATGCATAAAAATGAAAATATCTGATTCATGAGTGGGGTATTTCATATAATATGTTTGAATATTAAATGATCCATAATCTACCACATGATTATTTTTCATAATCATGTAACCCAAACTAGTGTTAGAAGCATCATAGAAAACTGTAATCTCCTTATGAGTATTAGGTATGATCAGATTGGGAGATAATGTTAGCGGTCTTCTTAGATATTTTAAAGAAGACCTACACTTTACATCCCATGATAATTTCACCCCTTTCTTGGTATGAGTAGTAAAAGGTGATGAAAAAATTATGAAATCATTGATGACCATCAACAATATCTGACAAGACCATACAATCTCTAGATATAAAAGACATTTGGTGGCACTTCCCATAAGAATACAACCATCACTATATTAAAAGAAACTAAAATGTCATGATAAGAGGTTAATTTCACAAAGAATTCCACTTAATAAATCCATAAATTACATTTTAAATTGTTTCTATAAAAATGGTGACTTCATTGGATTTATAGAACCAAAATCAAATGGTGATCATGATGTTTCTAGGATCCTGAATAAATCAAAATATCATCTAGGAACACTACCACCAATGTATTGTGATACTGGGGGAATATATGATTGTTTAATTCCATAAAAATTGCATGATAATTAGTTAGAATGAACATAATCACAATTTATTCATAATAGACACACCTCATCCTAAAATTCTTCTTTTGAATATCAGACTCTCAAACTCTAAGATGATGAAAATCCAACTTAATATCAACCTTTGAATCCTAATTCCACCCCCCCTCCCGCCCATAAAATGGAAAAATAAATCATCCACAAGAGGGAAAGGATATTTATTATTAACAATTTTCCAGTTCAAATTCCAATAGTCTACACACAATAATGGTTAACCAAATACCTTCTTAAAAAAGAGAGATGGGGAATCCCAAAGTGAAACACAATGGGGAAAACCCCTTTTCCACCATGTTAACCAACTAAATCATGAACTCCATTAGAATTACTCATATCATATGATAATAATGTTTTAAAATCATAAATATACCAGGAACTATTTCAATTGTAAACTCTTCCTAACATTATAGAAGAATCCCATAGAAATAATAATGAATAACATTAAGAATATTCTAAAAAACTAAAAAAGGTCAAAAATAGATGAAATTTCATCGTGCTCAACTACTATAACATACAACAAACTTCTAGTCTCTTTGTCGGATGGTACTACATGACCACACCTCAGATATCGATATCCCTAAAACATACTTGATCACCTATTGACTACAATAAATGAGTCATTATAATGATAAAAATCAAACTTAGTATATCGAGGGATGAGAAAATAGATCTCAATGATGATGTCAAATAGATCTAGGTATGAACTTTCCACAGTGATAGAAATTAATCGGAACACATATTTCTATAACTAATGGTTTAGTGGAGTTCTTACACTAAGAAACTCCTCCAACAGTCTTGTGATGATCCTTTCACTTCCTCTTCTTCCCTTTAATGTCACTGAATCTTCCAATAGGCGGAATAATAGAAAAAAAATATAGAACATTTCCTTCCATTTTAATCTTTACCATCATAGCTTGGAATACCATCCATGTAACATCCCAGGTAAATAAAGAATAATAAATTTTCATATTTATTAATATTTGAGAATTGAATACTAATTTTACTTTAAAGAGGTTTCTATGTTCGATAGCGTACCCGATACGCAACAAAGAGTTTCTTTGAAATCTTACGTTGCACACTAGTAATAAAACAATATTATTTTAAATGGTGGTTAAAAAGTAGTCGTTGTATTGTAAGGAATGAATATAAATAACTAAAATATTATTATATATGTTTGTTAAATGTTTTTACATTTATCCAATAATGGATAAAGGATTAAAATACAAAAAGAATTCAATTTTAGGCATATATACTCTAATTTTCAGTAAAGGTCCACTTATCACCTTTTGATGGTGAACCGTCATTAAATATAGTTTTGGTCACTCCTATACATTCTATTGGACCAAATAAAATTCTTCTTTAGAATTGGGAGATCAAAATTTACTTTGTGTAACTTTTTGGAATTTTTCCGATAAAGTTCATTTTTTAATGAATAGTCAATAGTGTTGTATTTTAATTCAAAACCTCTTTTTAATCTAATTTATTTATATGATTAGATTATCTTTTGAATGGGTTTGAAAGTGCAATTAAAATATATTTTTACCATTTAATCCAATAGTGGTCGTTGGATTTAATTTCACTTTGAAATCGGACTTAAACTTGTGTCAATCTTTTTATGCTTATTATTTCATAAAAACACGCTATGTGCTCTGACAGTGGGAATTAATTATTAAATTAATTAATGCAACTTATATGTTTTGAATTTTGTAAATTAGACTTCATTATTGAATTCGGAATACCAAAAATAGCTTAGGGTGAATTTTTGGTATTTTTCTGAAAAACTTCAATTTTTGATGAATAGTGAAACCACTAAGTGGTACTTAGAAAACTGATTTTCGTTTAAATGAAATTTTAGCACTTTTGTGTTTTGAATTTTAAAAATCCAACATACATGGTTGTAATTAGGAAGTCAAATTTGGTTCAATGAGATTAAATTTTTTTTTTGGTCAATAGTAACTTTTAAGTTTATTAATCGCGATTAAAGGTAATTAGTGTAATTTAAGGTAAAAATAATGTTTTAATAATATGAAATGACCTAGACACATGTCCTACCATTATTATATGTGTCATGGCCGACCAAGACAACCCATGGGTCGATTATGGGGACCCCATGGAGCCACTTGGGTATGATAATGACATTAATGACTTTTATTTAATGTTAAAATTAAAATGTCACTAACATGAAATGTTTTACTAAAAAAATTATTAAATGGGGTTATACAAGTCATATTTTTGACTATAAATATTCATTAGAAAGCTAATACGATTTCTAAATCATGATATTTGTTTTATAATTTTTAGAAATTAAATAAATTAAATTATTTATGACACCATGGTGATGCAGCAATTACCTAATTATTTAATGATTTACATAAAATAAAAAGATAATGTAAAATCTAAAATCAACATTTGTCAAAGACCTATTGTATGAGTATATTTCGAACCCTTATCACCTTATCCCATATTTATATCAGTGTGGGTCCTTTAAAATCCGAAAATCATATTATAATAAAGTAAAATCTTATAACTTTCCAAGAGTGCCCCTCCTCTCCTCTTATAAAAGGCCCCCACCTCTACCTCCATACCCACACCTCTCAAGCCTTTGGTTCTGCCAATATCTACTCTTTTTGTCTCTCCACATCCCTATTTTACTCCTATAAGCCTCACTTTGTGCCGAAGTCTTCACAAGGAAGCCTTTGAGCTCAAATCTAAGAGAGTTACCCGATTTTAAGGTAATGTCTTCAATTGTGTTCTTTTGTTTTATTTTTCTTCTCCAACCACCTAAACTTTTTTTATTAATTTCATTGTAACAACTCCAGTATCTTCAATATACTAGGATGTTGTTATAAGAATCATTCGAGCTACACTTACACACACCTACATCTAATGGTTAAAGAACATACTGTTTTCGTGGATGGCGAATTTCTGCCTCATGAAACGATGAATGTTCAATATTTTTCCAACACCATCAAAGGTGTCCATTAAGATGTCACTATATTTATATATGATATATAATATGTTTATGTCTTCCTTAAGCATCTGTATTGTTCATTTGTGGCACACCTTTAGGTCTTCCATTATAGGTATACGCGATATCTTCATTTTAGGAAGTGCGGACTACCGCCCCCTCAAAGTGATTTGATTCGTTAATGCCATATGTGGGACGTATAAAGGATGGATTTAAAGTTGTTAAATATGATATTATACTGGAATTATAATATACCTTTACATAATTATTATTTCATTCCATTAAAGTGTGTGATAGAAATGAAAGTAGCGTTCATGCGTACGTACGGCTTACCGTCTCCATGAACGGTGCATTTCATTTATTATCCCCAAATGTAAAGTACTATTATAAGTAAATATATATAATTGATATATATGATGTAATTTACATCTAAATGATTAATATAATTCTGAAATCAAAATATACATATCTCTAATTTAGTTTTAATTCCATTAATATGACATAGAAATGAAAGTAGCGTTCATGCGTACGTACGGCTTACCGTCTCCATGAATGGTGCATTTCATTTCTTACCTCTAAATGATTAAGTAATATTATAAATACATGTATATTCTGGATATATATGATATATTTGATATCCAAATCCTGAATATCATTCTGGATATAATGAACCTTTGACCACACAAACAACATGTAATTGTAAGTAGTCCACTTTCGACTTAAGGACCAAATATCGACAAAACAAACATTATTAACTTAAATGATTACATAATGATTATAACATGGAAATAAGTGATATAAAAGGAATAATGAACTTTAAAAATGTTCTTAATCAATTATAGATTAACTCATGTTTATTATTCAGGACGTTAAAGAACGATCGAGTCAAGTTGGACCCGAGGTAAGAGATTTCGTCTCAATCTCCTTTCATTGAGGAATATTTCATTTTATGGAAAACTTTATCTTATACGGTGTACAAACCCCTTTGACTTTTACTTTTATAAAAAAGGAATCTTTTTCTTCGAAGCGTTTTACAAAATGACAAAAAGGAATGTTTCTTTTAACATACGCGGTGACAACGGCATTTTCCGCCGCCGTGAGTATTATTTGGTCTTTGGGTTCCCCAACAACCCATAATGTTTTTAATATGAAATAAATACCATATACTCTTTTATGTATTTTGGTATTGAATTTTTTTTTATAATGGATTTGTAATGTCAATATATTTGAGTGATATATTGTGATTAAAGTGTGGAAATGTTTTGTTTCCATTATATTTGTTTTATGTCTTATGATTTTATAATGGTACATGGACATTTGATGGGTGGTTACATGATAAACCATTTGAAGGGTGGTGTCGTGAATACCAGGATGGGTGGTTATGATATAACCTCCAATTCATTGGGTATGGAAGTTGGCCGTATGGCTATTCCATTAAGTGATATGTGTGGAAGTCGACCGTATGGTTATTCCACTTAAGTATGTTTATGTCCCAAGTTAACTTTATATGTTATGTGATATTTATATGGGTTTTATAGTAATATTTTGGTTACAAAAGGGTAAGTAATGATATTTTATTCATTGAAGAGTTTTTACTACTTCATAAAGGTGAAAAATATTACTTTGATAATGTATACATGGTATACTTGTTGTTTTGAAAAAACTAACAGTTTTCATTCATTGTGTATCCCTTACTGAGTTTTTTATGCTCACCCCACATTTTTTTGAAATGTTTTTCACAGGAATTAATGTGAAATAGTGTCAAGGATGGGATCAAGGGAAAGTCATGCTATCTAAAACATGGAACTAGACAAGTTTATTTTTAAGAGTTTTTAGTTTATAGAAAATTAGTAGAAGTTTCTACTTTGTAATATTTTGAGATGTAATAGTTATGTCCTAATTCTCTAAAATTCTAAACCTGAAAAGATCCTCAATGTGAATTATTCATTTTATTCAATATTAAGTAAGGTTTAAGGCCGAGGCCTTATAGTTGGTATCAGAGGTATGTTTAGACAAGTTTAGGAGTTAGAAAAGTGTTAAACTATAAATAAATTTATGGTATGACTAAAATGATATAGCATTTAAATATTACCATGTTGCTTTTCCTAATATATTTCTGTGTTTAGAATGGTTTTCCGCAGAGGAAACAAAGCAGCTATGTTGGGACGACATCAAGAGAAAGAAAACCTTCCAAATTAGCAACCTGAGATGGTCAGAATTGGAACTGAACAGTTTGTTGCAGTGATGGCTCAGTTGACTCAGGTGAAAAATGTTTGTTGTTTTTATTGATGATATTTTGGTGTTTTCTAAATGTAAAGAGGAGCATGAAAGTCATTTAAGGGTTATATTTAAATCCTTAAAAGTAAAGAAACTGTAAGGAAATTCCGCAAGTGTGAGTTTTGGATGCAACAGATTTCTTTCCTTGGTCACATTGTTTCAAAAGATGGCCTAACTGTTGATCCTGCTAAAACAAAAGTTGTTGAAGAATGGAAAAGACCCACCAATGTAACTAAGATCCGTAGTTTCCTTGGTTTGGCAGGTTACTACCGAAGGTTTGTTGAAATTTTTTCACGATTATCCAGTCTAAAGACTAAGCTAACTCAGAAGGGTGTTAAGTTTATCTGGACAAAAAAATGTGATGATTGTTTTCAGGAATTGAAAAGAAGATTGGTGAATGCTCCAGTTTTGGCACTACCTTCCAGGAATGGAGAGTTTGTTATATACAGTGATGCTTCATTGAATTAACTTGGTTATGTCCTTATGCAGAATGATCAAGTAATTGCTTATGTTTCACGTCAGTTGAAAACTCATGAGGTAAATTACACTACACATGATTTGTAATTAGCTGCTGTTATTTTCACTTTAAAAATTTGGAGGCATCATTTGTATGGAGTAAAGTGTGAATTGTATACTGATCAAAAATATTTAAAGTATATCTTCACTCAGAAAGAATTGAACATGAGATAGAGGATATGGATATAATTAATCAAGGATTATGATTGTACAATTCATTACCACCCGGGAAAAGAAAATAAAGTGGATGATGCTTTGAGTCGAAAAAGTAATGCTTCATTAACAATGTTGTGTTTGGAACGTGATCCTTTGGTTAAGGATTTGATGAACTTTGGCATAGAAGTTTTTGGTGCAGAAATTTCTTCTGTTTTGTTTTAGGTATTAGTGAGATCATACCTATCAGCCAGAATTAAGCAAGCACAGAGGGAAGACAGTGAGTTTCAGAGAAAGGTAGAGCTGGTTCAGAAGGTTAGGTTGCCTGAATTCAACATTGATAATGATTGTGTTTTGAGGTTTGGGAAGAGATTATGTGTGCCTAGTGATTCACAGTTGAAGAATGAGTTGTTGTGTGAGACTCATAATCCCCATATTCAATTCATCCTAGTAGTACTAATATTTACAGAGATCTGCGAGAGTATTACTGGTGGGATGGAATGAAAAGAGATATTGCTGATTTTACTGTGAGGTGTTTGACTTGTCAGCAGGTTAATGAAGAGTGGCAGTTACCGAAAGGGATGCTACTTCCTTTACCAGTGCCAGATTGAAAATGGGATAATATATCCATGGACTTTGTTGTGGGATTACCGAAGACATCTCGAGGTAATAAAGCAATCTGGGTAATTGTTGATCGCTTAACTAAATCTGCTCATTTCCTTGCTATAGGAGATACTTTTTCCCTAGATCAACCTTTTCATTTGTATCATAAAGAGATAGTCAGGTTACATGGAGTTCCTCTCTCCATTGTGTCTGACCGTGATCCCAGGTTTACTTCTAACTTTTGGAAGGGCCTTCAGAAGTCGTTGGGTACTAAATTAAATTTTAGTATAGCTTTTCATCCTCAATCATATGGGAAGTTAGAATGAAAAATTAAGACTTTGGAAGATATTATATGTGCTTGTTCGATGGATTATTAGGGAAGTTGGGACCAACGTCTTTCTTTGGTTGAATTTTTATATAATAACAGTTTTCATTCCAGTATACTGATGGAACCATTTGAGGTATTATATGGGAAACAATGTCGAACTCCAGTTTTTTGGGATGAAGTGGGTGAAACGAAGCTACTGGGACCAGAATTGGTAGAAGAGATGGTAGAAATAGTTCAGTTGATTCAGAAACACATGAGAACATCTCAGAGCAGAAATAAAAGTTATGCGGATAACCGGAGGAAGGACCTATCTTTCGAGGTAGGTTATCATGTTTTTCACAAAGTTTCACCGTGGAAAAGTGTGATGCGATTTGGTAAGAAAGGAAATCTGAGTCCAAGGTTCATTGGACCATATGAAATTTTGGAGTGAGTTGGATCAGTTGCATTTAGAGTGGAATTACCTTCGAGTTTATCTCTGGTACACAATGTTTTTCATGTTTCGATGTTGAGAAAGTATATGCCAGATCCATCTCATGTTTTGAGCCCAAAGGTAGTTCAGTTGGAAGAGAATCTCTCTTATGAAGAACAACCAGTCCAGATTATTGACTAAAGAGAGAAAGTGTTGTGAAATAAGGTAATTCACCAGGTAAAGTTTTTGTGGAAAAACCATATGGTTGAAGAGGCAATATGGGAATTTAAAAATGCTATGAGGGATAAATACCCCCACTTATTTTTATAAGTGAATAAAATTGTGAGGACACAATTTCTTAAAGGGGGGAAGGAGGTAACATCCCAGGTAAATAAATAATAATACATTTTCATATTAATTAATATATGAGAATTGGATATTAATTTTACTTTAAAGGGGTTTCTATGTTCGATAGCGTACCCGCTACGGAACAAAGATTTTCTTTGAAATCTTACGTTGCACACTAGTAATAAAAAAATATTATATTAAATGGTGGTTAACACGTAGCCATTTTATTGGCAGGAATGAATAGAAATAACTAAAATATGATTATATATGTTTTTAAATGTTTTTAAATTTATCCAATAAAGGATAAAGGCTTAAAATACGAAAAGAATTCAATTTTAGGCATATATACTCTAATTTTCACTAAAGGTCCACTTATCACCTTTTGATGGTGAAACATCATTAAATATAGTGTTGGTCACTCTTATACATTCTATTGGACCATATAAAATTATTATTTATAATTGGGCCAACAAAATTTCCTTTGTGTAAATTTTTGGTATTTTTCCGATAAAGTTCATTTTTTTAATGAATAGTGAAAAATGTTGTATTTTAATTCAAAAAATATTTTTAATCTTATTTATTTATATGATTATATTATCTTTTGAATTGGTTTTAAAGTGAAATTAGAATAAATTTTTACCATTCAATCAAATAGTGGATGCTGAAATTAATTTCACTTTGAAATCGGACTTAAACTAGTGTCAATCTTTTGATACTTATTGTTTCATAAAAACACGCTATTTGCTCTGACAACGGGAATTAATTATTAAATTAATTAATACAACTTATATGTTTTGAATTTTGTAAAATAGACTTCATTTTTGAATTCGGAATATCAAATATTTCTTAGGGTGAATTTTTGGTATTTTTCTGAAAAACATCAATATTTGATGAATAGTGAAACCACTAAGTGGTACGTAGAAAACTGATTTTTCGGTTAAATGAAATTTTACCACTTTTTTTTTGAATTTCAAAAATCCGACATAAATTTCTGTCATTATGAAGTAAAATGTGGTTCAATGGGATTAAAATAATTTTTTTGTGAACAGTAACTTTTAAGTTTATTAATCGCGGTTAGAGGTAATTAGTGTAATTTAAGGTAAATATAATGTTTTAATAATATAAAATGACCTAGACACATGTCCTACCCTTATTGGATGTGTCATGGACGACCAATAAAACCCATGGGTCGATTTTGGGGTCCCCATGGAGCCACTTGGGTATGATAATGACATTAATGACTTTTATTTAAAGTTCAAATTAAAATGCCACAAACTTGAGATGTTTTTACTAAAAAAATTATTAAATGGTTTTATGCAAGTAATATTTTTGACTATAAATATTCATTAGAAATATAAAAAGATTTCCTACATCATGATATTTTTTTAATAATTTTTATACATTAAATAAATTAAATTATTTATGACACCATGATGATGCAACGATTACCTCATTATTTAACGATTTTAAAAAAATAATAAGATAATGTAAAATCTAATAACTAAACTTGTAAAAGACCTATTGGATGAGTATATTTCGAACACTTATCACCTTATCCTCGAATTATATATATGTAGGAACTTTAAAATCCTAAAATCATTTTATAATATAATAAACTCTTATAACCTTCCAAGAGTGCCCCTCCTCTCATCTTATAAAAGGCCCCCACCTTTACCTCCTTACCCACACCTCTCAAGCCTTTGGATCGGCCAAGATCTGCTCTTTTTGTCTCTCCACATCCCTATATTACTCCTAGAAGACTCACTTTGGGCAGAATTCTTCCCAAGGAAGCCTTTGAGCTCAAATCTAAGAGAGTTACTCGATTTTAAGATAATGTCTTCACTTGTGTTCTTTTGTTTTATTTTGCTTCTCCAACCCCCTAAACTCCTTTTATTAATTTCTTTTGTAACAACTCCAGTATCTTAAATATATTAGGATGTTTTTATAAGATTAATTCTAGCTACACTTACAAATACCTACATCTAATGGTTAAATAACATACTGTTTCCGTGGATGGCGAATTTCTGCCTCACGAAACGATGATTGTTCAATATTTATCCAGCACCTTCAAAGGTGTCCATTAATATGCCAATATATTTATATGTGATATATAATATGTTTTTTTATTCCTTAAGCTTCTTTTATTTTCATTAATGGCACACATTTATGTCTTCCATTATGGATATACGTGATATCTTCATTTTAGGAAGTGCGGACTACCGCCCCTCAAAGTGATTTGATTTGTTAATGCCATATGTGGGACGTATAAAGGATGGATTTAAAGTTATTATATATGATGTTATAATGGAATTATAATATACCTTTACATCATTATTATTTCATTCCATTAAAGTGTGTGATAGAAATGAAAGTAGCGTTCATGCGTACGTACGGATTACCGTCTCAATGAACGGTGCATTTCATTTCTTATCCCCAAATCTAAAGTACTATTATAAGTACATATATATAATGGATATATATGATGTATGTTACATCTAAATGATTAATATAAATCTGGAATTAAATTATACATATCTCTAATTTAGTTTTAATTCCATTAATATGACATAGAAATGAAAGTAGCGTTCATGCGTACGTACGACTTACCGTCTCCATGAACAGTGCATTTAATTTCATACCTCTAAATGATTATGTAATATTATAAATACATGTATATGATGGATATATATGATATATATGATATCCAAATCCTGAATATCATTCTGTATATAATGAACCTTTGACCACACGAACAATATGTAATTGTAAGAAGTCCACTTTCGACTTAAGGACCAAATATCGACAAAACAAACATTATTCACTTAAATGATTACATAATGATTATAACTTGGAAATAAGTGATAGAAAAGGAATAATGAACTTTAAAAAGTTTCTTAATCAAGTAGAAATTAACTCAAGTTTATTATTTAGGATGTTAATGAACGATCGAGTCAAGTCGGACCCGAGGTAAGGGACTTCGTCTCAATCTCATTTCATTGAGGCATATTTTGTTTTATACACAACTTTCTTTTATATGGGGTATAAAACCCTTTGAAATTTACTTTTATACAAAAGGAATTTTTTTTCTCTCAAGTGTTTTACAAAACTACAAAAAGGAATGTTTCTTTTAATGTACGCGGTGACAACGACCTTTTCCGCCACCGCGAGTATTATTTGGTCTTTGGATACCTCAACAAGCCGTAATGTTTTTAAAATGAAATAAATACCATATACTCTTTTATGTAATTTGGTATTGAAAATGGTTTTTTTACAATGGATTTGTTATGTCAATATATTTGAGTTATATATTGTGATTAAAGTGTGGAAATGTTTTCTTTCCATTATATTTGTTTTATGTATTGTGATTTTATAATGGTACTTGGACATTTGACAGGTGGTTACGTGATAAACCATATGATGGGTGGTGCCGTGAATACCAGGATTCGTGGTTACGCTATAACTTCCAATGCATTGGGTATGGAAGTCGTCTGTATGGCTATTCCATTACGTGATATGTGTTGAAGTCGACCGTATGGTTATTCCACTTAAGTATGTTTATGTACCATGTTACCTTTATAAGTTATGTGATCTTTATATGGGTTTTATAGTAATCTTTTGGTTACAAAAGGGTAAGTAATGATCATTTATTCATTGAAGTGTTTTTAATACATCATAAAGGTTAAAATTATTACTTTTATAAACTATACATGGTTTACTTGTTGTTTTGAAAAAACTAACAATTTTCTTTCATTGTGTATCCCTTACTGATCTTTTTATGGTCACCCTATGTTTTTTTTGAAACGTTTTTCATAGGACATAATGTGGAATAGTGACAAGGATGGGATCAAGGGAAATTCATGCTATCTAAAACATGGAACTAGACATGTTTCTTTTTAAGAGTTTTTATTTTATGGAAACTTAGTAGAAGTTTCTACTTTGTAATCTTTTGAGATGTAATAGTTAGATCCTAATTCTCTAAAACTCTAAACCTGAAAGGTTCCTCAATGTGAATTATTCATTTAATTCAATATTAAGTAAGGTTTATGGTTGGGGCCTTATAATCCATGTCTAGGATGAAATCCTTATCATGAACACCTATGATCTGATATCTGGTCACAAGCCATGAATGTACTTATGAGTATTCAGTTGGACAGTCTTTACTACACCTAGTCAAAAAACCACCTCCTAAAACATATTGGTGTATGAAGACAATAAATACTCTCCCTACTAAACATATAGCAAATCTAGAGTTCATCTATCATCATATATTATGGGAAAAGCTATCAACATAAGAGTGTCTTAAAAATATTATGTTCCATGATCACATACCTATCTTCCTATACTATAGAATCCCACCATCACTTGCCCGGTACCTCATGTTTGGAAATTGTTCACTTCAACATGATACTCTCAAGTGTGTCTATATGTTAAATGATTTAATAAATATTATACATTCATCCTCTACCTCTTGAGGTTTATTCATACCTTAATAGGATGGTGGTTACCCATACAATAAATTCCGTGATCGGTCCCACTCTTCTTCAACTATTGGTTTTACCTCATAAATTGTGTTATACATTTGTAGTATATTCAAATTGAAAAAAAAATCATGCATGATATCCTATATAATATTTCGATATCTGGTAAGATTACCTCAAAGAGAATCTTTTTTACCCTCCTAAGGAACCTATGAAAGGCATATGGGAAGCACATTGCACCACACCGAAATTGAAGAAATGATTAGAAAAATAAACAATATCCTCAAAAACTAGTAAAAAAAACCAAAAATAGATATTATGTTCATGAACACAAAATAGGAGACAATAAAACCAACATTTCATGGTAAATTTAGTCTCATTATGGAATTATTTGTCCAGTCACTCACCGTAACCTACCTCTCAAGTCTCAACAATATTATATCAATTCTACCAAAAGTCCCATGACAATAAATCATGTGGAGAAACTCCATGGATACTAAAATATAATGAATAATACCTGGATACCTTATATAACAGGTACATACCCCAAATTTACATATTCCTCAAGGGCATTCCCAATCCCCACAGGCTGGTGATGAGAACCTGGGCATCAAACAACAATCAGACGGAATGAATTCTCCCAACCAAAAGAAACCTCATGGAATACAAATACAAAGTGAGAAACAGTGGAACCAAAAAAATATATATCATAACTGGAAGAAAATAGTGGAAATGATACAAATCAATGTAGTCAAAAAATACCAATGAAAAAGTCCATTCATTAAAGGAAAACTAAAAAAACCAACTACTCCATGTGATTGCATTGGAAAAAACACACCAGCTACCTATACATAGCTTATAGAGAACCACAACCATCTCAATAAAAATCATTTAATTTCTCTTCATCAAATAAAATATAAAGGTTTACATGTTGCCAATGGGGTGCACATGGTGTGAGATAACAGGCTTAGTAGGATCCCAGCCAAGTGTTCCACAAAATTTATATGTGTAATAATCTGAATAAACTCATATTTTAATAAAATAGGCCATGATAAGTATTTAAATGTTTTTAATCAAAATCTTGGAAAAAAATTTAATTATCTACTTCTCCGTATTTTCCAAAATAATTCTTGTAAAATAGTTTTAAACAATTTCATATATATATATATCATGGAATAAATATTAAATAATTGGAAATCATTTACCATATATCATATCATATCTATTATAATAAAACTAAAATATTATAATACAAAATGAAGGTAACACTACAAAATGGATCACACTACGTCAGGATTTCTAAGACACTCAGACACCCAAAATAGACAATCAGGCATGAATCAATCCCTTGACATATGCATCGAATCAAGAAATAAAATGATCAACCTTGAAAGGTAACCTCCCAATTGTTTATAAAATGTCCCTATAATAAGATACATAGGTAGTGAAGAAACATCCCATGAGTGGACCCCCTAGAAAGTATCAATAGATGAAGCCTATTACTACACCTTCCACATCGGTTCCCAAGGCTTCCCATTTTCTCTACTATCCATACATAATTTTCAAAACCATACATTAAAAAATACCCTTTACTTTTTGCAAAACAAGGGATAAGCTATATTTTATCAAAAACTCATTTCCACTCACCCAAATATATCATTAAATCATTTCATTTCATTAAAAAATAACAAAACCATAGTAATGTAGTTCATCCATCATAAGCTAGAGAAAGAACCACCTACCTAAAACATGGGTTCCCACACACCTCTAATGGGGTCTACCACAAGAAAGAACACAACACTAAAATTATAAGACATAATATCAATAAAAAATTCCTAGTATTTATTATCTTTATTCAAAGGGGTGGTGAAGAGGATAAATCATGACATACCTCAAAGAGAACACACCTGCTGCACCACAATGAGTATAGGATCATCCCCTTGAATAATAGGACTTGATGAATCTTTAAAGTAGTCAATTGAATCATCATCTTAGATCAATATGACTAAAAAATATAGAATCATGGTTTTCATGATCAAAGACAATAGATAAACCATACTATTACTCACCTCGAGAGATGCAACCCGACCATAAGAGTGAACAATCACTGAACCAGGTGACTCAAATGGATAAAATGTCCCCAATATTGATAGAGTCTGCTTATATGTTGATATCAAAGAGCCTAAGGATAAATGAAAACAGAAAACATTAGGGATAATCTAAAAATTCCCAAATCATGAGACATACAATTCATATAATCCCATTACACATTGAGTAATCCATTACACTCATTTATTCCAAAAACCCCATTTCCTTTTGATTAACAAATTGATTTTAACATTACACAACATGTAATTATTCAAGGAATGTAATATTTTATGTTGTGAACCAAGATCCCATCTTCTACCCAATGAATTATACATAGTGTTTAATCCTCTTAACTGATATGTACTTTCCCATATGAAAGTGAAAATTTTAGTTTTCAATAGAAACTAAAAACCACCATGGAAATTCATTGAAGATAGTGAGAACCCCAAAAATCCAATTAAAATTCTATACACGAACTCCCTTAAATAAAAAAACATACATCTCTAAAAATTATTTCATTTTCCCTAGTAAATTTTCTCTATCCTTGGGAGTCACAAAATGATCCAAATTAAAGTGGAAAATATATAATATGAAGGGAAACAACTAAAATCGTGTAACGTGAAGTTACAAGATGAAATTTATCATATTGTAATACACTTTATGTAAAATTTTACGAATGTACTTCACATATTACATTAAGTTTCAAGGATAATTAATTTATGATAGCAAGGTGCTTAAATATATTCAAAATACTTGAATAAGAATACTCTATGTGAAACAAATATTATCAAATTCTAAATATAGATATATACTAGGGTATATATAACAACATTCCAATATCAAAACATATATCAACAAATATGAATTTTTTCCCAATGATTCTGATGTGAGAAAAATAAACTAATGGAAAATATTGTGGTTGTCCTATTTGGAAATTTATTAACGATATCGCATTTCATCAATAGACTTGAATCCCGGAATAGGTATTTTCATGATAATTAGAATTAAATTTAAAATATTTCATTGTAATTTATTTATTTATAATTATCTAGTAACATTGGGATTTTTTATAGTCCCAATATTATCAAGATGAACTAAATTTTTGTAGAAATGATTGGAAATGATATGTGGTGTCACAATGTTTATAGAAATAATGAGGAGGTTACTTTCTACAACTTTTTGGTGAATTTTCTCATCATTTTAATTGAAATTTAAGTTCAAGACACACATTACGTACCCAATATAGATAAAACACACTAATATTATATTGAAAATTTAGGAAAATGATTCCTCAGTTATTTTTTATATGTAGGAATCAGTTTCACCACCATCAGATACATGTCGTGCTTGGTATGATAGAACTAGTAACATGTTTGAATCTAAAAAATCTCATAAAGGAATCAACATACCTCAATCATAAAGGCCATAATATGATAAACCGTGTGCTCTATAAGACATGATGTTTTTGTTTTTAGTTTATAATTTAAATTTCATTTTAAAACACACATCCCACGTTCTAAACTAAGAACACACATTGAAATATTTTTGAAACTTTTGGAAAATGATTGATATTTCATTTGGTGCAATTAGGAATCAACCAAACATTAGTTTCAATCTGATACCCAATGTTTCTGGTATAATCAAAATTGTGTTTTTCAGTTCAAAATTGATATTATTGTTAAACACATGTCTTAAATACTGAAAACCATGGAAATTTATTTTGATATATTTTATACTTTAGGAAAATTACAAATAAGTCATTTTTGACATGTAGGAATCAATAACACATCAATTCGATGCATGTTGTGACCAGAATGACTCCTAGTGTGTATTTTCATTTAAAATTATCATTTTAGTTCAAAAAATTATTACATACTCAAAACCATGAAAAAATATTATATTATTTTAAAACATTTGAAGAATGATCCATGAGTCCTTTTTTACATGTAGAAATATTCTATACCTCAATCTGATAAATGATGTGCTTGATATGACTCAAAGTATATTTTCCAATTTAAAATTGAAAATTTACATAAAAATACATGTTACATATAGAAAACTGAAAAACATTATTATTTTTTATACATTAATAAAAATTTTCATAATTCATTTATAATGTGTAATAATTACACTCATGTCAAGCTAATACACAATAACAGTGGTATTAATAAAATATTATATTTTTAGTCTAATTTGAAATTTTAGTAAAAAATACATGGAATAATCAAAATAGAGAAAACAAATATTTTATTACTAATTTTTCAAAACGACCATTCTTTCATTTTTTATGTGTAGGAATATATCGCATGTCAATCTTACGCATGATGTGACCAGTATGCCTCCAAATTGGTATATTTATTAAAAAATATAATTTATGTTTGAAAAATAATTAACACACTCAAAACCAAGAAAAAATTTAGACTATTTTGATTCATTAAAAAACAAACAATAAGTCATTTGTGACATGCGAGAATTAATTGTATCTCAATATGATACCTGGTGTGCTTGATATCACTCAAAGTTCCCATTTTCAGTTTAAAATGGAATATTTAGTTTAGAATCTTTGTCACTCATTTAAATATAGCGAAACATTCTATGATTGTATTCATACAATAGGAAAATGATTCATAAATCATTTTTATGTTTTTGAATGAGTCACATGTCAAAACAACTTGGGACGTGATTGGTATGAATTGAAGTTCATGTTTTCAATTAAAATTTAAATTTCAATAAAAAATACAACTGACATAATGAATAATAAGAAAAATAAATCATTTTTTATTAATAATTAAGTACAGTGATCCTTTTCCTCATTTGTGACATGTAGGAATCGACTAAAAGTCAATTTGGAACATGGTGTGATTAGTATGACTCCATGTGTGATTTTATTTAAAATTATCATTTTCATTAAAAAAAATCACTTAATAAAACTAAAAAAATGAATTTAGTTTTCATGGTACCTTATGATAACAATTTTTAAGACATTTTTGACTTATAAAAATCAGCCACACCTAAATACGATACACAAGGTTCCCTGTGTGACTGAAATATTTCATTATTAGTTTAAATTTGATATTTAGTTCAAAAAAAATTTCATCCACTAAAACCCAAGAAAAAACAAATTTACTGTCTTGATAATAAATGAAATTAATTCATATGTAATTTTTGATGTGTAGGATTTAGTATCACATCATACTGAGACACTACGTGAATGATATGACTCAATGTGCGTGTTTTTTTTAAATTAGCATTTTGATAAAATAGCACACATGAAATACTCAAATTGAATACAACGCAGTCAATTTTTTTTAATACTCCTGGAAAATGATCCGTAATTAATTTGTGATATCTATGAATCGAACACCTTTCAATCCAAAGAACGATGTGGCTAGTATGAATCAAAGTGTGAATTTTTATTTAAAATTGGCATTTCAATTCCAAACACACATAAATTACTCAAAACCCATAAAACTAATTTTTATTTTTTGGATCATTACAAGAATGAACAATAATCCATTTTTGATGTGTATGAATTATCCTACCATCAATCAGATATATTATGTTCCCATAATAATGAAAATTGTGTGTTATCAGTTTAAAATAGAAATTCAAGTTCAAAGCATGTTTTAATCATTGAAAAAAGATAAAACACACTATAGTTGTCTGGATAATTTTGGAAAACAATTCATATGTCATTCTAGATGTGTATGTTTTAGTTGCAAATCTAAACGACACACGATGTGACCGGTATGGCTCAATGTGTTTATTTTTTTAGATTTTCTTTTTAGAAAAAATACATATTAAATATTGAAAACAATAAAAACACATATATATTATATTTTTACATTAATAGATTGGTCACTATTTCATTTATATAATGTTGAACTCAAGTTCACATCAATCCTATTCATGGTTTGACGGGCATGACCCCAATTATGTCTTTTTATTTAAAATTTACATTTTAGTTCAAAACTATTTTTACTTACTCAAAACAAATAAAATTAATTTGGATTGTTTTGAAAGATTATGGAAAAAATACATAAGTCAATTATGATGTTTAGGAATCATCCACACCTCAATCTTATACATGGAGGTTGTGGTATGACTCTAGGTGTCCGTTATCAGTTTAAAATTGACAATTTAATTCAAAAAATGTGACACTCACTAAAAAATGAGAAACCGAGCTTGGATATTATTTATTTTTTAGGGAAATAATTAATAAGTTACTTTGATATATAGAATCATTATCACATAAAACTGACAAACTATGTGATCTATATGACTTAAAGTGCATTTTTTAGTTTAGAATAAAATTTTGGTAAAAATAATGGTGATATACATAAAACATATGAAACATAATAATATTTTATTAATACATTAGTAAAATGGTACTTATGTTTTTTATTATGTCTGGGAATCAACCACACATCAATCTGGTGCATAGGGTGACCAATATGACTCCATGTGTTTCTTAATTTTTAAATTGAAATTTTACTTTAGAACTTATATCACATTCCCAAAATTGAACAAATGCACACTAATAGTTTCGGTACTTTATAAAAATGATATGTAAGTAGTTTTTGATGTTTAGGAAAATGACTCACCTAAATCCTATACATGGTGTTTCCAATATTACTTGATGTTTTAGTTATCTATTTAAAATTGATAATTTAGTTCAAATGGGGTCCACTCACTAAAAACCAATCCAATATATTTGTGTTTTCTATATTTTAGCAAAACATTTCATAGTCCATTTTTTATATGTAGTAATTAGTATCACATAAAACGGATACCCAATGAGACTTGTATGACTCAAAGTAAGAATTTTCAGTTTAAATTGAACTTTTTGGGAAAATGATATTCTACGTACTCAAAACAGAGCAAATGAATTTATATAGTTTTGATAATTTATAAAATGATCCATAATTCATTTTTAGAATTTAGTAACAAGCACAAAATAATCTGACACTTGGTTTGACTAGTATGACTAAAAGTATGTGTTTTATTTAAATTTGAAATTTTACTTTAAGAGTCATTTTTTATTATAAAAAAATGATTGTTTTGATACTTTAAGTGAATATTCATTATGAAATATTTTATATGTAAGACTCAGACTCACCTCAATCTGATTCATGATTTTCCCACAATGACTCAATTTGTATTTAATCGGTTTAATGTGGAAATTTTATTTCAAAACATGTTCCACTCACTAAATACAAAGAAAACACACATGGTTTTTCATGATACTTTAAGAAAATGGTTTATAAATCATTTTAGACATGTAGTAATTGGTCGTAGATCAATCCAAAAATTATGTGACCGATATGACTCAATGTACATTTTTAGAGTTAATAACATTTTAGTAAAATGGAAATGTGACATACTCAAAACTATGAGATCACATTAAGATTGTTTTGATACCATAGGAAATCAATCCACAATTTATTTTTGGTATTTAGAAATAACCCACAATTAAATTCGACACATAGTGTGACTAAGATGGCTCAATGTGTGTGTTTTTTTAAATTGACATTTTACTAATATGTTGTTTCATATTTATGTTTAATTTTTTTATTTATAGTATTACTAACATAAGAATTATTTTCTTATATAATTATATAATTTTTCCCCAATTGGGGTTGTTTTATTCTAATTAGATAGCCTGGTTGGTCTTTTTTGAGAGGGGGATGGGTGAAAAAGAGAATGAAACCATTGATGTTATTGAATTTTTGTGATAGTTCTTGCTAATTTATTTGTACACAACAAAATTTGAAATTTTTATAATATACTATTTTTTCATGTATTTTTATGTAATAATTATTTCAATTAGATTATAAATTATTTATATATAATTGGAATTTTTACTTTTGTGAGATCTAATTGGAAGAGAAGACTACTGTTCTATGACATTTACCTATACATCTTTTAGCACAGATAAGGGGTTCTCTTATCATTTCTAAATTTAGAACTATTAAAGGACCACCTTTATCAATTCTTTTTGGAACTGAAAAAGTTTTCCCTTCAATATTTCATTGCTAAAGCTGATAAAAGATTCCCACATTTAATGGAGAATAGATCAACATTGCTAGTTTGGGCTTGATAATGGATTATTCTAGCTATTTTAAATGAAAATTTTGTAGAAGTGGTGGTTTATTATTCATTTATTTGTGGGGTTTATTATTTTAAATCTTGTCTCAATTATTTTAAAACGAAAATTCACTATTTGTTTCTTGTAATTATCACTAAACCATTGGGTCAAACATTTTCAGTCCCTATATGTTACATTAGAAGATATTTATAGCGTTGTGCATTTGATTTTTTAGGTATTAATTATTATCATAAACTTATGTGAGCTATATGATTAAAATTATGTTTAATCATTGACATCAAAAAAATTATTAATATTATTAAAAAAACTATTGGGAAATAGTATTGGTTCTGGATAGATAGTTTGTCTAGATGGAGGTGAAATTTGAGATTGAAAAATTAAACGATAATAATTTTTCTTTCTGAAATGATGATTAAGGAAGTGATGAAGAATGATAATTACCTACTAGAAAAATTAAAAAACCAACATATTTGATGATGGAATATGGTACCACTAGGAGCTAGAATTTTGAAATAGATGGAAATGTGTTGATTACTAATGGAAACAAAGACATACTAGTTAGTGTAGAAATGATAAATCCTAGATGTATGAAACAACTCAAAAGTTTATGGATAATTGACATGAGAGGAACATCGAACACGATATCTCGAAGGAAACTATCTTATTAGTGTGAAACTATTCCAAGCACACTATTATAGATATAGGCTTTATCAATTCTAAAAATATATTTCATCAGTGCTAAAAATGAATTGTTTTTCAAGGTGACTTTAAAATTTGAAAAAAATTATCATTTCTTAAAATAGATCTCATAAAATGACCCTTAATCTATGGTAAAAACCCATTGATTAAGGTGGTACTTTACTAACGTTAGCTTACAATTGATAAAAGGTAGGATGTGACATTGTTCTACTGAAATTAAAACACACTACATCAAATATAATCAATTAAATTTCAATTAAATTATCATAATGAACAAAATAGTCTATAATAAAACAATATAAAATATAAGCTTATATAATTACTTTCTTGAATATAATCTTCAATCAGAGAAACCAAATAAAAAACATCAATGTTTTGTTGGATTTTTCCCACTAACCCACTCTCAAAAGGGCATGATCATACTACATGTTGTTGATATTAAAACACTAGATTAAATAAATGAGTTTACATTAGTAATGAAACAATTATTATGTGAGTATTAATATAAAGATATAAATTAAAAAAATATTTGAAATAATTAGTTAATAAAATGATGGTTTTAAATTAAAAACATAAAAATTATTTTATAATGGGACTACTGTTTATTAGATTCATGTGTCATTAATTTCTACACATAAAAATTATTTATGGATCATTTTCTAAAGGTATTAATAAAATCCATGTGAGATTTCACATTGTTACGTATGTGATGTGATTTTTTAATTAATGTTCCAATTTTGAACTAAAAAAATAAACTTTGAGTCATACTAGGATTATTATATGTCATATTAATGTTTTGTTGATTCCAACATGTAAAAAATGATTTATAGATCATTTTCATAATGTATTAGGAAAAGATGAGGGCATTTTCTCTGTTATAAGTATATGGCATTTGTTTTGAAGTTCAATTTCAATTTTAAATAAAAATAAACACATTCATTAATAATTGATATCCCATCTATTATCTTAAAGTGTATTTGATCCCTAAACATAAAAAAAGGACTCAAGGACCATTTTATTAATATATCAAGACAAGAAGAGTTTTTTTTGTTGGTTTTTAGTGCTTGAAAAATATTTCTATCAGAAATTTCATTTTTAAACCGAATTCACGAACTTTGAGTCATATCAGCCACACTCTGTGTCAGATTAACATTATACAATTATTACATGTTACAAATGACATATGAATTGTTTTCCTAAAATTTATATATAATATGTACATTTTCTTTGTTTCTTAGTTATTGATACATTTTTTTTAACAAAAATGACTTTCTTAAACCTAAAACACACATTTAGAGTCATACCGGTCACAGTGAGAACCAAATTAAATTCTGATAGATTCATACATGTAAAAAATATATTATGGATAATTTTCCTAAACTATCAAAAAAATGAATAAGTTTTTTTTGGTTTTTATATGTCACATATTTTTTGAAATAAAATTTTATTTTTAAATAAAAACACACACTTTGAGTTGTACTGATCATGTTGTGAGTCAAATTGATGTAAAAATTATTTATACATTCTCAAATGACTGTTTCATAGTTCTTGGAAACGTGTGTTCTGGTTTTAGCAATCATTGATTCCAGGTGGTTTCTATTGGATTTATTTACGGAACCAGATACATCCAACAAGTATTTATCCAAAGGGGGCCTACCATCCAAAGGAATTTGTTCATTATGTTTTAACATTATGATACTTAAGAACATGCATTGGTCGAGAGGATGGGTGTTCGGACTCATCACCCCCTTTTGATGGGAATTACTGTCTACTCCAGGTCTCTCCTTGAAAATTTAAGATATTTTCATGAATCTTTATTAATTAATAAAGTCTTTCATAAGTATCCCTTAGAATTTACAATCAGTAATTAACATGTTTAAAATTCAGAATCATTAATATGAATAAAAGGTTCTTCATTAATGGAAATATCTGTATGTATGAGAGTTTTCCACTAATGGTATCCTCTAATATACTTCTTAGAGATTCTTGTAATTTCCATTATGATGATACTGGTTTTGAAGCTACTCAGCGGGGTACTCTAGAATTTATTGTCATCTAGGGAGATACTTTTTTATTAGATTTTGGGATCGTTCCCATAAAACAGGCTACCTACATATCCTTGTTAAAGGAATCAGAACCCTTGTACTTCGGTGTCACTTAATAGGACACATCATACCTTTAAAGGTCATGTGATAATGACCTCCATGTGAAAGGTACTTGGTCCAAACATAGTCTCGGACTTATGATGAAGTAGCCCAATGAACTTTGGGAAGAATATCGGTTTCCAAGTAGGATTAGACCCTATTGGTAATATGGCCCAATGAGAAAAGGGTTGATTTGATGTGTTCAGTTTGAACCTCCAAGAGGCATCCTATGTTTCCCATATGGATGGGAATCAAATCCCACATAGTTCGATAAGTCTCATAGGAGAGTATAATCCTTTGAGAGAGTTCAGTTTTGGATTTCTTCTTCAAAAGGATCCCTTGACGATTTGGGGTTTAATTTGTGGCTTATTTATAAGGGGAATTACAATATTAAACGAAATAATATTGGGTTCTTGAAGAGGATATATAGTGAGCTCGAGCCCAGAAAAACGCTTCCTACGTATCCTGGTTTGAACATGAATCAGTGTTCTCTTAGTTCATTTGACTGTGAAAATTTTGTGATTGTGACAAATATCTTAGACCACGTGAGTCATGAATAGTTTGAGAAACAAGAGGATGTCAAAGATTCAACAAATTCGTTCACACTATAAAATTTTCCTCCCTTCGCTGGTGGAAGACGGCGCACCTATGGTGTCTAGGACGAATGAGGATGACACGACCATGGAAGAGGGAGAGGCGACGATCCTTCCCCCTATTAAAATTAAATTGGACAAGGGTCCAATATAAAAAGGAAGGGATTAAGGGTATGGGATTACACCAGGATGGATTCCCATGGTGATCAAGTGAAACGGTAGAGGTAAAGGGTAGAAAAATTCCATGTTCCCATCCCCCTTTGGACTTTTGCACCGAAGATGATATCAGTAGCAATGGTGCCACCTCCTGCAAGAAAACATAGGGGCCAACACCAAGATGGATTCCCTAAAATTGATCATGGTAGGGGAAGGGAGACTACTCATTTATATTTTAAAAGGAAAAGTATGTATGAATTGTACCTTCCCTACCAATGACTTGAGGTTCCAGGTCATCTCTTCGAGATGGGAGAGGCCAGGACCCAACCCTTGTCCAAACCGGGAACATCCAAACACTGTTTCTTGGAGAAAGGTCCATGTGACTATGTATATATAAACCCACAAAAATTCCATGAATACTAAATCCATTATAAAACAAATTTGGGAATCCTCCAATTGAGGAAATACAATCCCAAATAAGAGACATGTTGATGTGCCTTTACCAAAGGTTTGATAAGTCAGGAGGTTTTCATGGAGGTCTCTATAGAATCTCTTTTAGACAAGGGAGACAATGAAGAATAATCCTTTCCATGAAAGGACTTTGGGAAGGCTTGAGGGATTCTAAACTGAAGAGAGTGAAGAGAAATAAGTGAACCAAGGAGGGACACCCAGGTAGAGAAGGGCATGCAATTATTGGCACGCAAGTAAGCTTGGGCGACCTGATTTTCACTTAGGTGATGAACAACCAGTATGGTAATACTTGGGTGAGACCTTGATCAATACTCCAAGAGTATTCATAGTTTATATGAGAAATGGGGTGCTCATGTTCCGTTGAGAGGAATGGGTGGCACACCAGAATTTCTAACTTGGGGAGCCTGGGCGCTTTAGGTGGACAATTGTTATGGTTTTCAAATAATAAATGGACTTATGTCCAATGATCCTCCCTTAAATCCTCCACTCAAGGTGTTTAAGAATTATCATAAATGTTTTGGAAGACTGGGGTGAAGTACTAGGGTGACCAAAGCAGTAATCAGGCTTCAAGGAAATTCTTCCATACTAATAGGGGCCCCAAGGGTCTATTTATAGGCAAATAAAAGACCTTGGGAAAAATGAGTTGGTCACGAAAGTACCATGCGTGCCAACAGTGTTTTGGATGGACTAGGGAGACTCTTTTAGGACATATCCAAAATTATCACTTCAATCAGATTTATCATGTTGGTGCAAAAGTGTTTGTGTGCATGTACCTTTGGCCCCTCTTTAGGGACATAGCCAAAAATGTAGAGTCACACTGTGAAATTTTCGTTCATGGGTGAGGTCTTTTTCAATTGAGGAACATGGAAATACATATTAAATTGCGGAGAAGTGCATGGAACAAATTTCATAGTGTATACAAAAACATAAGGATTTTATCCAAATGTATAATGACAATATGAGGGTTTTTACTAGAATTTTAATTAGTGATACAAAATTTTAAATAAAATTTCATTTTTAAAATTGAAAACACACACTTTGAGTCTTGCTAGTCACATAATACATCATATTGACATCCATCTAATTTATACATATAAAAAAATACTTATAGATTATTTTCATAACATTTCAAGATATTCTTACTGTTTTTCGTGATTTATAGTGAGTTTCATGTCTTTTTAACTAAAATATTGATTTTAAACTAAAAACATGCATTTTGAGTCATAATTGACACTAAATAATTTATATTAATGGATGAATTACTCATATACATTACAAATAACACATGGATCAATTTATTAAAGTATCAAAATAATATGAATGTGTTTTCATTATTTTTTTGTTTTTGACACATGATTCTAAATAAAATTTCATTTTACACTACACGCATGCACATTGAGTCATAGTATTCACAATGTATGTCATATTGATGTGTTCTTGATTCCTACATCATGAAAAGGTATAAAGGATCATTTTCTGAATGTACTAATATAATTCAATAATGTTTCCTTATTTTTTTATGATGACCACACATTTTAAACTAAAATTACATTTAAAACTAAAAACAAATATTTTGAGTTATTTTGGTCACATTGTTTGTTAGATTGAGGCATAGAGTAATCTTACATATAAAAATGACTTATCGATTATTTTACTAAATTATCATAATAATCAGAATGTGTAATCTCATTTTTGAGTATATCATGTATCTTTTAACTGAAATTCCATTGGTAAAATCAAACATGTTTTTCATGATGTAATGGTCACACCATGAATCAGATTAAGGTTTTTCTGATTCCAATGTATAAATTTTTTTATATAAGTAATTTATCTCATTTATAAAGAGTGTTTTAATGTTTTTTCTCAGTTTTGAGTATGCCACACATCATTTGAAATAATATTTTAATTTTAAAAAAAATACACTCATTGAGTCATACTTGTCACACTGTGTATCAGATTATTGTTTTTTTGTTTCCTACATGTCACAAATGACATAATAAATATTATCCTAAACTATAATTAATATTAGTGTGTATTTTCATGATTTTCATTCAATGACATGTTTTTAAACAAAATTAATTTTCTAAATCTGGAACACACGCTTTGAGTCATATCGGTCATATCATTTGTCTGATTTATCTGGTATTCATTCCTGTATATCTCAAATGGAATATGGATCATTGTCCTAATGTATAAAAATATATGACCATGTCATATTTTTTCAATAAGATACATTATTTTTTTAACTAAAATATCAATTCTAAAATGAAAGTACAAAATTCCAGTTATATCGGTGATACTGTGTATCAAACTAAGTTACATTTAATTCCCACATGTATAGAATTACTTATGGGTAATTTTAAAAAATAATAGAAAAATTATAAATGCACTTGATTATTTTTTAGCATGTAATATTTCCTTTTAAATAAAATTTCATTTTACTCTTGAAACACACACTTTGAGTCATATTAGTCACACCATGTATCGAATTGACTTATAGTTGATTATTACATGTCAAAAATGAATTAAGTATCATTTTATTGATGTGTTAAGAATAGTTTTTTTCATGGTTTTCAGTGACTGATACATAATTTTAACTAAAAGGCCTTTTAAATAGAAAACACACATTTTATGTCATACCCCTCACATCGGGTATCATATTAAGGTTCAACCTTTTCCTATAAGTCACAAAAATATTATGGATAATTTACGTAAATTATCAAAAAAATATATAATTTTGTTTAACTGGTTTTGATTATTTCATGGTTCTTTTAACAAAAATTTCATTTATAACTAAAACCACACATTTTCATTCCTACAGGTCACACCGTGTATAGGGTTGGGGTGAAGTTAATTCCTCAGCATCACAAATGACTTGTGGATCATTATCCTAATTTATGATAAAAATATAAATTTTTTGGGTCAGTTTTTAGTCTGTCACACATGTTTTGAACTAAAATTATAATTTATAATAAATACTGACAATTTGCATCATACTTGTCAGATTGTGTGTTGGATTAACTTGTAGTTAAATCCTACATATCACTAATAAATTAAGATTCATTTCCAAAAGTATCAAGGCAATTTTATAATGTTTTGAATGTTAACTATGTGGGGTATGTTTTTTAACTAAAATATCATTTTAAAATTTATAACATACACTTTTAGTCGTACATATAACATTGTGTCTCATATTAATATGTGAATGATTATTACACATCCAAAATAACTTATAGATTGTTTTCTAAATTATAATGAAAATACATGTGTGTTTTCTTCAATTTTATTGAACCGAACACGCTAGTAACTAAAATGTAAATTTTAAACTGAAACCACAAATTTCGACTCATACTGGTCACACCTAGTATCACAGTAATTTAAAACTAATTATCACACATAAAAAATCTCTTATTTATTTTTTCTTAAATTATATAATCAATAGGAATGTGTTTTCTAATTTTTTGTATTTGAACAATTTTTTAAACTAAAATTTCATTTCAAATAGGAAATAATGACTTCGAGTCATACTAGTCACCTTTTTCAGTGGATTGATATGTGGTTATTTCATACATGTAAAAACTTACATAAGAATAAATTTTCTAAAGTATCATGACAATTCGATAATGTTTATTGGTCTTTAGTGTGTGAAACATATTTTGAAATAAATATTTAAGTTGTAAATAGAAAACACAAATTTCGAGTCATACCGGTCACATTAGGTGTCACATTAAGGTACAATAGATTCTTATACATCATAAATGAATTATTTTATATTTTTTAAAATAATCAAAACAATATGAATTTGTTTTCCCTATTTTTGAGTATTACATGTGGATTTTAAACTAAAATTCCTTTTTGTAAACTATAACCACACATTTTGAGTCATTCATGTCACACCATGTATCATATTAATGTCATGATCATTTATAAATGTAAAAAATGAATTATGAATCATTTTATTATAGTATAAATAAATGTAATTCATTTTCTCGATATTGAGTATATCAGGAATCTTTTGAAGTATAATATAAATATTATATAAAAACAAAAACTTCGAGTCGTTGTAGTCACACCATGTATCTGATTAACATGAAGTTGATTCCTCCACATAAAAATGACTTAAGTAACATTTTGATAAAGTATCTAGAAAAAATATGTTTGTTTTTTAGGTTTTTAGTGAGGGATAGATTGTTTTAGAAAAAAATCATTTTTAATATGGGAACATACACTTTGAGTCATAATAGTGACATCATGTGTTAGATATATATATATATATATTTATATATATATATATGGATGATTCCTACTCATCAAAAATGACTTCTAGATCCTTATACTATATAATCACGACAATGGGATTACATTATCATTGTTTTTAAGGAGTAACATATATTTTTTTAAAAAAATATCAATTTTAAACTAAAAACACAGATTTAAAAGACATATCGGACACATTGTGTATCAAATTACAATATAAATTATTACTACACATTAAAAATTAATTATAGATCATTATCCATAAGTATCAAAAAGACATTTATATGCTTAACTAGTTTTGAGTAGGTCACAAATTTTTTAACTAAACTGTCATTTTATACTAGAAATACACACATTGAGTCATACCAGTCATACCATGTGTCATATTGATGTGTGGTTCATTCCTATACATAAAAAATGATATAAGGATAATTTTACTATATCAAGACATTTCAATCATGTTTTCTTGGTTTTTAGTGAATAACACACGTGTATAACTGAAAGGTCATTTCTAAATTGAACGTACACACTTTGAGTCATCTGTAAACTGAATACACACACTAATAAGCATAAACAGATCAAAAAAGAAACAAATTACTATATGAAGAGAGAAAATAGTACATGATAGTATTAATATGTTTGTATACACACCGATTCCTTGAATTTAGATCATTCATTTCCAAAAAATATATTTCCACTTTTGAATTTGGTAGCAATTGATAGTCCTGGTAGTATTGAAAAAATAGAAATAAAAAAGGATTAATTTTTTTAGATATAAATTATAATTATCACAGGAAATAACTCTTCCGGGATTCTTGATTATTGATTAAATATTAAATTTTTTATAAATTTTCACACATAATAAAAAAATATTTTTCATTAGTTTGTTTTGAACATTATAGAAACATTAAGAAATATAAGTAATTTTTTTTATATATGTTTTGATAGTGATATATTATTATATATACCAAGTAGTTATCCACATGAAGAAATTGATAGTATTCTTATACTCCTAGACTATATTTATTCCATAATTTTGATAATATTTAAATATGGAACTATCATAAAAAACATTTCATTAAAACTTAATATAAAATATATATCTTGATTTTTATTTAAAAAAAATGATGGTTGTTTATTAAAAATTGATAAACATCATCACATGTGGTTTATTTTTTTTATCCCTACTTATAATTTAAAATATGTTTTTATGTAGTATATAAATTTATTATAATGAGAACATAATTATATATAAAATAAAGGAATATGTAGTTAATAGAAATAAAAAAAATTCTTATTATAAAATTTTAGATCTTTACCTCTTTATCGTGTGTATTAAGAGGATTTTTTAATCTGTAAGTTTTTTTAAAATTATAGGTATTTTTCCTACAATTATTGAATATTCCACATCTTTCATGGATTTATCCTTATACATGATATGTGAGGAATATTGTTTCCAAATATTTATGGTCATATGAACAATTTTGATCATTTAATCCTTGTAAACATGTGACATTAATAAATGAAAATGTTGACCTTGTGGGGAAAATGTACTTGTTAAAGGAATTTTTGATCGACTAGTTGAACTATTAAATATATATTTATTAGACCTTCCATTTCCCTTTCCCTTTATAAATATGTCATAAAATTAAATTGGTCATGAATATTTTCATTAATTTGTAATTGTTTTCCAAAAAATTGAATGAAATACCTTCTTATTGACATGACAAACCAAACCTACGCTTCCTCATTCAGTGCTAAACATATTCTGTAATTATTTATTGAAATGATAAATGGAAATTATGGTGTCCACATATAAAATAGATGATGTTTTTTTGATTTAGGTTCTACAGAATTAGATAACATCATAATATTTATCATATTTGAAAACAATAAAATAAAAATAGTAGATCGATATATGTGTCCTATCTCCAAATGCGATGTTTTCTCACATAAAAATTTTATAAGTCATGTGGAAATGTTTTTTATACAATTTGTGAGAATTAAATTTTCATGTAAGGGGTTTTAAAAGTAGTGATATATATTTTATGAAATATCCTTTGAAAAAATAATTTTTAGAAATACTTTAATCATTATTTTGATAATACCTTCAAATATACATTTTGAAATACAATTTTCAATTATTATTGAAATTATTTATGTCATGAAAACACAAAATCAATTTTAAGATACATACATAGAAAAATTTCATTAAAAAATTCGAGTGATTTTTCTAAAATCTTTATACATTTTATTTGAAAATGAAACATTACGGCCACTAGAATCATTTAAAGCTATCTTGGTCCTACCCAATTTCTAATGGATGGATTAACTACAAAATTCCCTATCGTAATGACAATGATCAAGTGGATAATTTTATGAAATAGTTTAAAATCAATTACATTTACATACATTTCAAGGGGTCTTTTATTTTAAAAACATGAAAACATTTTTAATACATTAATATTATTATATGTATATACATATATACTTTGATAAAAAAATATGTTATACTTGAAACAACCATATATCGTGATAATTTGACTTTTCATGGTATGTTAATGACATAATAATTATCATCCATATATTCTACTCATAAAACAGATAAACTAAACATTTATTGGAATGTGATCTTTACACATGCATGATTTACTATAATCACATACATATCCATGAATAATAAAACTACTATATGTATTATGTTTACATGATATGTCAGGAGTTACTAAGGATGGCCATATCTTATACGACAATAATGATTAAAAATTTACAATCCCCACAAAAATAATAGATTTTATTATTAAAACTTAATATAAATAATAATCATAAAATGATATAATAAAATAATAAAAATACCAAATCATAAATTTTGGTAAAATTGAAATATCTATTAGACATAATGATTAATAAATAACAATAAAATACTTGTTGTTTTTTATTTCATAGTTAAAAATTAGGAAAACATTAAAAATATAAATAATAATCAAAAAATAATTCACTCATTAAAATATGTTTATCTTCACTGCTTAAATATAAAGTTTTTATGAACAAATTTAATACTAAAAACAAGTTTGATTTTGAAATAAATAATAAAATAACGATTATAAATACAATTTCCCTTACATAATTAAAATAATTAATTTCATTTTGAAAAAATATGTCTTTAGATAGGTTATAATTTATTACTTTCTATATAATAATAAAATTCATTACAAATTAAAAACCAAATATAAATAAAATAATCAAATAATTCTAGGAAAATAAAAAATTTCAAAAAAAACCACCCACCTTAAAATAAAACTATTGAAGAATATTGTCGAAGATAAGAAGGAACATTGAAGATAATTATTTATATCTCAATGTTTTCTAACCAAGAGAATGAAATACCCATTAAAGGTGTGTATGACATGCAACACTCCGATAGGGTGTGCATCATATCTGAAATAGGGACGGTTGTGTTAAACTAAAACATCGAATTTAAAACGAATTTCGTAATTAAACTATTATATATATATATATATATATTTAATCATATAAGGTTGAAGCTGTTAGTATTTAGAGCCTAGTATAATAGAATAATAATAAAGAGTGATCTTTGCTAATTTAGAATATGTGGTTTTAGTCTAATTCTTTCTGATCAAGTTGGTCTGTAGTTGATATTTAACCAAATGATTTTATATGAAAATTAAAATCATAGGTGAAATGTCTTGGTGGAATGAATCATGGAAAAATAAACATCATCAACATAACCACTTAAAACGGATTTTTTTTATGAACAGACAAATGAATATAAATTGGACGTCTTTGTTTCATTAAATTAACTAAGTTTCTTTATAAGGATTCAATGAAATTCACATTGATCGCTAGAATTTTGAAAAAATTGGTATATACATTAAATAAAAACAAAATAACTAGAATATGATGGGAAGTGGATTGATGATGAATATTGATGAAGAAAAAATTCCAAGAAAATGGAATAGAGAATCGATGATGTCCAATGGAGAAAAATAACAAAATGACGAACAAAAATCTAATAACCTCATATTGATTCAGAAACCTACCTATAGATATGAAAAAAATCGAGGAAAAAGAGGAAGATTGAAATGGATCTCCACACCAGACACCACCTTTTATCAAATCAAACCATATATCTATGCTCATGCTCTCGATTATGATTAAAGAAGTCCTTCAGTGATCGAATCCTTGCCTAATCCCATTAGAATGATCATAACCTTTCACCAGTAGAAAGCTCCCACATCCTACCGAATGATAAAGCCCCATATACAACCACTCAGTCTCTTTAGGCTTTATCCTTTTCTCATCCTTGGCTCGACTCTCCCTAAAATCCCTATTACTCAAAATATTCAAAATGAAAACCTCTTCTGATTTTTGTATTTTTTCTCACCTTTATTTTTTATTACATAATATGATAATTTTAATTTTATATAAAATAAATAAAAACTGAAAATTTATTTATTATCATAATATTATAATATATTTATAATTCTTTATAAATATTATTCATTTCTTTTAATGTTTTAAAAATTATTTATTTCATATTATATCTCCATTTTTATACTTTCTTTAATAAGTTTATATTCATATAAAATATTAAACATAATTAATATTTATTTATATTTTCCTAAATGATTATTTTTAATATAGTACCCTTAATTGTTTTTATTTATTTTCATTAAAATATTATTTATATTACAAAATAATTCAATAAAATTCTGTTTAATAACATTTATATGTGAAATTATAATAGAAAATACTATTGATTAATGAACACCATTTCAAAAATGATTTTATTAAAACATATTTTTATTATTGTAATATTACATGTATTTTAAATTAACTATTTATAAAAAATCATAATTCAAAATAATTCTATGTTTATAAAAATGATATTTTTTATAATATTGAATAATAAATTAAAATCAAATCTTATGTATTCAAATAAATAAGTTATTTAAATATATTATAACATAGGATATGAAAACTATATTTTTCTTAAAATCATAATTTAATAATTTAATATTTCATCATCTACAATGAAAGTTATATTTTTGAAAAATAATAAATATAAAAATAAAAAATATTTTGATAAAATAAAATCATCTAGTTTTATAAAAGATAATTTTTTACATAATTTATTTAAATTATATTTAATTTATTAATTATATTTAAATTTCTAGTGTGTTACATTCTCCCACCCTTATATGAATTGTGCCCTCACAATTCATTCGTTAGACCTAAGAAAATTATGAATATTTGTCTTCATAATTAAAACAACTAGACTTATAAGTGAACTTATTTATCTGAATAAAAATTCAATCATATTTTTTTTGTTTTTCCTTGAAATAAAATGTTTAATATCAAAAAATTTCTATACCATTCCCCCCAAACCAAATTTGACAACCCAAACCCACACCTCTGGATTTAGTGCAAAAACATATTGCACTCTTTAAAAAAATGATATCTGACATTTACATAATCAACTTATACAATTTATGATGTTTTCCAATCTAGATACTGGATAATTAGAAAACATATAACCATTTATTGGATATGAACAAAAATAAAATAAAATGTGTGGATCACATTCTGTGTACTTTTTCCATAAGGGAATACATCTGACATTGATATTTTAAACGTCATGAGAAAATATTTTTTAAATTAGGGGTGAGGATTAAATTTCCCAGTGATGGGTTTTAAAAATAATGAAATTATTTTTATGAAATATAATTTAGAAAAAATAACTTTTAAGAAATAATTTTGAAAATCCTTTTGAAAATACCATCAAAAATAATTTTTAAAATACCTTTGGGAAAGATTATTGAAATTATTTATTCCTTGAATATACTACAATACTATGAAAATAATTACCCTAAAAAATTCCATAAAAATAATCCAATGATTTTTATGAAAATAATATGATTTTTTTTGAAATCAAAACATTTGGGCTATTTGAAAAATTGAAGGTTTCCTTTAGACAACCCACATTTTGTGGGACGAGTTCACTCCCTAATTCTCTACTATATCTATTATGTTTAACTACCTAATTTTATAAAATCATATTAATCTTACTTAACATATACACACATTCTTCACTAGTACTTTTAAAAAAAACAAGGCAAAATATTTAATACTTATATATGTTTATATATATATATATATACTCAGAGAAAAAAACTTCTCTTATGTATGGAATAACCAAATATCATGAAAATCTTACTTTTCATGGTATGTTAATGAATGAATAATTATCATCCATATATTGGTTTTATAAAAGTTATAAAAAATCATTTTATTGAAGGTAATTTCTACCATGGAATGATTTATTCAAAATACATATGTATCCATGAATAATAAAACAAGTTAAGGTATTATATATGCAATATATGTCATGAGTAATGGATTATAGACTTATATTATATCAAAATTCATGATTATAAATGTACTGTACACAAAAAATAATAGTTTTTATTATTCAAACATATTATAAATAATAAACATAAAATGATATACAGAAATAAATAAAACTAAGTCATAGATTTTAGTAAAATTAAAATACCCTTTATGCTTATAGATTAATCGTTATTAAGAAAAACCATTTTATTTTTTGATTTCATAGTTCAAAAAATTTTAATAACACTAATAATATAATGGTTCATCAAAAAACCATTCCATTTCTAAAATATAATTATTTTCTTTACATAAATATAAACATGTTGTGAAAGACATTAATTCTAAAAACATCTTTGATTTTGAAATAAATAAACAAAAATATATTTGTAAAAAAATTACTTTACATAATTAAAATAATGTAATTTTTTTTAAAAAATATAAGTCTTCGAATAGTGCTTAAACAATCAATTTATATATAAAAATAAAGTCACTTAAAAATTAGAAGCCCAATAAAAATGAAATAAAAAAATATTTCTTAGATAATTAGATGTTTAAAAAAATATTTCCATCATATAGAACTATAGAGGAATTTTTTCAGAGCTAACATGACCTCAATAGATTATGTTTCTCTCTCTAAAGTCTGTCACCATGAGAATTAAGTGCCCAAGAAAGGTTTTCTGGATGTGAATCACTTGGATAGGGAGTGAACCATTTAAAAAATATGTCGTGTAGTGTAGAACTAAAAATCCATATTTATAACCAATTTCATAATTATACTATTATATATATATATATTCATTTATGGAAAAATGTGTTACTATTTGTGGCATAGTCTAAGAGAAGAATAATTGAGGGTGATCATTGATGACTCAAAATATATGGTTTAGGTCCAATGCTTACCAAGCAAGTTGTTCTATAAATTCTTCTTACCCAAAAGATTTAATTTAAAAAATTAGAGTTGAAATATATCGGTGGAATGAATCACCATGATATAAATGTATTCATTAGATATTCCTATAAAAAAATAATTTCAAGAATAAACCAAATTCCCAAAAATTAGATGTTTTTGTTTTGTTGATTTAACCATCCTTCTTCATTAAGAATCAACGAAATGAACAAATATCATTGAGACTGTGGAAAAAATTGGTATATATAATGAAAACCCATAAAATAAATTGGAAAATTATGGATAGTAGACTGCTGATGATGACTGAGGATGAAAATTTAAAAAACACATAGAATAGATAATTAATTACATCTAATAGAGAAAAAGAAGAAAACAATGAACAAAAATTTAATAACATAATAAATATTCAAACACTAAATTAAAAATCATCAAAAAATGGATAATAAAAGGAGTAGTAGACTCAATCTCTATACATGAAACCCCATTTCTAACAATCAAACCACTACTCTGTGCTTAATCCCTTGATCTGGATTAAAGAAGAATATTTGTGCTTGAAGCCTCACTAGTCCCCATTCGACTGTTCTCAGCCCTTCCCCAGTAGTCAGATTCAACTCCTCCTAAAATAACAGTCCCCATCCATTTCCGCTCAACCTCCATTAGCATTGAAAACTACTAAGACTCAGATAAGCTCACACTCGAAGCCCTACTGCTTGATATCATCAAAATGAAACCGTCATCTGATTCTTGAATTTTCTCCCTTTTTAATCATTTTAATTTTTTTATAAAATATTATTAAATTTAATTGTTTATATAAAATATATAAAAAAATTAAAATTTAATTATTATCATAATATTAAAATATATTCAATGTTTCTTGTAAATAATATATATTTCATTTAATATTTTTTTAAAAAATTAAATTATATAATCATTTTTATAATTTCTATAATAAAATTGTATTCATAAAAAACATTAAACTTAATTCATATATATTTATATTTTCATACATTTTATTCTTATATATATTAAAGTTAAATATTTTTATCCATTTTCATTAAAATGATATTTATATAATAATGTGATTTAATAAAATATCGTTTAAAAATATAAATAGGTCAATTTGTAACATCAATTATTATTGACTAATAAAAATAATTTCAAAATAATTTTAAAAAAATATTTTTATTTATTTTTATATATCATGTATTCCCATATTATTATTTATAATAAATTCATAATTCAAACTAATACCATCTTTATAAAAATGATATTTATTTATGATTTTAAATATTAAATTAAAATAAAATATTATTTCGTTAAATTAATATTTTATTTAAAATCATTATAACATATGATACAAGAACAATATTTTTCATAAAATTATAATTTAATAATTTAGTATTTAATTAATTATAACAATGGTGATATTTTTTAAAAATAATACAAATAAAAAACACCTTTTATTTTGATTAAACAAAATCACATAGTTTTATAAAAGATAAATCAAAACTTAATTTATTTAAATTTTAATTCATTTATTAATCTCGCATAGATTTCTAGGATGTTTCAATCGATATATATTTTTACAAGGTCAAATGGAAAACCAATAAATTTTTTAATATCAATTTCAATTGTGTGAACATCCAGATCCTCAAGGGGAACATCTATCTTAGTTTTAGGATCATGAGCTATGTGAAACCCTACTATCACATTAATTTTTTTTGAAATTCATTGGTGTGTAAAATATCACCTTTGACATTATATATTTTACACCTCCAAACCTGGTGATGGGTGAGTTATGATAGATATAAATAACATTTATTTTCACACATTATAATATAAATATGTGAAAGGTTCCCCTTTTTTCCTTATCCGTGTTTTGTGAAATAGTTTTGAAAAAATTGATTACTTCGGGTACGGTTTACCATTGAGGGGAATGGATGGCCTCAAAGATGCATGGATCTTCATGTAGTAGTTATTGTTGTGGTTTTTATATAGATTATGCATTCCCATAAATATATATAAAAAATAAAATTTTCAATTATGTTTTTATTCTAGATTATTTAGTTTTTACTGCATCCCATATTTTTTCTTAGCATGATCTCCATGTGAATTTCTTTTCTCGAACATGTTTGGGGAAACACTCTAATACTCAATCCTCTAATGCGTCCATATTGTTTTGACCACTTCAAGATCACTGAATGTAGTCATTCATCTAATGAAGCTAATGATTATTCATATATCTAAATTGAATAAAAATATAGAAAAATAAGTAATCATTGTTATGTAGTATTTAATTAATATAGAACACATTTTTATTGTATAAAACATAAAGAGGATTCCCATATATTTTTTTCTATTGAAATTTCGTAGTTAGTTTTTACGGTCCTCCTTCCATAAAACATGAAATGGGATTGAATATAATTTATATATTAATTCATCAATCATCATATGAACGAAGGAATATAATTAAGTTCTAATTTTAGGCCACATAAAAATATTGATATACATTTTAATTAAACACTATTTTATATAAGTAAAATACACCACATCCTTATTTTATGGTAGGGTTAGGATGGTTTGGTTACACGATGCTTACTTTCATTATTCAGTTACTAGTGTATAAATTAGAAACTCATAATAAAATTGATTGATACACTTAATATAATGTACTATATTATGAAATACAATATACCAAAAAATAGGTATTCTCACAGAAACTAATGAATACATTCCATATTTATAAGTTTACCATGTGTGAATACATTTTTGGTTTGTGTGGGTTTAATCACACATTATTCTCCCAAAGACGATACATTATAAGAATTTTATGAAAGCCTATATGATCCTTTCTAGTGATCATTAATAGAATTCTCATTGAAAGGACATATAGTTCATATGAACACTACAAGTGATAATGAATAGTAACTAAATGATTCATTATTATTTTTATGGAAAATAATGGAAGTATATCATAATGTTACTTTAGTCTCATCCCATATTAGTTCCTTAATCATCGACACAACAGTATTCCATGTATCTACATCATTTGAATGTTCATTCTAGTGGTGAGTATAATGTAACTACTGAAAATAGAATTAATTGGGTTTAGAAGGTTGATCGTTCATGTTCAATCCAACCATGAATGTGTGGAATCTTATTTTAGTCTTAAATATTTTTGATAAAACTAGTGTGTTGTCATGGTCCTATTTTTTCTGGGACATACGTTATCCGCCTTATACCATTTTTTAGCTTCAATATCATCAATATTTTTTTCTCTAGATTGGTAGAATTTTCATGTGGAGAAACATATTGTTCCTCTTTATTTGGAGAATCAACATTTTGAAAAACATGTTCTTTCTCGGTATTGAGATCATAATCATGTTGAAAACAATATTGTTCCTTATGATTGGGGTCATAGAATTGTGAAATATCCATTATCAATAGAAGTTGTTTAAAAATTAATTTATATTACGTAAACGTAGAAGGAAATAAATAATAATATGATTTAACAAAATGTATAATAATATGAACTATTTATAATTTCTAAAATAGTTTAAATAAAAAAATCAAATAAACCCCGAAATCCTTTAGTCTATATTGACACATGCAGTCAACTATACATTATTTGCCCAGTTCCATGGTGGCTCTGATCATATCTTTATGACCATTCTAACTATCACATAATTATATCACAATCCTCCACTCAAGGAGTACTCCTTAGTTATCACATAACTCAACTCTCGATGTATTACTATGTTATCACATACCTCCACTCATGGATTATTAATTAGTGATCACATACCACCACAATGGGTGTTTTCTAATCAATGGAATAAGGAAATATGTTATCACAGAACTACCTCTAAAGGAGTAATAAATGGTTATCATAGAAATCTCTCCATGGGATTATTCAATATTTAGCACATAAATCCCTCCAAGCGAATATAAAATTGTCATAATAGACTCCCATATTTTATTTTTCTTTAAAATCATCTCATATTTAGTCATTGGATGTTTTCCGTGAAGTTATAAAATTCCACCCCTCATGGGTGATCATAAGATCACAAAACACATTCCACTTATATGGTGTTTTCTTGAAAATTGTTTCATACAACCACATAAAGTTGTTTCCAATTACTTATAATATAGTATCCCATATGGAATTATTCCATGTAAATTACAACATCACCTCTAATATGGGTTTTTAAATATCAATTAAGATATGTCCTTTTCTATGGTAATTTCCATTAAGATAATCCATTTTAAAACCCACATCACATTAATAAAAAAGGACTTACCACTCTCTCATTAGTTTTTCCATTTCAAATTCAAAAACCATTTACAATATCAGGGGTTATAAAATTCCCTTTCACAACCATCAATTAAATTAAAATTTTCCTTTATAACAATTTCAACCTAAACCCCTTTATAGATTCTATTTACTTGTTCAATATACCAATTCCATTATCCATCGAAATCTATACAGGAACCCAATTCTATCACATCTAACTAGGGAGTCTCTCTCTCTCTGGATATAGGTATGATAAATTGGAATCACGATCAAGAAAAAATATTTTTTAAAATAATTAATCTAATCATAGTCAAGGTATGGAATATTCAGTTTGACCACACCAAAAACGATCCAGAAAACAAGGAATGGTCATGGGTTAAATTCAAGCGGACTCATATCTCTTTCTTATTGAATCCCACTCATATGATATTAAATTCTAGATTCTACCAAATCATAAGATAATAAAAATCTAGTAAAATAATCTAAAACATGTTATATTGGTTAAATTAAGTGGAACTCCACTTAATAGTGAAATAAAACAAGATAAGAAATAAAGGGAGTTTTATACTCACCAAGATCCAACATAAGATAATACAGTAGAATCATATAGAAAATTGGTAGGATTCTACCAATTGATGTAGATAGTGGGAGAGGCATGTACTATAACACCCCAAAATCCTCACTTCTAGATCTGATGCTAAAAATATGAACCTTAAATATTTGACATTGATTTGGATAATTGGGACCCAATTTTGGTCAACAAAAACAGAAAATTTAGAAATGAAATATTGGATCACTTACACACCTAATTTCATTTTATGTTTAGAGTTTTATATAATTAGGAAAAACTATTCACAATTTGGGTTCATAAACAACTAGCTCATTAATATCTATATTATATACCATTATACTGAACATTCAAAATTTGTCATAAATATCATCTATGTGAATTGATTGTAGATATAGTTTATTTAAAATATATCCCCACTAATTAGTGAATAAAAAATAATATGGGTGAGATTAGATTATCAATAATGGTAAACATGGGAGATATGTATGCATTACATGAACACAAGTATATGAGAACAAGAGAATAAAATTTCAAAATCATACCCTCCTGTCATGGACTAAATAATAACGGATAATAAAACATGAATATTAATATAATAACACTATCTTATTATATGGTATTTTTGTAATACACATAAACATTTAATACCATTCCCTATAACTCAATTCTAATTCCAAAAACATATGAGGATACTTCTTGGGGTATGCACCTATCGTGCGGGACACACTATCATCCCTATTTTTAGTACTTTTCTTATAGTAAATCAAGTTTCCCCCTATTCCCATAGTTAATTAGTTTTCTCATTATTTCCACAGTGTATCATGACCTTTTACATGTTTCCCATCATTATCTCAATATATTTAAATCATTACACAATGCATTTGAGGGTGATATTGGCCCCACCTTTGATAAAATGAAATCCATACATATGTGTGCCACAAGAACATAAATAATTTATAATAAACATAAACTGACCATATAAATAATAAGGATATTATCTTTAAATAATAACCCCAATAAACCATATGTATCATCAAATAATGTAATTAGAGATGGAAAATCATTATAAAATATAATTTGAAATAATTCTTGATGAAAATATCATTTCCGATTTGAACAAAAAAACAATTTTTAAATTCATAAAAATTTTATAAAAAGTTTTTCTTAAAAAATGATTTAAATTATAAAGGAATATTTAAAAAATATTTTAAACATCTTTGAAATGATTTTCCTATATAATTCTTAAAATATCATTTAAAACACTTTCAAAACGTTTTTTGAAAAAATAATTTTAAGAATAAATAATTTCCAACTGAAGAGAGAATAACATTACATGAAACATATAATATCATTAAAAAAAGGTTATTCATGATGAAAAAATTTCAATGGTCATTATATATACCTCGTAAAAGAATATATGTGCATCACATAATAGTTGTCTCAATGAAGGAAAATTGAGAAAAAATTAACTTACAGATTTGGTAACATTTGAAAAATATACCCTAAGAAAGAGAGATCGTAAAATGGATATATTAATACCCATAAATTTAATGATTAATATCAGATATTGCATACATGGGTAGTAGATAAACCACAAAAAATAAACAAGTGGTGAATATTTCATAAGTCTCATACAAATTAATGTGAGACTAAAAATAACATAAAATTAAGTCTTGACTTCCATCATACACATTGAATCATAATTTATAATAAATATTAATTTATAGTTATTTTATTCTATAATCTTCTTTAATTCATACCATTTATTATTTTTTAATGATATCTTCTCATCTGTTTATTAAAAATTTGTTATTGAAATCAATATTATGGGTTGAAACTACTTTGTTTTCCAAGCATGTTTCAGTTCTGTAGTCTTCGTCCATATACAATGATCTTATTATAATAATTCAAATAGTATTAATAATGTTATAACAATAATTCATAATAAATATTTATTGATATATATATTTATAATCATTCATATAATTTTGATATAGAAAAATTTATTACACCATTCATGGAGACGGTAGACCGTGCATAAAATGTATACTATTTTTATTTTTTGATTGATGAAATAAGAATTGATAAATCTTTAATCACTATTATTACATATATATATCATAAAAATTCATCCTTATTATCGACCATGTAAAATATATATGAAAAATGAATCACATCACATCGTAGAGAGGATAGTCCATATATATGCATGAGCGATGTTATTGTTTCTCAATTGATAAGGTGATAAGTATGTAGATATGATATTATAATTATATAAGTATAATTATAATATAAATATAATATATAATAATCGATTCCATAATAATATCCATCCCTAAAATGTGGTTCTGAAAAATGAATTGTATCCATGTGTGGAGACGGTAAGCCGTACATACGGATGACTGATACATTTACTTCATAGTATATGGGAAATGTGTGTATAATGGTGTCTCCATAATAATAATAAAATGTTATAACATTTATCATTATTAAGTTATTATTTTATTATGCACAACATATATTTTTATTAGGTAAATAATGTAGAAATAGAAACTGATCAGTGTGAGTGATTACATCTTCTTTAAAAATTTTCTTTTGGATCTCCTCTAGTGGTTTTTATGGTTTTTATTTTTTTTGGAGATAATCACATATATAATGTAAATAGGTACTTTTAGAAGAAGAATTGTCAAATTATGGTCAAGATAGAAGAATCTATGTAATGAAATTAAGTGATGGAGGAGGTTCCATTTTATAAATGTGGCGAGAACACTATAAAAATTCTCCAAAGGAATAAATTAATTTTTCATTCTTAATGCCTTCAAATGAAAATTAGTTTAAAGATAGTATAGTTTGGTGTTTTAATAACATAAACCAATAGAATTTAAACATGTTTTTGTAGAATTTTTTACTTTATCACTTTGATTTACCCCTTGGATAGTCATTTTTGACTTTAACTATGGTAACCACTATTTTAATCATAGAGGGTTAATAATGTTAATATAAATTAGAGAAATTAATAATAATTAAAAAAATTCATGATTTTTTAACTATATTTCATTAAAATGATATGTGATATTTCTTTTCAATTTCATATAATTAAATAATATAATATTTTGATAAATTAACATTTATGTCAATTTTGACATTAATCATTTAATTTGACTTCAAGTAAATCAAAAAATGGAAATTCTTATATAATGAATTCAAACATCATTAATATGTCATATAATTCTATAAAATTAATTTCCTTCATTAATAATTTCAAATTATATCATGATTAATATTTTAAATTCATTTATTTTATTTTTCTCTAAATTAAATAATCACTATATTAGAATTTTACATGGATTACAGCAATTATATAACATACAAAATTCAAAAATAAATTTATAAAATCCATATAATTTCATTAATATCATAATATATTAATTTATATTCATATATTAATTTTTTTCCATATGTGAACAAATAAAATATACTAAATATAAATAGAGTGACATTTCGAAACTATCTTTTTTTTAAATAACATATAAGTCATTTTCATGAACAAGTGACAATAAAATAACTCAAATAAGATAATAAGGATAAAATATTATTATATTATTTATTAAATATCATTTTTTGAAAAGTTTAGGTCATATTTATTCCCATATGTTTTGTTTTAATCCTTATTAAACAACTTTAACTATTATCCTGACAACATCATTTTTTATATTTTGAGAGATAATATAGTTTTTAAAATTACAAAATAACCCTTAAATGGTTAATTTATGAAATTTTCAACCTTATATAAATAATTTGGATGAATGATAGATTTGTATAAATTTTACAACATTTAATAAAATATTATTTCTTATTAAATATTCATAAAGTCAATTTTTAGGACTATTCATTACCTTGACATTAATAATATATAGATAACATTTATAATTAGAAAAAAATATTTTATTTTATCTCTTATAGGAAAATTGCATCTATAAAATTCATTTATGACATTAATTAAATCAAAAAATATTTATTTTAGTACATTTACTATTCACTTTTTTATATTAATATTAATAAAATAATTATTGCATCAGCGTTGTGTGAGCATTTAATGGAAATATTTCTTCACTAAAAATTAAAATTAAATTACAATGATGTAATTGTTTTATCTTTAAAAATAATATTTATTGTAGATCATAACATCTATTAAAACCCATATTAAAATATTATACTTATTCAAAAATAAAAGTGTGACATTTTGTCACTTTCTTAGTTTTTTTTAATAATATCTATGTCATTTTTATAGACTAATATCCATTAAATGACTCAATTTAGAATCTTAGGTGTAAAATATATTATTTAATTTATAAAATAATATTTGACAAAGTATTAGATTAATTTTATAGCCCTTATCATCATATTTTTACACTTAATTACCTGATTTACCCTTAACCGATGAAACAACAATTTATCAAGTTTTGTATTTATTTTTTCCCAAATAAATTTTATATTTAATTAATATATAAATATTGAATATAAATTTGGAATAATTTTTTAAAATTTAAAATATAAAATTATATAAATTTATGTAAAAATTAAATCTGGAAAAAAATGTTTTTTTAATAAGAATTTTTAAATTTAAATTGTTTTTATGATAAATTAATGTATAAAATCCATTAAAAAGTCTATAATTGTAATATTATAACTTCAATTTAACTTTGTAAAATTATAAATATATTTTTAACATGTAAATAATTAATAAATATAATAAAAATAAGTATTTTCACATATTCATTGAAAAAAAAACCTTTTCAAGAAATTCTAAAAATTTATCCATAGGAAAATTTATATATATTATTTTTAGAAATAAATTTTATTTAATAAAATAAATTTACTAAATGATCCAGAAATTAATTATATAATTTTTACATAAAATAAAATAAAATCAATTTTGAATAGAATATGTTCTTCTTGAATAAAATCATTTTACTAAAATTCTAGTACTTGTTTATGATTAATTAATTAATAAATTTGAAATGGGACAGTAGTAATTATGTATGCATGAGTGACATTATTGTTTCTCTAATGATGAGATGACAAGAAGGTATAAATTATATTATAATACCAAAAGTATTACTATATTATAAAAATTACATATCTTCATTAATTCTATTATAATATTTATCCATTAAAATGGTGATGAACAACTTATTGCATCGCTATGTGGAGATGGTAAGTTGTATGTATGAATGACCAATAATTACACTTATTGTTTGATGGGAAAGGGGGTGTATTTGGGTTTTTTCAAGTTAATAATAACATTTTAGAATATTTAGTATTTTTCAGTTATTATTTTATGTTGCACATCATAGATTTTGAAGAGGTAAATACGAGTAGAGGAAAAGTGATCTGTAAGAGAGATTACCTCTTCCTTGAAATGCCTCCATTGGATATCCTCAAAAAAGATCCGGGGTCGATAGTTTGAGGAGATAATAATAATTTTAATGTGAGTAGTAAATAATAAAGTAATATTTCATTTCTAATTCGTAGAAATGGAATTTAATTCAAATATAAGACATGATAGGGTATTAATCCCGTCAACAAATACAATTTAAAAAGGTTTTTTTTCATTTTAAAACTTATACCATTGATTTACCATTTTGTTATTTATTTTTGACCTTAACCGTAGTAACAACTATTTTAATCATAAAGGCATAATAATGTAACTATAATTTGAATATTGACTCAAAAATGGAAAATTTGTGCTTTATTTAGATATATTAAATTTAAGGGTTGGAATATAATATTTTTTTCATTAATTTTATGGAATTAAATAATATATTATTTTGATAAATTTTCATTTATTTCAATTTTGACATTATTCATTTAATTTGACATCAAATAAATAAAAAATGGAAAAATTAGAATATAATGATTATAAAACTCTTTAATATTTCATATTGATCAATTAAAGTCATTTCACATATTAAAAAAATCAAATTATATCAAAAATAATATCATTAATATCATTTTTCACTTAATTAAATAAATATTGTTTTGGCATTTGACAAGAATTTATGAAAATATATATCTTATAAAAATTAAAAATAATTTTATATAATTAATATAAATTTATTTAAATAAAAATATATATTTGGGTCTATTTATATCTTGATTTTATTTATATGTGAACACATAAAAGATATTAAATACAAAGATGGTGACATTTTGTAACTATCGTTGATTTAAATAATATAGAAGTCATTTTCTGGGAAAAGTGTTTATTAAATAACAAATATTAAAGCATAAGGTAATAGGGGTCATATATTATTTATGAATATAATTATTTAGACAATTTTACATCATTTTTATACTCTTGTTTTTTTTAACCTTATTTGACAACTTTAACTCTTACCGTGACAGCATAGATATTTACACTTTGAGGTATAATTATGTTACCATAAAATAAAAAAGGACTCATAAATATATAATTTATGAAATTTTAATCCTTATATAAATAATGTGGATTAATTTTAGATTTTTATAACTTTTATATAATTTTACAAAATATTATATACTATTAAATATTCATAATTTCATTTTTAATTACTATTCATTACTTTAACATTCATAACATAAACATAACACTTATAATTATATCCAACTATTTTATTATAGCTATAATAGGTCAATTTCATCTATACAATTTATTTATTACATTAATTAACTCAAATAATTTTTCATTTAATATTTTTAATATTAATTATTTGATATTTCTATTAATAAAATAATTAATGAATCAGTGTTGGGTGAGTATTTAAGGTAATTATGTTTTCACTAGAAATAGAATTTAAATTAACAAGATGTTGATATTTACTTTTTATTTAAATATGATTTTTGTTTTTGGGAATAACATCTATTCAACCAAATATTTAAATATTATATTAATTTAAAATTAACTCTATAACATTTTGTCACAGTTATTGATTTTAATAATATCTATGTATGTTTCCCAGAAATGTGTCCATTAAATGACTCAATTTATAACCTTATGTATTAAGGTTCATAGTTAATTTATCTCATATTAATTTTGAATATTTTATGCTAATTTTATAAGCCATATCAGAGTATTTTTACCCTTAATTAACTCATTTATCCTTAACCATAACAACAATATTTTACTAAGGTTACTGTTCATATTGAAAAAATTAAAAGGGAACTATTTACAAAATATATCCCTATTGAATCAATATATTGAATCCATTTTTCAAAATTGGGAAACTGAAAAGATATAACATATAATTTAAAATTAAATAAGCTGGACACATTGAAAATAATTTTTTTTGAAAAAAATTGATTATTAAAATTAAACTATTTTATACTAAATTAAATTATAAAATGTATTTAAAAAACATAAATTTGAATAATATAAATTTATTTGAACTAATAAAAATTAAAAATATATCTTTACCTTGTAAGTAATTGAAAAATATAATAAAAATCAGTAATTTTCACTCTTTATTGAAGAACCCAGATTTTCAGAAAGTTCCCAAAATTTCAACATATGAATATTTGTATATGATAATTTGAAAAAAAGTTTATTTTACAAAATAAATTTTCTATAAAATATATAAAAAATTATATATTTTCAACATAAAATAAACTAAAAAATCTTTTTATGAAAATAATTTTTTGATGAATAAAATGATTTTACTAAAAATAATAATACTCATTTACAAGAGATTAATTAATAAATTAAAAATTAGGGTAAACATTATATATATTTCTCAATACTAGTCATTCCCACCTATTTAAAATCAAGGTTATAATGGTAAAATTTATATAATAATATTTATTTGTTTGTATAAGCTCAATGTGGAATTTCTTGTTTGTTATTGAACATAATGTTTCCTTTTAAAATATCAGGATATTACACATGTGAGATAAGCTCTGAAAAAAATATTTTGAAAATGAAGGTGATAAATTTTTATGGTGGTCTAGTAATTTTTCAGTTTTCATACTTTTAATTTGGTGCACAGTTATAGTGCATAGGTTTCCAAATAGCATTCTAACCCTATGGACCACACTGTACGAGGCACACCATATTGTACGGTTAGTTCACAATGATTGTAAAACAATCATTACATTGTGCACATTCCTCAACCACTTATGTTATGGATTTCATATATTTTTAGGGCCTCTCACACGGTATAAACGAACAATGCCAATATTAGAAAAAACATTCATTCTTCGGGTCCATGGTTATCTATAACTATGCTCTAGAAATATTACCTAGATAGTATTCCCAATAACCGTAACATAAAACCCCAATTCTATAAATATTTAAACTATTACTAAAGGCCCCTCCCAAGCCTAAAAACACACAAAAAACAAACCATTATGATTTTCCAACACTTGGAATTATTTTATGATGCCCAATTTTAAAAAAAATTCATCCACTAAATTGATAATTTAATCATTCCATCATATTATCAACCATTTTGGAAACAAGTTCTTGCAACATCTGCAACATAGCAATTCTTATCCCTTAGGAGCACCTGTGGATATCCAGTTATATCACTTGACATGTTTCACTTCTTGACTCCCATTCAATCGACATCATTCCAACCCTGAAACAACAAGAGTGATTCCAAAAACACATCTCCAAGAAGTATATATAAAGCTATTAAATGTCGAGACAAAGCATCTATTTCCACTGAAATAAAAATTATATTACTCAAAAAATCCTTATATTATGGTACACCAATGTGCCATCACTTTGTTAAATTTATCACACTTATGGTGGTCCCCACAAACTGACTTCTCTTATGAGGTGGACTACAATCCTTGATGCCTTCATCCATCATAGTTTTCCTATTGTAGCCTATTCTTAGTGGTATATTGACAAGAATGGCATAATTTCCAACACACCATACCTAAAAAACATGATATTATTGTTCATTGTTAACACTACTATCACATACAAATTTCTAATCCAATCATGCATTCCCCTATAAACCCTGAACAATCCCAACAGGTTGAATTTTCCAAGAATAGATTCAACCAACTTATGAAGAAGATGCATCACATGACCAATGAATTCCTTAATGCAAATAGAAATACAACACATAAAATCCCATGAAAAAATATGTTTGTACCTCCTTTGATCATCTTTCCACAAGGATTATTTTATACTTCAACCAATGCACCGTTGTATCCCCCAACCATGACAAAATTATCAACAGATGCATCACTTGTTCTACCCTATAACATCTCTATATCTAAACCTAACCTTTCTAGTGTCATTACATAGTCATCACACCAAAAACCCACACTAATACCCATAATCTCTACCAAGAACTGGAATGCTACCACGTCGAACATGTTTGGATCAAGCCAACTCATCCTGATACCAAAACAATTGCTCCAAATCATCCAATAATACTGGAATATTATAACTATGGAATATTATATGGAAATAAAATTTCATTGGATTCACCAATAAACTGACATCTTGAGTCATTTTCATTTTCTCACCAGGTCAAAATCGTAATCTCATATCCATCAACATGTCCTACCTAGAAAAAAGACCCAATGTGGTCCAAATCCCTCAGTTCAAGGATTAACTCCTCCCATCACACATTAACCAGTTCTAACTCACCAAAATACATTATTGGTACTCACTAAGAATCATCCCCATGAGGGGCTTTCCTTCCAATGGCTTCTAGTGGATCGCGAACATATAAAATTTCGTACACTACACATCAATATTGAACCTAATAGGTCCTATCATTCCTGATTAGGAATGATATTTTGGGTTGAATATGTTACATCACCCTAATTTAAACCAACACAAACTCCCCCAACTAATCTATTTTGATTTTTCAACAAATCCTCTGGAATATGTTCCCAAAAAATATCGTCAATATCATCACCCCTATCATTCCCACATCCTCTCACCAATCTAATACATGAAATGAATCACACTCACTATCACAAACTATCTTAATCCAATGATTTAAAACGTGCACACTCTCACGCCAAGTGATAACATAGACTAACTCATGTTCCCCTAAGATGCATCACATTAAAACTATATCATATTAAAAAACCCTGGATCATTATCACATGCATGTCCCCCTTACATATGTAGGATCACCCTAAGTAGTTTCTCTCGATGAGATACATCACATATTCCTAGGTATGATACACAACATCCATCAAACTCGAATCAGTTTTAAGGTATAAGGATTATGCCTACTCACTCCATGATATCTAATGTATCCTACAAACTCAATAGTTTTAGGCATTCATCCACTACTTCCCTATTCTCACAACTGTTAAACAAATCCTCCTCATCATAGGTGCATTATCAATTAAATCTATTCATGGAACCACTTCTCTAATTCCTCACATTTATCATATCTCACATCCAGTAATCCATTCCATATTAAACGCTTCTATTCCATTTAGAAAATATGTACTAACTATATAGTCTAATTTCATCAATAATCAAAGTCTAGATAGCCTACTATGACTAATTTATAGAAATCAAATCATTATCCCATTTGTTGAGTGCCAAGGATCTTGGGCTCACATGCCTAACTAGGTGAAAACCCATGCTCCTAGAATGTCAGCACAATTTTAATAGAGGAATCATATATGATTTATACAAATAATCTTGATCCCATTCATATGTATTGTCTGTGAACTCAACTACCCATCATCCATAGTGCTGCTTCCAAAACCACCAACCACCAACCTATGTGAAAACTGTATACCCAAGGAATCTATAAATATATCAGATCCCAACATATAGAATATTAATCATTTTTATACTATCCTAAAAATAACATATCATCACCTAAGAGATAAAAATACACAACATCCCCACCATACCAAATATATCATGGTTCATTCACATAAGTTAAAGAATCTACCTACTTGACACCATTAAGGCATCTCACAAGATCATGTCAACACCATTAATAGTTACCCATAAATTTAATAAAGAATTGAATCAATAACATGACTAACCCTTAAGGATCACTAGGTATTACCAATAATCCCCTAACTAAGACTCACAGAAGTCACATCTGAAGGGATGACACTCAAATCAATCTCAAGGTTACATATAACACAAAATTCCAACAACCAACTCAGTATACTCATAATCTTGATCTTCATCAAGCCTCAAATATATCATATTCATGATCAAAATCATGATCATCAAATATATATATATATGGTCATAACAAACATATAACCCAAGGTTTATAACATAGGCCCTCACAAGAGACTCACTACGCATTCACTAGGTCATGTTACACATAGAATCATTATAAACATCACAACCAACAAAATTATCCATATCCCTCATTTGAATTCCTATTATACTTTATTCCAGAGAGATAAGAATTTTATTTGGCTCTCTTTATTTTAATTTCAATATGATTCAATATGAATTGTTTAATAAAACTCATATTTTAAAACTTTCTAATTTAAAATTGGGTTCAAAATATATTTAACTCCACATTTATATTAAATTTTTAATCTAATAGGATTAAAATTTCAAAATTTTTAAAAGTTTCCAAATTTGGAAATTTTCTCGAAGGAATGGTAAAATATAATACTATTCACAAGATATTAAGGAAAATTATTTATAGATTGTTTATTGGAACATTATTTAACCAATACTATTGCTAATCCTTTTACACCTGCCTATGGCTCAAGTACTCATCCTAATAATTGGTTATGTATGATTCCACCGTAACTAAATAGGGAAGAACCATATAAGTCATTACAGAAACGTTAAATAAGAAACCACATCCTAGAAGTATATTATATAACATAAGAAGAAACAAATCAAACTGATATAACTAGGGAAAAAACTCAGCATAACATGATTCATAAGAAATTCCATTCACAAGCATCAATAAATAGATATCTAATTCCATTTTCCTAATTGAATGAATTCTATATGAATCCCTATGTGAATGAAATGATTCATTGAAATGCCCACACCTTACATAAAAACTAGGAGAATATTATAACTACCATAATCCATGAAATCACAAATCATGTGCATCAATTGAGGTGAAAATAAAAATACAACTATAACAAGGGAAATCTAAAGAACAAAAACTCGCATTCATGAAGATTTGGGATTTACCCCATGTATGGATTAATTAATCATTGTAATGGTCTCATAAATATGCCCAGAAACATTCCTAATCTCCCTTAAACCTTTCCCATATAGTATGAAAAATAAAAAGTGTCTCAGATACCACTTTATGACACCCATCATCATTTAAGCACTGATCACTACCCAGACCGGTGGTCACCATAGGAAATCAAGCAAGCCTACCCATATTCTAGAGTTTGGTGTGAGTGGTGTGGTCTAATTTGAATACTGAAGGAATATTATTCCCATGAAATTAGAGTATAGATAATAGTCAAAATATAAAAATTAGATAATTCATTCCATATAAGTGATACATAAACATCAGGGAATGTTCCAAAAATAACTATAGTGTCAATTCCATAAAAGTGGTTAAGTCATAAATTTCATATTGATCCCCCTTGGGTGGATCATTTATATCATATGATAATAGAAAAAATAACAAAAAATTAAATCTTATCCCCAAACTCTTCATGAGTCCTAACATAGATCCTTGATCATACTGCACTTTAACATGTTAAACCAAACCTCCTAAAATAATCTATTTCTCCTATACATATAACCGTCAAAAGATAATGGTGTTTACATAGGTACCCTTTTACCATGGAGTCTCGAGAAATTTTTGAGTATAACATAGTAGGACACCATCAGCGGTGTCCATAAAATACATAGTCTGATGTAAATTTTTATAAAAAAATGCTAAATGTAAATAATTAGTAGTTGTAAAATAGTTTATCATAAGAAATTGCGTATACCAACAAATCCTTGTATATACAATGATACATGTGGTTTTCCATTCTTTCATCGACCAATTTCAGGGTGTCTCTAATCACGCCTTGATGAAAATGTAAACTGTCACATCCAAGTTTCAAAAACCTCCACTTATGAAATATCCCTTAGTTGTCACAAAACTACACTGTGGTAGTATAATTTAGTTATCATGGACCTCCACATAGGGATTATTTATTAGTTATCAAAAAACCACCCCAACATGTGTTTTCTCATCAATGGAATAATCTAAACTGTTATCATAAACCTCCCTCCATATGATTTTTCAATAGTTATCACAGAATCCCTCTACGACAGTATTAAATAGATAACACAAACCTCTCTCTATGTGAGTGAAAAATAGTCCTAAAAAAACAACCATATGGGTGTAATAATAATAGTCATTCTAGACCACCCCTTATTTGTTATTTCCCATTATATATAACATAGTATACCTTTATAATTTTTTCAAGTCAATTACAACATAACAACTCATATATGTGTTTTAATATCAATTACTACATTTCTTCACTGGTGGGTGTTACTATTAAAATCCATAACATTTTTAAACACGCATCACATTTTATAAAACATTCATTACCATTGACCCAATAATATAGCCATTTTAATCTCTAAAACCATTTACAATATTGGTGGTTTTGAAATTATATTTCACAACCATCGAATAAATTTTTATTTTTATTTTTATCCAATTAAAAATAATCACATTTATATATTCCATTTATATTAAAAATAATACCTCTTTTATTCTCAACAGATCAGCATAGATGAACCTTATTTCTACAATTATTTATAAGCAGTGTCTACCTAAAGATATAGGCATGATAAAATTCATTCATAATCTAGAAATAAATAATTTTAACACATATAAAATAATCATGGTCATAGAGAAACATATCCGTCTTGACCACACTGAACATGAACTAGAAAAACAATGTATGACTTTAGGCTAAATACATTAGACTTCATATCTCATACTTACTGAAGCCTTCTCATAAAATATAAAAACTCAATCATCCAGAATCATAATAAATCATAAAATAAGAAAAAAAATACTAAAATTTTCCATATTCTCTAAACTAATTGGAACTCGACTTAATAGTGTATGTAAATATGAAAATGACTAATATGATTGATGGACTAACCAAGATCACTCCAACAAAAATAAAAACCCAAAAAATTATACACAAAGAGGATAACCATTGTGGGAAGTGGATAATGAGAAAGGTTTGAATGTGAAAGGATCTGGTCGAACAAGAGAAGGAAAACATGGATAAATATTTCAAATGAAATAGATTAAAAGTTTTAGACCATCTCTTTTAATAAGGAACTTGGTTAGTCTGTATGATTTTCCATACCATTCACTAACTATGCAGACCACATTGCTCATGGTGCACTATGTTTCATTATATATGTTCATAATATTCCAATTTTTTTTGAAAACCATATAAATATATCTAAAATTTTATCTAGTTGTTTCACAATATTTAATGTCCACTTTCTTTTTTTATAAACTATATGTATTTTAAAAAAAATTCACACAACTAGGGTTTCTGGTTAAAACTAACCTTTCACTAACCGTAATCCTCAAACTATATCTCGTAAAATAAAACATCAAACTCCATTCTCTTGAGGCTTAATTGAGAAATTTATTCACATCCTATGAATCAAAACACACACAAAATTATCACTATAATATGTTCCAACCCCCATAATTCTTTTCTAATGTTTGATTTAAAAAACATATCATCCACTAAATTTCATATTCAAACATATCGTGGAATTATAAACCAATATGGAAATAGGATCCTACAATCTTGTATCATGGTATGTTAGTAAGTTATTGTTGATATATATATTTCTATATAAATTTTAAAACCATTACCAATACCCAAATGTAAATAGTAAAATATCCCAATGATTTCTTCATCAGACTCCCGAAAATATCTAAATTTCATAGTATTGTTGGGGTTATAGTAAAATTAATTAATTAATCAGTACATATCATTGTTATCATATAATATTTATCTATTTATCACCATGAAAAAATAAGCAATAATTAAGTGGTAAGGTATCATGGGTACCACATTCTACTATATATGATGGATTTTTATGTTTACCTTAATGTTTTAGAGAAGTGTTCAACAAGAATTGAATATATAGTTGAACTATGTAACTCTATATCATCCTTAGATAAATGGGTAGTTTGAGAGGACCATTAATAACATATAATATATATTGATATCTTATTCTATGGATTTTGAAGGTGTTTGGTATCAGCACATTCCTATAGTAAAATTTTATTATAGTAATATCTTTCACATGAAAATTCAAATGGATCATTTGAATCCCTATATCACAAGATGTGTAGATCTCAAATTTATTATGATAATATTGGATTAAAAAATATCCTAACCAAATATATATATATATATATATATAAATTTTATATAAGTCTGGATCTATTCAGAAAAACATTAGAGAATCTCATAGTTGAATGAAAATATATGATAACAATCATTAGATAGATTTAGATTTTAATGTCAGTGAAAATGTATTCCTAGGAATATCTCATTAGAAGAAGTCAATTATATTTATAATTAAGGTAAATCGGACACAAATATATATTTCTTTATAATAAATCTTGATTGTATCAGTTTTGTTTATTATCAGTTGGCACTTTCACTAAATCTCTCTCACGATAATGATTAGTTTCATGTATCACTTTTTAGATAGTAAACACTTAATACGTTAAATTTAATTAACTAAGAGTTTGTACTAATGGATCATGATATTTTTTTGGGGAAAAATATTAGAGATTTTAGATAAAAGAGATAAATTTTTTTTGATTGATACCCCAGACATGGTCAAATTCATGTGAGGGAACCATAAATTTTTGGATGCAACATGGAAACCTAACGATTTAACGAGTCATAAGTATCCTTATTTTTTTATATCAAAGTAACATAATGTGAATAATGAAATTATATAAGTGTTAATAATGTAACACCGTGATATTTTATGATATATTTCTCTTGAAATTAATTCAAATTGTTTCATAGCATTCTTTACATTCAATACTAAACATAATCGAACCATGATATACATTTTATTATTATTAAATATGATTGATATCATCGAGACATGGGATTAGTAGGTATAAATAATAATTACTAAATTAATGAATGTCATGTATTAAATTTTTCCCTAAAAACGTAATTAATAATTCATAAGAAATAATATCTCAAATTTAAATGTTGAAAATAATATCATTTTATGTTAAAAGGTTAATTTTTCAATGAATTGTTTTTTCTATATATTATATACCTTAATCATTAATAAATACTGATTTTGTAGAAATATATTTATATTTAATTTCTAAAAATTAGTAATCATTCTTACATTTTTTATCAATTAGTAAAAATGGATGAAAAATCATTTTGAAGGTAAAAAGAGTTATTTTTAAAAAAATTATTTTTATTTTTTGTATTGTATCTTATTTAAATAAGAAAAATTAATCATTGTTTATGAATGATTTTAATGAAAGGTATATATATAATATTTAATAATATATATTAACTTTTATCTAATAGTTTTTACTATGCATTTAATAATAGTATATCTTGTTTCATACATAAAATTCATTTTTATAAGAACAATATTCATTGCTTTTTCACCACTTATTTTGAAATAATTTTTTACATTTATAGAAATTAAATATATTAAAAAAATTGAATATTTTTAATAATAGTTTAATAAATTATTAAGGATTTAAATTTCATTTTTTATCATTATGAATAGTCATCGATGAAAAAATACATTACGATATTGGTTCTAAAAAATGTTAATGAGTGGTTAAACTAAAGAGACAAGGGTTAAAATGACCTCAAACCTATTTAAATCATATTGGTTGAATTTATTTAAGCCCTATATCATTCCATATTCTAAATAAATCCAAATGGGATCCACTTTCCCTTGAAATTGACTTTATTATATTTTAATATTCCTTTCAATCACAAGTATTCTACTCAACTGACTTATAAATGGGAACCTCCTCTCCTCTCTTGTGCACACAACTTGAGCCATTTATATCTTACAATATATACCTAAGTACACTAAAATTATCATTATCTCTGATATAAAGGTTATTTTCATACCATAAAACACATCCAATAAAGTTTATATTGATTTTTAAAGGAAGATACCTAGAGAAGATGTATATAATCTTACCAACCATTTTCATGCTTGATTCTTCTTAAACCTCCCCCAAAAGTTTTATAATAAAATTAAAATGATCGAATATATATATATATATATTATATATATATTATTTTATTAATCATATGTCAATTTTTTATCTCTTCCCATACGTTTTAAAATGATAACTTCTCTGTTTTGTACGTGTAGACTACCACCTCCACGAAGCGATGTGGTTTATTTTTCATTTCATCATTACATAGATAGTAACAATGATATATTTAATGAATATATTAGATATTTATTATATAATTATTTTTATTTATAATTTAATTAATATTTACATTTAATTTCATCCTTCCATCTAATAGTGGAAGCATCACACCTGTGTACGTATGAACTACCATCCCCATGAAGTGATATATACCCTTTTTAATAATAAATTATACTAATTTTTAGTAAATTTTATATTACTAATAAATATGATAATAGTGATATGATTAATGATATTTTAATGATGAAACCATGAAATTTTTTTATGGATCGATACCATCGAACTGAATCATGCATGGAAAACATATCATTTTTAACCCAGATGTTCATTTTAATAATTAATTGTTAATAAAAGTGTATTTGGAAATTATAAAGGAATTATATATTGTAACATATGTAAGAATATATATTTTTAATATATTTATTATAAATATATATTTTTTATATAGTATTTTTTAATTCATAAAAAAGAAATGTTGGACTCAAAGTATTGGTTTGTGTTACAATATCATTTCCTTATGAGATTGTCTATGTTAAATTTACATAATAAGAAATTATATGATACATAACTTTTAAAAAACATGAATTTTATTTTCCTATATTTATTTATGGATTTTTTTATTATATATAAATATATTTATCTTTTTTAGCTCTTGTTACTTAAAGTGATCAAGAAAATGTCTTTAAGAAAATCAAATCTTATTTTATCTTTCATCAATGAAAATTTACTTCCATGTCCATGTTATTTAGAATATATTTTCATAATTTTATATTATATATTAAAATTATTGATTAAATTATTATTCAACCTTGATTTAAATTATTTTTTGAGGTGAATATTTAATTTTAATGATGTTTTCTAAAAAAACATGTATGGATTTTTTTTAAAAATGTGTGAAATGAATCATTTTTAAAATTTAACCTAAAAATGGATTTTCTAGTTTTAGTGAATATATTTTTATTTAATGATTACATTATAACATTAAATTGTAATTTTAAAAGAAAATAATTTATCCCTATTTAATAATTTTTTTGTTTTAAGGCTACTAAAAGTAATAAGATATTTCCATGTATTCAAAGATATGATCAAATGATCCTTTAATGTTGTTTTTCATTTAGGTTATAAACCTTCAATGATTATTATTATTAAATAGGGATATATTGTTATGAATTCATCCACATTTTTTTATTTATATGTATTATAATGATATAATTTTAATGATGATTCTATATAACATGTTTCATTCTCACTAGTTAATTAATGTATGATGAATTACTTATGAAACATATGTATTTTTCACATGTTATGTTATAATGAAATGATGAAGGCTTTTTTTGATCAAATAGAATATATAATTATGGTTTTAGTTATGTAATGTTTGGACCAAAAATTATATGGACCTCAAATTCAGTGAGTAAATTTTGATAACATGTGAGATAATACGAACTGGAATGGGGAGTGAACCCAGATCAGTAGAGGACTCTATCAAATATTAAAGCTTTGGGAATGAATAACAGTGTTAATAAATGATGGAATTGGGAGTGAGACCAATATACATTGGGATTATAACCACTGTGATATTATCAATAGAGATCCTTAACTAAGGAAATGGTTTTCTATGCTTATGAGTATGTCAAAAACATTTCTTTTGAAAATTGTAGGTTCTCGTGACTGGTGATTGATTAATGATTATTCCACCCCCATATGAATTGTTTCTTTTATATATAAAAATCATTATCCTCTGACCCTTTATTAATGATATTTACTAATTTAGAATTTAATTAATATATTTTTATATTATCCTCATATCCTTATACATATATTATGTTCACCTATTATCATTGATTAATATATTATATGTTTTCCATTAATGTGCATATAAGATATCCCTTTAATTTTTTTTCATTTACACCCATTATAATGAAATTTTTTATATATGGTATATATATAAAGGTTACTATGTGAGAATAACATTGTGGGATTGGTCAAATATCTTTTATAATATAAGTTTAATATATATATAGTTTCCAAATACAGTAAATAATTATTTTCTTATGTGTGTATTATAATGATATGTATTAAATATTCATATAAAATAATGTAATTATTATATATAAAATTATTATATCATCTCACATTCCCCCTTTTTCATCATATTACCCTCCTTTATTGTTCATTTCCTTCAGTTATTGAATCTCATGTGAACCCTAAAAACGATATTGTTTGTATTTAGGGTTGTTGGTTGGAATTACCTTAGGGTTTTCTTTTTTAAGGATAATAGAGTATATGTTCATTATTATGTGATCATTATCCAATATGGGAGATACAACTTTTTATTGGTTTAACATGATTTTATGTAACAAACTCATATTCAACAAAACATTGATAATGTAAACTTATTTACATTGAAATATAAAATGGATCTCACCATAAAGGGCCGATCATTTTATAAGTATTAGAAAATATATTCATAAATAATTCCCCTGTTACATTGGAAATATAAAATACATTTCATAAAATATTCTTATTTAATTGATATTATTCATATTATCCTTCTTCTTGTCCATATAAAAATAAAACAAAAAAATGAAGAGATTATATTTTCATTAAGAGTTAGATTAATCCAAATCTATTATTAATCAATAAGGAATAATTAATATTGAGAGATAAATAATTTAATACACATTACACTTAATCATTAACATGAGTATGAAACGAATATAGAGATAATATTAATGTATTAATCTCATGGATAATAATAACTAAATTATCCATTATGGAAATTCATACTAATGGATGTTATAATCTCAGAAAACATGATATCTTTACCATCAATACATTATGCTATGATTGATTAAATATATTGGTAACTTATTATATATTTTAGAAAATATATTTTTCTCATGAGACCAATTGATGTATAAAGTGGATATATAATTATGGGCCCCACACATTACTTCACTTCCAATGAGTTTCTCACATAATTGATGATAATTCTAATTCTTAGACAATAATCCTTTTTAAAAAATGACAATATTTAGTACAAAATTTGGAATCTCGATATTTAACTAATCAACCAAATAAATATCTAAGATATACACCTTATTTAGAAATAGATTATGGTTTTCTAAATAATTAAATGTAAGATAAAAATAATATAGATATTTAAGGTAAATTTAATGATCAATGGTCATAAAATAGTGATTCTTTTAAAAGAGTAGTAATAAATACAAAATTTATAAGAGATAATATATGACCTTTAATTCATCATAAATATATGTTTTTAATAAATTCATATATTTTTGAGATTTCGAGAAAATGGGTGTGAAAAAATTTCTAAGAACATTTTTTCAATACCTTTGAAATATTGGAGATGAATAAATATTATATAACTAGTTATGGTAGTGGGAAGGTATGCTAAGGTCATGTATGTTAAAAAACATTCCTTTTGAATTTTTGTAAATAAAGATGAAAATGACCCCTTATAGGAAAAAAATTAATATAAAACTATCATTCATTTAAAAGAAACATGGATAAATTATATTATAATTTATAAATCAATTTTATAAATAAAAAATATTTTCATAAAACAAGTTTTAAAATCAACGATGTGGAATAAAAACATACCTGATAAGAAAGAAAAATAAAATCATATTTTCATTTATGAAATACTCTTGAAATAAAAATATTAATTGAATCATTCATCATAATTAATAAATAAATATTTATTATGATTAACTAAATGGGTAAATATATAAACCACATAAATATAAATTAGTGTATATTACCAAATATCTCTCAATTGAGTGGAAATTGATATGAAATTTTTTACCTCACATTTCCTCTTAGTATCACATGATTTAAACAGTAGTATAATGATTTTACACATGTTATTAATTTTTTATAGAATCATATTAATATTTATAATATCATATATGATCATATTATAACATTATATTAACCTTTTTTAACAATATATCTTTAGAATTGTTGTTTTGGGTATTAACTACTTTATTTTTTCATGCATGTTTTATAGAAAAAGTTCCAGTTTGTGTATTTTTTAATGGTTACATAAAAATTGAATTTTACAATAGATATAAAAATCATATATAAAAATTAAATATATCTTTATTACATTTCATGAAAATATGAAATTAAAAACGGATTACATTGCTTCATTAAGGTGGTAGTCGACATGTACGCACAAGCGATGTTATCATTTTCAAATGTATTGGAAGTTAAGAAGGTGTATATGATATTAATATTCCATATGATTACTTATCTAATAATTATAATATATATACATATATAATTTATTTTTATATTTATTACTATCTATGTAAAGTGGTGATGAAAAATGAATTACATCTCTACATGGGAATAATAATCCTTATGAATTCATATGAGATGTTTTCAATTTTCATAAAATAGAAAACCTTTGGAAATTGTTTTAACTTAATCATAATAACATCTATTTATGCTTTTAATATTTTAGTTATTATTTTATATTTATTAAAATATATATAGAGGGTTTTCAAGAGGAAATAAATTTGAATGATTTGGTAATGTAGATTAGGTATTATTTAAAAAATCTCTTTATATCTTATCTTAATGGACCATGGGCTAGTCTTTTATGAATACAATAACCTCCAAAACATATATTATGATGCTTATAGTTTAATTTTATACATTTTTGTTGCTATATATGCCTCAAAGTGTAGATATTAATTGAGAATATGGGTACACTTTTATAAGCGCGGGGAGGGGATTCTAGGAGTTTCTTATGTTTTAAATTAATATAAATTATTTATTATGAAAATTTTATCATAATTGATATAATTATAATATAATATGTGTATGAGTCTAAATACGCTCATACAATAAAATTTAGACCCGTTCTGGTTATGTTTTCACACTTATCTTTTAGTTTTAACCCCTATTAACCCTTTTGACAATTATCATAGTGTTAATGTTTTATTTCATAAAATGGAAAGTATTTTTATCATATAATTAAAAAAGACATAAATATAACATGGTCTATTTCTACACAATATACCATTATTTTTTTGATTTTATTATTTTTATGAGTTATAAATTTTCCTAAATAAAATTCAATTTATTATAAAATAATATTAATATCATTATTGACAAAATTAATTTAATTTCAAATTAAATATGTATATAAAATGATATTATTTTAATATAATCCTGAAAATAATTCATAAAAATGTTATTATAATCTGAAAAATTCATTAAACATAATAATTCTTTCAAATTATATTACTTTTACAATTTTTAATACCATTTTTTATATTTTTATGTTTATTAAATAGATGTTGGGTGAGTATTGCGTATGAATTTAAGAAATTAATTTCATTATTAAAAAATCTACGTGAATTAATATGATAAAAAGTCATTTATCATTAAAATTAATCTTTATAAGTATATATTTATTATATTTATCCATATAATAAAATATTATTGATATTAAAATAATATAAGTGTTGTTTTTTGTGTCTCTTAAATATTATATTGAACAGAATCATGGTTAAATTTACAAAAATGTATCATTTTATAATTTATAGATTTTTATAAATTAATTATACTCATATAATGAAATTTATTAAATATTTGGGGTGACTTTTAATGCTTTAAGACATTATTTTTATCCATAATTTCCCAATTTACCATTACTATGGTGATAATTATTTATGATGCTCGTTATTCATAATGAAAAAAAATAAATGGGATCTATTTACCAAATTTGGAATTTGTTTTTCCATATATCGAATCAATTTTTTAATATTAAATTTAAATAAATAGAAGAAATTATTTTAAGATTAAATGTTAAAACAAAAACTAAAAAATTTCCATAAAATTCCATTTTAAATAGAAAAATATTTTTATTCCAAACTGAAGTATAAAATTCATTAGAAATACTATATATTTTTTTTATAATCATATAATTTCACAATTATTTCATTAAAAATATTTAAATAGAAAATGGAACTTTATAAATTCTTGAATAAGAAATATTATTTTCAATAAAAAAAATGTATTTTCATTATTCGTTGAAAAATTAAACATTTTAGAAAAAATCACAAAAATTAATTCTTTTATAATTTTAATATTAGGATTTAAAAAATAAATTAATATCATCAAATACATTATATAAATGTATAAAAAATTAACCATTTTAATCTCTCATAGAAATCAATAAATAACATTTTTCATGAAAACATATTTCTGAAGAAATAAAATAACTTTTCTGAAAAATTAGTGTTTATTTACTTAACATTAATTAAATAATATTATTGATTATGACCTTCATATATGTTTCATAATTTTTTTATTCATATTCACAACAACCAATTTCTGTGCTAGGTTATTACTGTAATATTTAAATAATGTTATTATTTGGTTTATTTAGGTTGGATGTTACGTGTTTTATGAGCTATCAAACATTTTATTCATTAAAAAAATATAGATAATATGTTCTCCCCCATAAAAAATCATCCTCAAGTTTTGTTTTTGGATATTAATTTCTAAACAAATGAGGGTGTTTTGTCTTCATTAAATCCTCGAGTTCCCACATTGCTTCCTTTATTTTATTATTTTTCTAATGTACTTTTACAAGTCATGTAATATGATTCCTCAACACTTTCTCTCTGATGTAAATAATTTGGATAGAAATAATTAAAATATAATAAATTATATTTGAGTTATAATTAATCGTAGAAGATCAAATGTTTTGGCTGGGTTAAATAATTTATTAACGAAGAGATATAGAACATATTATGCACTTTAGAGAGGCTTGATATTATTTCCCATCTATAATACATAGCTCTAATTTTTTCCATATTTTCAATGTTCTCATATTCTTGGGACTTATATTTAACTTATTATTAGACCTATTACACCCTTTAGGGATATACATTCTTGAAATTGTTATCTCCCTATTAAAATTCAAATTCTTTCCTTTAGTTATAAGTATAACTATTTTCAGTACATTGAGAGGCTTTAAAAGGAGTCTTAATAGCATTTACCATTGTTGCTGTATCCACAATAATATATGAGAATTTCTATTTTCATTCAACAAATTCTTCCCAATGTGTTTGAGTAAGACATATCTTTCTATAAAATTATTTATATGGTTCTATTTGAATAAATGGATGAGAACTTCTCTTATAGGAAGAATTTAAAAATTTAAATATTGATCCCACATACCATTAAAGTCAAGTGAGGATGAAATTAATATATCGTCTAATTTTTTTATAATCCTTTAGGTATGTCCATCATTTTGATGGTGATAGTCAGTGCTCAAATTATTCTTGGTTCCTATATCCTTCTAAAATTTTATCTACAATTTCAATTGTAATCATGGATCATGATATGACAGAATTGAAAGAGGTTCACCATGTTTTTTGTTCAACTATATTAATATAGACTGTCTCAGGAATTTCAAGTGATCATTTTTCTCTTATAGAGATTAAATGTTCCCATTTGGTATGACAACTAACAATAACTTGTATAACATATTTCACTCTAGGATTATTTGGTAATACAGTGACAATGTCCATAGTAATGTCATCACTTTTAAACATTGTGATAAGTAAATAGTTCCTGAAAACTCTATTATGTTATATTTTATCCTTCAATTATTGAAAAACTTGTAATCTTAAAAAATAATTATCAATTTCCCACTACATATTATCCCACAAAAAATGGATCTTGAAATATCAATACATCTTAGTGCCACCATGGTATATAGAGAAGTTCGAGCTATGGACATCTTCTAAAAGTTCACTTTTTAGCATAGATATAGATAGTACACATATACTATTTCTAAATTATAGAATTAAATATTTCTATATGAAGTATTCCAATTTTCCATCATTTATGTATTTATTTTTCATTTGAAAATTTTCATCATCAGGCTAATAAATTATTAGTTTTCTAATAAATATCATTTTGAATCCATATTAAAATTGAGTAATTTTTCACCATAAATAATAATTATCATATACATCTTTATTAAATCCATGAACAAAGGATATCTCAAAATCCTCATATTGGATAGAACTCGGAGATCTTTCCTTCTCAAAGAATCTAATACTTTATTTTCTGTCCCTTTGTACTTTTATATTTTAAACTCATAATTCTTGAGTATCTCAAGCATTTTTCGTTGACTCATATTGAGATCTTTCTATGAAAGGAGGTATTTCAGATTCTTATGATCTATTTATTTCACACATATTTAACCATAGATATAATATCTCCATATCAACGAAAAAAATATTATGGCTAAAAAATCCAGATCATAAGTTGGATAGTAATGTTTATAATGATTCAAATCTCAGTATCTCATATCTAGTGCGTTAATTTATTACATTGTCATATGATACAAGAAATTAAATCCCAGATTACTAAATGGTTATGTAGTCTTGGTTTACATGATGCATACATGAAACATATTTTACATTGGGAATATAAAAAAAAGTAATTTCCACATGTGAACTCATTCAAGATATCTTCATTATATCCAGGGGAAAGGAAACAAAAATATGTATGACATAAAATTATCAGTAAGGGTTAAATAGAGCAGAAGAAATAATGAATTAAAGTGAATAATAAATATAAGAAGGTAAATAACTAAGAATACATTCAATTTATTCAATAACATTGGTACGAAAATAAATAATATGTCATGATAATATTGTGATCCAATAATTCTATATTTAAAAAACACATGAGCTGGAATCAAAATTATGGATAATTTGATATATAAAAATTGTCATAAGGAAACTAATAAATAATTTCATGATAACGAAATTCATAATGATAGACATCTGAAACATAATATCATTGCTTCATTCCAATAGTCTAATATCATCATGTCATCATTCCAAAAAGCATATAAATGGGTAAGGCCTTGTCCAAAACCCAGTCTAGTTTGTCTCATGGGACCTACTGATGGATCGAGGGGATATAGTGGATCTTCCCATCCCTTAATAAGTCTAATAAATTCCACATATAAAAAGGGTGAAACATAATTAAAATAATAATTTGTATTGAAATTGACATACAAAATATAAATAACTTCCCCCATTAAGTAAAAATATTCAAAAACGATCTAGAGTAATATAATGAATGGTATAAAATAGTACATAATCAAAAATAGAAATTTAATAAAATATAGAATATGTTATCATAAGATATCAACCCCAATGAATCACATGATTCAACAAAGGAATTAAATATATGTGAAAATACTTCATTATGATCATTGGAAAATTCTTCAGGAAACTAAACATTTTCACTTTAGAAATTAGTTTTTTTAAAAACTCTATACAATTAAAAATATATTTAATTTTAAAATAAAAATTTAAACGTGTAAATAAACATTCAAAGAATTATATTATCATGAAAAAAATTAAATTACATTCATTCCATACATATAAAAACCTTATTTTTTAAAACGGAATATTAAAAGAGTATTTTTAAAATAAATTCTGTTACAAATATCATATCATTGAAGTGGGTGTAAATAAAATTAATATATTATGTGTATTAAATATAAATAAACCTTAAAAGGATAAATGAAAAATAATATAACCGAAATTAATTTCTCCTCTAATCTTATCAAGGCATAGTTTTAAAGTATATGTTTAATCCAATGAAGGTAAACTGTGTTAAGAAATCAATTACCAATTTTTAATTAGTCAAATTCAATGACCCATAAAATTAATAATTATCAATTATATTACTTATTATAATTAATATAATGAAATTTATGATACAATATATCAAATGTACATAAACACGCTATGCACAAGGAATAAGTGGGGAATAAAGAATATTTCTTACATAAGAAAAAAGTGAGATGAGAGAACATGTATCTCATGCTTCCCGCTAATGTAAAATTATTTAACATCTATTATAATGGATTGAAGAATTTTATTAAGTCATTAAATAAATATTTTAACATATTTTAAAACATATATTATACATAAATAACATGTTACCACACTTTCATTAATAACACTTCATTATTTTCATTGTTTGGGGAGGGTTCATTTCATGGTTCCATAGTCAGTTCATTTGTGTATAATTATAGATTTTATTGTAAAATGTAAAAAAAACTAAATAAGAGAAATTAAATGGTATTCATTAACATATAAGTTTTAAAATTTTCCCATTTAACCTTTTTATTTCAAAAATTATAATGATTGTATTGATAAAATGTTAATGATAAATGCATAGTTTATTTTTGGACGTTTTTTCAAGAATCCCAAACAATTTCTTCTTTATTTAATATTATGTCTATATACTAGTTCCAGAAAATTATATAGGTTATTATATACCAATTTAAATCATATTTAACCATAATAATGGTTTTATGGGTATCCATGAATGCAGTAATTGAAAAAGTAGAAAAACATTATTCACAGAGATGGTTAATCGCTGTAATTTTGACAATAGATTTGTTTATTTGAATAAGAGGAGGTTATAAAGGGGATTTATATAAGGTATTTCATTAAAAATATAAAAATAAATCTTATAAATGACTCAATATTTATCATTCCTTTATTTATGAAGAAATTTAGGGGAAACTACAATGAAAAAAAATTAAGAGACTTGTTTTGAGAAAATTACCTCTTGAATAGTACCTCAATCAAGGTCCCCTTGATGGCCTTGGATTTGGATTTTTTTATAATAGAATAATAGGGAAACTTGGATAGTTAGTATAAGATTTTGTTTGAAGATAATTTCTGACATTCAAGGATTGTGGGTTGATATGGAGAGGTGAGGGGTGGTATTTATACTTGAGGAGGCGTGGGATTAAGTGATTAATAATAAATATTTTATATTTAAAGCCAACCACATTGAGGTGGAATTAATTTTAATGAATTTGGATAACAATTAAAATTGTATATAATGGTTAGGTACTATAAATACCTCAAAAAAACATTAATAGTTTTTAGTTTTTAAGTATTGTAATCCTTTACCTATTCGACATTAACCCGTTTCTTTTTTTACCTATACCGTGGTAAATATTTTTTACCATTGGTGTACTTCAATTCCTAAATATAAAAATGAACATAAAATATAATTTTAATTTTTTTTCCAAATATTTAGTCTATATTAAAAAATTCAGTTCATAGAAATGGATAAATTATTTTTAAAATTAATACCACGGACAAAATGAAAACAAGAGTTTTTAAACATAAAAGTTTGAAATATTGAAGGTTTATTATTTATTTTAAATATGAAATTGATTCCAACTACCTAAGTTAGTTTGAGTGATTTATAATTTAACTAATTATAGTTTAAAGTAAATTTAAAATAAAATTTAAATATATATATATAAATTAGTCAAAAATAAGTCTTTAAATAATATCTTCTATTTTTCACAATTTGTCAAAAAATGAAACTTGTCTTAAAAATACCAGAATTTAAATATAATATAATTTTTATATTACTCCTTCAAAAATGATTTTTATTTCATCAAATAAAATTTATAAAACTTTTGAAAGTTTGTTTTCAAAAAGTTGACCGATTAAACGGTGAAAAATTTGACGTTTAGAAAAATATATCTTTTATTTATAAAAAAGGACTTATTTCGTATCTTAAGCCTATAGAAATTATTTTATGAATTTAAATATATTTTTGTTAATATATAAAATTTATATTTCATTAATATCTGTCGATAATAGTTATTAATTTGATTTATTAAGAAAAAATTCCATTGTGGGAATAAAAATAGTCTTATAAAAACACATCCTATAATTCAATTGTATTTTATTTTCATTTATAATTAAATATAATATAATTAATTCATTTTCAAAACTTGTGTAAACTATATTTTTATAATTTTCAAAATCTAATTAATTCTCTCCAATCCAATAGCTAGGGGATAACTATCATAATTAAATAATAATATTTAATTCTTTTAGGATTACTGTTCTGTGTAACATAAGCTATCGATGAAATTAATTTTTTTAAGAAGAGACATACATAAACTATTTAGGTGTGACATTCTACCCTCCTTTGAGAAAATAAATACTAAAATTTTGAAATTTCACTTCAAATGTCAATGATTGATTTTTGAAAATTTCTTTTCTGGAAACTGACAACATAAATAGGTATAACAAAACATCCGACTAATAAGTGGGGAAATAAGTATAAAGGTAACACACTTTTTTTTATTTTTTATAGAAAAACATTCATGAAAAGTGAAAACTAGGAAATTAAAGGGAAATATTTTTATCATTTTTGGATGGAGAGTGATAGAAAATACTGACATTAGAATGTCTACTATAACAAACCAAAAAACATTTATATGTAAAAGACTCTATTTAATTCATGGTATGAAAATTAATTCAATATTTTCGTCATTCAAAAATTATATTCCTATAATTGATGAATTATTTTTCAATATAGATAAATAACTTCTGAGAAAAAACACACCTCATTCATTTCTCTATCATAATAATATTTTAATCCTTTGGTTGTGCTTCGATATAATTATGTTTAATATCTTATTATAGGTAATAGATATTCAAGATGGAATCTTATGCATGTTGTACTTTTTTCAAAAGATTCATAAGTCCATCATTTGTTCATTAAATACTTTCCAATGGAAAATTTTTTGGTACATGTTATTCAATACGACAAATCAAACATTAAAATCAATCAATAATATCCAATGAACAACTCAATCCATTCCATAAGTTGTTAATCATATGTCTCATTCAAAATAAATCTTTACCTATTCAAAGATCAAAAATTTATAACTAAAGACACCACGTTTTCAAAAATCTACATAACATTAGATTCCCTAGAGAATATAATGTAGCTCTTATTTCCACATATCAAATATATGAATAACATGATCACCTTAAAACTCTAATGAATACATGCTTGCTACCAAATCCATAAAGAATAAGTACTGGAGTTCAATTATTATATATTTTATGATTCTTATAGAAAATATGTCATTTTTAAAATAAATTTAAAAAATAATTCTTCAACCCAAAAATAATAATACTTGAATTATTCCAATTTGACTATATAAACAACGTAATCTTGACCTTGATGTTTTTTCATCTATTAAGGTATATTCTTTTTATTCTTGGGTAATTCATTTGAATAATTCCTTATATACATACATTGGAAGAATTGTATATTAGAAGAATGTTTCCATTCCTTTAAATAACAAGAATGATGTCCTTTTTCCCCACTCTTGAAATAAATATCTTTCCTTTTTAAGAATTTACCTTTTTGTTTCCTTCCACAAGTATCATGTGTTTGAAAATTCTTTTTTCCCTTATTATATTTATCAATATGATTCTCCTCAATTATATTCTCTTTATTTCCATCAACATCATAAGACTGTGATAATTCTTTGTCTCTTTCGATATAACATGATTTTATATCCCAATATGATGAGAATGTTTGTAAACCTAGTACCCTTTGAAGAATTATTTAATACCATTAATGAAATGATCAATCATTGTATTTGGAATATGTATCTATTCCATATCATGCCATTCTAATATGGTGAAATTGGATTAATACTCAGACTAATTCTCATCTAAACATTTCTTAATTCTCAAGAATTATCTTTACATAACTTCTCATCTCTCGATAGGAAGATATTTTTCTAATAGGTTAACCTTAAAATATTTCCATTCCATTTTTTATATTTATGAATCATCATTAGTGTTTTAAATCAATAAAAAATTTTATCTACATCCCCTAATAGAAGACAAACTACCCTAAAACACTCTCTATTTGATTACTTCCTAATGGGAAAATATATTTTCTAAAGAACATATCCAATAATAAGATAAAAATAGATTCTTAGTTACAATGAATAATTGAAGCTATAGTCACATGAAGCATTCTAACATTTCTAAAACGCCTTTTGTATTATTCTTTTCTATACGGGTAAGGTAATTGTTCACAACATGAGTTGGTTGTACAAATAAAGTTATAATTTTTCTATCTCTAACTACGGCTCCAGATCCAGTAGCAACTCCAGCTATACCCTCATTCACTTTTATAAGATGTAAATCCCTACATGGATTACATGAATTGATATGGTTCCCATTTATTCTGATAGGATATATTTATAAATAATGTAATAATCTATATTAGATCATAACATTATGAACCATAATGTAAAATCTCAAAACAAGTGAAGTTCTTAACACAAAATAAAAATTTCATACCTATCAAATCTCATAACCATAAACATGATTTAATTGGGATGTTCTAATATAGTTATAGTCAATGACTATCATGGTTTTTTTTATAATCTATGTTTTCCAAAATCTAGTTCCCATTAATTCTACTAAACTTTCTCTGATACCAACTATAACAACCCAGACCCTAGTATCCTAGAGAAAGTGCCTTAATATGTTACATTGGAATAAGATAGAATAAATCACATAACCAACGAACAAATAGTTTAATAGTCGTGTTAAACTATATAATTACATGAAACCCATTTTACATTTGGAAAATGAAATAAAATATAACAATGTAAATTAATTTTATCCTTGAACTCATTGAATATCTATTTATTATAAGCTAGGGAAATAAAAATAAATAAGGGTTTTCTCAAATGCTCTAAAAGGGATAAATATAGCTAAATAATTAATGAATCAATGAGAATAATCAATATAGAAAGGTAACTAAATTAAAACACTTAACATTTAGTTAGTAATTTCTACATGGAATGAAATAGTATGGAATGACCAAATTGTAATTATAAAATGCATTTAGAATAAACACGTGATTTTAAATCATATCCATTGATGTAATAGAAATTCAAAATAATCACTTGAAACCCATTAAATAATTTCAAAAACATAGAATTCATAATTTCAAACATTTGAGAAATAATATTTCGGCTTCATGCCGATAATTTAAAATAATTAAGGATTTCTGTTATGAATCTTATAAATGTGTAAAGCCTTAACCAAAACATAGTCAAGCTTATGTCATTAGATCTACTAATGCATCGAGGGGATATAAAGGTTCCCTACACTCACTAAATCAGTAAAAAACAATCCAAATATGAAAGGGGTGAATCATTATAAACATATTAATTTTTATTGAAACAAACATACAAAATGTAAATAACATTCACTATTATGTAACCATAATCACAAACTAATCAAAGTAATATGGTGAATGCTATCAAAATAGTTCAAAATAATCAATTACAATTTAATAAAATATAAATGATGGTATCTTAAGAGAAAAAAGTCAATTATGAATAGTATTAAATAAGGTATTTCTACATAGTTTAATATAGTTTATTGAGATTGTTGAAAAGTTCATATGGTAAAGGCACTTCTTCTCATTGAAAATTATTTATTTTTTAAAATGTTGGGCTATTATAAAAGAACCGAATTCATTTAAATTTACCATATATTATTTTATTGTAAAATTAAAATCATTAAATTTACATGAAATCATGAAATATACATTATTTTATACGTGTAAAAAAATAATTCTATTTGATAAACGAACATTAAAAGATGTTTTAAAATGAAATTCCCTTTCAAATATCATGTCATTTATGTGAGGGTTAATAAAAAGAATATATTTTTTGTATTAATTGTATGTTAACCGTAAAAATGATTAAATACAACATTATATAAACAATAATAAAATATCACATAGTATTAGTAGAACATAATTTGGAAGTATAAGATTATCCCAATAAATTTATATTGAGTTAAGAAATCACATACCACTTCATATTTAGTCAAATTGTATGACACATAAATGTAATTCTTATCAAATGAAACATTTAATATATTAATGATAATGGGATAAATGATATGATATAACCATGGGAATTACAAACTCCACAAACATGGAATAGTCCGTGAATAAGTAATATATCTCATAGAAATAAAAGTGAGATGAGAATGCCCTTACCTCACACTTCCATTTAGTGTAGAATTATTTGAACTCTGATATTATAGTTTAAATAAAATTTTAATTAGTCAAATAACGTTATTAATATTTATAATACTTCATATGATTCTTTTATAACATTTTCAAACTTGTTCATTAATAATATTACATTATTTTAATTGTTTTGGTATCGTTTGTTTCATGGTTCCATGGTTGATTCATTTGCGTATAATTATTGATTTTATTGAAAAATAGAAGTAAAACTCCATAAGTGAAATTAAATGGTTTTGATTCATTTAAATAATTATAAATAGTCCCATTTATCAATTTTCTTTCATAAAATTTATAAATTTTTAATGAAAACTGTTTAGTTTATTTATTGTAGTATTTTTAACATCACAAATTATTTTTATTTTATATAATATTATGTATATATAATATTTCAAAACAGTAAATAGGTTATTATATACCTATTATATTATTATTTTACCATAATAATATTTTCATTACCAGCCATGAATGTGGTAATTGAAAAAGAACAAAAACATTATTAATGGATACCATTAGTTTCCATAATTAGAACTACAGTTTTTATTCTTTTAATAAGAGGAGGTAATTAAATGGATGGATATAATATATTACATTAGAAACATAATCCTCAAGTATATAAATTATTCTTGAGTTATAATTATTTGTTTTATGAGGAAGGTGAGAAGAATGTTTAAAAATAAAATAAATTAAGGGAGGTGTTTTGAGAAAATTACCTCTTAACTATCACCTCTTTGAAGGAACCCTTGATGACCATGTTTTTTTTCTTTTAGTGATACATGATTAATTTGAATGTGGTGATAGTAATTAAGAGTTGTTTTGGTATATATTTTATGATATTCATGTATTTTATTCTAGAAATGTAGTGGTAATTGGTGGTATTTATACTTGATGAAGGGTGGGTTTAAGTGATTAAAAATGAATATTTTATATTTAAATAAAACCACATTGAGTTGGAATTAATTTCCCCAAATTTTCATAAAAAAATATTTTATAGGTTGTTTATTTTCTATCAATACATAAATCAATCATTAAATATTCTATTTTTCACATATTTCAATCCTTTACCTTTTAAATATTAACATGTTTCATATTTTACTTATACCAGGTTAATTAATTTCTTTTACTATGGTTACGTTTTTATGCCTAAAAATGATGATAACATTAAAGACTAATTTGGACCATATGATTCCAAATATTGAACCCATTTTACACAATTTTTTTCAAGTAATTGGAAAAATTATATTAAAAATTAAAACCACATACACATTGAAAAGGATGGTTTTTAAAGTGAAATGTTCAAATGTATGAAATTTGTTTATATTAATTTCAATTTGAACTCCATTTAAATGGCCGAAATTGGTTTTATGGATGTAAAATGTAAATATTATACCTTAAATCCAATTTAATAATATAAATTAACTATATAACTAAATTATTAAATGAATAGTTCTAAATTAATATTTAGTATCATTTACTATTTATCACAAAATGAAACTTTTTTGAAAAATAACCAAATTTCACTATATTATAATTGTGAGATGATGCTTTCAAAACTGAATTTATTTTTTCAATTAATATTTATAAAATTGGTTAAAATATATATTTAAAACATGTGTTCTATTAAAATGAAGGAAATATATCTTTCAGAAAAATATAATATTTTTCATAAAGTTAGATTTATTTTACATCTTAAGCCTATAAAACATATTGTAGGAATTTAAAAACCTTTTATTGAATGTTTAAAATATAAATTTAAATATTATCTTTCAAGAATATTTATTAAATTAATTTATAAACAAAAAATACAATTGCATGTTTAAAAATTGTTTTTTTTATAAAAACACATATTTAAGTTCAATTAGAATTTATTTTCATTTGTAATTAATTAGTAAAAAAAGAATTAATTTTATAAATATGTATAAAATAAATTATTGTTATTTAGTTAATAATTTTCATTTCTTACATTCCAAGGGATAGTTGATAACTATCTCCATGGAATAATAGATTTAAAATTTCTTTATGCCTGATGTTCTGTGTAACATAAGAAATTGAAGAAATTAAATTTATTCAAGAGGATACATACTATAAAATATAGTGTTATTGCACTATTTATGATTATTTGACTACCTTAATTCATATGAAATAACTTTACCATTTTATATAGTGACACAACTATGTCCCTTCATTGATGCATTGCTATATATCGTAGATCCTTCATTTCCTGATGATAGAGAAAAAATCTGATCATTCAACAATATCTGTTTCAATTTTTCAAAAAAATTTCACAATACATGTCCATATGAACTTTACCACTTTATGTATAAACTTGGTTAATGGGTTATCCAATTGGGAATGTTTCTAAAAATATTAATAATAGTTACCTTCCGAACTAGTAAAACTATGTACCTTAGTTATGTTGGTTGGTGTAGGACATTATTTGACTAATTTTTTCTTTTCTAGATCAATTAGGATTCCATCCTTGGGGATGATATGGCCAAAAAAACGTTTGTAATCCATAATTCACACTTTATACTTTTCTTATATAATTTTATTCTTCAATGAGTCTCATGAATTATAAAATACTGATTTTTATGGTCCCCATAGCATTTAGAATGTACCAAGATATAATATATAAATTCCCAAAAAATCAAGATATTCAATGAAAAAATTACTCAATAGATCCATTAAACGTAATGAAAATTAGTCAATAAAAATGGAATTACGATAAATTCATAAATCATAAACCTCATATGAGAAACATAATTCATAATATCTTCCTTATTTAATTTTAATTAATGATACCATTAAAATAGTTCAATATTTGAAGAATATATATATTTTTGAACTTGATAGAATAAGTCATAAATTTGAAGTATCAAATATTATATCTTAATCTTAATGACATTAATTTTCCTATAATCAATACATAGCCTCATGGAAAATTATTTCTTTATAATTAGAACTATAACAGACCCCCAAAGGGAAATGCTAGGGCATATAAACCCTTTTTCACCCAGCATAGATGGTTGTTTCTTCAACTCCAATAATTACATAGTTTTCATTTTGTTAGGAGTATTTGATATAAGTATTACATCAGGAATTAAATAAATGGAACCCTAAACCTCACATTTTGGTGGATGTCCCTATAATTCCTCAAGAAATAAATCAATGTATTGTTTTAAAATATGATTTATTTTCAATACAAATATCACCATTTTTATCCATTGATTTAATATTATCTTCCTCCCTATTAATATCATTCAGAATAGCTACTGGGGGTGGTTATAAACATAACACATATAATTAATTCACCGCTATAAATGTAATGAATTAAACATCTTTCCCATGAAAGGTAATTTTATTATATATGGAATAATTTATTAATTTTTTTTAAAATCCTATCCATATAGAGGATTGTATCAAAATCAACCATCAGTATTATAATCAACTATATAAATAGGAAATTTTTATGTTCATAATGTTAACTAATTAACACTTACTTAGTGGGATGTGATTTCCAAAAATGAGTTTGGATTGAAAAATGCATTCATAAGGTTGTAGGGAAATAACTCATTTTCTTCAAAAACATGAAAGGCATAAATAGTGTAAAGATCCGTAATTAAAAGAACTATCAGGTAAATATGAGTCTATAATTAATGTAAATTACATAACAACACTAGGAACTTCAACCATAGCTATAGTGATCACAAAATCATAGATATATCCCCTCAACCTCTTCTATAGAATGTTCCCTTATTGCTTATAGAATTAGTGTGAATAATGACACTTTTACCTATAATTAGAGAACATGACATCCCAAATTTGTTTTTTCCATTATATTAACTTGATATATGACCCTTATATTCAAATTTGTAATAAACAATCATGCCCTTCCAAATATTTCCAGGCTTTTTCTTTGGACAATTTAACTATGATGGTAATTGTTTTGTTCCCCTCTTCTTATTTTAATTTTATTATTTTTTACAGTTCTCACCAGAAATCTTATTATCTTAATTTATCTTAAAGATATAGGATCTACAAAATTACATTTTTAATGGAACATAATACTATTTCATCTTATGATGAATTTTTTTGAAACTAGTGCACTTCGGAGGTCTGTATTACGGCCTTAAAAGAAATTGAAAATCTTGTAATATGGGTTACATACATAATTTATACCATACATGGCTAGTATTTTAAAAATATATTCATACTCATCCTCCCATTATTCCTCCATTTTATTTAAGATGGAAAACATTCTCATAATTTTAGTTTATTTATAATGAGGGATGTATTTTTTGAAGAATATTTCTTCAAAATCTATCCTTACCATATGTTCTATTTTCTATTCCTCACAATTATTTTGGAACATTAGACATAATTGATCAAAATCTCTACTAATGTAAAAAAACACCCATATAACCTGTTTCCCTTTCATTGTATCCAAAGGTAAAAAATTTCTTTTCAAGATACTCGATCCAATGCTCAGCCGCCAGTGGATTAGTAGTTCCGCTAAAATATGGAGGCTTATATCACATAAAACTATCAAATAATGATATATTAATCCTTGGAACATCATGTTTCTCAATTTTTAGAAGTCTATTATAAATAACTATAGTTGGTTTCTCTATTATTTTCGCGACCTGATCAGCTGCAATGCCAATTATATTAGCTTTCTCATTTGGTAAATCCCTATATTGACCATGAGTATTGATTCTTTTTCTTCTATTAGGAACCATCACAAAATAATGTAATTCCTTGAGATAGATTATATAATAATAATAATTAATATTGAGCCAAAAAAATCTCTATAATGGAAATGTATTCAAGTACTATAAATTATTATCATAATTATCATATTAGCAATGTTTATTTAAAATATAGTTATCATGGTTTCTAAACATTCTCTGATATCAACTGTAAAAACCCCAAAAACAATAACCTAGAGAGAGTTTCTACATTCACACATTAGAATATATACAAGGTATCACGTTTTTAAGGATCAATTAGTTTACAAAACATAGAAAACTAGATACATACAAAATTTACTTAATATATTTGAAATATAAAATTCATAGCATAAAAAATTCATATATCATTTATATTATTCATAATATCGTTATTAATATCCTAGGAAAAGAAGAAAAATAATGTGTGAGCTCATCTATGTAGTAAAAGTTGTATAAAATAGAATGAATCTAAAATCATTTAGGAATAATTAATTCTTGGAGGTACAAAGTTGAAACCATGTTCTATTTAATCAACAACATTATTACACAATTTATCCATAGATAATATCAATTCAGTTATATCTTGGATAATAATAACTAAATTTTAAATGAATGAAATTAATACTATTAGACATCATGATATCAGAAATCATGATATTTCTAACATTAATATCTTTCACTAAGATAGTTTAAAATTTTGGGTAAAAACATATTTAATTTGGCTAAATGATTTTTCTAATAATACCCATCGATTCATCAATGTGCTATATAATTTTGATCCCTACACGTCACTAAAAATAAAATTCATTACCCATATATAATATGATCATTTTAATTCATGAGCAATATTCCTTATCAAAAAAATAATTTAATAATAAAAATTATAAATATTTCCCCAGTCAATCAAATAACTATCATAGTCAAACACCATATATAAAAATGGTATATTATTTACAAAATAATAATCTCCATGAAATAAAAAATATGGATATTTAACAAAAATTTAATATTCACTGACTATAAGAAATTTAATGTTTCATGATAAAGTTAATAACCAAAATAATTAATAGGAGATAAAAGGTGGCCATCAATTCTTCGGAAATAAATATTTTGATATAAATTAATTTTTTTAAAGAATAAATTAAAATTTATGAGATTAACATTATCAAACATATTTTCTTTTTAATACATTTTAAATAATGAAAAATAATATATAGTATAAAATTTTTATTTCATTGGGAAGGTCTGTTAATTCTATATAATTTAAAAAACATTTCATTTGAATTTTTATAAAGAAAGTTGAGAATAAACCCTTTTGGGAATACGTTAAAATTATTCCTTTCATAATATATAAAAATTGATGTATAAATTAAAATATCCTTTATAAATAATTTTATAAATAATAAGGATTTTTATAAAACTGTTATGATAAATATGTATATTGAAGAAATATGTGCATAATAAAGAAGAGATATAATACCTACTATTATTTTTAACATTCCTCATGAAATAATACGATTAATAAAATCATTAACCATCCTGAATAAATAAATATCCATTTTAATTGACTCAATGTGGAAATATATACACCACATAATAGTATATTGGTTAATATTACCATATATGTCTCAATGGAGTGGAAATTGAGATGAAATACCTTACCTAAAGTTTCCTCATAGTTGAATCTGGTTAGAACTCTTGTATACTATTTTTAAACATGGAATTAATTTATACCATAATAAAACTAATATTTAAAACATCCTATATTGGACTCTTATAACATCTTATCAACCTTTTGTCAATAATCTGTAATTATTAGCATTGTTTTGGGTGCTAACTACATTATTTTCTCAAGATTGTTTTGTCACAGAAGTTCTAATATTTGTATATTGATTATGATTTAATAATATCCATAATTTTATTCATGATTTAAATATCACATATATCTATTAAATATATCAATATTACCTTCAATATATACCAAAAATGATAAAAATACCACATCACTTTGTGGAGGTAGTCCACACGTATGCACGAGTGACATTATATTTTTCCAATGAATTACAACATAAGAAGGTATCTATGATATTCAACTTATATAATAATGGTTATTTCATAAAAATATTATATATTTAAATTAGTTCAGTCATTATTAACATCTAACTGAAGTGTTTTTAAAAAACTAATTGCACTGCTATGTGGGTATAATAAGTCATATGTACGAACAAGAAATGATTTTCATATTCATAGAATAGTAAAAAGAAGGAAAATGGATGTAAAATAGTAATAATAACACCTATAAATGTATATAATACTGGAGTTATTTTTTTATTATAGTTACATTAGAATTATAAAATGTTTCATAAGGTTGCAATTGGAAAGAATCGGTAAAGAGGATTGCCTCTTCTATAAAAGAGCTTCAATATATGAGGGTGATTAATGCATTAAAATAGACAAGGGTAATTCTATTTCATATCCTCTTTCAGTTCACATGTCATCTCCTAAAGCTTTTGGTTCTTCCACATCAGTTTAACCAAGTGTGATGTCTTGGTTTATATAAAGTTTTCTCTATAATATATGGTCAATAAAAGTTTCTAATTAGATAAATATCATTCTCTAAAGGCACCACCTGTAGATGAAGTACCTGTGATGGGTTTGATATATACTACCTAAAGTGGGATGCATAAAACAAATCATTCCTTTGAGATAGGATCGATGGGAGTGATATTCAAGGAGACACATATCTAATGTAATCATGGATCTCAAATAGACTATTGTATATTTGGTTAATATTACCCTTCATACAAAACCACATGAATTTCATCCATGGTTATATATAATGGATCACCTTATCTCTAATCTCAAACTCCACATCTCACATATGATTGTCTACATATTATTTCTATCGACCATGAACATATTTTATATGAAATTTAATTTCATCGAGCATATTTTTCATATCTTAGAGAGGATAAAGTTTAATCAAATTCCACTATGAAGTTTCTTCAAACAATGTATGAGTTTGACACCTCATCCAATATAGAGTCTTATAAGGTGCCGTCTGAATGCTAGAATGAAAACAATTTTTATTTAAGCACACCATAAGGGGAAGGTTATGATCCCATAATACATAGAAATTAATTAAACAATATCATAGAATATACTATATATTTTGAATAGTTATTTTAGATAGACCATTCTTATAAGGGTGATAAGCGACACTAAATCTTAGTTCTGTATACAAATATTATTCCAGGATTCTCCAAATCCTAAAGGTAAACCTCAAATCTCGATCAAATAAAATATAGAGTGTAACTCTGTGAAGTCCAACCACTTCTTTATAAATATTTTAGTGAGTTGTCGTGATATAAATCATACATGATAGAAATTAAATTCACTTGATTGATAAAGCAATAAACTAATACCTAGAGGATGTTTTTTTATTAGGGGTCCTAGAGAGTCCTACAATGAAATACATGGTCATGTTTTCCTGTTTACATAATGGTATGAAAAATGGTTTCATAATACATGTAATACCCCAAACTTGGAAGCCCAAATAAGGTGTATTATCTCCTTATATATACATGATTAGAAGGAATGAACTACCAATGGACTGATCATTTTAGCAGTTATGTAAATCCATATTACATACTTGATACCCATAATACATTGGAAAAAAATAATGCATAACATAAGTAAAATATCATCATCCTTGAAACCAATCCAATATATTCCTTTTTTTAACCCATGTAAAGGAAACATAATAAGGTTTAGCATAAATTATTAGTAAGGGTAAGAAAATTAGAATAAACAAGGAATCAGTGAGAATAAATCAAATTAGGTCGGTAAGTAACTGATAACACATTCCATTCAATTAAATATGTAAGGAATAATAAATATAAAAATGTAGATAATAGAAAAATATTCCATTTAATAAATAATATGAGAATAAAACTACATCATGGATATTATAACTAATTGAATAATCAAATGGGACAAAAGTGAGTGAATACATAATTACAGAATACATAATGATAGATATCTAAAACATATCATCGAGGCTTCATGAAAATAATCTAAAACATTAAATAATTCATAATAATAATAATATAATACTCTCAAGGCTTCATAAAAATTTTCTAATAAATGAGTAACTACTTTGCGTAATCCATATCCAGTTTGTCCCAAGAATCCTACCAATAAATCAAGGGGCTATATCAGGTCATGGCCATCACATACGAAGTCTAATTGATTCTACATATATTAAATAATCAAATTTAATTTATAAAAAATGTACCTTATCAAAAAAATAACCATATTTAATAACTAATAAGGTTCTATCAATATTTTACTAGTGAAGGATATGTAACAATAAGGGTTGTTTATTATGATAAATGGAATTTCAATCTAATGATCATTACAGAATTCTTGAGGAAAATAATCATTAAACATTCCAAAGTGTTCCATTCCACTTTGAAACATTGTAATCATAATATCCATGATAGAATAAAAATATATTATTATTTAAATATCATTATAATAAGTATAATCATGGTATTAAAATGTCTTTGGGTTGTATATACCCCATATAAAGGTGAATTAGTTCCTGACAACAAACATGTCTCAATGGACTGTAAATCGAGTTGAAATTCATTAACACATTATAAAAATGAATCTAAAAGGACACAAATTTATAATGAAAAAAATTTCATTTAAAATGAACTCATAAAATTGTAAATTAATTTTCAAAACATTTCATATTCATGATAGGGGGATATTTTATTCATGCCGTATAAGTTAAAAAGTCACTATCACTTTTTTATGAGAATTCATAAAGTACCTTATTAAGGAAAATGATCGAAATATTGCTTTTAAATAATTTTTAAAAAATTAAAAATGGGATAAAAATGAATTTAAACAATCATTGATGAATAATAAAAACATTTTTGAAAAAAAATTATAGAAAACACTATCATAGAAGGGAAATATTCCCCCATTGGGGATCAACCACAAACAATCCCAAATACCAATGTGATAGTGAAATAAATAATTATCACTTTACAGTCAGTATAATTGAATTCCCATGAAATAATTAAAATTATATGGATATTAAAATACAATAATATTTATAACAATAATCATAAAAGACAAAAATGTTCTGTATATACACCAAAAAGTAGAAACAAGTAGTGTATAATGCATGTATCTTACAGAAATAACAATGAGACAAGGATCCCTTACTTTGATTCCATCATGTCACATGTGTCTTTATATTCTCGAATAATAATTTTTTTTAATTATTCCCTTTCTTAAAAACAATTCCTGTTTATTATTACTTATATTCCACTTATTACAATGTTTTAATAAACTACTTAAATAATTAATTCTATGCTGGGTGTTTTGACAAATTTGGTTAGTGTGCTAAATCGTCTTTGGTAGCACAACTATGGTCAAACGGGTCAATATATATACATTTCTAGAATAATAATCATGAAATAATAATCATATTTATATATAAATTATATTTTTGAAACTCATAATGAATAATGACAATGAAATATAAACCTAAAATACAATCATAAAGATGGTAGGTCATACGTACGCATGAGTAACATTACCATTATTTAATGATCATTATAGAAAAAAGGTAAGTACCATTATATATTTATATATTTGTATTTATATCATAAATAACATTTTATTTAATCATATATAATTATATATATAATTATTTTAATTTATAATGAATCATATCATGTTGTAGAGGTAGCATTCTACACATCCCTGACCGATATTATCACTTTTTAGTTTTTGAAAAGGGTAATAAATTAAATGATATATAATGTTTCCATAATGGAAATTATATCATTAATATCATATATATTTACTTTATTTTACATATTTTTATTTAAACCCATATTTTATATGTTCTATGTATAGTGTTAATGAATCGCATTGCTTTGAAGTGGTAGAGGTCAATACTTCTACAAACAATGTTATCATGTTTACACAAATTGAAATGTATAAAGTTATATGTTATAAAAGAATTAAAGAAATGTAAATGAATAATATTTATCATATATATCATATATAAATTTCTTTTCAGTCATAATTCCCACCCATTTGAGGTGGTAAAGAAAACATGATCAACTTTGTTTCATGAGTTGGTAGTTCACCGTACACAAGAGCGGTTTGTTTGTTACCCATTTGATAGTAGTGAGTTTAAATGTAGGTATATCCCTTAACAAAATGACATATAATTATATTTATGACACTGATTATATTATATAATCATGTAATAATAAGAAAATAAGGAGTGGGGAATGAATTAATACTAATGTGATCGTTGAAAAACATTACCTTCTATGTTGGTAACTATATTTTGTGTACACCAAAATAATTAAATGGTTTTATTTAGTCCTAAAAATTGGATTTTAAAATTAGTTAAGGGACATTGGGAGCATCATTTTTAATTTTTTTTTCAAGCTATAAGGCATAATGTGGTGTGATGATGTTTAGTAAGGTGTTCCCTTTTATAATTGAGGTGAGGGGTACTTTTAGAATCTCTGAAACTACAAAATTAATATAAATTTATTTTCATTTCCAAGTGCATAAAAAGTGATTTTTTTCAATGATAAGAAGTCTATGTGTCTATATAATCTCAAAAAATATTTTTAGACAATTTTTTTGTCACACAATTAGCCTTATAATTAGCATGAACCTTTAGTTAAACACGTTAACTCTTACCGTGACAACTTATCTTTTTTATACCATAATGGTTAATATAGTTACTATAAGTTAATAAAATAACCATAAATGAGTCATGGATGAAATTTTAAACTTTATCCAAATATGTTTTATGAACTATATATTTTTATGAATTTGATAAAATTTAATAAATGATTATTTATTTTAAAATATCATTAATGTCAATTTTGACACTATTTATTTCTTGACATTTTTAAAAAATATGAATACAGAAGATAACAAAAAAAACTTTTAATACACCACTAATATGTATTGATTGTATATAAAAATTTTTATTAGCATAAATTATATAAAATTATATTTATTTTAATAATATTAATAACATTTATTTGATATGTTCATTAATTAAACAATTATTGAAATATCATTATGTTTGACATTATTTAAATTATTTATTACCTAAAAATTAAAAAAAAATTATAATGATAAATATAAACTTTTTATATTACCAATGAATGTTTTTAGTCAAATATATCTTCTTATTAAAAAAATATTAAAATTTTAATACATATTTGAAAGATGACTAAGACATATTGGATGTTCCTTAGAATAAAAGGCTACAAAAACAATAAACTCATCCATGTAGCTCCAAGAGCATTAAAAATTGAACCAATTACGTTTTTGGTTTGTAATAAATCATAAAAAGCTAGGACATGTTTATGGTAATTTCATCATTCTTATAATAATATTTTTACCCTTAATTTCCTTATTAACCCTTAACCGTTGTAATTAGTTTTAATTACATTTACTAATTTTTTATTTAAAAACATAGTTGATCTTATTAAAATAGATATATAATCATGATTACAATCATTTAATTAAATTTTTTAAAATACAATTCATCGATATTTTATTATTTTATGTAAAATTAATCCCATTAACGGAACGATAAAATAGTTTTTAAATTGAAAATTTTCAAATAATAGAAATTGTTTATATCAATTTACAATGTGAAATTTAATCCAAGGTACTAAATTAAATTAAATGATAAAAAATTGTTATAATATTAATTTAAAAAAAATTAAATATATAATTTATCATTATAAATTCTTGATATGTAAAATCTATTTACAAATAAATACAATGGTTTACCACTATTCATCAAAAAATGACACATGATAGAAAAATACCAAAAAATGAACCTGAGAAAATTTTTATTTTACTCATTAAAATAATAATTTTATATTTACAAACATAATACATAAAAGTTTCAAAAATTGGAGTTAAAATTTGTTCTCCATTAAAATATGGTAAAACTACCACTATAAATATATATGTTCTTATATGAAATATTGGGTTTGTTCATATCTCATGCCTATCAAATCTTTTGGATTAATACAAAAAAAATATTATTATTTAATATATATCATATTTATTTTCCTATTATCATTCACTAAATGTAATTGATTTAATTTATTAAGATAAAATACCTTTATGACCATAAAAATAGTTTTTATGAAATCATTCTCCTTAAGTTCAATTGGTTATTATATTAATTACTAATTAATTGGTAACCAATGAATTCAACTATACATTAGCATACTTTAGTAAATCCAATTCATAACTTCCAAATTATTGGAAAGGTTATATCTTATTATATTAAATTATAATATTATTCTAATATATCGTTCTTTCATAAAACTCGACCATAAGTGTAATGCATACCAACACATTTTTCTGTGTAGAATAAGATTAATTAGGTGTTTCATATAAAGAAATGTAGGAAAAAAATAAATTTATTGAAAAAAATATATTTTAAAGTCTTTATCTGTTACAATACCTCTATACTTCTATCATGAACCAATCCGGGTTGATCCCAAACCATTCACTTGAGTCGGCCTGATATAAGTCTTAATAGGTGTTCTCGATCCTCATGGGATGGAAAATAGTATTTTGAATCAATGGTAAATAAATTGGAAATAATTTTGTACATAAAAAAGTACAAATAAATTTTTTTTAACTAAACAATAAAAATATAGACTAGAAAAAAGGAAAATAAAACCATAAATACCTCTAAATGACCCTTCGGGTCGCCAGAAATTGCTAAACAAACATCACTCCATGGAAGCAGAGTCCAAGTCAGAAAAGACACAAGGAGTTAATAATAAATATGAAACTACTTGTGTGATTATTAAAACTCAATAATCATTCCCGAAATAAACTATTTCCTAACACTTACCTTCAAAAATAAAACCACGTCAAGAGAGTATGAAAATAAAAAATATAAAATTAATCTTTTCCATTATTTTAAAATTATCATGTAACAGGTTTCAATTTTTGAGAACAAACTCATTCAATTACATTCACACAAATAATTTCCATATAATGGAATTTAATTTTTGTAAATTCATTTAAAAGAAAAAAGTGATGGAATAAGTATTTTAATAAGAAATGCAAATAAAGGGTGTTACTTTATACAAATACTAGAAAAAAAGGAAAGTATCATTTTTGTGTAACATGTGTCATGGGATCAAGTAACAAAAGTGTCACACACAAAAATGAATATAAAAATATTCAACCATGGGAATTTATCCAACATATATATAATAAATCTTTGGAAAAACATGATTCATACTAATGAGTCGGCGTATGGTGCAGCCTCATAGTCAATAACCTACTGGCTACTCTAAACTAGCATCACTAGTGGATCATCCCAAATGGACTCTCACAAATCTAGGGGAACAAACCCATATAATCATGTTTGATAATAAATATCCCCTCAATCCTCTATATTATTTCCTGGAACCCCATGATAATTTTTCGTGGTGAATGGGGAGGTCATCACCTGTATGGCATAAACCAATAACCCACATATGTTTTTAAGCATGCCTAGTCCATACGGTGACACCACCTATGCGATGACCCTCCCCTCGGAGATATTACTATAGAGGTTCTCATCCCACATCATGTCACACACTATCTCCAATAGGGCCTACATATCACATTAGATTTCAAACCACTTCCTGAAACATTATAAAATACCAGCAGTGAATTTTCCATTTCAATTCAATATAATTTTCCAAACTATTTTCTAGAATCAAGATAAAAACATACAATATACACGAAATGTTCCAAATAGGCCTTTACAACATTTAGAGACCATACCACACTTCAAGATTCAAAATGGGCCATGTTTTAGATAAATTATTTAACAAAACACTTTGAGTTCTGAGAAACATAGTTCACCTATTATGAATCATTTACAAAGAACAATATTAAACATTTAGTAAAATTCATAATTAAATTCAAAAATTTAAAAAGACATTAAAAAAATATGAAAATAATTAAAAACTATTTCTAATAGTTGAAACAAATTTTTTCTATCATATTTATACCATATAAATATAAAAACAGTCTTTTAAAGTGATAAAGAAATCACGAAATTCAAATTAGAGGTTAGAGCATAGGGAACATGCCTCAATTAAAAGAGATACAAGATGAAACACCCAGGAACTCGATGTTGATAATGATGGAAACATGAATCTTCCCATTTTATTCTTGAAAGCGTATGCACCTTAGAAAATATATAAGGACAACAAGACCCTATATACATATTTTTGTTGCCAAATATGTAGAAGGTGAACCGTACATATATGTTTATACATATATATACCCCTTTACACATAAACATGTGTGTATTTTCATATACCATACAATAACACCTATCCCCAATATATATTTTGATCTCTCCATTTTTGAATATATATATATATATATTCGAAACTTATATATGTATAAGACTCCCTATGAATACTCATATAATTATTTTAAAATTGCAGCTTGACATTACTTTAAAGAACACCAAGATGCCCTAAATCAATACTAGGATCCCAAAAAATACAAGAACACACAATTAAAATTGAAATAAAAGATAATTAATTAGAAAACTATCCTCAGCATAGCAGCGAGGGAACCAAAATGGTATAATATAGGTCAACTTCGATGGAGGATACCAAAACAAACATGAATCTGACTCGAGAGACCCTTCTCAAGTCCTATTATTTTGAAAGAGAAAAAAAACATGTTAACCCTTGACCTATGATTCAGTTGAATGGAATTGTTATTGTGGGGAGTATAAAATCAATAGAAACAATAAAATAAAGTATGTATGTGACTATAAAATGGAGATACATCCTTAAATAACCATGAAAATGTGAAGAATTTATGTATTAATAGGAGGTGTCATGAGTGGGAAGTACCCCCAGGAGTGGGGTTGGGCCTAGTGATTCACGCGAAAAAAGTGGAGAGGCATAGGAGGAGGGATAAAACAAATGGGTAATAAGAAGAGGGATCCTGTTATAGGGTAGTAAATGATGTAAATTAATAAAATGAAGATAATAAATAATGAAAAAACAAAAAAAAAATCAATTTTTAAATTATGAGCATCGCAGATGGTTTTTCAAACCGTACAACTCATGCTCAGCACCCAAAATTATTATTCATAGTTACTACTTTGATTCCAAACATTTTTACATACCATGCATAGTCAATTAAAAAAGGATCTATACCATGGTTGAACAAATAAAGTAGTTGTTTCTTGGTTTTTTGAACTATGTTTTTAACAGTGTTCCCCATTAAAACCAATTAAAAAATTTCATCCTGAAACTCTTGGAAACAAATTAAAATGAAAAATAAAAACAATAAATAATCAAATAAATAATTAGTTAAAATAAATAATATATAGGGAGTAAAAACTTATATCAATCATTCTTGACATTTTGGAAAAAAATAGTGATACAAATTCTATAATCTCCCACATCATATTATCCCACAATTAGTTTTTATTCAAATATATATAAATATTATAATGTGATAGATGAATAAATAATGATGAGCTATATGAATCATCTAGAATTTCCCACATTCATTAGGGTTTTTATGGGACACATATCTAGGTTCATAAGCTTTAAAATCTCTCTTTATATATGCTAATGTCTAAAATATTCTCTATATTTTCTTTCACACATCATTATATTGTTGGTCCCCCTTGATCATATAAAGAATGGATAGATGGGAGTTTATTTCATAATGTTTTTATGATTATCATTGTATTATTTCCATTTCCAACATTTTTTGTCTAGGAAGATTATATCACCTGTAATCTTCATCATAGATATGGCTGCGAGGTCTTTTTAACTCAAAGATCATCCATTTTGTTTTCTTTTCTATGATTTAAATACATTGAAAAATCCTAATATTTTTTCAGCATTAATCACATCCATTGGAACATATTGATATTATTTAGTGTTAATATATACTTGAGGCCTTTAGAGTTTTTATATATGTCACGCTTCTCCCCATAGAGATAATTTAACAAAATATTTAACATAGATATCACTACATCCAATTATAAATCCCATGTTCAGTACACTACTCATGGATCATTAATGTTAAATAGTTATGGGCACTCACTTTTTCATATAGAATGAGTTCAAAATCCGATACCTTCTTGGAAACATCTTTCTAGATCAAAAATCCTTCAACTCTTGTGGGTAATGTGTGAATATGTGAAGTTACTAGCATCTTAATTATCTTTATAAATATATTTTTAATTCATAATTTTAGAACAAAATATCTCACTGTTGATTAATCTGGGTTATTGGGGTTGAAAATGTTGATAATTTTCTCTAAAATTGATTATAGTATCTAGAAAATCCATGGAAATAATGGATTTTTTTCAGAAATATTTCTCCACAATATACATTAATTGCCTCTATTTTTGAAGGATCTATGGATATTTGTATGATGGTAATATCATTCCCCATCATGGTGTCATTATCTATATAAAACTCATATTTACTATACTTCAAAAAGTACTTTTCCTTTCATGTGTTATTCAAGTGACATTCAAATGCTCTTCATGTTGCCCCTTGTTTTGGAGTTTTAAAAATATCATATATTAATACTTCCACAAAAAATTCAAGTTAAACAATAAATAAACTATTCATAATGTCTATGAGGATTTATGGAGAATTATTGAATCTAAACTAAAACACTTTTAACACATACTACCCATACATTATATGAAATGAGGTCTTAGTGAAATCCTCCTTCTTCACCTTTATTTAGAAATAGGCAAATTAAAGATCTTCCTTAGAGAAGTATTGGTCTTTATCAAGATGATTAATAAAGCCATAAATCCATGGTAGATGATACTATTTAATTATATTTATTTTTTTAGTTCATATTAATCAGTGAAAAAGCACAGTGGCCCATACTTATTCTTGATGAATATGATTTGTGCTCCCCGTGTTGAATCATTTTGGCATATAAACCCTTTATCCAGAATCTCATGATGATTCTTCTTCAGCACCTAATGTTAGAAAATGGTAATTATATATTGATTCAAACATATTAGAAATTATCCATGTATACATTTGATCGAGAACACACCCTCTTTGCTAACAGGAAGACTGATAAATTCATTAGAAAATACATCATTGAATTCCATTAAAATTGGAATATCATCAAACATAATCTTTTCATTTGTATAAATAATTTTAGTTATATAAAAATTATTTCATGGAAATAGTATCCATTTATGAGATTATGATACCAAAAAATATTCATCCTCCTCCTTAAGATTTTATATAATTTGTAGATAATTTGTGATACAGAGACAACTTTTGTTCTCTTAGCAGTTTATAATGCATATATGCAATAAAATCCAATCCAATCCTATAGTATAATTGATTAATGTTTAAGGTAGTATAACAATTTTTCTAGGAACATCATCCCAAGAATTTATATATGGTATGAGTTATATGATTTGGAAGAAAAAATTGACCAGTTTCCCATCTTCAATGAGAATTCAACAACCATGTATTCATGTGGTGTTTTAATAGTTTTAATAATCTTGTGTGTTATGAAAGAATTCATAAAAAGAGAATAAAATTGTACATTCTTTATCATTTAATGTATAACTAGAGTAACTCTCACCAAATTCTTGTCAAAATCATCCTCATTAGATATGATGGCCTAAAATTTCCATTGCACTCTAGGACATAGAGATTTGTATCATTGGTTTTCATAAATTACCCTTAGATTAGTTAATTGATTTATATAGTGTCCTTAAACCTGGTAGATAAAACATTAAAAAATATACATATGTTTGGATAGAGAATTCCATTATTCTATTTCATTAGTGGGTTTCTCCCTTGGGAAATTGACAGCTAAGTTCCCTTCTTTTCCATAATGCAAACATTTCCTTATCCCCATTAGTCAATTTTAAGGATGCTACTTCCCACAATTTTGGCTAGTGGGATGTTTTAAATTCCTAATTCTGTGATTTTTTTCATCGCAATGCTAGGATTAAAATCCATTATACACCTATAATCTCTTGGATTGTGAGAAATGTGAGATTCACCATTCTCCATTTCAGCTTTGAGGGCATGTATGGTAATTTAATTGTTGTTTCAAAGGACATGAATTTTGAAAGCATATGTAGAATCATATTTATCCAACCAAATAATAGTTCATCGTTAATTTTGGGGGATATGACCAAAATTAAGTCATATAATGAAATTCATACAAAGGTTTCCTCATATATTCCAATAGATTCATCATATTTTTCTTCAGGATAAGTATGTACCACATCATTTAAATTTTAGAGTGTGAGGGAAATATTTGGTCAAAAATATTTTCTATAATTCCATTAAATATATTACTTTTGTCTCTTCCTGATTTTTTATATTTTTAGGACACCCACCATTGTTTAGATTCTCCCTTTTATGACAAACATACTGTATAAGATTCACTAGATAAGAGCATTAATGTATGGATAAGATATTTTCAATGAAGGTAATCTATTATCCCATTGTTAAGGGATTTTAGAGCAACATAAATTCAATTGAATTTTTACATAAATTCACCAATTATAACATTACATTTCTTAAAGGGATTCAATACATCCCTTCATATTCATGTTTTGATTCAAAACATGAGTTAATTGAGAAAGTATAATCATCAATTTATTTACCCTTACACTCATATGGTTGGGAACCTCATTCTGGAAGTCATAACATATCCCCTTGCATATTTTGACGACTTAATTTCTCATATTTCCAGCAATTGACTAATAATTTTGAAATTATGGATTATAATTTTTAATCAACTGTAAACATAAAAAAGAAAACAATAAATATTAAATGGAAAAATCATATATTCTTTGAAATATGAATATTTAGGTTTCAATCGTTGATAAATTTCCTAATAAAATATATTATAAGTATTATTGTTACCATAATAATGGTTCATAATAAGAATGTGAATTTATCAAAGCATATCCCCTATGGTTTTAAAGCTATTTTTTCAACAAGTTTTGTTTTTATATACCAGTTGATGACTGATTCTAGTCATATTCACCCTTTTTGGTTTAGTAACCCTACATATAATTATGCCAGAGACACATCAAAATGTAGTATCTAGAAAATGGTGTATTTTATTTGAAACCAATTACAATATTCTTTACAATAATTTTGGAATTCTTTAAATCATTTAGTATTATCATTGAGTCTTTTACTAGGGTTTTCTAATCTTCACCCCAAAATAACTAATCTTTTTTATGATACCAACTATGAAAAACAATATCTTCAATAAAATGTAATTTAGGATTTACTAGATAGATATACAGTTAATAAAATCCCATTTTACCACGAGGGACATTTTCATTGGGTAATTAGGTTTATTAAAAATCAAAATAAAACAAAAATACAAACACATAATCTAAACCAACACCACATGCCCTAAAATATACTAAATCTTCTAAAAATACATGGGGTAACCAGGGAACAAACATAATAAAGGGGAGATCTATAAATCCCTGTAAGGGGATAATAAATGTATAAGATGAAGAATGTAATACATGTTAGTTAAGAGGAATAGAGAGGTAACGTAAGTGTGGTTACAACCATAAATATGAATATTGATGCATGATTTAAGATGATAACATGAAGAAAACGAGGTAATGTGTTAACAATATAAAACATAACCTCATATACCTAAATCAAGGCTAACAGTTGAGGCATCACAATATATCTTTATTACCAGAACCTCCCTTTCACTATACATGTCATCTGATGAGAAAAAAAATTACCCAATTCGTTGGAGGGATATATAATTATGATCCCATCCATAAAATTCATATCATCTACATGCATAGGTGTTCCAAATTTATCACACAACATAAGAGTTTCGTTCATCACTTCTAATTCCATAATTATAGAGTTCTGGTCACATACATATAATTCATCTATTAATGAAAGATAGTCATATTTTTATTAATACCTTTGAGTGGAAATAAGGATGAGTATACAATATAAAACTTATTGTCATGGAAAATAATATGATAATTTCAATAACATAACATGGGTACATAAAGAAAATATGAAGGGCTTAATAAGGGAAAAATGGGTCTCTTATAACATGAAAATAATAAGGAAAGTAACAGGTATCTGTAAAAACATTTCCCAACATCAAAATTTCATAACTAAAAGAATAATATAAAGAAGGTTCTAGAATAAAGAGGAGAATAAGAGGATCCCATACCTTTAGAGGGTACCTATAGAATATTTGGAGTAGCATCTAAAGAGCTTGGGGTAACCTTGTGCATGATCTATAAAGGGAAGGTAAGATTAAATTCATGTTAAAATGGTTTTTAATTATGATGAATTGAGTTTGTATGGATTCCATATAAATTGAGAGGAAGATTATTTATTAATTTATACAATTAATTTTTGACTATATATAATATTTTACTGAAAACTACAAACCATACCATTTTTCCCCATGTGGTTTAACATGGAAGAGTGTAAATAAATATATTATAATCCATAGATAATAAGTCTTTAAAAAAATAATCTTGGTGATTTATAAGTGAGTCCTATTTATAAAGAATTGATTTTAAACCCTAAAAATATAATATAGGTTTTGGAGGGTTTATTATTAGTTTATAAAATTAAAAAAAACATAAAAAACACAGTTTTTTATAGTGGAACATAATTTTTTTTTCTGAATACCCTTAATAGTATTAATTTATCACTTTTGTGATTTTATTTTTCTAAACAATAAACCATATAATTATACCACAGTTTATTTTTACCGATAAATTCAACTATCATGGAAAATTATGAAATAATAAACATTGGATAATTTTGATATTAAATTTTCAAAAATTCACCTTTTTATAAAAAAATTAACTAACTTTGATGATTTATAATTTCAATTCAAAAAATAAATATTTATTTAAAAATACTGGTTTTTTAGTATAGAAGTTTTTTGAACCATATAAATCTTACAATTGATTTCATAAAATTATATTATCATTTTTGAATAATTTTTTTATTAAAATATTATTTATTTCATAAATTCATGAATTCCTAAAATTTCCATCTTCATTGAAACTGTTTTTTTATAAAACTAACGTTTTTGTTCATTTTATAAAAATCAAAATTTTATCAGACTTATTATTTATTAATTATAATGTAATAAAAGATAAATAGAGACTTTAATTTATTAAAAATAAAAATATTCAAATTCTTACTATTATGGTGTAGATATATTTCCCTTTATTACACTAAATAATTTCATCAGGGTACAGTGTGTGATGTTGAAATTTTATTGGGGTGGTTTGATTAACATAGTTTGTGTCATGTTCTTGATGAGCATGAACATCTCCCATAAATTGTTAGAATCATGATTTGGTTGTTTGGTCTCAAATTGGGCATGGTCAACGGAAGATAATAATGATAAAATCTCCCTCATATGCTCTAATAGACGAGCCTTATAAGGTGTGATAATACATGATGAGGAATCACTTACATTTTTGTGTCAATTAGATTTATCATAACCCTTAATTTATTATTATCATATGATCACTGTATAATTGTTATACATTAATTTTTTATGAAACTTGATAGTATTTTAAATAAAATGAGATATAACCAATGACAGTCCAAAATAACAAAATTAATTTACATTTTTTCTATAATTTAATTTATTAATAGGGAGCATACTCATTTAAGAAGGTAATTTCAGTTAAAAATGGTTGAATCACATTATAAAAAATTGGGTGTATATAGATTTTATGATTCCATTCAGGATATCATTTTATTGTATTCTTATATTTAGTCACTTCTTTAAAGATCATGTATAGGTTAGATCATTGAGGGCTGGTTTTGGAATATTTTGTGACTGTTGGTAGTAGATATCCTTCTTGTAGTGGTTTCATTTTTTTTGTTTATCTTTTTGGGATGGTTGTATAATCATGTGATTCCATGTCCTTAAATACCTCATGTTTCTATTTATCTATTATAAAGGATTTTTTTTATTAATTTTTGGTGTTATATTATTATCTTCCATTATTTTTATGTTAATATTGATCTATCTTTATTAGTTTTGTTGTCTATTAATCTATTGGTTTTTACTTGTATGGTGAGACTGGTTATTCGTATACATGAATATACAATGCATATATAGGACATGAATAATACTTGTATAGTTTTTTAACAGTTATTCATATTTAGTGGGAGAAATGTTTCTTAATTTTTATGTTCTTGATACCTAGACACTAGTTTCAATCTTGTGGGGATTAGGAACACACTTAAAGACCAGTCACCAGATAGGTCAGATGAAAATCATTTCTTACCTGGTTGACTAATTACTAATGGTTTCATATCTTTAGTTATTTATAATGAATGGGTTCTTGAAACACAATTTAGATATTTGGGAATTCATGGTAGTATAGAGATAGGGATATCGTAACTGTAGAGGTTTGTGGGTGGAGGACCTCAAAATCTCATTATCATTTAGAGCCTTAAGTGACTTTTGGTTTCGGGATTTAAATCATTAATTTTTGGTTTTTTTATATATTTTCATGATCTTTTTAATATTATATTTTGTATTTCATTTCGGATTGATGTTAATATTGATTATTTGGTTCTCTTTGAGAGTTTAGGATAAAAATTAATATAGAACCAATGTTATGTGGTTAATTCATATAGTCGGGAATACTAAATTATGATCAATTCTATATTTACCTGGGAGGTTATTTATTATCTTCCTTAGTGTTATTGAATGGTTATGTTATCGATAAATTATAATTTTTTTACTTATTCTTGGATGAGTGAGTTAAGAAAATTTTATATTAATGGGAATAGGGTACTTTCATGTTTATGAAATTCATTGATGGTGAATAGTCTTTCCATTTCATTTGGAATTGGAATTTTTTTTAATTTTAAGGATTTTATGAAATGTCTTGGTTTTTTTATCTGAGTGTTATGGTTTACTTATAATAAATATTATTTTTATATTGATTTTTTAAAATTGGGTTTATTTCATTGTACATATTGGGATACCTTTTTTGGAATAAAAATATAATTGATGAAATTTATTTAAGAGGTTTCTTATAGTGAAAATCATCAAGAGTTTTTTTAAATACAATAAAACACTGTGTAATCTGAGTGTATTTCTATTTTATATAAGTTTAATGTTCTTAATGAATATGAAGGATTTTATGAAGTGAGTTTTTGGATTAATTTTGGAATGAGGTTATTTAAAATAATGGTATTCTTTCATGAGTTTTAAAATTATATTAAAACCATTCCAAAAAATGTATTGTTTTTTTTGATTTTATGTTCCTTTGAATAATTGAAATTTATTATCTTTTTGAAAAATGTGTGGTTTATAGAATTGTATGTTTTTAAAGATTTTTTATTATATATTTTTCCTTTGATTAATGTGAATTTTATTTTTACCCTTTGTATTCCTTGTGGATATTAGATTTATTTATAAATCATGAATAGGTTAGGTTCATGCTTCTTATTTCGAGTTATACAACCCAGAAGGGTATTAAGAAAATTTAAAAGGTAATTTTTCAAGGATGATCTATTATGTGAATCCTACTAATGTTCGGGTGTGTCTATTTTCATCATGGCACTTACTAAATTATAAATTGAGTTGTGGAGATAAAATATCTTTGGATTCAACACTTCTTGATTCATTTTCCCCAATTTCGTAGTCATTAAGGACCAATTTAGGGTGTGAAGTGGTTATGTTATTATAAAAAATATGGTGTGTTGAGTTGTATAATGAGTTAGATATTTTTGAGTAATTTATAGTGTTTTCTTATTTTTCATTGTGCATTTTGATTTGCTATGGATTGAGGATTTGCGGTGGTTTTAAATGGGTTATTCCCTTGTGGACATTTTGGGTCCTTAGTTGTGAGGATTTTTTTACTAAAATTATTATTATGTTGTGGTGTTTGATTCTATCTACCGAGGAAGTTTTGAGACAATAATTATGGTCTAGTTATAATGTTTTGGCAATGATAATTCCTTTGGTGTGTGTTTTAGGTGTCTACAATGGATGTGGAATTAGTTTAGACTATGCACTAGATGTTGTTGACTTTTATATTTTCAGGATTAATATGTAGTGGTGGCATGGGAGTGAGATCCTATATCTCATCTTATACTTCGATTTATATCCTAAGGTAAGATATCTTATTGTTTCTTATTGAGTCAAAATTTTTATTGTGGTATATTATCCAATTTTGGTGATATGGGATGCAATGAATTTGGGTTATCATTGTCTATGATAATTGGGATATCCTTTGGTTTGTTCATTCATTGAGGTTATGGGTTATTTTCTTAGATGATTATGGAATTTTACAGATGCTTATTTATTTCCATAATATTTTGGTGGTCATGTGGTTTCCCTTGTGGTATTCCTTATAGGTTCTAGTTGTTCCGTGTCCCACCCTTTTATATTAATTATAAATGATAGAGAGTCCTATTGTAGTTTTCAATGTTCATATTAAAATGAAATCTACAGTATATTTGATGGTTTGTGATTAGAGATGTTTGATAATGTTTGGGGATTGTATTCATGGATTTTAAGACTAATTATTTTCCTTGGTTCTTCACTCTCCCTTTATTCTTTATTGCATTTTCACAACCACCACCTCTAATATAGGTGATGAGATTTTTAGTATTCCATTCTTCTACTTCCATGATTTCCATTATTGGGATATAAATTGATATATAAGGTTAAATTGTGATACATACATGACATTATTGTTTTATATTTTATTTTTTAGGGGATTTTGAATTTGGTATGCTTTAGGATCGAAACATAAATTTTATAGAAATTTTCCTTAATTTTATTGTTAGTATGAAAAGTTTAGTAGAGACTGTATAAAAGCATGAGCATGTGTACCATTCTTGTTTATTTTGTTGTTTCATGGCTTTGTGTGATTAGGTAGCACAATTTGGAGTTTAGACCATTCAAATCCCAACTAAAACCTTATATTTCCACTGTTCATGGGGGTGTTAGTGCATAACTTATACAAAGTTATGAGAACAATATGCATGACCGTAAAAGAGTGATATATTTTTTTAAAGTAATTTTTTATGTTTGGAGAATGGGTTTATAACCCATGTTGATAAACCATTTGATTTTTTTTCTTGTTTAATTATATCTACATGGGTTGTTATTAGTTTACCAAACAATATAGAATTATTTTTTGAGGTATCATGTTTTACTTGAAAAGTGAAATAATATTTTTCCTTTTTCAATTATAATGGATAAATACCTCTTCCCCTATATTTTAATTTCACATGAGGTACGTCATATGAGGGAGCTCTTTAACTCCCTCCTTTTACTTTTTTGGTATCATCCCTTTGATTTCCATGTGGTTCATTTTATGGAATCCTCATTCTCCAATGCACTTCTATTTACACTATTTTATCTTCCATTTCAATTCAGCTATTCATACTCAATCAAATTACATTCATTGTATAGTTAAAATTTAGGGATTAGTTTTGGTATATCCTTAATGTTCTGGTTGTTAGGGATTGTAAAAGACATGTTGTTTCATTTTTGATAAATCAGCCACAAAGGTGATTCCATTTAAATTAGTTCCGCTATATTATTGGTTATTTTTTGTTTTTTTCCATTAAACAACATATCATTGAATTGTTATTGGTTAATAATATATTATTTCATTAAATTGAATATGAATGTCGTATTATTCATATATTTTATAAATGTTCTAATCATTTTATCATTTGGAATAGTTGACTTTTAGTGATTTTTATCACTTTTTAATTGTTATTATATTCTTATTTATTTTTAAAATGTTTTGGGGTTTTCATAAAATAGATTTATATGACTTAAATAATTTTACCATGTTTGTGTTTTGGAATTGAAAAAACATTCATTTTCAAATGGAATTTGATATTGAGATTGTGTTGGGAACATCAAAATTACTAGAATAAAAAATATTATTTCACCTCAAATTGATTTTAAATTTTATCCCACGTTTATTTTTTTAAAGTTATTCTTTAGTAATAGATTTTAATTTTTGGATTTTGTCTTATAATCCTAATCCATTTCTAAAAGAAAGGCTGGGTTGGCACCTAGAAATGAGTAGTTGTGAAATTATGATTCCCTCTTTTGTTGTTCCATGTGTTTTTTTTTCTTATAATTTTTATCAATTTGGGTTATTATTTTTGATAATCAAGTTTAATGATATGAAAAGTGGTTGTTTCTTGGGAGGATATAGGAGTTTATATCAGATTTATATAAAATATTGAAATTGTTTTATGTGATAATATCATGTTCATTTTGGGTTCTCACCTCCAATGATTGATTTTATTGGAGTCCTAGTTAACTGAGTATAGTATTGGATATATATTTAATTATAGTTAGATGAAAGAACATTTAATTATGAGAATTCGGATACAAATTATTCCCAATGATATATTTTTCCTCTGAGTATGCATTAGGGGACATAAATGTTCAATGTGACTAATGAGATGGAAAATTCATTCTATTACATCATAGTGTACAAGTCACCTTTTAAAGTATGAATTACTTGAGGCCTAAATATTTTCCCCTCATTCATATTACTTATTTATTATTACATAGGGTATTTAATTATATGACTTTCTTTTATTTTATAGCCTTAATTTTTTACATGAAACCATTGTTGATTGCTTATTTCGTTCTGTCTAATTGGTATTTTTTTAATGTTTGTGGTTGAATTATAGTATATTTTTAGTTTTTATATATTCAAATATATTTTTAATTTTATTAAAGGGATATTTAAAATTAAATTTATATGTATTTGTTTGTAAAAAGAGTGTTGATAAATTATTTTTGAATGAGGAATGGAGTTTTGGTTTTTTTATGAAAATAAAAGTTGTAATATCATTCTATACATCCAAAATTGATTCAGTAAAATGTTTTTTCCTTCCCTTGTGTCTTGAACATAGTTCCATTTTTAAGTAAAAAATTATTATTGATTGGTTTTTATTAATATCTTTCATTTTTAGCTATTACTGTTTTACAAAACATATAAAATTGGGAAACAATATTGTGCATGGTTAGTGCATGGGTATTACTATCATGTAGAAAACCATGAAAAATAATGTATTTTTTCAAAATAATAATCTAAAATGTGGGAGAACAGTTTTTATAACCATGAGACTACCCTAGTGAACCGATTGTTATCTGAATGATTTTCATACTGTTTGGAAAACTATGTAGAAAAACACTATGATATCCATACTTTAATTAAAAGTTTATAATTACCTTAATTACCTAACTTAGATTAACCCCTAATTCTCTCATTTTATCCCTTACTCAAATGATGTGCCCCATGTTGTATTAATTAAACTAATCCCATGTTAGTATGGTTTTTGATGTGATTTCCCCTATGTTATTCATGAAGGCCTCAAGTAAGTGTCCATTTCATCATCCTTTGATATTTAACCCTTATTTTATGGTTTTCATTATACTCTAATTTCATAATTACAATGAATTACTGTATACATAGCTTAATGATGGAGAGTTTGGTTTCTAGGATCTCTCCTCGTCTCTTTAAGTTCCTTACTCCTCTTTTCTAGTGGATTCCACTAAATACCAAGTAGTGTCATTGTTAATAGTAAGTGGTTTCATAATTTTGATTTTTTTCATGAAATTACTTTCATTTTTATTTCAAAATTAATTTTTAAATTAATTTAATGTTTTTATAGTCTTTTATTTATGATATAGACATTATGAATGTTTGGAACTTTTTTGAATTTTAATTTTTATGTTAAAGTGACTTTTAAAACATTTGGTTGGGGGTTACTTTTATTGTGTTTGGTAAAAAAATTAACTAGAAAAATGGTTTATTTGATGAATTATTTCCTCCTTTAATAGGGGATAAAACATGGGAACCTTTTTATATGGGTTGGATGACTATGATTAACCATGGTATTCTCTCCTAAGTATTAAAATACTATAAAAAAGCCAAATAAATATGTTGATGATATGTCTTAGGAGTCACCTATTATGCTGACCCCCTCCTCTGTGTCCTTAAGATTAGTCTTCTTATAAAATCTCATTAGTATTATTAGTTTTTGTTAAATCAATAAGTTGAGTAAATCCTCTTGATATCCCAAAATTCATATACCTTAGGCCTTCCCCATGGGATTGTTTTTTATTTTATTTTTATATGGTATCTAATTTTTATATTTTTATAAATTTCCTCTCTGGATTTTATAAAAAATTATAAAATCCTACAATAACATAGTTTATTTTAAAGATTTCATGATCAGTTTTATTAAATAAATACTTTTCCAGATCTTATTGGGCTTGTTGTCCTCATACTCTATATCCACCCAAAAAATGTATATAGACTTTATTTCCATAGGTGTATGTCGAGGTAAAAAAATAGAATATAATAAATGGTTCTTCTTATTAGTAGTGATATTTTTTTGGGTTGTAAGACATGGTGGGATTAGTCCCACATTTTACATAGAGATGAAAGAATCTTTTTATCGTGTTTGGTATTAGTTTTTGTGGAATACTCTTACATAGTGTACTTGGATTACCCTCCAATTTCATTTCATATTTATATATTCTGGAGCATTTTTGTTTCATAGTACCTATGTTTTATTTTTCAATTTGTTTTATTATTACTTTTAAATGGAAATTTTATTCATTTTTCTACATGTAGGTTAAATAATGATATGGTTTCACACACTTAAAATCTTGTATTTCCAAATTATGGAAAATCCATAATGAATCTTATGTTTGTTACATATATACATTTTCATTGTAAAACCAATTCCAAAAAGGAATTGTCGATTCCCATGATCTTTTTTCCTTCCAGTATAGATCAATAATTTTCTTCAATAATTTTCATGGGATGGCTTGGGTGCTCAGTTTGGGGGTCACCTGGGTTGGATAGTGAAACAATTTTATTGGAGGACATAATTTTTGATTGATTATATTTATTATGTTATTACAGATAGGGGATAATATATTCATATATTGAGGTGTAGGTTTGGAGATTGTTTCTTTATAATGATAATATTGGCGATGTTTAATACTCCATGGGATATCAAAAAATGAGACTATTAGATCATGTCTATATTTGGTACTATATTTTTTGAGATTTTGGGTTGAAATAAATGGGATTTGAGTATATAAAATACGGTGACCAATTAAAGTTCATAGTCTAAAGAAAAATTGATGAAATCATATTGTTCGAGTAGAAGGGTTCTAGTGTGACCCATAGAGCTAGAACATAGTTTACCAAACTATGATTCCAATCCATACAAAGGGGAATCATTAGATTTCACGAGTTTTTTATTTTCTATATGATTCAATTTTTATTTTAAGGTTTTCTTTGGGATGTTTGTGATTTAAACTGAGATTATATATATTTTTTGATGTTTTTTTCGTTTAATATGGTTTAAGATAGTGTTATATTTCATCAGAAGTGTTATGTGAATCCTCTTGAAGATGTTGTGGATAAAATTACATGATCCAATCCCATATTGGATGAAATATTGGTTGAATAAGATTTTTGAATTGTATGATCTATGATTCAAGGATTGATATATGGTCTAAATTGGGCTTAGGAAGCAAGATTAGGCTGAAGTGGAACCAGAGCCCAATCATAAAAACTTGTTGAACACATGTCTCTCAATTTTATAGATATTAGTAGTCCACAAGAAGTAGAGTCTTAAATATAGATGACTAATAATATCATTTAATTTTTTTGGTTTCTTGATTCTATCAAGGTGATGTTTGATATTTTTATTCTAGAAAATCCAAGTTGAATGTGGTGGTAGATTGCGGTTTGGAGAATGAAAATTTAGAAACCGGAATGGAAGGAATTAAAACATATCCTCTCTAAGAAGTTTCATCTAAAAACAATGGTTCTAAATAAATCTGTGTAGTTTTGTTTCTTTTCAAAAAGGTTACCAGACCATTCAAGAGTGTGTTAAACAGTTCACTTATCATCTCTACATATCTCTTGAGATGGTATATAATTAAGAGATGAAAGCCTACAATTTTAAAAATTTTATGACCTAATATTCCATATAAAATCATATTTCTTATTCTCAAGATGAATTGTATAGTGGATTGTTAGTCCTTAATAGTGGAAATCGCCCAACATGGCATGTCAGGATTGGTTGGTGTTATTTCAGGTCTACTGTAGGTGTATCCAATTATTTAGAAATAAGAAGAAATAATATGAGGATAAATGAAATATAATATGAAGTGTTACTGGATCCACAATTCCACTAAAATATCTATCATATATGGTAAGGGGAAGTGGGTCTCTTAGTTTATACATTTTCACTAAGACTAGGAACATGAAACCATTATTCCTAGAAACCCCCATGGACTGCCACATTTTGGGTCACATGAGCCACCTAAAATATTTTCATGTCCATATATTCTCTCAAAAGGGGTGATGGATCTTTAGTTCATAGGTTATATACAATTTAGTTTGATGCAACTAAGGGGATATAATCAACACCTTATGGGCTGGGAGGTAAGTCCAATACTTCATTTTCAAAAAATCAACTATAGACCATTCCACCCAGATAGTGGCAGATCATAATAACAATTCGATGTCAGGTCTCCTACAAGCATTATACAAGGATCTAGTAAAGTCTAATGTTGCTTAAGTGAGTGTGAGAGGTACTATTATTATTTTATATATGTCACTACCTTATTTGGAATGAGGTCATATCATTATTTTATATAATTATATATCATATATTTATTGGAACTTCTACCTCTTTTATACCTTATGTGATGGAAATATCAACCCATCTTATGATTAATAAATAAAAAGGCTCGAGATACCCTTCATTTTCTATCTTGATGTTGGACATGGATAAAGTGTAGAATTTATTGGTCCTTGAGGTGGATTTTATTTTATTCCCTTATTGGTATAAATTAGATAATTTCATTTATGTTGAATGTTAATTACTACTGCTATAAGGTGATGTTCACCACTTTTAGACTATTCTTCATCTTTATATTAATAGTAATATGATTTTTAATTATGTCAGGTGGGATTGCCCCTTCCCAAAGTGGGTAGTTTGGCTTTCTAGATAGAATCATTCATTGTTGATGAGGATGAATGAAATTTAGGAATTTATCTTCCTTAGGTTATGATGTAGTTATCTTGTTTTTTTTCAAATAACTTATTGATTTTACCCCAGGAGATGGAAGATGATTTATTATCAATATGGTGCATATGAATATTCTATTTTCTATTTTCTATAACTATATGGATCCTATAGAATTGATGTAATTGAAAATAAATTGGATGATTTGGAAGCTAAATGATTCATTAAACCTATCATATCCCAATGATATACACAAGTCCTCAGTATTATGAAAGAGTGTGTGACTTTACATTTTTTATTTATCTCTACAATTTGAATTTGATGACTACTTTAAATAATTATCCCTTTTACCATATAAATTAACTCATTTATTTGTTAAATGGGGAAAACAATTTCCATGATTTTCCTTATGTTAGGTGACAATCAGATCAAGATGAAAGGGGGAGGTTTTCCTAATACTGCTTTCTGAAGAATGTATGACAATTTTAGATGTTATATGATGTCATTTGTTATAAATAATGCTATGGAGTTTTATTATGGAACACATTAATTTGATATTCCATCAACACATTGATTCTATTTTAATGGTGTTTATATATGATATCATTGTGTATTATTATTCAAATGAGGATAATGAGAATCATATGCGAGTTTTCATCGAAACCCTTCATAATCATCGACTATATTAAAAAATTTCAAAGTGTTTTTTGGATCTAATATGTGAAGATATTGTGATATGAGGTTTTGTAATAGGTCATTTCAATTGATAATGAGAAGGTAATAGTAATTTTGTCTTTGGATGAGAATAATAACCTCTTAATGATTTGGAGCTTCCAAAATGTAATAGGCTATTTCCAACAATTAATGAAGGATTAATCGAATATATATTCAACATTGACTTCTATTGTGTAGAAAATATTTATTTTTAAATATAGTTTTAAGTGAAAATCATTATTTTATGAATTAAAGTAGTGGTTAACCATATAACCTTTTTTTATTCAACCTGAGTCTAGTAAGAGAAATATTGTTTTCTATAATGCAATGGGTATGTGTTTGAGTTGAGTGAATATATAGGATGATCATATGGTGGTATATTTATCTTACTAACTTCGACCACACCAGATTAATTTCTTAACTAAAGACCCTAAGTTTATAGTGGTCATGTGTACACATAAGTGTTAGTGATATTTTCATTTAGGGAAAATATTTACTGTTTAATCTAACCACAAGAGTTTATGTTAAATATATTCCCAAAAATATATGAACCATATTAAAATGTGGTTGGTGGATTACCTTTAATCAATAGACTTGGAAATTTTAACACCTTCAATACTATATTAGTAAAATAATAATCATGACAGCCGAATTGACATGAAACATTAAGCATTGAGTGGATTGTGATGTATTATAAAAATATTATTATAACCTAACTCTTGAATTTGAGGGTATGAATATTATTAACCACATTATGAAATAAATTTATAATTTTCTAACTCATTACATATTTATTGATTAATTCTTATGAAATATGAAAAAAAAAAATATTTGGAGAATTCATTTTAAGATTCAAAAAATATATGTTCTTCAAAAAGATTATTATTTCATTTTTTCATGGAAATTATAATTACTTTTTTCCAATTTTAGAAAATGATATTTTATAAAATATTTTTTTAAAATCCACATATATAAATTAACATAGGTTGAAATTATGGCATTTTCTAAAATAATTGATTTTTATGTAAAGAGTAAAAATACATTATTTTAAAATACTAACATTTATTTTTATTGAATAATGTATTTAAAAGGTATGATTATATTTTCCACATTCCATGAAGTTAAATGTTGTTTATTTTATTTTTAACAATAATATTTTCTATTAGATTTATATAAGTTGATTATCATGGTCATAATGTATTTTTATGAAGATATTTTTTAATTTCATTCTATGAATATATATCAAAATTGATTTATGACACTAAAATAGATTAAATAATGAAATATTTGTTACATATTTGGAATCTGGTGGTCTAAAGTTTTTAAATGTGACACTTTTATTTTATATCAATATGAATATTAACTATAGTAAATTTTTGTTTTTATAATAAATGTAAAATGGGTTCATTTGGGATAAATCTAATGTGAAAAAGATTTCAATTCGTTCAAAAATATTCTTATATTTCAATATATAATTTTATTCCATACATAATAACAAAAATATGTAAATTATTACCTTTTACTTTCCTTTAACATTGTATTTAACCATTATAATTTTTAAGTAAAAGATAAAATAAAAATTTTCAATTTCTTTATTTCAATAATTATAATACATTGTGACAGAGATAGAAAATAGCTATATTTAATTATAAAATTTTATTTTAAAGGAGAATAATTTTCTCTATCATGTTGTTTTATATTATTTAGTGATTAACTAATTACCTTAAATTATTACATAATTCTAACATAGAGCTTGTGTAAACATTAAAAAAATTATGTAATTGATTTTAAAATATCTAAAAGTATTATTTTTTTAATAAGTAATTGAATCCCATGATTTTTTTTAGATAAATATATAATAAAAAGTATTTTTTAAATGTTTACATTATAATTTATTTTATTTAATGTTTTTTTTCAATCTCAAACTAATTGGGTAGTTCCAAAAAATACATGAATTAAATTTTATAATAAAAAACATATAAATGGAAAAGTGAATTTTATATGGTTTAAAATATCATCCATGTTCTATTTATGTGTCACTTTTTTTTATGGTAACATTCCAATCCCTTAATGTGTAAAAAACTCTAACATTTAGATAATTGGTGAAAGTGTATACAAAGGGTTAAAACAAAGAGATAATGGTAAAAATATAATAAATTTAATTATTTAAATATTATGTTATGATAGTATTTAGTCTCATACTCATCATATATTATATTTTTATATATTTTTATTATTATTCTATGATAGTTAATTTATATTAGTTTAAAACTTTAGGTAATTCCAAGAGTCCTACTCCCCTCAATTATAAAAGAACACCTCACCTCCTTCATTATTGAAAATTTTTAATCCTTTTGTCATGTATAATAACTAATATAATAAAATATTTTTTTTGAACAAATTATATATATATATTTTATTGGTAAAACACAATCCTTTCCAAGTATTAGGTGTAAGCAAAAAAGTGGTTCCTCAATGAAGTGGTACAACTCTTAACTAAGTACTTTAAATTTTATTACATTTTATACTAGATATAAATATATGGTATTCAATATAAAATAATTATTTAATTGTATTAAATATTCTTAAATGTTATTCTGATGGTGAAACAACCATTATCCGCCTTTTTCCATCCATTGGAAATTATAACATCACTCTTGTCTACATGTGGAGAACCACCTCCATGAAGTGATGTGATTAATTTTTAAATTATTTTTTAAATAGATAATAATAATTATAATATTAATGAATATATAATATTCTTATGATATTATAATTTTTCAATAATGGTGAATTACTTTTTAACATTCTTTCGTTCCACATGTCAGAAAGTAAAAACTGTTTTTGTGCATCTGTATGGCTAGTCATGTCCATGAACAGTGTAATTATTTTTTATATCTATAAATTCTATATTGTAATATAAATATTAAAATATATATAGTAAATTTAAATGATATTTTTAACATGATTAAAATTTTGGATATGATGGAACCATGATCAAAGTACGAGGACCTGGACTCGAGTATTGAAACATGCATAAGAAACCCATGACAGTTATTTGAATAATTTTTGTAATAAATGGGTGATAATATATTATAATTAAATCATATATGGTATTATAGAAATGATTATGGTTCTTTAATACATTTATAAAAAGTATATATTTATTATACAATGGGTACATATGTTTATGAAGAATGATAAGACTTGAGGTATAGGATTTTAAACTAAATTTTATTTTTATGTGATACATGCCATATTCACCTATTATTAAAATATGTGGAATATTTACTGACCATTAATGTATTTTTTAATGATATAAATTAAAATTATATGTATTTACATGTCTATATAATGTTCTCTATTTCATGAGCTTTGCATTCAATGGATAAAAAAGTTGTAATAGATTTATGTTTCAATCCCCTTTTAATTGATATTTTTTATACTTGATTTTTTTTGAGGAACTTATATAAACCATATCAGATAAATCCATTTAGTTTTTTTTATGTTATTTTTTCCACATCATACTACCATATTCATCTCTTTGTTACTCAAAATGATTGCATTTTTTAATAAAACAAATTTTATTTCATCTTTAGTTGAGAATATTTTCTTCTACGTCTATATTTTCAATAAAATGGTTTATAAATGATCAAATCATCTTATGATTTTATAAATTCATTTTAACCATGTTTTATTTTTTAATATTAAAATAAAATGCATCTTCGTGTCATTTTATGAATGAGATACTTTTTATTTTTATATGAAAATGTCAATGAAGTCATTATTTTAATGTATACAATTTTAATAAAATTTCCCTCCATCATGACCACACAATGTTTTATGGATTCCTCTTGAATTTTCTTATTTGTTTTTTCAATGTAATTTTTTCCATTTATCTTTCATAAACAATTATATATTAATAAAATGTTTCAAAATAAAAAAGTTATTTTACTTTAGAATTTTTTAGGTGATATTTTAATTGAATTTTCAACTAAGATGACATCCACTGATGTTACTTATGATTCATGAGTGATATGTCTTAATAATACCATCATTATTCATTCTCTATTATTTTAGTGTTATAATGATAATATGATTACCTAAAATGTTTCTTTTCCTGTATAATGTGAAATGATGATATGTTAAATGTTTTTTGGATCATATATTGTATATAAGAATATATTATGATAATTTTATGGATGGGTATGTTATATATCTCCAATGAGTTGGGTAAATATTGATAATTAATGAGATAAATATTTTATGCATTAACAAAATTTAAATTTTATAAAATTATTCATGATCTTATTTTTAATGTCTATAAGTTTACAGATGGGCCTTGATTTCATGTCTATAATATTTTTGTGGAACTGGTTTTTATATGCATAATTTTATACAAGGTCTTCATCTCATGTCCTTTACATAGTGAATAATATTATTCTTATTTATATATATTCACAACGTTACAAGTTTATATTTTTTCCACATTATGATATTTATGTTATTATATAATGGTTCATTTTTATTGAATTATTTTATGATTTTTGTCATATTAAACGATTATATTTATTTAAGGGGTCAATTTTATAGTCTATAATTTGTATGTTATGGTTTTAAAATGTTGTATTCATATTGTCATACGTTTATGATCATTTTAGGCTATAGTGAATCATTCTTATCTCACTTATTTACCATCACTGAGCCTATATGCTCTCCTATTTTTATTTTTCCATTCCCCAATTTATGATGAATGGTTTCAAGAAGTGTATTTCTAAGAAGAGTAATATGTGGGACTATCTTTTTTGGAGATGATGAATATATTTCATAAAATAATTATATTGTTTATCTAGTTTAGGAAAAAGTTAAATTTTTATAGTCCTTGTTTTTTTATTTTTATAATATATTTAATATTGATCTATTATGTTGTAATATCTATGTATGAAAATTATGGGTCTCTATAGTTGGTATCATAGGAATGGTATAACGAATATTTTGGGATCAGTGTTATAGAAAATTGGTGAAACTGTAGGGGATATGTCTATGAATATGATAACATCATAAATGTTTTGGAAAGGAAAATATTATAATATTTTCATAATAATACATCAATGTCTGGATACTACAAGTTGAAGTAGTTTTAGTCTAGATACATCTTGGGTTAACTACCCCAAAAGGGTTGGATTAGAATATATTGACCATCAATTTGGTGAATGGTGAGTGTTTCCTTACTACACACATAGTTTGACACTCTTAGGGTAAATTATTAAGTTAATTTACATTTTATTTTGAATCCATTATGAACGATTTTGATTAAAATATTGACATTATATGACCTATTTTATACCTAATGTGTGATAGATTGAAAATAATTTTCCACAATTAAAACATATAATAAATGATTTTTCATGATCACTTGGTTTACCACTATGGTGTTTATTTCTCACAATATACTTTATGGTTTTATTCAATGCATACAACTGGGGGGAATTGTGTTAATGATAAATGTGATGGATAATTGAATGAGTTTCCTCATTAAAACATAAGTGAAATGGGATTAGGATTCAAAATCCTTGTGATTATGCCTAATCATTTATCTAATTTTATAATTAAAAATATTAACTTTGGTGAGTTACCTAATACAAATAATAATAAAGAAATGTATTTTCATGAAGACTAAAGAGGGAGGATGATTTTGGTTTCGATATGTTGAGTATGTGTAAAAATTAATTGGGGAAACGTTTCAAAGGAATAATAAGATGTCATATGTGTAAAAAACAAGGTCATAGATCAAGAAATTTATAGGGAAAATGAAAATTTCTGTTAATGTAATGGATGAGAATAATGGTCTCCCTAAGGTATGATGAATAGTTGAATGTTATAAATGAATAGTGTATATGAATTTATAAAATTGATATCTCAGGGGGTGGAAATTGAGAACATGATCAATAAGTTTTTATGATTAATGATTTTATAGTTTTTTATTAAGATATTATGAATGAAATATGGTAGGAATGAGGTATTAAGAAATAAGTTGTCAAATTCTAATTAATGGTTTAAAACAGAAGTAAATTTATTTAAGTATTTATGTTTTGGAATTAAATAATTTTTTATAAAATTATTATTATATTATCAATGTTATTATGGTTATAAGAATCATGAAAATCATAAGGACTGTTCTATAGAGGTTTTTTATTAAATATTTTCTAGAAAATGATAAATGGTATTGATGACCAAGATATGTGATTTAGTGGTAAGGTTATATTTTTGGAGAACAAATTATTAAAAGATATAAAACCCTTAACATGTTATTTAAATTGAGGTAGAAAGACTTTTTTGGATATATAGATGATTGTTTTTTATGAAGTAATTGAGTTATTATTGGTTACCATGATATTGGTTAGGGATTTGATGAAAATGAGTTAGGACATTTTCGATGGTTTTTATTGAATTTTTTTGATTTATGGAATATATTCAATAGTTTATTATAATATTTATAGAATAAGGATATAGTTAATTTTTGAACTAATATATGTTTTCATTAATGTTTTATGGTTACTTAGTTTATTACTATGTTTATAAGAATATATGAGGAAGGTAATCACATATTTTGTATATGAAATTAAGAAATACTTTATTTTGTTTGGGGGATTAATGATTTAAGAAATTCAGTGATCTCCTTTATAAAAATTTTCAATTTCAATTTTTCCATACATGTTTTAAAAGGGTTTAAAGTATAATAATATATGGAATGATTTATGTTGTGTTTTTGGAATTATTTTTAAAGATATAGACAATAATATTTGATTTATCCATATTGAATAACATTTTCTAACCATTTTGGTTTTGGAAAATATATAATTAAAATTTTATTGAATTTTCATCATTTTATGTATATTATGATCTATTGAAATACAATTTTAGTGCTTTCGGCATGAAAAATTAATCATGAATATTCATTTCATGAAGTAAGATATGAAGTGGAAATTGAACTAAGATCAATCAAAGGATGAAATTATGCTTATGAAATAGAAATGAATATTCTGTATTTTAGTTTATTCTCTACCATGAAAGAAGAATAATCCATAAAATTTATTGAAATAATTTTGAACTAAAATTGTTATTATTTTACCATTATTTCTATTGAATCAGTGATCTTTTCACCCATCACATATTTATGTTGGTCTAGTCATTAAATTTCTCATGAACATGTTCCCCATCACTCACTATTTTTACATGGATTCTATATTTTTTCACCCAGTCTAAATTCAAACTCCGCACAAATTTTCTCTTTATATAGTAACCTGATTATGTGTTATTTTAAGAAAAATTAGCTTTCATACATTACCTTTTTAATGGAAGTTTTTTCATCCATCTTTATATTTCACATTTTTAATACAAATATTTTCAAATATGGAATCTTTCATTACCATGGTAAAATATCAAAACTAAAATTTATTAAGTGGGAATTGTAACCCACCGAAAAAATTATTTAAATGGATATTATGCTTGATATCTGCATTAACATGCAACAACATGCCTTAAGCGAATTCTGATATTTTATAAAAATATTTTTAGGACTTAAATATTGAACTAGAAAGAATTAATATGGGAAATAAAATTTTAAAGTACATACTTGATAACGAATTTTGTATTAATGATTATTATATAAGAAAATTATTTTTTAAGTTATTTTATGCTAAGAATGATTTTAATTTCATTTTTAGCATGTATATTTTAATATTTTTATACCAATAATATAAATTATATTATATAAAATGAAAATAATTTTGAAATAAACTCATCAAATTTAAATTTGGCAGAAATTTTGGGATTTTTCTAAAATGATTTGTTTTCATTGAATAGTGAAAAATATTGATATTTCAAATATTTTCATTTCTTTTCATTATATAATTTAATTTAAAAGCCTCATTATATTTTGTATTTCATATTACATTTATATATGATTTATTTTATTTAAATTAACGTAATTTATTCTATTTTTATTAGTAATACTTTTATTTTTGAAATAAGTTAAATTTTGTGGTCAAACCCCTCTCTTTATTAAAACATTATTTCACGTAATTTTATGAAATTATATTAAAAAATTATTTATTCCAATTATAAGGATTGAATATTTAAAAGTAAAATCTATATTTACAATTAATTGGTCCACATTTTTTAAATAGGTTCATTTTATTTTCGGTCAGTATGAATAGAAAGCATAGTAAATATTTGTTAGCACTATAATGATAAAATTGGTTAATAAGGGTAAAAAATAATGTGAAAAGAATTAAAATTATTTAAAACCCTTCATATATTTCATTTTGTTTTTATATTTTTTCCATAATCATACAAACATTAAAAATATGACATTTTCATTTAGATTTTATTTTAACCGTTATAGTATTTATGTAAAATATATTATCAAATATGTTACTTTCTTAAATTAAATATCTATAATATTTTTTAATAGGGATCAAAAGAACTAATTATTTGTGATAATTTTTTATTCCAAAAAACCAATTATTTTCTTATCAAGGTAATTTGTTTTTAGTTTTTAGTTTTGAAAATATTAAATTAAATTTTTGTGCAATAAAGACACAATGCTTTTGAAAGTATTTGAAAAATCATGTAAATGATTTTTAAACCATTAAAATTATTTTTAGTGAGTTATAGTTTCCCAATAATTATATATATAAATGTAACATAATTTTTATTATTTAATGTTTCATATTCTAAATACTATGTTTCCATGTTATTTTCAATGTCAGATTCAATTAATAGTTATAAAAATTACATTAATGATATTTTATAATAAATAATATTTTATTAAATTATTTAAAATAAATTAAAATATATTAATTATCTAAGTGAATAGTTTATTTTTAACACATTATCCATGGTACATTTATGAGTCAGTTTCTATATTATGGTTACATTTTTAAAATATATTGAGTATAAAACATTGATAATGTTGTAATTGTCAAAAGGGTTAACAAGGGTCAAAACTAAGTGATAAGGACAAAAATGTTACCAAAACATGTTAAAATTTTATTCTATTATAGTATCTAAACTACTAATAATATTATATTCAGATTTTAACCGTTTTATTAATATTTCTAGGAAAATTATTTATATTAATTTAAAACATTAAGTAATTAGAAGATAGTCCCTCCCTTCACTTATAAAAAGGTATCTATTCCCATTAATTATTCACATTTCTTGATTCATATATATCATAATATTTTTTATATAACATCACCCTACATTGTCATGAAAAACTATATAGCTTAGTTTTTTGATAAAAGACCATCCTTTCAATGCATAAGGTGAAATAAAAAAGCCTCCTCTCAGTAAAGTGGTATAAATTTTAACCACGTGCAATCAATTTTAATTCTTCTTATACAACATATAAAATTATGCAATCCATTATAGAATAATTAATTCATTATATTAAATATATTTAATTGTTATTATGATGATGGGAACCCCACTATACACTTTATTCCAGTCCATTAGATATGATAACGTTGCTCGTGTGTGCGTCGAGACCACCACCTCCACGAGGTGATTTGATTCATTTTTTTATTCTATTTTAGGAGGATAAAAATAAGGATAAATTTCATTAATATTTATTATATCTATTATATAATAATTAATATATTAATTTTAATTATTATTTATATTTCAATCATTCCATCCATTGATAATTTAAAATAGTGTCCAAGCATACGTACGACCTACCCTCTCCATGAATGATGTAATTTGTTTTTTATATCTCTAACTTTTATGGATGACCCTAATTTTATATATAATTCATATATATTATATTTATATTGTGATTAAAATTTATTATATGATGTAACCCTGACCAATTTACAAGTACCTGTACTACCAAACCTAAACATGCATGAGAAATAGAACAGTTATCACTAGGAATAGTAATTCTAAAAAACTTTTATTAATAAAAAAATGATAATATTTTATTATTATATAATAAATGGCATGATATATATGTCTATGATTTTTAAATACATTTGTAATATATTTTATTTATTATACATGAGGTTTTAACATCTATGAATAAAGACAAGACATCGGGTAAGGAAAATTTCCTAACACTTTTATCTATCTGAGTCAAATAACATATTCAACACTTGTTTACTATATATTGAATTTATTCCACCCATGAATATATTTTATGATTAATATCATTAAAACTATATTGATATAGATATCCATCCATGATTATCTCTTTTATGTTATTTTGATTTAGAATTTACAAATGTGGTAAGGGATTTATGTATCAATCCCATTTTTTAGATCATTTATAATTCAATTTACATTGTAGAGATTATATGATACTTATCTGTTAGATAACATTAATTTTATTATCCTTTTTTCATTAATTGAATAAGAAATAATACAATTTTTATCTCTTTGGAACAGAAAATGACCATGATTATGTTTTTAGTGGAAAATATTTTTTACTATTTCATCGAGAAAATTTCTTCCATGATAATGTTTTTTGTAGAATCATTTATTTTTTTCTGTTATCCAATGATTTATTAATGTCATTTTTACGTATGTCTAACTTTTTTATAAAAATAATTAAAAGAAATTTCTTTGTCATTTTCAAATGTATGTACTTTTTTCTTTTTACAGAAAATGTTAATGAAATCTTTTTCTAATGTATACGACATGAATAGAATTTCCCGCCTTCATAACAGATCGTTGTTTTGAAGAATTATTTACATGTTTTCAATGATACATTAAATAGAATAATTACTTAGTATTTGGGAATTTTTTTATTTAAAATATGTTTTTTTTAATTTAATTAGTATTTTTCTCAGGAAATGTTCAATGTGATCTTTTAAAAGAGTTTTCAAATATAATGACATAATTTTATGTTACATTTAGATCAATGTGGATATTATAATATGATACGATCATTATTATTTCTCTAAATGGTTTATAGTTAGGATTCTGTGATGTTTATGAATTCTATACCCTTTTTCCATGGGTTAAGTTATGATGAATTGATAAATTTTTTCATGATTTTGTGGAATTCAAATGAATAGGTTATGAAGATATGATGAATGGTTATATTATATCCCTCCAATTCATTGAGTTAAGAATAATAACTACTGAGATAAATATGTTATGTTTTAACATGATTTCATGTTCGCAACATTATTTGTGGGACTAGTTATTATGTCTGAAACATTATGGGTCAACTTGGTTTTCATTTCCATAAGCTCATGCATGGGTATGGATTTAATTTCCACATTATTTTCCATATGAATTGTGTTTATGAGCATATGTTTATGGGTGGTCATAATATTATGTCTGTAATTTAATGATTGAACATATTTCAAATTTTTACATTTTCACAATATTTTAAAAATATGTTTTTTCGAATTACTATGTCTATATTATTCACTCATTGATCATTTTATTTAGATTAATTTGTTATTAATGTCTTATTAACTGTCAAGATTTATTCTATGACTTAATATTATTATCTATGATATGTAGGGTACCATTTTAAAAGCATCGATTTTCATAACCTTATTCTAATGTTAGGCTTAATATAAACTTGGATATCTCTATTATTTACCCTTATTGAGTTTCTAATCTCATTAATTATTTTTTCCCTAGTTTATAAATAAAGGTATTAATTAGGGTATGTATAAGAAGAGTACATAGTGGGGATATTATTGGGGGTGATGTTCAAGGAATTTTTTGTATTTAGTCTCTACAGTAACTAAACTGTTATGGTCCTCATGATTTTTTTTAATTTTATTAATTACTCATATATTAAGATAACGTATCTATGAATGAATAGCTTGGTTCACTAAATATATCACCTATAAAATGGAAAAAATGTATTGGGGTTAGATATTATTCCAATATGAAGTTTCATTCTCAATCCTTAAGAGAGTTTGGTGATGAATGGAACCCCATGGGTATATATACTAGATTTTATTTGGAGGTAATTGAGGGGTAAGATTATATTTTTTCTTTCCTTCTATATTTCTATTTACTCCTCAACTTCTTTAGATCAACTATTAGGATTAGTTGTAACACGAATAATTCTAGTAGTTTAAGAAGCACTTTTGTGGAGAGGAGAGCACTGGATAGTGGTGTCAATCTTTTGAAGGATATCATATAATCACGATATTTTTTTGGTCTCATTATCAATTAGAAAGGTTATGATGAAATATTTAAATCCTTCCCATTGGTTCATCTACCCAGATGACACAAATATGTACTATAATATGAGATATCAACATAGGTTCCTAGGTATGTTGAAATATATTTTAGATTTTATATCTCATTCCCCTAATTATAAGTTGGTTAATAGTAATCCCCAAAACCTTATTTTTTATCATAAAATTTTATGGTTCTTAACTAAACTTTGGATGAAATATCCAAGGATTTTGTTTTTCGGTTTCCTCATACCACTCAAAGTAGAAATACTATCTTGGACATGATCAATAAATTGAACAAATATTCTCATTTTATCCGAATCAAATGTTTCATGAATATAAAGAAATGTGGTAGGATTAATGTATAGTATATTCTAAGGTTACATGGTGTTTCTTCTATAATCATATTTTATAGGGACCCTAGATTTACCTATACTATTTTTAAATTCTTCCAGGTTGTAACAATATCTCTGGTATGGTTGACCACAACATACCATCCAAATTTAGATTTCTAGATAGAATTGGAGATCCTTATTTTGGATGATATTCTCTATTACAAAATCATTGACATAGTTAGTTCACAAGATATCCATTTGAGACTGGTTCAGCCCACCTACATGAAGAGTTATTAGTAGTTGATCATAATGGATTCTAGTGAGGACATGTATGGTCAACTGTTACGGTCTTCCCTATTTTGGGATGATGTGAGTAAGAGGACCTTTTTAGGGCTAAGAAACTTAAAGGAGAAGATATTTAAAGTTTATATAATTTTTAAATGGTGGATGAACACTTAGAGAGACAATAATTCTTAATTTTTTAGGAGCATCATCTATAGGATTATTTTATGGGGGATTCAGAGTTTCTAAATTTGTAACCTAATGTGGGTCACTATATTCTCAGAAAGCGGGGAAAAGCATTATATGAGGTACAAAGGATCTTTTGATAATACTAAGATATTTTTTATTTTTAATTATTTTTTTGAATAATGTTCTTAGTTAATATCAATCTATAAATTGTTTCATGATTATTAATTTAATTAGTATAACCTAACCATTACTAGGTCCTAAATTAGATGAATATGGAAATGGAGATTGATGCTTTAGTAATTGAGAAACTAGTTTTGATTTTTGATTCATGGGTTAAATATCATTTTACCGAGTTTCATGGAATACAAAAAAATATTTTCACAAGGCTTGGAACCAGGAATAATTTATAATGGAGTTTTGGACTCACCACTTTGTTTTTTTCCATCTTCAAGGAGAATTTATAGTCGAATAATGTGGCATGGTGGGGAGAATTTTGACACACATGGTTCCAAATTTTGGAATGACATATATTATTTATTTAATTTAAATATATAAATTATTTTTGTCATAATTTTAATGTCTTTATGATAGGGGAAAAATTATAATACGGTTAGTGCTTTATTAATACTAATCATGTAGTAAACCATGAAAAATATTGCAGTTTATTACAGTGATTATTTTTCCTAAATGATTCATGGTTTGATTAATTGTGAAACTAAATCATGTTACTACCGTACTAAAGCCAGTTTCATCCACATGGTTGGGAAATTGTTTTTAAAACCAGATATAAAATATGTGTGGTATGGTCAGTTTTATTAAAATTGTATAATTACTAAAATTCCCACCACTGATTTTACCCTTAATTCTCTACATTCTTTCCTCACTCAAACCAAGAACAACCCTCACACATTAATTCCACTACACGAAGATTTAATTCATGATATTTATCATATTTGTTTCATGAAAACCTCAAATAAGTGTCTCTTTCTTCCTCCTTTATGGATTCTAACAGTTATTTCATGGTTTTCCTTCTCTCTTTAGTTCATGGAAATATATGGTTCATGTTTCCTAAAATTAATGATAGTAATTTTTGTTTTTTGTACATCACTAATCAATTTGATGTCATATATCAACATTTATATTAGATTCTACATAGTTCCAATAGGATTCATTATTAATGGTAGATGGTTTCGTAAGATAGATCTATTTTAGGACCCTTAATTTAATTATTGATTGAAAATCATGTATTAATTTGATTAGAAGAATATTTTGATGTAATTAAATGTTTATATAGACAATATGAATCTTTGGAAATTGTTTTAATTTTATTTTTATGGTTAAAATTACATAGAAATTTTTTATTAGGGTCTTCTTGTGTCATTTTTGATAAAATTCCTTTTTGAAATGAAAAAATGGTTTAATTTGTGAAACTTCACATCCTTTAATGGGGGAAAACACAAGGGCGTGTGAGTAATTGGGTGGGTGGACTAATAAATATAGTACTATATAGGGTATTTCATCCTTAGTACAAAATTCTCATGAATGAAAAATTAAATAACAGGATGACCTGTTGGGGTGACCCCCTCCTACTAGGCCATGAGATTACTCTCCCAAGTAATAATTCATTGTTCATTTTTATCGATTTCCAATTTAGTGAATATCATATATTTTCCTAACATTATATACCCTAGGTGTTAACCTCGGTGCAAATTTTATATTGTCTCCATACATGGTTTCCGATTTAAATTTTTTTAATTCTTATTTTATTTTTCCGTAACAATTATAAAATCCTACTTTTAAATAAATTATTTCAAAGAAATAAATATAGGTTTTATTTAAAAATATAAAACTTATGAAAAAATTAGTGGGATTTAATAGGTATTTTCGTAATGAAAACCTATATACACCCAAAGGGTGTATTATGAAATTATTCACACATAAAAATTGAGTTGAAGCACCAAATGATTAAGATGGTTCTAATTTTTTGTAGAGGTGTATGGTTAGGTAGTGGTTAATCAGTGGGACTGATCTCTCATGTAAAATAAATATGGCTAAAATGTGGAAAATTCATATAACATATTTTTAGTTATTTTATTTTTGTATATTTAAATTAGTAGTATGTTTAATTTTATGCATATTTTCAAATATAATTTTTGAAATTTTATAAATTTCCTTCTGTTTCATGGTTTGGGTGAATGTGCTAGGAGGAAATATAAAATTTCATTATAGATTAGACCTTTGTAGTTAATTTTGGATATTAATAGTTTTCCATATACAATAATCATATGGTATAGATCAAACAATGTAACTCCTAAGAGAAAATGTGTGAGGTGATTTAGTTATTACCTGTGAAGACCCAGAACCCCCTTGGTCCCTTCCTTTGCCAAAAATCCGGTTTCCTTGCGGGGTACCGATCGGTGAGACCGATCGGTGAGACCGATCGGTGAGACCGATCGGTGAGACCGATCGGTGAGACCGATCGGTGAGACCGATCGGTGAGACCGATCGGTGAGACCGATCGGTGAGACCGATCGGTGAGACCGATCGGTGAGACCGATCGGTGAGACCGATCGGTGACACCGATTGGTGAGACCGATCGGTGGCACCGATCGGTGAGACCGATCGGTGGCACCGATCGGTGAGACCGATCGGTGAGACCGACCGGTGAGACCGATCGGTGAGACCGATCGGTGGCACCGATCGGTGAGACCGATCGGTGGCACCGATCGGTGAGACCGATCGGTGGCACCGATCGGTGAGACCGATCGGTGAGACCGACCGGTGAGACCGATCGGTGAGACCGATCGGTGAGACCGACCGGTGAGACCGACCGGTGAGACCGATCGGTGAGACCGACCGGTGAGACCGACCGGTGAGACCGATCGGCGAGACCGATCGGTGACACCGATCGGTGAGACCGATCGGTGAGACCGATCGGTGACACCGATCGGTGAGACCGATCGGTGACACCGACCGGTGAGACCGGCCCTGCCAAGTTGTTCCAGTAATGTTCCTTTTTCGCAAATAGGGTTTTAAACCCTATTCTTCCTTGCTAAAAATATCTTGGAAATCCGAAACGCGCGCAAAGGTCCTAAATTAAATGCTTCATTAATTCATGGGTCAGTTAAAACCACCCAGCGCCATTAATGATGAGTCAAGCCACGTGGTCAACCCACGACTCCCTCGTCTTCCGTGGTTTTGTGTTTTCATCTCAACCGTCCCCAGCCCTTATAATTAAGGGTTAGGCCGTGGTTTTTCCCCCTTCTTCGATCGTGACTCTTCTGGTGCATCGGGACCGCCGCGTCGTTATCCGTAAAGTTCCGCGCCCCCGGCCTAAACGTCGATCATCCATCAACAAGTAGGGAATTTCTCTCGTCTCTCACTTTTGCGTATCATGCGGGGTGGGCGTTACTTTTGTTCCTATCAAATTGGTTGAACCAAACCCTAATGAAGATACTAAACGAAGTTCTAAAGAAAGAAGGGGAAGGGGTTGTGATCGTTGTTTATGCTTTATCTTGTGATCATCCCTTTGGTTGTACTGGTCTATGTTTTCTGAAAATTGAGGCCGTTGGTGGTCGTGTGTGTGCACTTGAATCCCCTCGTGATGTTTTAAATGGGTTGCTGAAATTGTGAACTCCTGCTGTGAAATTGGTTAATCACGTATACCCGGCTGAATAATTTGAAAGCACCAGGATCAACCCTTCTGTGATAACTAACGGATAGAACACATGGAATTTTTGAAATCATGGAGTGTGTTAAGTCGTTTAAATCTGAAAATCCCTGACTCGTGTTGGTAGTGGTTGTTGGTTGTTTTCCCTTCGGGCCGTTTGCTGGAAATGTGGGAGGGGATGGGATTCCCCGTTCTTTTTATACTCTCGGCGGCTGTGTGAATTTGGGGGATGGGATCTCCTGTTGGCATGGTTTCAGTGGTTGTGGGTTTTTATCACAAACTGGGGAGAGATCCTCTGTTGGCAGAACCGGGTGTGGGTGTTTTGGTTGATCTATGCTTGATGTTTTCCTTGGTTATGCTTATGGTAGTTGCCCAGTAGTGCTTAAAATTAATTGAACAATTGACTGAACGTGAAACAAGAATGGGACAAATGGTTTTGTGGGCAAGGGTCGCGAATTGTGACTCGGGCGTTGTGGTATTGTGTCCTGTAGGTTGGCTAGGAAAACCTAAGTTTTGGTTGAGTGTTTGTTACCTATATCTATACTTGTAGCTTTGTGTTTCTTATTCGCGCCCCACCCAAGTTGAGCACTTAGTGCCGAACACCCCCATTTATGGGGGAAGGGTGTTTTTCCCAACACTATACTTAGTGGCTGGTTATTAGCTCCTTTTCTGCTCCCTTTCCCGGATAGCCCAAGTACCTTCGGGCAGGATGTGATGGCCTGAAGTCCATTATTAGCCCAAGAACCATCGGGCAGGGTGTTGTGGTGGTTGGCCAGGTGTGTGCGGCAGGTGGTTTCCCAAGTGTCTTCGGGATGAGGCCCAGGTGTTTTTTTTCGGGCGTGGTAGTGGATTCTTTAGCCCAGGTGTCTTCGGGCGTAGCGGTGGTTGTTCTGGCCTAGGTGTTTGCAGGCATGGTTACTTATGACAGTTGAGGCCCAGGTGTGTGCGGGCGGGATTTGGCAGTGGGACTGCGTGTGGTTGTGGCCCAGGTGTGTGCGGGCGGGATTTGGCAGTGGGACTGCGTGTGGTTGTGGCCCAGGTGTGTGCGGGCGGGTGTGGCAGTGGGACTGCGGTGAGAATGGCGGGATTGGTCTGATGCGTAGGATGTCTCAATAACCAGTGGGAAAGTGGCGCGGGGTACCCAAACATCGATGTGCTCTTATATATATATTACTTGACTTGCGTTATTTGGGGAGCGAACCTTGGTGAGGCTTGGGATGGACAGTTGCCTTGTTAGGTGTTTGGTTTACTCTTTCTCACGGGACTTTAGTACGTTCCCCCACTTGTGCACGAGAGTCTTGGTTTTCCCTACTGAGTGTACTTGTATGCTCACCCTACGTTTACTTTCAGGTTTCCAGGAGGACTACCAGGGCTGCGCGGGACCCTATTAGTCGGACAGTTGGAGTTGTCGCTGTTGTCGTACCTTTGTTTTCTTTTGGTATTGTACTTGAGAGCTTCTTTTCCTTTTGTACTTGTACTTTGTTGTAAACTGTTTAAACATGCATGTGGGAATGGTTTACTTTTGGCTTTACTTTTCTTTCTATCATGGTGTTGTTGGGTTTTCTCCTCCTCATCTTTCGATCCTATAAAATAAAAAGGGTAATGCCTTCCATTTGCGAGAACATCCTATACCCTTGGTGCTAGTCGCCACTCCGGGACCTATTGAAGGCGGGTTTCGGGGGTCATTATCTCTCCTTCAACTCAAAGAAGGAAGGGCCTGGCAACCTGCTGACCCTTCCCTCCTTTTGGTGAAGGCGGGTCGTGACAGAATGGTATCAGAGGAAGGTTGAGAGATAGGACGGAGTCTGGAGTTAGGCACAGTGAGGATTTCATGGGATGGTAAGGCAACAGCGTTGGGTGACCTTGGTGCGTGAAATAGGCCAGGGAGGACCGGCTAGGACACAGGATTTTAGGGCCCCCCGTGATCCGATGCAAGGACTCTGGACCTACCGAACGACCAAGTGAAGCCACACTGATTGCAGGGTAGAGACCCTAGGAAAGGTACATGCATCATAAATGACTTGTGTTCTTGTGTTTCTGGGATGTCTTGGGAAATTAAGAATAAATTAAATCTTAATAAGTTTTGAGAACGGTTTTCTTTGCACTACTGGGCTTAGGTATTCCTCGGTTACCTTGCAGCTATGGCACCTGGAAGGCGACCACGTGTGGTACAGGCGATCGAGACTCCTGAGACTACCTTGGCCAATCAGCAGAGAGCTGATCGGGAGGAAGAGGACGACCGGTGGCAGAAGACTCTTCGAGCCTTTCAGCGACAGGCCCTCGAGAAATATGAGGGCAGCACCTCCGACATGAAGACGGAAGGCTGGCTGGAGGAGCTAGTCATAGCCTTCGGCCTGATTCGGGCCCCGACAGAGTACTGGGTTCCTCTGGCTGTTAGCCAGATGCGAGGAGCGTCACGTCAGTGGTGGATGCTTCACCTGGGGAGTAGGAAAGAGTCTGAGGTTGCTTGGGCGGAATTCGAGAAGGAGTTCCGGGCGGAGTTTCTCTCCTCGACAATGAAGGCGGAGAAGAGACAGGAGCTACTCTCCCTCCAGCAGGGGAGCATGTCCGTGAGGGAACTTGGAATCAAGTTCAAGGACCTCCTGCGTTTTGCTCCAGACCTCTTTCCCGATGAGGAGTCTCGGGCAAGACGTTTGGAGGAGGCGCTCCGACCCTCCCTCCAGTATGCTGTTACTCCCTTTACCCTTCCGACATACTTAGAGGTTCAGAAGAAGGCCGAAGTGGTGGAAAGGATGCACACTCTAGGCGGACTGTCACGAGAAGGGATCCAGCTGGGACCATCGAAGGGGAAGGCCGTCAGCACCAGGCCCCCAGCATCGGGACCCTCCAGGTTCCGACCCGCAGGGAGCAGGCCGCAGCAGTTTCAGTTTCGATCCCCTGGCCCACGTTCTGTCCCTTCGGGCTCGGGACCACGGTGCTTCATCTGCGGGAGCCCTGGACATCTTCGGAGTCAGTGCCCCGATCGGGTGCAGTACAGCAGTGGCAGTCATCCCCGGCATCCGCCACAGCAGCCGCAGTTCCCAGCCAGACCCTTCCAGCAGCAGCAGCAGGGACAGCGAGCTCCCGCTCCTCCGCAGACAGACATAGGAGGGGGAGGCCGACCTCAGGGCGCTCCCCAGGGACCTCGACCAGGGCGTGGTCGGGGAGGTGGCCGACAGCCGAGGGGTAGGGGAGCTGGGCGTGGACAGTTACACGCCGCAGAAGCAACAGTTCCAGCTGGGCCAGAGGTTGTTCGAGGTACGATCAGTGTGTTTAGCACTCTTGCTTATGCTTTGTTCGATACCGGAGCTTCGCACTCCTTTGTTGCACCCAGTCTAGCCCGCGCCTTGGGTCTAGATGCCGAGAGACTTCCAGTGCCCCTGGTGTTGAGCACACCAGTTGGAGGTCAGACCGACTTGCTGTTCGTTTGTCGGGGATGTAGACTGATGTTGGGGCCACATCAGTCGGTTAAGGACCTCCTTCTGCTACAGATTCGGCCGTACGATGTCATCCTAGGCATCGACTGGCTATTTTCTGTGTGCGCCGTCATCGACTGTTTCCAAAGGAGGGTGGTGTTCTCCGGTTTGGACGGCCAGCGTGTTACTTTCACCGGCGAGCGGAGCTGTCCGAAGGGAAACCGGAGGGAGGAACCTCTCCTCTCCTTGTTGACCGAACTGACGATAGAATCAACAGATGCGGAAATGGTGGAAGTACCAGAGATCGTTCGTGAATTTATGGACGTCTTTCCTGAGGAGGTGACGGCTCTACCCCCTCGACGTGATATCGAGTTCGGGATAGACCTGCAGCCCGGCTCTCGACCAATCTCGATGGCTCCTTACCGGATGGCACCTTCGGAGCTACGGGAGTTGCGGATACAGATTGACGATCTGATGAAGAGGGGTTATGTTCGTCCAAGTGCATCACCGTGGGGTGCCCTAGTCTTGTTTGCGAAGAAGGCAGATGGTGGCCTCAGGTTATGCATTGATTACAGGAGGCTGAATCAGGTAACAATCAAGAACCGCTACCCTCTTCCGAGGATAGATGATCTTTTCGACCAGCTGAAGGGGGCAGGATGGTTCTCGAAGATCGACCTGCGATCCGGGTACCACCAGCTGAGGGTGAAGGATAGCGACGTCCCGAAGACGGCGTTCAGGTGCAGGTATGGGCACTTCGAGTTCGTGGTCATTCCCTTTGGTGTTACGAACGCCCCGGCCGTGTTCATGGGGCTTATGAACTCCATCTTTCGGGAGTACCTGGATCGGTTTGTGGTGGTGTTCATCGACGATATCCTGATCTATTCAAAGTCAGAAGAGGACCATGCAGAGCACCTGAGGACAGTTTTGGAGGTCCTACGACAGCACCAGCTCTATGGGAAGTTGTCAAAGTGCAAGTTCTGGGCGCGAGAAGTGCACTTCCTTGGACATGTAGTGTCTGAGCAGGGAGTAGCAGTCGACCCATCAAAGGTTGAGGCAATTGTTTCTTGGGCAGCACCCAAGAATGTGGCGGAATTTCGGAGTTTCCTTGGACTGGCAGGCTACTACCGGAGATTCGTACCCAACTTCTCCCGGGTAGCAGCCCCTTTGACGGCTTTGACCAAGAAGGACCAAGTTTTCATGTGGAGCGAGCAATGTGAGTCGTCCTTCAGCTACCTAAAAGAAAAACTGGTTAGTGCCCCAGTGTTGAGGTTGCCAGAAGAAGGGATGGCCTATGAGGTATTCTGTGATGCTTCAGGACAGGGCCTGGGGTGCGTATTGATGCAGCGACAAGGGGTGATCTCCTACGGGTCCAGGCAGCTACGCCCCCATGAGCGGAACTATGCCACCCATGACCTGGAGCTTGCAGCGGTGGTGTTCGCATTAAAGCTGTGGCGACATTACCTCTTTGGGGAGCGCTTTGTGGTCTTCACCGACCACAAAAGCTTGCGCTATATCTTCTCCCAGCGTGACTTGAACTTGCGACAGCGGAGGTGGGTCGAGTTTCTCCAGGACTACGACTTTGAGATCTCATACACTGAAGGTAAGGGAAACGTTGTGGCTGATGCCCTGAGCAGGAAGCCGCATCAGGAGGTGGTACGGGAATCTGCTGATGCTTGGAAGGCAATGGGGGAGTTGGCTGCCTTGCACTTGGATGAAAGGGTGGAAGGTACTAGAGGTTGTTTGTTTCAGATGACGGTACAGTCCTCCTTGTTGCAGCAAGTGGAAGAGTCTCAGTGGGGAGATCCTGAGGTAGAAGTGTTGCGGGATCGTGTCGATCAGGGGAACGCCCCGGAAGGATGGTCGGAGGACAGCCGACATCAGATGCTCTTTCATCGGAGGTTGTTTGTTCCAGAGGTGATGCGTGATGAAGTCCTTCATGAGTTCCATAGCTCAGCCTTGGCGGTACATCCGGGTGTTTCGAAAATGTACCGAGGCCTGAGGGGACAGTTTTGGTGGCCCGGGGTGAAACGGGCAGTGGCAGAGTTCGTGGCTAAATGCCTGGTGTGTCAGCAGGTGAAGGCTGAACACCGTGTTCCTGGTGGTCTGTTGCATCCTCTAGATGTTCCCGAGTGGAAGTGGGACGACGTCTCAATGGACTTCGTCACGGGAATACCCAGAGCTCAGGGCGGGCATGATGCTATCTGGGTAGTGGTGGATCGATTGACTAAATCTGCTCACTTCTTGGCTACCAAGGAGTCGGGACCCGTGAGTACCTTAGCACAGAGGTACGTGGATGAGGTGGTGCGTTTGCATGGAGTTCCGAAAACGATCGTCTCGGATCGGGACACTCGATTCACCTCACGAGTCTGGAAGGGGTTACAGCATGCTTTTGGCACCCAACTACGCCTTAGCACTGCTTTTCACCCTCAGACTGATGGGCAGACAGAGCGGACTATCCAGACTTTGGAGGACATGCTGCGAGCATGTGTTCTGGATTTCGGGGGATCATGGGTACGACACTTGCCTTTAGTAGAGTTTGCCTACAACAACAGTTTTCACTCTACTATCGGCATGGCTCCTTTTGAGGCTTTGTATGGAAGACCATGTCGTTCACCCTTATGCTGGGCATAGGTTGGTGAGACTGGTACTCTTGGACCAGAAGTAGTGCAGAGCACCACGGAGAAAGTCCAGCTAGTGCGGGAGAGGATGAAAGCAGCTCAGGATCGGCAGAAATCTTATGCTGATCGTCGGAGGAGGCCCCTGAAGTTCGAGGTGGGAGATCATGTGTTTTTGAAGGTTTCCCCTCGACGGGGGCAGCGGAGGTTCGGAAAGGGGAGTAAGCTCTCCCCTAGGTTCATCGTACCTTTCGAGGTGCTGAGGCGAGTTGGCGAGGTGGCATATCAGCTGGCCCTACCACCTCAGTTGGAGAGGGTCCATGACGTCTTCCATGTCTCCCAGCTTCGTCAGTACTTACATGATGACTCTCATGTCATCAACTGGGGAGAGCTAGACGTGGGAGGAGACGCGACCTTCGAGGAACGACCAGTCAGAATCGCGGATCGCAAGGAGAAAGTGCTCCGTGGACGAACCGTCGGTCTGGTTCGTGTGTTGTGGAGACATGGCGGCCTCGAAGAGAGTACGTGGGAGAGGGAAGCACAGATGCGTGCCCAATACCCCGAGTTGTTCTGAGTTTTGAACCCTTGGTTCCTGTTGTGACAGAACGTTTGACCTTTTTGGCTATGAAATGTGCTAGGTTCCTTCCCTCTGTTTTGTGTGGGAAGCCCCGGTTGAAGGGAAGGGGAAACCCGACCCCTAATCAGGACGCATTAAGGTGGATGCGATTAAACCCGTGCGGGCGAGTCAGTGCCGCCCAAAGCGGATAATATCTTGACATGGGGGAGGGGAACTCCCCAAACCCACATGACCGGGCGGTTTGGCGTGGTGTGATGCTTGGTTCTTGACAGGGAGTATTTCCAACTAGCGGGGGTCCACTCCTAAGAGGTATCTTCGAAGATGGTTGTTCGGATCCTCTCTTTCCTTCTAGTTTGTTTGATTCTCGAGGACGAGAATCGTTTAAGAGGTATCTGATGTGAAGACCCAGAACCCCCTTGGTCCCTTCCTTTGCCAAAAATCCGGTTTCCTTGCGGGGTACCGATCGGTGAGACCGATCGGTGAGACCGATCGGTGAGACCGATCGGTGAGACCGACCGGTGAGACCGATCGGCGAGACCGACCGGTGAGACCGATCGGCGAGACCGATCGGTGACACCGATCGGTGAGACCGATCGGTGAGACGGATCGGTGACACCGATCGGTGAGACCGATCGGTGAGACCGATCGGTGAGACCGATCGGTGACACCGACCGGTGACACCGGCCCTGCCAAGTTGTTCCAGTAATGTTCCTTTTTCGCAAATAGGGTTTTAAACCCTATTCTTCCTTGCTAAAAATATCTTGGAAATCCGAAACGCGCGCAAAGGTCCTAAATTAAATGCTTCATTAATTCATGGGTCAGTTAAAACCACCCAGCGCCATTAATGATGAGTCAAGCCACGTGGTCAACCCACGACTCCCTCGTCTTCCGTGGTTTTGTGTTTTCATCTCAACCGTCCCCAGCCCTTATAATTAAGGGTTAGGCCGTGGTTTTTCCCCCTTCTTCGATCGTGACTCTTCTGGTGCATCGGGACCGCCGCGTCGTTATCCGTAAAGTTCCGCGCCCCCGGCCTAAACGTCGATCATCCATCAACAAGTAGGGAATTTCTCTCGTCTCTCACTTTTGCGTATCATGCGGGGTGGGCGTTACTTTTGTTCCTATCAAATTGGTTGAACCAAACCCTAATGAAGATACTAAACGAAGTTCTAAAGAAAGAAGGGGAAGGGGTTGTGATCGTTGTTTATGCTTTATCTTGTGATCATCCCTTTGGTTGTACTGGTCTATGTTTTCTGAAAATTGAGGCCGTTGGTGGTCGTGTGTGTGCACTTGAATCCCCTCGTGATGTTTTAAATGGGTTGCTGAAATTGTGAACTCCTGCTGTGAAATTGGTTAATCACGTATACCCGGCTGAATAATTTGAAAGCACCAGGATCAACCCTTCTGTGATAACTAACGGATAGAACACATGGAATTTTTGAAATCATGGAGTGTGTTAAGTCGTTTAAATCTGAAAATCCCTGACTCGTGTTGGTAGTGGTTGTTGGTTGTTTTCCCTTCGGGCCGTTTGCTGGAAATGTGGGAGGGGATGGGATTCCCCGTTCTTTTTATACTCTCGGCGGCTGTGTGAATTTGGGGGATGGGATCTCCTGTTGGCATGGTTTCAGTGGTTGTGGGTTTTTATCACAAACTGGGGAGAGATCCTCTGTTTGCAGAACCGGGTGTGGGTGTTTTGGTTGATCTATGCTTGATGTTTTCCTTGGTTATGCTTATGGTAGTTGCCCAGTAGTGCTTAAAATTAATTGAACAATTGACTGAACGTGAAACAAGAATGGGACAAATGGTTTTGTGGGCAAGGGTCGCGAATTGTGACTCGGGCGTTGTGGTATTGTGTCCTGTAGGTTGGCTAGGAAAACCTAAGTTTTGGGTGAGTGTTTGTTACCTATATCTATACTTGTAGCTTTGTGTTTCTTATTCGCGCCCCACCCAAGTTGAGCACTTAGTGCCGAACACCCCCATTTATGGGGGAAGGGTGTTTTTCCCAACACTATACTTAGTGGCTGGTTATTAGCTCCTTTTATGCTCCCTTTCCCGGATAGCCCAAGTACCTTCGGGCAGGCTGTGATGGCCTGAAGTCCATTATTAGCCCAAGAACCATCGGGCAGGGTTTTGTGGTGGTTGGCCAGGTGTGTGCGGCAGGTGGTTTCCCAAGTGTCTTCGGGATGAGGCCCAGGTGTTTTTTTTCGGGCGTGGTAGTGGATTCTTTAGCCCAGGTGTCTTCGGGCGTAGCGGTGGTTGTTCTGGCCTAGGTGTTTACAGGCATGGTTACTTATGACAGTTGAGGCCCAGGTGTGTGCGGGCGGGATTTGGCAGTGGGACTACGTGTGGTTGTGGCCCAGGTGTGTGCGGGCGGGATTTGGCAGTGGGACTGCGTGTGGTTGTGGCCCAGGTGTGTGCGGGCGGGTGTGGCAGTGGGACTGCGGTGAGAATGGCGGGATTGGTCTGATGCGTAGGATGTCTCAATAACCAGTGGGAAAGTGGCGCGGGGTACCCAAACATCGATGTGCTCTTATATATATATTACTTGACTTGCGTTATTTGGGGAGCGAACCTTGGTGAGGCTTGGGATGGACAGTTGCCTTGTTAGGCGTTTGGTTTACTCTTTCTCACGGGACTTTAGTACGTTCCCCCACTTGTGCACGAGAGTCTTGGTTTTCCCTACTGAGTGTACTTGTATGCTCACCCTACGTTTACTTTCAGGTTTCCAGGAGGACTACCAGGGCTGCGCGGGACCCTATTAGTCGGACAGTTGGAGTTGTCGCTGTTGTCGTACCTTTGTTTTCTTTTGGTATTGTACTTGAGAGCTTCTTTTCCTTTTGTACTTGTACTTTGTTGTAAACTGTTTAAACATGCATGTGGGAATGGTTTACTTTTGGCTTTACTTTTCTTTCTATCTTGGTGTTGTTGGGTTTTCTCCTCCTCATCTTTCGATCCTATAAAATAAAAAGGGTAATGCCTTCCATTTGCGAGAACTTCCTATACCCTTGGTGCTAGTCGCCACTCCGGGACCTATTGAAGGCGGGTTTCGGGGGTCATTATCTCTCCTTCAACTCAAAGAAGGAAGGGCCTGGCAACCTGCTGACCCTTCCCTCCTTTTGGTGAAGGCGGGTCGTGACATTACCAAAAAAAATTAGTATTGTTAGTACACTTGTAGTTGAACCATTCTTAATATCAAGAGGAAACCATGTGAATAAATTTTTCCTAGGTAGTGAACATTACACAATTATTGTATGTTTTACAAAATAGTATGACCAACCCATGTGTGACACCCAAATTTCCATAAATGTGTAATGATTATATTTTTACCTCCTTTCAATTTATAATTTTCATCATCCATCCCACCTCATTACCTATAAAAACTAGGTTCACCAAGTGAGAAACATTCATTATTTATTCATTTATTTTGAGACCTTCCTAGTTCATTTCAACAAGATTTCTCCCTATTAATCACTCAATTGAATGTTGTTATTTCCAATTACATTATTCTCACATTTCATCTTGTATTTATCTTCTCCCATGAATCAAAATGGGATGTTTTCCCACGGTTAGGGATTGGGGTGGGTTAAAATAAAATGTTTTATTTTATAGGTCTAAAGTAGGATGTTCTTTTTCTTAATTGAGATTTCTACTCTATAGTTTAGGTATTTTTATTGATTTAATAACCCCTCACCCATTTTAGGCAGGAATTTTTTTCATTTCATATAAATTCCATGTCATTGAATACATGGTGTATTAAACTTTTTATTAAATATATTAGATTTTGATGATATAATATTCTTTTTAAAGGGTTCCACATATGGTATAATAGTTTAAAAGTGTTTCTGTGGTTTCTAAATGGTTTTTTTAAAATCCAATTTTTTTTAATTGATATATAAGAGGTTAATTTAAATTAAATGAAATATTATAAGGTGATGGACATAGTTTGGTTCCTGATTCTGGTTTAATATGAACATATAAAAGGATTTATTTATTTAATAAATGGGTTGTAATTAAATTTTAGTTGTCTATTTTTAAAATATATGTTTGAAACCTAATGTAAAATCAATGAAAATGACTCATTATTCTGAGATACTGTTTTAATTTCCCATTTAGTTCTTTTTATAAGATTACTCATATGTGTGAGACCACCAACTGGGACCCTCATTCTGGTTTCTTATATTGGATTCATAATCCTTGGTGTAGTATTATATAATTACATTATTAATATTGTTAATATAATGAATGGAAAATAGTTTTTTTAATTTTAGAGTGTAAAACGTGAGGTGTGAGGTATTTAATTATCCATGTTAATGATTTTTTAAATGATCATTTCATTGGTATCTTTTATATATCCTCTTTTTTATCTTTTCATGGGTACTTGTGTATATAAAATTAAAATCAGATGTGAGTTACACTTGGTGGTGGATCTCAATAGTTAGTTTCCAAAGAGAGTCTCTCCTACCATGGGGTTTCTTTATTCTCATTCACCCTCAAGAGGGTGTTGGATGGATATTTTACTAGATTAAATAAGTGGCCCATGGACATAGTGTATCTAATAATAATATGACATGATTCATTCTAGTGACATTCTTATGTTTTTCCCATTATGCTAGATCACTTTTAGGATGAATCAGGTGATTTCATTATACATTTTGATTATATCCCCTACTTGTGACTAATTGTTACAAGAATCTCTCCATTTAGATACTTTGGTGGGATTGTGTGTATATGTTTCCATGTGTTTTTATTCCTTATTTTAGGTATTATTTTATTTTCATTTAAATTGGTTTCTAAAATGATTTAGATAGTGGAATTACTAGAAGAAAAAGTGGGTTGTTTTATAAAAAATGAATCCTTAATATTTTTTAGGAAGAGTAAATTGGTGTGGGTTGTTTTATAGAAATTATTTATATATTGGTATTTAGTTTATATCAAATGTTTTTTAACACTCTATTTTCTATCAATATTTCGAAATATTTCTTTTGATGTTTTATTTTAAAAAGGAAACTGAGAAAACACTATGGTAAAATCATACTTAGTGTGTTTTTTTTACAGACTACAAACACCATACATTTCATGTTGCCATTATTTTTTCTCTCATGTTACCTAATTATATTTTGGTATCTCTGGGAGTTTCATTTTTGTTAGACCATTGATTCTTTTCAATAGATCATTTTCTGTGGACACTGGTCCTGAGGATATATCCATAGTGTGTGGGATTTATTTTTTATTAGGACTCTTATGTATCATAATTTCATGTTGGATCTCTATTATTATTTATATTTATATCTTGATTCCTTAATTTTTCTCATTTTAAGTTATGATGTTCTTTAAGTGTTATTTTTTTCTTCTGTTTCATTGTGGTCTCTTAGTATATTTTTTATATATTATTTCTTGTTATTTTTTGGTGTGGATGTCCAATATATGGATGGAACACCCCAGATTTCATTGTGGAATCATGGTTATTTAATTTTTTTTATTTGGTGAAATCTTTCCAGAATATACATTCTTCATATAAAGACACTATTTTAAATCCCAAGGGGATTTGGATTTTCCTTTATACTAGTGTCAAACCTGGTAGGGCTCCAGTTCAAGTGGCAGATTTGGCTAGTTTGTAATAAAAATTACCATGGCCTAGGTTTCATAAGGATATAGGTTGTTGAAGTTTCCTCTTAATAATTTGTAATTTATATAGGATGGAGATTCGGAATGTCATGAAAGTTCACAAAGTGGTGTAGAGAGAGTTTGATGAGATCTTTATTAACATTATTTATGAGTTACCATAGGTAGTTTGGGTATTAATTTAGAATTTATTTTTATTTTTGGATATTTCATTGTGGTATTTTTATCCCCATTGAGTTTACTAGTGATTTTTGGAGTCTCTTGATGATTTTGGATTGAAAATAGAAGGAGAACTACTACATCATGATTAGTTCACATAGTCAGAAGAATTAGGTGAAGCCCTTGTGGATGGGTCTGAGACTATTGTAATGGACTATTTAACCATTATTACACAGTTCTCCAATCTATATATCTAAACCATGAATAGTATTACATTTCCCATATCTTTCATTTCTGGATCCCATGATTTCTAAAATGACACTGATGGTGGCTATAATTAGTGTGAGGATAATTAGAGGGATTATGTTGATTTTATATTATTGTATGGTGTTATTAGTTGAATCATTATTCATTAAATATTTACTTGAGTTTTGAAAAATTGGTTTTCTGTTTTTTTAAAAAATATTCTTGAATCGGAATTGCTATATCATATAATAATTGGATTTCTAACACACTTTCATGGTGAAATAAAACAATATTAATGATTAAAAATTGTTTTAAATATTTTTTCTCTCTTATATCATTTTTTCCCTAAATTTGTTTGTTTTCAAATGAAAATGGGGGTTTATGGAATGCACTGTTTTTTAGAAATATAGTTTTTTGGTTTTCTTGAAAGAGGAATTTCACTCACTTGAAATGGTTTATTTCATTATGAAAATACAGGATCTTTTTTGAATTGTTGGAAATGATTTGAAATGATATGTGTATTTTTGATTTATTGAAATCCAGTATTTGAAAGGTATTTGGGTGTGCTTATAAACCATTTTTGAAATATGGTGACGTTTTGTAATAGGATGTTGTGGACTTTATGAATAAAATGATAATATTTTAAAATATTGGCTTGTTTTCAATTAATATTTTTCATTAAAAAATGAATAATAATTCCTTAAAAAAGTTTATTGTTTTAAATGGAATGATGTTTCTAAAGAGGTTATTTTGTGTATTTTACCATGGTTTCATATGTAATTAAATTAGTCCATTTGGTGAACATTGGGGCTATTTTTTTATGAGTCATTGAATGGTTAGATTAATTTTTTATACTTCATTGTTATTGAACATATAATTGTTATGAGAAACATGGAATTTTTCTCTAATGATAATACTTAGGTTAAATCCTATTATATTTAGGTGTATCTATTCTAGTTATTATGTTTTATCATAATCTAAATAGAGTGGTGGAGTTGGAATTTTTTTTTTATATTGGAAAATTTTGGGTCATCGTCATCTCATTAACAGTTGTAATATTTTTTCGAGGTTTTGATATTTTGTACCATCTCTATAAATCTAGTAGATTAATATTTCATGAGTTTTATTGGGAGATAGATGGGATTAATATGGAATATGGTTTTTGTGACCTTTATGGGATTTAATCATTCATGTTTTCTGATTCTCACTTGATTATTGTGATTTGTCTCATGAATGTTATAGAGTTTGGTTATGTTTTTTCTTTGATGACTGATTCTCTCTCTTTAGGTTGTCATGTTATTGTTACACTAGATGGATTTGATTATGTGGATGTCACTAGGTCTTGGGTGTATTTGGTATGGGTGAATAGGATAGTTGTGACCCCAGTTGATATTATGAACTTTTTAGTATCAAATTTGATCTTTTTGGGTTAATAATGGTATTATAACCTAGTTATGAGATCCTAAATCAACTCTCCAATTTAGTTTATGGCCCACCATTTAGAACCGTGTCATATAATATTTTAGGCATGTTTGGGTAAAAGTGTTTTTTCTTTTTTTCGTGATGTGGTATGTTTTATTATGGGGTGACCTTCCTATGATGATCATCAGATGATTTCACTGGATTTTATATCATTTAGGTGTTTAATTCATTTTCATGATTTTTTGTTATGGTCATTAGTGTTTGGTTATTATTTTGGAGGTGTTTAAATAATCTTGATTATTAGGGTATGGCTATTTTAATATTTCCATTGAATGTATTACCATGATTTTCACTACATTATAAGAGTTATAAATGGTGGGGGAATATTTTAGACCTCCACCATTTAATATCTCATTGTTTTGTTTGTGATGAGTTATATTTTTCATGGAAACATTTTTGTATGTTTATTTTATTTCAACAAATTGAGCAAGTGAGGTGTCTCTTTGTGATATTGTCCTTATGTAATTTTCCTAGACCTTCCAACCTCTTTGTTAAGTGTGGATGTTTTTGTTCTTATCATTCTTCAATGTTTATTAACGAAATTTTAGTTGAGTAAATCTACTCTATGGGGTGAATTGTGACACCCTTATGTCACTATGGTTCATTATTTTATATTATTTTATCCTAATTTGGTGTTATTTAAATTTTTTAGAGAGTTATAATTAAAATTTATGAAATTATGGAAATTTTATTCTGATGAATTGTTTATGTTCACATTCAAGGATGAATCATGTATAATCTTAAGATAATAATGGTTTCCTATTTATTTAAAAAGTACACGGTATGAACTATATGGGTAACATGTGGATTGGACTAAACTATTTAAGCCTCAAGAGAAACTATATGAGTTTTTATATTTCATAACTTTTCCATTTTTCATGGTAAGGGAAGTTTCACTATTTCATTACACTCTACCACATCCATTTTGGGTAATTTTATGAGATATTTAATTTCATAAGTACATATAATAGTGAAATTTTCATGTTTGTTCATTTTATAGATGAAACCATAGTTCATTGATTATTAGAATAAAAATGATGATTTGTGTGCTTAAAAGATGAAATGTTCTTATTTATAAAATTTTAATTATTATCTTTATTTTTTCATTTTATTTATAATAATTGTTCATTTTTTTATAAATTATATCCCACATAAAAAATTATAATAATTTCTACATAGATGAACAGAGCTACATAGTTGAATTGATTCATTTAGCATAATTTATCCATGTAATATAATTGGTCCACAAAGTCAAATGTGAAAGTAGACAAAATATACATACCTAATTACCAATATATACATATATATATTATGATCACCTATCCAAATATTCAAATATTTTTCCCTTGCGACGGGTTGCCTATATGTTCAAATGAAATACTGTATCCCAAATCCACCAAAGCCTTTAAGATAATTTTAAATGGTAATATAATTGATTTTTTGTGGGGGAAAATTCTGGAATATCTAAATTGAATATCCATTTTTTTAAACATCAGCTAGGATTTTTTTTGTATTAACATTCAAGGAAATGTAGCACAGAATATTTTGGGTTTTACATTCAGTTGTAAAGAATATTTTAAGGTCATTGGAACAAGATTATGATATGTTAAAGGTCACAATGGAATATGTCATGTGGAAGATATAGACTATTGGATGGATTTTCACTATTTTTATTTTCTATCTTCAAATAAGAGGAAGATAGAAGAGGATGAGTTAGAGAGATGATTCATGGGAAGAGAATACATTATTCAGGAAGTAGATGACTGAGTTTGGTGCATGTCCTAGTTATGGAGCTAGAGGAAGAAGACATTCTCAACAGATATGATTCCTATTATACTACATCTCACTTATTGATTTTTCCCTATTATTTATAACAAAATATATTAAGGATTAAAAACTACAATTGAATATATTTATTTTTTTTATGATTTTATCCGTGCATTTTATTGTTCTCATTCTTGCTCATAATGAACATAAATTTTAAACTATTCCTAAAACTGATGACTACCGATAGTGTAAATTTTCTATCTTGAATTATAAGAAATGTACTCAAAATTAGAAAATGTAAATTTTATATTCTCCATTATAAAAATTATTTCATTTTTTTTAATTCAGATACCAAAACTAAGAAAGGTCTACTAAAATGTGTTATGCATTGAGTGACAACTCAATGGATCATCACCACATTTTTTAGTGTTTTTATTACACAATTTTACCTGAGAAGGAATAGATAACACATTATATCAATTCAATGTAGTATAATAACCATAAAATCAATATTAGTTTAAATTATCCATTTCTATTTTAGTTTTTCCCAAACCATTTCCACCTGAATATAAAAAATCATTTCCACAGCACTATCATTTCATTGTTTTCAATTTTATTTTATAATTTTTTGGTCATAATTTTTTTTGCTATCATGGATCGAATCTAGTCGCCATCAAAAATCGCTCCCAACTTGGCCCGTGGCAAGGGAAAAAGGGAATTACCAATCCCCAAGGGCTGGAACATGTTCCAGGGTATCACAAAATGAGATATATGAATGATTTAGAAGAGTTTATAGGCATACTATGACAAAAAATAATAACATAAATCTTGATTTTTCAAACAAAATCATCTTTTACGAAATTTCAGAACAGGATTACATAATTTAAAAATAATTCTTAGAGGCCATTAAAAAAGAATAATAACCAAAGGGACAACTAAAGAACATCGACAAGGAACGAGGAACCACCCTCAAGCCATCTCCACAACACTACATCCAAATGGACCGCTAAAAACCTGAACCATTGGCACAAAAGTTGTACCCAAACCTACGAAAAAAATAACCAAGTCTACTTACACCCAAAGGTGTAAGTAGGGTGTGAGCCAAAGCCCAGTAGTATAACCCCACTAATATATTCCATTTTATAAACATTAAAATACAAAAAGCATGCAATATTTCATAAACATGAAATGCTTGTTACAATTTCATAAAGATGCAACATTTAACAAAAAAAGTTATCAAGTGGGATATTTTAAATAACAAAACATTTAAATAAAATAAAAAAGATACTAAGATTTCCATACCAATATACATTATATAGATAATGAACATAAATCATCCAATGAGAAAAAGCAACAGGAAATAACCCCTAGAAACTAGCTCGTTGTAGGTCCCAGGTACCTCATATTGTGGTGAAAGTACCTATCACAATATATGTTTCATGCACACGAGGCACTAGTAGATACCATAACCATAACCTATTAGTCCCCATTCATCATCATTATCATCATCATCATAATTATTTAGTTAGTGTTGTCATTATCAAACATGCTATGTGAAACTAAGGCCAACCCCCACATGATTACTATTATACTAGTACAGGTCCTCCCACCTAGATAGTTGGGTTTCCCTCTTGTTCTCAGACAAGTTAAACAAGAAATAAAATGTAATTTTTATATGAAAGTACCACTTCCACATCAAAAATTCACTAAATAGACAAATTTTATATCACAAAAGTCATATAATCCTCTTTTTCATTCAAATGCATTTTGAAATCATACTCACACCAAAATAGAACACAATAGTTTCCACATCTCTTGTACACATAAACAATTTCATTAAAGAAATTTATAAAATACTTTAATGATACACCAATTCACATAAAATCCCACACAAATTTCACAAAATATATCTTTCATCAAAAAAATTCATTTTTCACATCACAGTCACTCAAAACAGCCCATAAACATGTTTCTTGCCTTTAATTCCATTTCATAAAACATTTCAGCTATTTATAAGACACTCTAAAAATATTTCACATCTTAAATCACCACATTAACATACATTAACCCATATTAGGGGAACACACTCACCAAAATAGTACATATACCTCTTATGCCCAATTTTTTTAACCCAATAAAACATTTACAATTTCCACAAAACAATACCAAGGGGTATAACTATGATTTGCACAAGAAACCTATTTCAAAACCCTCTTTTAAGGAAAAAATCACACCAAGAACCTACCAAATAAGAATTGGATTCCCAAAAAACATTTAATAAACCACTATAAAGTGTTATAAAATTATCTCAAATAATACCACAAAGATACACAAGAAAAGAACGGATTTCAATAAAACACATTCAAGAAGTAAAATAAGGTTTAATACATAAAAATCGTTAAAAACCTACTTTGAGGCCCACTTGACACTAAATAATGAAAAAAATAGGAATTTCATCCCCTTTTAGAAACTAATAAATCACGTTCATATTTTATAAAACAACCACAAATGATATCATATGAGTTATTTTTGAAAAAAACACAAATTCAACCAAAAATGTAACATTAATACTAAATTCATTACTAATTCAAAAAAAAATGGTTTATTCACAACAACAAAAACATCAAGAACATAAAAAATTAATAAAACATGAAATATAACTCATCAATAATTTCTTACACATGTAATCACCTACATTTTGAGAATCCCCAAATATTGTTGTGAATATTTAACTGTACCACTACCGCAGCACAAGGAAGATAGATCCAGCCTTATACAAGAAGTTTTGAAAAAAATGAAAAAAAAATTAAACCCTAGGTTCCAACCCTAACTTATGGACCAGAGGAACTTCTAGAAAGAGGAAATAAAACTAAATTAAGATGGAAGAAATCAAGATACAATTCACTTAATTTAAATATCTTGAGGTTTCTCCACCAAATCCTCCATCACAAATGAGTTCCATGGGAGGTTTGAAGTTCATGGAGGCCTCTCATGGATTCTAGGGATTAAAGAGAGAAGAATGGGGGTGGATTAGGATTATTTAATGAAGGGAAATAGAATTATGAAAATATTTTTAATGACCTGGACAACTTGCATGGTTTGGCTGCACGGTTTACTAAACCGTGCAGCCAAACTGTGTGACTTGTTCCCGCCACCCAAAATGTGATGTTTTCACTCCAATTTTAGGCGGTCAAAAGTGGAAACCAATTGGGATGATAGTCCAAGGATAGGGGAGACAAATTCATGAATAAAAGCACTCTTCTCACCCCAAAACTCCTCCAACTCATGGGTACAAACCACCTCAACAGCGTACCCCCCCCCCATGTGGTTCCACTAGAAGTGTCACCCATCCCACTCCATAACACCACAACCTCACACAATCCTTTTGAAAAATAAGAGACCAATTACCATAAAATACCCTCATGACTAAAGTCATTGATCAAGAACACAAGAGACATAAAAATTTTCAAACCCGGAACACCCATAAACGAAGATAAAGCTAGGAACCAAGAGTGCATTTCAAACAATGCATCAAATTGAAACTATGGGTGTGAAAATTCTTCCCACCGTAAATATTTCCACCCTCAAAAATCCAAATCATGTCCAAAAGAAAAAACCAAACCCAACGAATAATCTAAGATGGACACCTTGACAATTTTTTCCCCCAATGGCCAAAACACCTCCAGTGATCAATTAAGGAAAGAATAATCTCACAAACCTAAACATACATCACTTTTCTAAAATTATAAAGTACATTCATACATTGTCCTAAAAGAAAAATTCATTACACTATCCAAAACAAACTCATTCAATTTACTCAAATGAATAACAACAATGAACAAGGTTATACATACCTTTCAATTACAAAACCATTGGGAGCTCTCCAATCTAAATGTTTACTCCAAGAATATGTTTGTAGTTACATAGTTCAGAACGATACTACCTACTTCCAATCCATGACCAAGAACAAATATGAGTAAGTAGTAAGGGGAAACACAAATGGTCTCCCCACCATAAGATACAACTCGATTTTTATTAAGATCGGATTAGGACACTAATAGGGGAGGCCCGAACAGACTCCCTAGTAGAAGGGGTAGATTTCCATTACACCTTTTCAGAAGAAAATATATAAGATTAATAGTGGGTCTCCCCACCACAAGAACCAACTATCTTAATCATCCAGCATGGGTAGACACAGAAATACCCTAAAATTTCTTTACATCAAATGGGAAGAACAGAATAAATATGGAGACACCAGAGGTTAAACGCTTCCCATATATCAAACAATGGATAGGAATTTGTTTGGGTGTTTTAATAAATCTGGGAATTTCCCATACAATGTATTAGATTATCTCAGGGACCTATGGCTAGAGATCAATTTATTTAAGCATCTTCGACCTCATTGTTACGCTTTGGAAACCCCCCAAACAGAACGTCTTCGGGTGCTACAAACAACTACACAACTACCCTAGATGGATTTATGAAGACATAACATATTCAAAAACTCACTTTCCTAAACCCGAAGTTTCACTAAAATAAGGGCTTAAAATATGAACACACAGCACACTATGTTTATTCTGGTGAGAAACAAAATAAATAATGGACACATATAAACACATTCCTCTAAAAATAAGATTTTTCAGTTTTTCCAAGGGATAAAAACTCTGAACATAACAAACACTCTCATAGGATTGCACGATCCTCACCTTTTTAGTCAAATGAGAACGTGACATTACAAGGAATCACCAAATGTGACCATTCCAACAAATAGAAACAATACAATAAGAGGGACCTTATGAAATGGTCCCAAACATCACACAATTATAGATTGTGGACAAAATAGCCTCTCGTGACCAGATTTCCAATGCTGGTGGTTTAATATGAACCCCTATTTTGGAGATACAATGAAGGAAACATAGGCCCTCTTAGACACCATCGGCACTAAAAACCCCAGACCACTTACACAATCAAAAAATCAGGTAACTTAATAAACCATGGTCTTTTTGAACCTTCCATAAGCAATCTCCCGCTACAAGAGGATCCTCAAAAAATAGTGTAGAATAAATCTAAAAATCTAAAGAAACATATTCCTTATATTAATCAACTGGAGGGTCTTCCAATGGAGAAACAATCAGGGTTGTACTTCAGTTGTTCACTAACCCTAAATGGGTTCATTCATTATCCAACGAGAGATCCCTAGGACCCAACCAAGCTAGTCCATAAGTCAAAATGGGCCAAAACCCAGAACTGAACACATGAGGGAAACCAATATAAATTCTTTGGGAAATTTTTCGCAGAATAGACCCCTAACGAGCCCTTTATCCCAACTTATTCACCAAACACAAACCCAAGAAATCGTTCAAACAAGAGGGGTTCTTGGACTGAAAACATTCCACAATATAAACATTTCCAATAACTCATAAGAAACCCCATAACAAAGTAGTCATCAAATATATCATGTTTTCCTCTAAAATCATATCTTTGAAAATAAATGTTTTAGTGGTTTTCATATCCACCAATGGTACCACATAGTCCTCACACATGCATGTTTTTGTGCCACACTAGGGACCCTCCTCATATCCATCCTAGAACTCATCCAGTCATTCCATTAACCATCCATCATCCCATATAACCCCATGAATGTGGTTAGTCATGGAAACAAGAGGTTAAAACAAAAATTCATTTCACATTTTGAAAGCAAAATAGTTAACCAATACATCTATTTTCTCAAGACCTCTAACCACGAAATCCAAATCCCAATTTTTTTCTTACAAAAAATTTCAGAAAGGAACAACCATTCAAATAAGAATTCAATTTCAAGTCATTCAAATCAATTTCATAACATCTCATCCCATTAAAACACCTTTTATTATTTTAGAAAACTCTTTTGGGAACTCATTTTCAAAACAAACGTTATCATAATTTGTTTTTTCCAAAAGAGGTGTAGACACACCATTTTCCATTTCAAAAAAATAAATAAAATTCAGATCCACCATTTCACAAATGTAACCATTCCATTTTTATTACAAAATAATTTGACAATAACATTACTATTCTTAAAACCATTTCATTTTTTCCTTAAGACCAAACTTCCAATATTTGAAAACTAAAGAACATAAGACATTTCAACGAGAAACATGTTTCAGTGGGTGACTTGGACATATGGTTGGTATCCAGAAACCAATAACTTCATCATCACAGAGAGTGTTATAGAAAAATTCCACTGACTCTATATGGACTTACAGTCCTTGTGAGCTCACCGATACCATTAACTGAACTCTTTCTCCATTTCCCATAATCATCATTAAACAGTGAAAACCAAATGACTCAGATGAGTCTTGACTTCCCCAGGAATCTTAAATCCCATCATGAGGTGTAAAATCTATGCACCCTACCCATAACCACAATTTCATGTCTTGAAAATCCTAGCTCTAGATTATCCTGACTCTTCCCCAAATAACATGACCCAAAGAGTGAACTTGAACCTCCTCTGGTACCATTTTTTTCATGATTTTATTGACTTACAACGGAAAACAATCCAATACCACAAATCTGGATTTCCCAAACAAAACCATATTTTAGGAAATTTATGAAATTAATTATACAATTTAAAAAATGTTTAAATACCATTAAAAAGGGATAAAACCAAAAAGGACATCCCAATAACATACTCCTAGGATGAGCCTCTTCCCTCAAGTCATCTCCACAGCACTATATCACGATGGACCGTTAAAACCCGAACCATTGGCAGAAAAGTTGTACCCAAACCTACGAAAAAAAATAACCAATACTACTTAAACCCAAAGGTGTAAGTAGGGTGACATTCAAATCCTTTTCACCACTAACATATTTCATCTGATAAACATTCAATGATGAAAAGCTTCTATGTTTTCATAAACATGAAATGCTATTTACAATTTCAAAAGGATGCATCATTAAATAATAACAGTTTTGAAGTTGTCTATTTTGAAGAATCAACACATTTAATTAATATAAAAAAGCTACAGGATTTTCCAGACCAACATACCGTATGCCGACAGTAAACATAAATCGTCCAATTAACAGAAGCAATAGGGAAATAACTCCAAGGAACTAGCTCGATGTGGGTCCTAGTTACCTCATATCTCGGTGAAAGTAACCATAACAATATCTATTATCGTGCACACAATCCACTAGTAGGGAGCATACCAATAACCTAGAGCCCACCATAATTTTCATCATCATCATCAACGTAGTTATGTTAGATTCTTCAATGTAAAATTTTCAACGTGATGCTGAGGCCAAACCCCATGGGATCACAAGCATACTAGTACACATCCACAAACCTATATGCTAGGTGGTACCTCTTGTTCTCAAATAAGTTCAAAAATCCCTAAAATATAATTTTCACATGAAAAAACCACTTACATATCATACATTTACCTTACATCCCACATGTATATCACAGAATTCAGATAATCAGCATTTTCATTCAAATGCATTTAGAAATCATACTCACACCAAAATAGCCCAAAACACTTTTCACAACTCTTCAACACTTAAACAAATCCTTCAAAAAATTTATTAAACCTTACCAAGATAGTCCTATTCACATAACATCCCACACAATTATTACAAAATACTTCTTTCATCAAAATAAACATTTTCCACAGCACACTCACACAAAACCACCCATAAACGTGTTTCACACTGTTCGTTCCATTTGATAAAACATTTCAAAATTTTATAAGACATTCTAAAAATATATGACATCTTAAATCACAACTTTACCTTTAAAAAATCTGTATTAGGTAAACACACTCACCAAAATAGAACATATACATTATTTTCCTACATTGTTTAACAAAATAGAACATTTAAAATTTTCACAAAACAATCCCAAGGTGTATAACTACGTTTTGCACACAAATTCCATTTAAAAAACCTATTTCAAAGAAAAAATCACACTAAGACCCTAAAAATGAAGAATTGGAATCCAAAAAAAACATTTAATAAACCACTTTCAAGTGTTTTAAAATTACCTTATATAATACCACAAAGATATGCATGAAAAAGTACACATTTTTATAAAACATTTTCATGAAGTATAACAAGGTTTCAAACATAAACCCCATTAAAAAATCCCACATCGAGGCCCACATGACACTAAATCATGACCAAACTAGAATTGGATGCCCCTTTCTGTAACTAACAATTCACATTCATATTTTATAAAACTACCAAAAAAGATATGACATGAGTTACATTTCAGAAACACACAACATCAATCAAAAAACTATCATTAATACTAAATCCATTACTAATGATAGAAAAAATGGATTCATCACCACACAAAAAAGATTAGAAACTTGATAAATTATCAAACCAATAAATCTTACATGTCAATAATTTATTACACATGGATTTACCTACTTTTAGAGTCAAAATCCCAAATCTTGGTGTGGAACTTCAATCACATTACCACAGTACCACAAGGAAGATAAAACCAGAACTAGACCTTGAGGTTGGACCAAAAAGACACCAAATCAGACCCTAGGTTCAAACCCTAACATCTAGACATGAGGAACTTCAATAAAGCGGAATTAAAACTAATGAAATATGGACAAATCCAATAAGGAATTCACATAATATAAAGATCGTGAGTTTTCTCCACCAAATCCTTTATAAAAATTACTTCCACAAAAGGTTTGAAGAGATTGGGGGGGCTCCCATGGATACTAGGGTCAAATGGGAGAATAATGTGGTGGATTAGGTTCTGTTTAGAAGAGGGAAAAATGGAATTTAAAAAATATTTTTAATGACCTGGACACCTTGCACGTTTTGATTGCACGGTTTAGTAAACCGTGCAGCCGAACAGTGTGGCATGTTCTTGAAACCCAAAATGTGATGTGTTGCCTCCATTTTCATGGGGTTCTAATGGGTAAAACAAGTTGTATGATATGACTAGGATAGGGGAGAACAATTTAAAATATGAAACACTCTTCTCACCCCAAAACTTCTCCAACTCGTGGTTATGAACCTCCTCAACAACTTACCCACCATGTGGTGCCACTAGGAGTGTCACTCAGCCCACTCCAAAACACCCCAACCTCACACCCATCCTTTGAAAAAATAGGATACCAATTACCATCCATGACCCCCCAATAACAAAACCATAGATCAAGAACACCAGAGACACTAAAATTTTCAATATCCAAACACCCAGAAACTAAGAGAAATCTAAGAACCAAGAGTGGATTTGAAACAAAGCATGGAATCAATAATTCGGGTGTGACACTTTCCTTATGGATTAGACACCCCCAATCATTATGATATTAGTAGTTTTTAAGGATTTAAATAAATAAATGTTCTCAAGTCAATGAAATCATGTTAAATATTTTTCATTTCAATAATGGTTGGTACGTGCAACAAACATATAAAAAATTAAAAAAATCAATTATTTTTTTGATATTTACTTGTTTTTGTGATTTTTTCTTTTTTCAAAAGATCGTGTATGCTCACATAAGAAACTAAGAAAGATCATGAAAATATAATTCAATAAATAAATAAAAAGTTTCTACTCTTAGAGAATAAATTAAATATAAATTTAAAAGTTGGAAAACATATATTTCAAAAGAGTTGAAATTGAGAACATGAACCCACAACATCACATTGTCCTAAATCCTAATAGGCGTATACATTGGGATTTCTATGTACAAATAGTTTTTAAAAATACTTATTGTGTTAGGATATACCCCATTTCAAGAAAATTTGTGATCTAACAACCACATCCTTTTATGTTACCCCATTTAATGTATTTTCCATGGGGGATTCATTAATTGTTGTTAGAAACATTCATAGTAATTCCAAAAAATTACCTATGTGAGGAATGAATAATTAGTAGCTTAGGATAATTGTGCTTCCATTTTTTACAAGTCTTTGGATAAGACTTGGTTTTAAAACAAGGAAAAATATCTTAGACACCTTTGATGAGTTATTCAATGAATTTGTATGAACATTCTGTCCTAAGAATTCCATTATAGTGGTGATGCATAAGATAAGTGGTTTTTGCAGTATGTGGGGTATCCCTTTCATGAGATATGGGATAAGTTTAGATTTATTCATATATAACATCCTAACCATCATTTTGATCCCCATATTTTTTTGGATACCTACTATAATTCTCTTACAACATACAATCTAAATGTGGATGATCAATCTTTTGGTAACCATTTATCTAATTTTATTCTTGTTAATCTCAATTAACTATCTGAAAAATTGGATCAAAAGTCACAAACTAAGATCACTAGGAAGAGTTTCGTTCAAATTCTTTAACGCCATACATAGGATACTATAGTAAATAAAAAGTCACTTAGATAATAATGTATCCACTATAGGATGTTTGTAAATTCTAGAAAATAGTTTCCCAAATTCTTATTTTCTTGTCTAGTCAATGGAGGGTAGACTATTTTTCGATTAAAAACATGAAATAAGGGTGGAAATTATCCATTTTCTATTATATTATATTCTGGTTATAAAATTGACCCTAACTTATCATGTAAAAATTAATAAGTACTATAAAACTACAATGATTATAACCATGGTATGATATTTACTATCATAATAAATATAGAAATTATTATTCCCATACTAAAGGTGAGATAATGGTGATGTTTCAACTTATTTGAGTGAAATTGCTTCAATGAATAATTATAAAAATTCTAGTATTTAATTTTCAGAAATATGAATGGTCCAATTAGAAAGGGATATAGATTGGACAGATAAAGGAATGCTGACTAGTAAAACCGAACTAAATCATAATCAAAATGCGATGGTCGTAGCCACCATTTTAGGTATAAAAACTTAATATCATGTTATATAATAATCTATGGAATATTCATCTAAAGATCAATATGAAACTATAAACAGAGACAGTTAAAATCTTAAAACTATATTTATATTTATATATATAACCAACTAGAAATTACCCTAATGAAAAATATAGGAAAAGAAGAATATGATTTGGTAAAAAAATAGAAATTGAAATTGAAAATACTTTTTTGAGGAGAATGCAGTTAAAAAACTTTTTTTAAAAAACTATGCTCTTTCATACTTTTTAAATAAATAATTAAAAAGGAAAATGAACTATATTGATAGAAATTTTTAAAATTTTATAGAAGTTTCAACATCAACATGGCCTTTTTGTAATCCTTTAATAAGATACTTTATCACTTGAAATTTCATACAAGATTCAAGGATAATAAAAGGGATTGGGGTGAGAGTTCAATTGTTAGAAAAATTGAGGATTGTAGTTCTTTTTTTTGAAAATATATTCCTCTAAAATTGAATGTTCTTGGATACTTTTTCATTTCTTACCTAATATGAGAAAGTGAAGAGATTAATTTCTTGGGTGGTTTAGGGTATTATATTAACCTTATTCCCTACACATTATTTGAAAAATTTGGATAATAGAGATCTGAAACTAAAAACATATATTTCTTTATACTGAGCTAATAAATAACTTAAATAACCATATGGGAGGATTTATTACATATTTATTAATTTATGGAAACTATATTTTCCAAAGTAATTCCTCATCATTAACATGAATTGTGATAATAAAGTCCCAAAAATATTAGGAACACCATTCATATGCACTAGTGTGGTTGGCATAGATGTATCAAAGTGTAAAAATACTCTTTATACTAGAGAGGATCTGGTGTAATTTCATGTTTCAAACAATCTACATCTATTGTGAATTATAAGCTAATATATATTATTGATGATATTTTTTGTGGTCAAACAAAGAGGGAAACCCATCATCATATTGATGACTTGATCGATGATTCTATTAATGAAAAACATAACTCATGTTATTTATAAAATAATTCATTATTTATACATGAGAGGATAAGGAAAATTGACAATTATATTTGGAGAAACATTTCCAATGATCACATAGTGATCCATTCAAACACTAACTTTTTAGTTGATATAGTTTCTCATGATGTTTTTCTAATTTCATTAACCTTATCTATTTTCAATCCTTATACTTATTCTTTTTCATTCAAATCTAGAAATTAAAACTATAATTTTATTTTTTATATGTTGAGAATAAATTTTCGAAGGTTGGTATTGAGTAAGTGGTTAATATTTTCTATATTGAAGTTGAAAATAATTTTTTCTAATCTGTTGAGTTTGGATAGATGAGTTCCTTGTAGATTTCATGTTAATTTCTATAACACTATACAAATTCATTTGAGCTCTATTAATGATTACTTCTTTTTCTTATGAGAATAATGTGTTTCTATGGGACTTTAAGGATATGAGTTCTTCTCAAAATAGGGTTGAATATATGAGTGTGGTTGTAATTGTTACATATTATTTTTCTAATTTTTGTTTCTTTGGGAATTATTTTTCTATCAATAGTCCTATGTATTTTTTATATGTTCATTGGATGGTTTCACACATTTCACACAATATAGCTATATCTAGGAGTGTAGTTTTTTATGTGAAATATTGTAAAATTATCTCACCATTGTCTAGACCTTTGTGTTCCCCAAGTGTAGTGGGATAGGTGACGAGTGAATATGGTCATTCTGGTGTAACTGCTGGTATATTGATTTTATTGAATGTTTTTAAGTCAAACTCCTTGATTTAAATATAGTGGTGTTAAAATAAATAGTATTAGATTTTTTTTCATATTAACAGGATTTTTTACATGATTTTGGAGAGTTATACCTATTTATTGGAGATATTTAACATTCCAAAAAAAATTAAATCTCAATTAACGACTAATATTACCCTTTGAATGATAATGGATAGAAACTTGAGGGGGTTTTTTCTGGTTGAATAAATGAAATTTTATTCTAAATAACCAAAAACAAAATATATTACTATTTTCATCATGTATTTTTTAAAAATTAATGATTCCAGATCTATTGGGTGTATCCCAACATTATTTAACTAAAGATACATAGAGTTACAACATAATACTCTTACTCATTCTTGGTTAATCTTTTTTCTAAAAGAGAAAGGGTCAACATACCATGAGGTGAAGTTTTGTTTTAGTGGGTGGAGTTACCAAGACAATTCACTATGATATGGATCCACTAGTTATAATAATATGTCATGGAAAATTGAGATATAAACTTACAAGTGGTGGATTCATTTTTTTCTTCATGATTATAAAGAGATTAAAGTAGATAAAACTTGATAAAACATCCCACAACACTAACTCTGGTAATATTATCTCTTGAAATTAAAATTATGGAAAATAATTGGCATCTAATCATTATGAAGGAGATTGAACTTACAAACATGGAACTATTTTAACGAATATACGTGAGGTTATACATACTATAATTCCATGTTAAATGATTCCACATTCTAGGTGAGTAATTTTTTAAATTGTTTAATTTCTAATTCATCCAATTCTGCTTAAATTTTTATGTTTGTTCCATATATGTTTTTATTAAAAATTATTTCTAGATTTATATTGTTTCATGCAGCCTTTGTATTTTGAGACATATTGGTAATAGTAATTTTTATATTTTTTTATGTGTTGTAAAACATGTGGTGAATTTCTATATATTTTTATTTTTAAAAATTATTCAAAAACTCAAATGAATCATGAATAATTATGTTAATTCATTTTATATGAAAAACTAATTTATTAATGGCCAGTAATAACATTATCAATGTTTTTAAATATTTTGTTTGATTAATGTGTGTGTGAAAAAAATATGATTTTGAACCTTCCTATCAGAATTCAACATGATTTTTCTTTTTAGTGAATTTATAAATCTTTTTGGACAAAAATTTCTTAATTATTTCCCATATATAAAAAAATTTTATTGGGGAGAATTTTGGGTTTTATGTTTAGAGGATGTGACAATAATATTCTATGTTATATTTATTGATTCATACATCAAAAATACCTTATTTAAAAAAAATATAAATTAATTATAATATTATAATATAATTTGGGTGAAAAGATTTCTTAAAATTTACGGTTGTGATGCCACTTATAGGATTTTTTTTAAAAATATTTAGTTTCAAGCACCCTTTTTTATACATGAAAGGAAAGGATAATCTGTTTTAGGACATGGAGAATAGGGAAACCATTACAAAAAAGAGGAATATATTGAATAAAAACAAGATCTGGAGGCCTTAACATGGACCCTAATGTCTAAAGGGAAGCATACAACAATATAGGCATCATAAAATGTATCATCACCCCCTACTATACCATGAAAATATAGATCTTTCAACAAAGTTATTCCCACTAACAAGAAGTTGTTTTAGGCTATTATAAAACAATATGGTAGAGAAACCCTCTAACCCACACTAACATGTAGAAGGAGGACTAGATTATAGGTTCTATTATACCTTTCTCTGAATCAAGCTACCCTCCAAAAAATTCATGTGAAAACTCACTACACTATCAACCTGATGTGAAGAAATAATTGACTCAAATTAATGAGAAATTAATCAATGAAAGGTTCCCATAAATCCATTAGGAAATGGAAGGATGTAATAATGATGGGTGTTATCACACCAATCCCTCTTTATGGAATTTTAGTTTTCCCCTTTTGAGAAATTCTTTTTTACCATGGAATATGACTAATGGTTTACATAATGAAAAAATATTCTAAGTGTGGGAGAATTGTATGTGACTATATTTCATTAACTTGTTTGAATATCAATTTGGTGTATTTTTTTGGATTTTAAATTCCAAATCTCATAATAATGGACAAATTTTAAGAAAATTCAAGTTGTAGATGAAATTTTAATTAATTGATTATTGTTATAAAAATGATTATTTGTGTGATTAAATAATGAAATTTTTTTATTTCATAAATTTTAATTCTTCTCTTATTTCTCATTTTGTGTTTCATTCTTACATAATTTTCTTACAAAAGCACCCAAGCATGTGAATGATAAAAATAGAAATGTAGGTAAATTGAGCTATGTATTCCAATTAAACGACGACACAAAAAAATCACATAGAAAGTATATATATATATATACCTTATTGGTTATGTGATTAAAGGTGATGTTTGATATCATATATTGATGATTAAAATTTTTATATTTCCATTCCATAGGTTGATATGTGGTCAAAAGAAATAATATAAACAAAATCCATAGAAGCAGTTTTGACAATTGTATATGGTTAAAAAGGTGAATGTGTGATGGGAGGCTTCAAAAAGATCTTATGTAATGATCTTGTAATTTTAGTTAGAGATTCAATATATTTGAGATAAATCCATGTTCATATGTGGCTCATATTTTATATATAGGGGTAATGATACTGTCACTCGAGATGTACTGTAAGAAATTAACCATCACTTGGGTGTGTCACCTATGGTGGATAAAACCTATCATCTAGTTTATCAATATTTTATTTTAAAATATTTAATTATATGAGGATATATGATAATAATAAGATCGGATTAGTGGTGAAATAACATATTGATTATGGAGAAGACAACTATGTTGGTAGGAGTCCATAGAGCCAGATCATGTTGAAGGATATAATCTAACCAGAGAAGTTTCATCTTCTATTCGTCCCACGTGTTGGATTTCATTCACATTATGTGTATCTATATATATTAGTGTTATCAAAATATAATGTATTTAGTCGTTAAATTTTTTTATCACTTGTTATTACAATTTTACCAATGATCATTTATTTCAATGTTCTCATTCTAATTCAGAATGAGCATCAGTTTTATAGTATTCCATGAATCAATGGGAGATGATTGTGATAAGTATTGATTTTGAATGTTAACTGAAGTACTAAAAAGTATAGAAGTTTATTTCATATTATCCATTATTAAAAAAAATTCAAAAATTCTAATCAAGTGATCAGAACAAAGGGAATGTTCAATGAACTCTTTTGTACATGATATGAGATCTTGGTGGATTGTCACCTCATTTTATAAGCATCCTTAATTTTTGAAATTTCTCAAGTATGAATATAGGGTACATTTAATCATTTAAATGTAATATAATAACACAAATATCATTTTATCCTCATTCTCTACCTCAATTTTATAATTTTCTTCCTCTTTTATTCAACTCACTACACATAATAACAACAACTCCACCATCTATTCACTATATTCAGTGTTGTTTACTCATTTTTGATTATTCATATAACTTACCTTCCCTATATATTCAACAACCCAATAACTACATACCCATATTTCATAGAAATTTAAATAGATAAATTTTCATGATTTAATGGAATCATTCCATTTAGAATATTTGGTATTTGAACCATGTGAGGTCTCCATGGTAAACTCCGTGAATGAATTGACTCTAAGTAGTGATAACTACATTGCTAGAGGATAGTTTACAAAATCAGAGAACCTGGCCTTGTGTGATGCCCAAGAATCATTAAAAAGTCTAAAATTTCCATTTTCCTCCATGATTTTTAGGTTTTTTCCCTCTTTCCCTCCTCCATTCTTGTAAGAACTAGGAGAACTAAGGGATCATCCTCCCACCATACTAAGTCATTTTTGAGTCCTTCAATCTCAATTTAAAAACAATTCTCTATAATAAGACCTATGTTTGATTTTTATTCATTCATAATTTACTATTCCCCTATTTTATCTTGGTATAGAATTCTCCCATAAATTCTAATGAGTTTTATCGCAATAGATAGTGTATATAGTGTGTTATAATCTATTACCTTGGTTTATAGATCTCACTGAGGGTGTTTCCTTTTTGGTTAGTGTTCATAACCATAATTGAATCGTTTTAGATCAGTTATATTTTAATATTACCAATTTTGGTAGATTTTATTGGTATTTTTCATTAAATTCAATATATTGAATGCTTTGTGATTTAAATACATTGATTTTATTAATTAATCCAAAATAAATAAGATTCAGTCAGTGTAATGAGTTTTATAATGGGTAGAACACATGGTATAATGTTTTTTAATGGTGTTCTTGGTTTCAAAATAGATTTTTTTTGAATTCCATGTTTTTTTAAATTATTATTATGAGGCTTCATAAAACTGAATTAAATTTTTTAACATGTCTGACCTCATTTGGATCATTAATTGGGTGAATTGTGGTTTTTAAAGGAAAATCGTGATTTTATAAATAGTTTATAATGTTGTTTGAAATATTTGGTATTAAATAAATTTATTAAAATTGATTTAAAATCGTTGAAAATGACTCAACATTCTATGATAATGTATTAAAGGCATGTTTAAAAATTTCAAGATGTATTTCATATGTCTAAGGCCCTTGATTGGGCACCTTATGTTGGATTCTTATTATAGATTGATACCCCTTGGGGGTACTCTATTGTTTTATAATTATTGATTCTAACATATTAATATTAAAAAATTAATGTTTCATTATATGTAGTTTTAGGTTAGTATTAGTTTATTGCATGTTATTTTTAAATGATATTTGAAATTATCATGTGGATTGTCTCTCATTAGTAACTTAAATTAATATTATAGTGGGAACCTGGGTATTTATTTGATGAATTGTGTTCGTGTTATAGTAGTGCAGTGGTTCTCACTAGCAAGTAACCTCCGATTGTTTCACCCTCTTAGGGTTTTCCTTATTCTTATTTATAATTGATGTCGATCGAAATGGTTATTTTCCTAGTTTCACTAGGGGCCCCTATATAGTGTTTTTTTATGATACCATGTATTGTTTCCTGTTAGTTTAGACTATGTAATTTCAGAATATTACATATCCTTTTATTGGGTAACTTTGGGGGTTCCATTATAAATTTGAACTGAATCCCCAAATTGTTATTTATTTACATCATTTTCCCATTTGGTTATTTTTATGTGTCATGTGCATATAGTTTTAATTGTGTTTATTCTATTTGTTGTGGTTTAGTTTATTATTAAAATATTTCTATAAAATTATTTTAAATGTTGTATTTTATAAGTAAAATGGGGTTTGTTTATAGAAAGTGTGTTTTTAGAATTTTTTTCGGATGTATAGATTATTGTGGGATGTTTTATGAAAATTAATTGTGAAATTATATATGATTTATCTCAAATTTTTTTTACAATACTATTTTCTATCTAGATTTAAAAAAAATTAATTAAAATATCATTTAGATGCTAAATGTAAAAAATATGTTAAATAATATTCTGTTTTTTTTTCACACCATGCATACATCTTTCAATATAATTAAATTTTATATTTTCAATCAGATTCCTAGGTTATGGTTGGGTCTTAATGGGAGTCTGGTTCATTTGTTTCCAATGATGGTCATCTATTGATCATGGTTTGTGAATCTGGTAAAAGGGAATATGTTCAAAGTCTTTGGGTTTTATTTATACATTTTGGGTTGTTGTGTATATGACATTTTGGCCAAATATATATTTTGGTTAGTTTGTATATATGGATGCCTTCCATGTGCTCAATTTATGTAATGATTCTTTTTATGGGTTATTTTATTCTATTTTTTCTATTATTATTGGTTTAAGTTATATTTTCTTATTTATTTTATGGAGTGGATATACAATATAAATATGAGGTTTTCCAAACATCTAGGCAGAATCCTGGTTTTTAATTTGATTAAGTGAGTGAAATCATTCAGAAGTTTCTAATATCAGTACTCATGGTCTAGATTTAAGCCTCTAGTTATATTTAACACCGATAATTCTAGTGGAAGACCGGGTTGGGTGCCAGTTTAGGTGGAAGACTAGGTCAAATTCTTATATAGAATTATTTGTTTCATTTCCTAGTTTTTGTTTTATACTCTTGTATTTCTGATTCAGATTACCATACTATTTAATTTTTTATACAGCTAGTCTTGAACATATTTTATTCATGGAATGGATGTAATTTTAATATTAATTATACAATTATTGTTTTCCATATATTTTAATCATTTTTCTACCTTTTGGTTAGGTATTGTTTTGGTTTTTTTAGTTATGAAAATGAATTTACAATATATGGAAACGTCATGTTAGATCTTTGTTTTTCATTTTAGGGTTTTAAATGGGAAAACAATTCCAAACAAAAATTTTAATTCCTAGAAATTAATTTATAATTATTTAGGATCAAGAACACAATTTAGTCCTTGCCATATGTCTGGTCAGCTTCCCAGTTGAGGGGTAAAGTAGGTTGGGTGAAGACACCTTATTTATTAAGAATGGGTAATGATTTAAAAAAATGATTTTTTCCATGATTACCAGTTTCATCATGTATCTATGTGAAAAAACAATTTTATTTAATAATGTTAAATACAATAATTAATTAAATTTTCATTCAAATGAAATGGAAGATTCTCCTTAGTGAAATGCTACTAGGTACATTTGGCTCACAACTTACATGCACAATTGGATGTATATAACTATTTCTCAACTTTTTAGATGCATAGTTTATGATATTCTTCAGATTTTATATCTGTATATGGTCTCGGGTATGGGTTCAACATGGTGAGTTTCCATGGGTAACATAGATCTGACATATTATAGATCTGGTTTTGTATTTTGTTAATCTTTTTATGATTGATATATGAGCCAGTTTGAAAAGGTTTTTTCTTATTGGTTTTATCTTTTGTATTTTTTTTAAATTGGAATGTTGTTTTTAATATTATGATACATGGATAATGTTCAGTTTATTCATCAATATAGTTTTTTCTTCTTTTTAATGGTTTTTTATTAATATATTGGTGTATTGATATAGAATCAAGGTATTATTATACAATATTGACCATTGTATTGATGGGACATGTAAAATACTCATTGGTTTTTATTATAGTTTTTTGGATTTAGAATGAAAATGTATTCCCAAGTCATACGTTCTTCATGAACATAATATAATTTCTAGCCTATGATGATTAAAAAACACCTTTCTAGAGTAGTGGAGAGCTAGGTCAGGTGGTTTATTGAGTTATCCAGCCCTAGTTCATTACATGTATGTACGTATGAAAGTAATGATATGTGTATGTATGTTGGAATATATGAATGGATGCATGAAATCGTAAGTTTGTGTCTATCTATGTATATACATATGCATTCTTGAACATATGGATTCATACATGCTTGAATTCATGTATTTGTTTGTGCATGTATGTAGGAATATATAATTGGATGGATGGATAGATCGATAAGTGTGTGTGCCTGTGTACACATATAGATAGATTAATGTTCTTGTCTGTCTGATTTTTTGTGTGTCTTCATGCATACATGAATGAAATCATGGATTCATTATTTCAATAAAATAATTTGTTTGTATTGATTTATATATGAATGTATGGATGGATTAATGGACCGATGTATGCATTTATATATGTATGGATTGATTGTTAATGCATTCATGCATTTATGGATGTATGTATTCATGATTGTATGTATGTTTTTATGGATGGATGGGTGTATGAATATATGGTTGTATGGATGAATTCCTGAAAATATCTGTGTTTTACGTACATACATATGCACCTAGGTACATACATCAGTAATTATAAATTTAAGTAAGTCGGTTAGTGAGTGAATGAGTGATTGAGTGTGTGAGTGAGTGAGTGACTCAGTACATGATTAATTAACTACATATTTAAGTAAGTATGTGAGTAAGTGAATAATTAAATAAATAGGTTAGTTAGTTATTTAGTTATTTAGTAAGTACATATGTATGTATGTATTTATGTATAAAAATAAGTAGATAAGTAAGTATTTAGGTAAGTAATTAAGTAACTTTGTAAGTTAGTATGTAAGTGTGTATGTATGTAGGTAGGTATGTACATGAGTAAGTCAATCAATGTGTGAGTGAGTCGGTGGGTGGGTGAGTGAGTGAGTGCGTGAGTGAGTGAGTGAGGGAATGAGAAAGCAAGTATGTTAGGAAGTATGTCAGTATGTAGTTATGTTTGTATGTATGCATGTATATATGTATTCATGTATATATATATGTATATGCATGTATGAATGTGTGTGTGTCTGTATGTATGCATGTATGTGTGTGTGTGTGTATGTATGTATGTATGTTTTTATATATGTTTTTACGTAGATATGTATGTAGGCATGAAGGTGTATATGTACTTGCGTAGATATATATGTGTGCACATGTTTATATATGTGTGTATGTATGTATGTATGTATGTATGTTTGTTTGTATGTATGTATGTATGTATGTGTGTATGTATGTATGTATGTATGTATGTATGTATGTATGTATGTATGTATGTATGTATGTATGTATGTATGTATGTATGTATGTATGTACATAGGTATTTATATACATATGTAGGTATGTATGTATACACCTATGTATGCACGTGCATATGAACATTTCCATGTATGTATTTCGGTTTGAATGTATGTATGTATATATGTATGTATTTATATAGTTTTGTATATATGTATGTATGTACGTATGTCTGTACATACGTATGTATTCATGTATGTATGTATATATATATACATGTGTTTGTATATATGTATGTGCATATGTATCAACTAAAGAGAAAATAATTATTTCTACTGATTTTTTGAATAAAACACGGTACAAAAAAGGCCACGGTGGTCAAAAATAGTACAAGGAAAGAGCATCATTAACAACATATGTAGTTATGTATGCATATACCTGTGTATTTACATACGTATGAACATTTCTATGTATTTACTTAGGTATGAATGTATGTATATATTTATATAGGTATGTATATAGGTATATATATAGGTATGTATATATGTATATATGTCTGTATGTTTGTACATTTTTTTGTATGCATGTATGTATATATATATATATATATATATTTGTATGTATGTATGTGTATAGGTATCTACTAAACTGAAAATAATATTTTTTATGGATTTTTGAAAAAAAAATGGAACAAGAATGGTCACAGTGGTTTAAAATAGTGCAAGCCAAGAGCATCATTAACAACATACTTAAAACCCTCCTGAAGAAAGGAACCTAAGCTAATGAAAAAAGGAAGACCCTGATTTGGTGAAGCCACAAACACCAAGAAGTCTGCAGCCTTATTCCCCTCATGCCACATGTGCGTGATCTCGATGCGATTACCCAATAACATGTTGCACTTCCTGATGATATATGAAATTTTCAATGAAAGTCAGCAAGTACCTGAAAGTGCATTATATAGGATAATTGATTCCATCTCCACTTCCTTTATTTTGATTTTCCTCTACTCACACATCTCCAATCCCATTACCATCGTCTGTTCCTCAACCTCCAAGGCGTCACCCATACCATAGAAAGTCGAGAATGCTAATACAATAGATCTCCTTCGTTCATGACGACTCATCCACCTCACATCTCCCACCTGATAAAATACACATTTGTGTTAAGCATGATCCCAATGAGAAGTGTTTTCCATTAGACCCAATTCCCTTGTCCCGCATCACTGCCCTACATGTAAAGAAAATTTTTCGAGATAAGATCCCCAACCAAGGGTTCATTGTTGCATGTTGTAAATAGTCATACCAAATACTAAAACAACTTCTTCATTTTGAAGATGATTCTAGACTAGGATCCACTGAAACCTTTGTGTTTCGCATCATTTATGGCCGTCCATAGATTCCAACATCCTGCGAGTAGGATAACACCCGGAGCCTTCCTCTAGGGGCCAATATCACTCGATCCTTGAAATCATGCATTGAGAATTGTGTCATGGATCCCTCTCTCTCTATTACAACAATCAAAGATCTCGAAGGCCTACCAAACCTATCTGGTCCACTAACAATCAAAGAAGAGATTCCACACTGTTTCTTATTTGGGATCACAACAACACCCACTCCTAGAAGAGACGCTCACACGCATGCATTGAATGTTTTCATCAATGGCCACAACTTTATTCCTTGATCACCACAGCCAGAAATTAAAAATGGAAGGAACCTCCTTGAACCACAGTATCTCACCCCATATCATCATTGAAAGCATCCCACCTCACATGATCCAAGTCATTAATTGAGAAATAAGCTGATGTGTTTCCCAAAAAAATATGTTTGTCCCGATCTTAATTAAATAAAATGTTGCTGAAAGCAACACTTTGTTTATCATTAATAATGGCCTTATAGAAAATGGGGTGACCAATTGCCTTCCTAAGAGAAAGATTCATAGTAGGGGACCCTAGTAACCACCGCCTTCCAGTCCCTCAGTCTAGAAGCCAGAAGTAGATATCCCATTTTCCCATCGACCAACTACAATTTTGCTGTAAAAACTCCATGTACAGATGAATCAACTTCTATACCAAATAATGTTATGTCCTCTTCTCATCCACATTCCGACCATACATATCATGCATTGTCGTACCCCAAACAGATCTTCCCTCCATATCCTCCAAAGCTAATTTAGCATGAATCCCTTGAATAGTGAACAACACACTTCTCATGTTGATTCCCCTCTTAGAGAGAGGTCTTTACAAATTCTTCCTCGGGGCTCAGTAATGTCATCCTTCTATCTATCCATTCCAAATATATGACACCATAATTAAATCCATGTTGGCGATCACTCTATTGGGAACCATCATGGTTGACATTATGTGCATGGAAATGGACACAATGACACTATTCACTATGGTTTTGTAGCTTCCAAAAAAAAGGAATCATTTTTCTGGTTTTAGATGTGCCCCATGATATTGCTATCTAGCTTGAAAAAATGATGAACTATATGGGAAAATAGACTCACAAGTGCCCCAAGGTACTATATACGGAATGATACCCTTCTCATATTCAAGCTAGAATCAAGGCCCCTTTCCCTCCTTAAGAGATATTCCAGTAAGTATAGTAAAGTATTTTCTCTCAATTCACCACCTGCCCACTCCACTTACAATAGTCCCATAGAAGCCCATTCATCCCTTGTACTAACCTTATACTTCCATTGATGAACAAAATTGTCTCATCCCCGAACATCATATGCGAGATACCCCTTGTGTCTTGCATAGTCTTGTAAGGGAGTACATTACCCGAGTGAAAACCCAGGTTAATATTAGATCTTAGAACATTTTGGGAGAGAATAATGAGAGTTGGTGATAGGGGATCCCCACTACCTAAGACCATGACAAGCCTTGAAGAAACTAAACTATTTATCTATAAATGTTGTTGAGATCTCTGCCAAGCTGAAGCAACAGAGAAAAAGATCTCTAGTCCAATTGGAGAATCCCATGCAATCCAACACCCTTAGGATGAATCCCCATTCCATACTATTGTAGGAATCAATTATATCTAATTTAATCACAATGTTACCCCCAATGGACCTTTTGATAATATCTTTGACCCATTCAAGCACCACTCCAATTTCCCCTATATTAACCACCCTTTAATAAAACCACTTTGTTCATAAGACACCTAGGTGTTCAAAATAGGTTACATCCTTTTATTGAGAATAATGGCCAAATCCTTGGATCACATATTGAAAATTCTTATGGGCTAGTACTGATTAATGGCCTATAAAAAACACACCTTCAGAATCGAAACCATCTTGGTTGCACAAGAAACACGCGACAAGTCCCCACCCTGGAATAAATCATGCCCTTCCATCACTAAGACTCCCTTAACAGTATCCCATGCCACATTGTAAAAAGGTCCTTGGATGCCATCCGGAACTGAATCACTCTCCCAGTTCAGAGGCTATATAACCTCACACACTTCATCTTCCACTGGAACCTTCCTCAAATGATCATTGACATCCTTCGAAACACTACATGGGATATCCTCAAACAAGTAATCATCACCTATCACATGCCCCAATCCAAGAATGGATTGGGAACTCCCAATAAATATTGAATACTTTCAATAGCCATAGCACCTACCTATTCAAGATCCAGGGAAAAAGAACTATTTTCCCGAAGGATATTTGGCCTCTGCACACGTCACCTCTCCTTGATGCAAGCATGGAAGTAACCTTTGTTGAGATCCCCCTCATGAAGCCATCAAGCCCGGCCTCCTTCTCCATCCAACCGTTCCAATATCATGAGGGTGTCATGGAGAGTGTGCTTCTTAAGTACTAACTCATTTTATAGGCTTTAATATCATTCATGTTTCATCCCTGCCTCCATTCGAGCGACCTCCTGACTGATCTCAACCATCTCTTTATCCCGTGCAAGGATACTCTTCCTCCAAATCCAAAAAAAATTAGCCATAAAATCTTGTTACAAATTGTGATCCATGGATTTACCAAATTATGGAGACTCAAGGTCTCCCTTACCACATAAATGAAACCTAATTCCTCCACCCATGTTTTCAAAAACTGAAACTGCTCCCCCCTCGATGAACCTGATCCTAGGGAAAGGCGAAGTGGTGAGTGGTCTGAGAGGCACCACACCATGTGAGATAAATTTATATATTGGAATATTTATAATTCATCCTCGTTCATCAAGCACCGGTCATGATGACACCAATTCCATATTCCACTATGCTGGTTATTACACCAGGTGAAGTTATCTCCCTCGTAACTTGCATCCAAAAAGTCTTTCCTATCCATGAATGATAACAAATATTGGCTATCACTAATTGGAAAACTGCTACATGATGTTTCTCCTTAGGGATAGTTATAATGTTCAAATCTCCCTTGATGATCCATGGGAAATTATCTGAGTTTAGACCATCCAAATACCTTCATATCATTTCTTGGTCCTGAGCGTTAAACATCACATATATGAAGGAGAAAATAAATGAGTGAGACCCTACTATAATTTTCATGGCCAAAGACTATTCTAACACACCATGAAGATTTACCTTGAGGTGGTATTTCCAAAATGACCATATATGAATGTTGGGAGGCTACCCATGCATGAAACCACAAAATATTTGACTCTGATCATACCCCTTAATTTTACTGGACTTCAACTTCTGTTCGAGGATTGAAACCACAGAGACAGAATTGTTTGTGAAATAAGATTTCAACAGATCCTCAAGACCATGAGAATTCTATATTAAGAACATAAACATTGACAAATACATGTCTGGATTTGGCCCCAGACTCCTGGCCCTTGACATGATGAACCGAAATCAGGGAGACGCTCACTCCCATTCTGGATTGAGATCGAGTGTGAATAATACTCATCAACATCGGAAGAACTACCCTAGGAGAGCACAAAAAATTGGACATCACACTGTGGATGATTTCTAGAGAACCAAAACATTGACTGGTCAACTTACTTTACTAACTCCTCGACCACACTGGTGAAGATTGTAGTGGGAAGGAAAAGAAACCCGAACTAGGCGATTGCGGGGGAGAGGACACTATTGGAAGTAGATAGAGCTCCCTAGGTGGAGAACCCCCTTTATTATCTATTATTCTAGGTTATAACAACAGAATATATGAAATGCTTGTGTGGGATAGAGCCTAAGGATTAGTTGAGAATGAACTATGTTGATTTTCCATGGTGGGAAATGGCCCTACAGAAGGGGATCCTATATCGCTGAGCTTAAGATATGGTTTGGAACCCATTAATTTGTTGAATATCACTAAATAATGGTAGAGAGTTACATTCCATTCTTGATTGAAATGGTTATTTGATGAGGAATCCCCAGACTGGGCCACACCCACACATTTGTTGAGGAGAACCAAATCATAGCTCAGAGATGCTTTCCCTTCATGACTATATGGTTTCTTAGACTAGGAATCCCCATATGACTTCACTATGGAATCCACACCTTTACCCTTATCATGATCTTCTATAGGTGTAGAGGGATGCGAGTTAGATTGCCTTGTAGAAGACCCCAGTAAATCATGAGAATTAGATTCCCTCATCTGAGCATTGCGACATACCTACAAAAAAGTACTAAAATATTGATGAATGAGATAAACCTATGAAAAGATTGTAAAACAGAGGTTGACCATGGTCTGGCATCCCTTCGATTTGAATCAAAAAGTGTTCATGAAGTTGTTGAGAAATGTTCAGATCAACGCAAATCCTCTTAACAGATGCCTCTACCAGGCTGTTCGTCCTAACATCCACACACAAAAACAACCCCAATGAGTCCCCACTCACCTTCACAAAGGACTGTTTCATAAGGGGGATAAGATGCTTGGGAAGTGAGATCCAGACCACCAGACTGGAACATTATTTATTGATGTGAGTGTCCATTGACTAGAGGGACAGGTATGTATACATGTATTTATGGATGTATACATGTATGTGTGAGTGTATATACTGTGTGTGTGTAGGTATGCAGATAGATAGGTATTTTTACATGTATGCATGTATGTATACATGAATTGATGCATATATTACTATTTATGTGTATGTATGTTTTGTTTGTTTGTTTGTTTGTATGCATCCATTCATTATATATTTATATTTATATATATATGTATGTATGTATGTTTTTTTGTTTGTATTTATATATGTATGAATGCATGTGTATGTATGTGTGCCTGTATAGTAGTGTGTGTGTGTGTGTGTGTTTGTGTGTGCATGTTTCTTTAGTATTTGTATTTAAATCTGATTATATTATCAATAAATTATAGAATATAAATATCAAAATGAATATTTTATTCTAAAATTTATATTCTTTCATTAAAAGGTAATATTTTTTATTTTTTTTAATTTATAATAATACTAAAAATTTATAAATTGAATTAATATATATATAAACACACATACATTCATATGTGCATGTTTGTGAGTGTGATATATATTTAAATAAATTTTTATTTTAAATATCAATTTGATATGGGTTTTTATATTAATGATGATTAATGTTGATTATGTGTGGGTTTGAGTCTTTTTTTCACACCTCCAATTTTCTATAAATGTTTTTTTATTTCCTTTGGGTATACGTGTATCAAAATAGAGAGGATGGGATTTTGACTCATCCTGTAACAGAGTTTATTCTATTGTCTAGGACCCCCTTATAAATTTAAGTGAATTTATGAAATCCTTATATTTAAAAATATTTATACTCTTTCATGAAATTGATTGATTAACACCATGCATCACAAGAACACTCAGTAAGGGGGGTCATTGTTATCCCTCGTTAATTGATTATTCTATAATTTAAAGATCTATTGTTGGGAACTCTAGAACTTCTTTCCATCCATATAAGTAAGAGTTTCCAATATGGTGGGATTGGACCATGGGAGGGGTTTCATATATATCTCTATAAATTAAATCAAAACCCATATAATTTTATTAAATTTAAAATGAAATGGTGTACCTTTGATGGTCATGTGACAAGGTAAATAATAGTGAAATTTGAGGTCATGCATACATAAAAAATAACGTTCCATTGAAGGACAATCATTCAGGAGACATGGTTATCATTTTAAAGTAATAAAAACATGTCCATTTTGATTTATTTCTTAAGGTCATATGACCAATACCACTTTTCATTTTAATGATATGTAGAATGGACTACTTGGTGGAAGGTTCCAAGTAATGGTTAGGGGGACTTATTCCCTAGAGACCCTTTATTATTTAGCTAGACATATGAGTTTGGTGAAGAAATTGAGGGAATTATATTGAAATGGTTACCCATTTTCACTTTTGGATCATTTATTAGACTTGGGGTGTAATTTTCTGACCCATATGACAACAAAATCAGAAGTTGTACCAGTATCCACATTACCTCATGTGAGCCTCCCCATACACTAGTGGCTGCCGACTAGAAGTAAGGGTCTAATGGTAGTACGGTGGGGAGACTCTACGCTCATGATTATAGTCGCACAATAGTATGTATGGTTTAAATCAATGTAAAATAGAAAAAAAAAAGTTATAATAAATGGAAAAAATTTAAAGATAAATAAAATGAATGAGTAAAAGAGAATGGATGATGCCATTATGTATAATAATGTTTGCTTATCTAGAAGATGAAAAAAGATAACAAAATGAGAACAACACACAATACAATAAAATAAAATCAACAAGATCCCAAAGGCTTACTCTACAAGAATCCTGACTACTTTCTCAGTCATATTCTTCTTAGATCCCAAGTACAAAACCAAACACAAGAAATTGATCCATGGACCAGATATGATTGGGTACCATAGTGCAATGGAAGGTCAAGCAGGGTGTGATATATAATCCCAATAGGCCACCGCCAATTGTGTCTATATGAATCCACTTCACACACTATATAATGAACTATGTTCCATCATTGGTGAATATAAGTAGATAAATAAATAAATAAATAACACATTAGGATGGGTTCTCAAATTGATACCCAACCGATTATGCCTCATCTATCATAAAAAAGATGTCTAGGACAAGGGAACATATTGATTTAACATTTTATATATATGGAATCATCTACGAAGCAGCAGAGGTAGGCTTACCACAAACTTGTTCTTTGGATTGGCACCAAACCCATATGAAATCATTCAGGAAATATCAAACAATTATCAAAACAATGATAATAATAAGGCACCATAAGTAATCCTTGAAAATCATCTGTCAAATTGATTAGGGGCATCCTAATCACATCAAAAGAGATTTATAATGGAAAAAAAGGGTTACTAATGGAGCCCTCGATATAACCAACACCAAAAATTCCATCCAAGGAAACATGTAATGGTGTCCCTTGTATTACTCTTAGTATGGGGGATTCTGCGTTTCTACAATGTATCTCAAATAGGGGATTGAGTATCACCTGAGGCATGGAGTAGTAATCATGGTAATGATTCCATCCACAGTTATGTCCCTTGGGAACCGATGTCACTCATGAGTATAAATAATCTGCCAGCATAGCCCATATAAGGAAAGATAATGGATCAATCCTGATATGTCTTATAGTTCCAAGCTAAGCATAGTGATTCTATCCTCAACGAAATTATGTCAGGACCCGTGTTCTCACCCGAACAGAAACAAGTGATACATATAATTCAAAATCATATCTCATAAATGAGGCAAGGAATAATACATGCTAACATGGTAGCACAACCATTTAGTACAAGACATGAAACTATGGAATAAGTACAAACACAATAGGAATTCATCATATGAATAAGCACAAGTCTACAAAACAATGCAAACATGGAACAAAACAAGGGAATTTAATATCATTGATTAAGTAGAAGAAACATCAAAAAATTCCTAATAACGGAATCTTGAGTATGGGATGAAGTGATAATCATATAGTATATGCCACATGTAATAGAGAACAAGTAATAGATATGAGAAATTAATCCAAAGCCTAATGAAAATGGCACAATATATAATCATAAATCATAATGAATTGAATTAGTCCCTTTAACCCAATTTAAAAAAATTAATTTCATCCAAATATTTCAACAGTGGTATGATGCATGGGAACTAATCATAAAGGATTAAATGTTGATCAACAGTCAATATGAATTACATTAATTAATATATGAAATTTATTAAGGGTGAAAAAAACCCTAAAGGGTGTTGAAAAAATCATGGGTCAAGGGAATTATGTCTCAATGGAGGAATCGCACCAATCAGTGTTGCTAAATTCCCTGAGATCACTAAATGTGGTAATTTACTCCTCAATAGGGTTTTACTAGACAAGGTACCAGTTTTTTTAATTTATTTGTGAAAATAGACCCATCACCAGAATAGTTTTTTGTTCATCAGAATGGCGCATTATATAAAATTCAATGAAACATTAGGAAAGATGATAGACCAAAAACATTATACCATGTTAGACCCACACATCTGATATCAAGGCTTTATATTCTCTAAATCAGGAGAAAACATTGAAATTGATGAATGCCCCTAAAATTGGGAGAATAAAAGAGGATGAAAGAAATGATAAATATAACTAAGAGGATCAAATAGTTTACCTAAATATTTCCAATGCACCCTGTAGTGAAGTATTTGGAGTTTGAATGAGAGAGATAAATAACCTTTGGAGGTGGAGAAGATGGAATCCCTCATAAGGGAGGAGAATACACCCTCTAGAAAATAGAGGTAGAATAGACGAGGTTAAATTTTAGGTTCATTATGTGTAATATGAGAAATTCCCCCACAGTAGAAAGGGTGCACATTTTGGCCACATCATTGGGAAAATTTCATTATACGGAACTTCCCAATAACCCCCTCACATGGGGTTGATATGTGGTTTGGATAAAAGGTGAGAAACCCATGAAAATAACCACTGTCAAAATGTGCATCAAGATTCATGACTATGTAGATCCTCCAGTATAGTGCTTCCATTCTATATGATACTTCCTACTCCATTGGATCAAGCCCCACGATTTACTCTAAGGGATACATGGCTCATAACAAACAATGGTCCATGCTTTCTTCTTCTTTAAAGAAGGATTTCAGGCTTCATAGCTACCAAAACATAAAGAAACACTCAAGGAACCCCTTGAGAATTAATCCAAGTCTAAACACAATTCATTTAGGTATTCCAACTCTCAAAATTACATTCTGAAACATTGTTAATTCACCTCACACCAAAAAAAATAAAACTACATTGGAATTTCTATCCGGTCTAAAAACAAAGGGAGCTGTAATCTCCCCTCTACAAAACTTATAATACCCTAGATGAATTTGGGAAATGAATAGAACACCACTAGACCTACATAGGTCAATAAATCTTATTCATATGGCTATGTTGCATTTCCAAACACCCAACGCTCCTCTGATAAACACCTTAACATATGGTACATAACACATAAAAACTCCACGAAACACTTTTTACCGATATGAAACACCAAGATAGATCTTACCTAAGAACATCCTACCAATTACATGATCATATCATCATCTCCTTAACCACCTCGTTCTAACATTTTTAAGGCTGAAAGTGAGTCACAATATTCCACCATTGAAAATATAATTTTAAGTATGACCTTAGCACTCAAACAGTGCGCTGGGAATGATTATCATCTAAAATGTTTAGTCGAATCCCAATCGACTATAGAGGCTAGGTAGAGCTTCTTTTCCTTGAAAAGTCTCAGATGAAACTCACTGCACTTACATCAACCCAAAAACATTCGATTAAGTGGTTCAACAATGACCATATACAACAATACTGAGTTATAACTAGTCGAATCATCTTTGGTTGACTTACCATAACACACTCATCTTAGAAATCTTGTGTGTTTCATAATCTCAACTAATACCTATTGAAAAAGGAACCTCAATAATTATCTTAGCACACTCACTGAGGCCTGTAAATATATTCTGTTGATGTCTCTATCCAAAACTTCTATTTATGTTTTCATAACTAAAAAACTGTGGGTGTATAATCGATCTTGAACTCTTAGATCAATATCATTTTAAAAAAACTCATATTAGCCCATATGAGGTTTGGTGTAACCTCAAAATAATCAAATGGATTACAGGGATCTCATCTAAGGAAAACCATAATCGGAATTTTCCAGGATGATGTTAGTGTAAGGCCAAACATTCACATATCAAGAACTCTTACTATTTCTGAAGCAGCATCTACCTAGGGATCAAATGAAAATGAAAACAACTAGTTTTCATGTGTCTGACCATGGAGTTTCTTCTTGGGAACTCATGTATCACTCAAGAAAAACCATGACTCAATGGAAACCAACTCATTTAGAGCTCAATCCGATAGAGACCACCTATAAAGCCCAATGAATTTTAAATTTTTAACAGTGTACAACCGATGCTCTCTCAGTGTACCTCGAAAATTCCAAGATAGTAAACATGATCATCATTCACAAAAGTTACACTGAAAGGATGTAATGATTACCCATTAGACTAAAGAAACACATATTGTACCCAATATGAGGTGCTCAATGAGGTTTTGAACCAAACATACCAGACCACATAGTAAAAGGTTATTCAAATATCTCAGTGGGATATATTTTCTAGGATCTAGGCTTTTCCTACCAACACATTCCACTAACTGGTCAAATGGCCTTTACCAGCTAGGACATCTTGTGATTTATCAATAATAGCCACCAAGGCCCATCCCCAACCAATGTCGTTTTTACAGATTTAGTGTAGATCCATGTACCACATTTCTGTTCTATTAAGAATGAACCAAAATAAAACGGGGGATTCATGCCATGATCCCCTTATGAATGGATGACCATTTCCATATGGTCATTCAATAGTTTCACTCCCTATACTTCGAGGATATTCTACGACACATTCAACATGACACTCCCCGCTATATGAGTGTCCTAGACATTAGATCTACTTAAGAATGGATCTCATCCCATAGAAAATGATGAATCAACCCCTAACCAATGGTAATGCAGGTGGTTATCATGCATTATCAAGCATTAACCCTATGACATAGAAAGTTATCCACAAAATTGTAATTGATTATAATCAAACATATACATACATGTGACTCTTCTCCTATGTTACGTCCCTGTTTTCCATAGAGTTTGGGATAAAATCCAAATTACTGACAAGCATGTAAAACACCAGATTATCCATAAACATAATCCCTAGTATTAGGGTGAGTTTTATTTCCCTAACACCCAGGTAACAAAAAAATGGAGATAATGTGTGTTTTTTCATTAGATATCGAGGTTTAAAAATCTCCCACCAAACCCAAATTGTTTTTTTTTCATTCATCAACTCGATGGTATCACATATGTCGATGCATACTATACCAAGATCACCTGAGCAAAAAAAAATATGATACTATCCATTAAATTTCCATACCTATGCATTTGAGTATCTAATTCCTCATAATAAAATAACAACCCCAAAATTGTATTACTCCACACTATTGTAAAAAAAGATCTTGACCCCAAAGTCCTCCAATTAGGAAATTGAAGGAAAATAAAGAACACACGATCTTCTAAGCATCTCACCATGCCATTTCCATGTATATCCTACTATAACTATGCATTTTGAAATACTAATTATTGTAGAATGTGTTAAAAAACACATAACCATCCATCAAAACTCGAGACTCATTTTGGAAACTAAGAGTCCTATATGAATATAAATTACTAAATAGTATCATACTCAAGAAAAATATTCACAAAAAATTGGAAAAGGATTTGATGATATCAGTGTGAAACCTACAATAGGCCATCCCTTTACTAAAACATAAAGCATCAAATATACTATGTATTTACCCTTGTATGTTTAGTTTAATTAAGGGACTATTAATTTTTTTATCCATAGTGGATTGCCCCATGATGAATGATCATGTTCCCATGTCAACTCAAATACCCATATTGACATATTTATGGCATTAAAAGAGGTTAAAAACCCCACTAAAAGGCTCCACCATAGTAATTAGCTTAATTATCATTTCATTCATTAGGAATTTTAAAGGCTCCATTTAACATCAAGTACCAGCTATGAAAAAATTTATAAAATATAATACATTTATAAAAACCCACAACAAACATAGTTAAGTTAAATTAAACTTAATATTAAAATTGTTTATTTTACATACATACCATCATAATGTTTTCATTGAATATGGAATCAACATTTTAAACAACTTTAATTAATTTACAATTGGTCACAATTGGATTAATTAAATACTAACTCAATTTCCATCTATATTGGGAAACATTCATTAGGTTTTAATTTTAAATTTAATTAACTATTTATTCATTTTTAAATGAAACTCCAAAGTAGATAGAAGGTACTATGTTAGTCAAATTGGTTAGGATAAAAATATTTCCACCATATCTTTTCATGAAAATCCATATAGGTGGTCGTTGGCACCATAAATGACACTCAACACATAACACAAGAACACCGCCACCAGGTTAATCACAAATACACATTAAAATAAAAGGTGACCTATGAGGGTCATGTAAATACATATTGAGTTCATATAAAGCATATTAAGAAATTTAAGAATTTATATTTTAAAAACACCCATATTAGGTTTATTAAACAATAAATATTCCCAAACTGAGCTACTTGTATCTACTTTTATATTTATGAACATATCCTTATGGGTTATTATGCCGAAGTATTAAAGGTACAATCCTTAATAAAGAAAACCAAAATATTTAAGGTCTCAATTTAACAGCATTTATTTTTACAATACTTTCTATGTATAAGGATCTTAGTACATTGTTCTGTTATATGGGTTACCACTTCTCAATTTATAAAACACTCAAACACTTTACAAATTCTTGGAATGAACCCTTTTAACTTTTGCCAATTTATTTTGGCTTAAGATTAATTTAACATCATGAATATTTCTATAATAGTCCTTGAGTATATAATGTGCATCAGCAATGGTTAATTTATATGGGTCACCATCATCAAATTTTATAAAGTTACCATACAATTAATAAATTGAAAATTGTTCCCTATGTAATCAAAGCCAAAATGTTTCATCCTATGGAATTGACAGATCATGGTTTAAACATGTCATTATTAGTTTTTCAAATAGTATTTCATTAAAAATATATGCATAAAACATCATTTAAGTTGATGTTTTCACGTTAATAAACAATTTAGATATTTAATATTTGTACCTAGGAAAACAAAAAACCAAAATTAAAGGCATTTTAAAATTGTAATAAATATGTAATCATGACCATTAACTTTTGATGTCTACTACATAACTAGGGAATAACAATAAACAAATAAATCTTGATCCAAAAATCATGTAATCATGGTTGAACACTCAAGTAATTCATATTAATTAAACACTTAATCATTTTATATGTAAGCATTCAATGAATTACCTAAGAAGCTAAAAGCTAATAAAGTTACAGGAAATCACCTAGAATGATATATATAAGGCAGGAAAATAATTCACAAGGAATGTTAATAAATTTAAATTGCCTATAAATGAAATCTATATGTTATGTAATATGCATGGAATGTTAATTCCTATGTTTCTATCATGGTTTATGTAATGTTACGTATTTTACAAAATGTGCCAAAGGAAAATATTTAAAATACCATATATTAGTTAGAAAATGAATGTACAACAATCACTAAACATGAAATCAAAATAAAATGTAACAATGAGAAACACAAACAATAATCCCATCCCTGGAAAATTGAACTTTTCCCTATACATTGGTTGATCACTCCCTGGCATGGCTATTTACCATGAGCCGAAACATTAATAGTCTCCTATATACCAACCCAAAATAGTAATACAACTCCAAATGAGGCTTTGATCCCACGTGGTAACATCATAACCAACATTATGACTAAGCTGGAAGCAAGAATAGTCAACACATGCCCTCAAGAATGTGTCCACATACATGAGAGGCTACTGACTATTAGTGAGGGTATAATGTCTGTATGATGGAGAGAATATATCCTAATTTTCGAAGTCACATAGTGGTATATCTAGTGTAAAAAATGTAAAATAGTAGAAGCTGTGATAATAAATGTGAATATAGGGAAATATAAATATAATGAATAAATTAATGTAATTGTCCAATTCCAATACATATAATAATTCATGCATGTCCAAATGATGCTACATGATATAACTAGAATTTAAAACATATAGTAAAATTCAATAAAAGGAATAAGACCCCAAATGATAACTCCATATCCATCCAGATCACTTGCTCTATCTAGTTCTCCCTAGATCCAACGTATACCACACAATATAAGAAATCGATCCACATACCTACATGCATGAAGATCTTCTTGAGTACCATAGTGTAATGGAAGCATCAGAAGGGTTTGTGAAATAATCCAAATTAGACACTACCAATTATGTCTTAATCAATCTAGATTGTGAATTATAAAATAAATTGTGTTCCCTCATACCTGAATTCAAAGAAATAAATAAATAACACTTTTTTATGTGTTCATAAATGGATACCTTCTTGATTATTCCTATATTGGCCTAAGATAGATTTCTAAACCAAGGGAACATGTATAAGTAACACTGTATATATAGGTCATCATCTAAGAATCTTCAGAATTAGGATGACCACAAGTTGTTCTTTGGATTAGTGGCCAAACCCCTATGAAATTATTCAAGAGTTATAATATTGTAATCATAAAATGATAAAAATAAATAACCCTAAATAAAACATTAAAATAATCTATAAAATCCAGTTATGAAATCATGATCATATCTATGGAAATATTTAATAGAATTAAAAGGGTCATTATAGGAGCCCTAGATATAGCCAACACCACAGATTTATTCCAAGGAAACCAGCAATTGTGTCCCTTGTATCACTCTATAAATGTTGGAATCTCAGTATGTAGTGGATATAACACATTGGGGGCTGAGTATTAACCAAGGCCTAGAGTAGCCATTTTGGCAATGAGCCCATCCACATTTTCTACCATTTGGATTCCGGATTACTCATGATTATAAAATATCATCCCAAAGAACCCATATAAGGCAAGCCAATGGTTCTCTCCCGGTTTGCCATGCAGAGCTAAGACAAGCATCGTGAGTCCATCCACAAATTCCTTATGTAAAGACCCATGTTATCTCACATCCTATTTAACGTGATACATAGAATTCACAATCAAATCTCGTCAATGATGAAAGGAATAATAGATTTTAAACAAGATATCCCAAGAATTACATATAATCCATGAAACTATGGCATACGACCAAAAAAAATATTCATTAAGACTAAGAATAATCCAAATTCTATAAAGAAATGAACACATGGAAAAATTTTAGTTATTAATTACTAGGATTAAGCATATAAAAATTCACATAATGCATAATCAACTATGAATGAGTAGGGGAACAAGAAAAATGATTATTGTATATGGAACATGGCATAGGGAATAATAAATAACAATGAGAAATTAAGCATAAGAACAAGGGAAATGGTACAATACATAAGCACAATGGATAAGGCATTACATTAGTGTTGTTAGACCATTTTAATATAATTCCTTCCATTCAAGAAGATAAAACCTATAATTAATCATATGAAATAAGTAAAGGGCTTAACTCAGGACCAAAAACTTCCTTAATTCACTTCATAAATATAAGACATTTATTAAGGGTTCAAAACACCTTCATGTGTGATTAAAAAATCAAGTATAAATGGAATCAGGACTCAAATGAGGAAGCATATACATAAGAGTGGCTAAAGTATATGTGATCACCTAAAGGGGAAATTTTACTCTCACTAGTATCATACCAGATATGGAAATTTTTTAAATTTAATTTATTTTACAAAAGAGAGGTGTGTCTTGAAGAGTTAGGATCACGAAATAATGTTGAACCATATAAAACACAAAAAATCTTTGGGAATGAAACATTGACACCTACCTTATATAAAGAAAAACCAAAACATCAAATATCGAGGATTGATTTTTTATGGTTTGAGGGAAATAGAAGAAATAGATGAATTCTCAAAAAATGGGGAAAAAGAGGTCGCACCTCTATCATGAGACAAAGGATGGGTGTACGGAAAAATAGATGTTAGAGGAGAGAATATATTACCTCGCGGTTTCAAATTAACATGATGGAAAAGTATTTGGAGTCTGAATTAGGGATAAAAAAACCTACAGAGGAGGACAAGAGGTCATCAAATGTGAGGGAGGAGGATAAACATATTGGAAAACAATGGGAGAGGAGAGTGGGATATATTTTATGCTCAGTAATAATAAAATGGGAAATTTTCCCACATAATAATGGGAATGTATAGTGGTATCACATTTGGTCAAATTATGCTCCAATTGTGTGCTATGACACTACCTAATAACCCCCTCACACAGGTTGACTACATTATTTGGATAATCTTGCACAACCCATGAAAAAAACCACTATAAAAAACCTGATGCAAGTCATAAGACCAAGTAGCTCATTTTAAATAGTTAGACCAGACCGTGAAACACCGCTTTCTCTACTAGAATAGGCCAAATAGTTTCCTCTAAGGGCCACACGATTTCCGACAAGACATGTTCCCTACACTCTTCTTCCTTAAAGATGGAATTTAGGCCCTCGTTCTCCTGAAACTTTAAAGAATACCTAAGAAACCCCTCAGGCCAAAAACTAATTCTGAAAATGACATATGTAACTGTTTTAACTCTTGTAATTCCGTTACAATGATATTTTTACAAAATAGTTCACCCACAAAGGGTAAAACTACAAACTCAATTGAAATTTTTATCTAGTCTAAAAAATAAGACATTACATAGGAAGGTTGATCAGATGCTTTAGATCTATAAGGGTAGTCTAGAATATCCATGTTTTTAACCAGAGTCCCATATGGATTAAATTTTTTCCATGAAATTATGGATACTCGTTATCAATGGAATATATTATTGTTGATATAATTAGGATTCATAGTCAAGGAGGAAAATCAAGGGAAATCCCTTACATGACGATAGATTATCAATATTATTATAATAAATAGTCATAAAGGATACATGAATGAGGGGTTGACCTGATTATATGTATATGGAGGCTAAGTTTAATATTCAGTAAATTGATTTTTTTAAGGGGCGGACCAAGGTGAAATGGTGCTAATGGGGGCCTAAAAGGCCCTAGGGTGAAATGGTAGAAATTCACCCATATATAAAACTTCTACAATTTTGGTTTATAGATGAGAAATGGGTGTTAGAAACAACCCCAAATTTAGAAATTTGGATTTAGTGGGTCACCCACTTATGTCTTTGAGGGTTGGACGTGACTCTAAATGGGTTAAGCATTGTTACTGAAATGATACACTTCTCATTCTTGGGGGGATCTTCTCAAAATGGTTCATTGGACCAATCATAAGATAATTACTTTATAAATAGTGTTTTTATAATCTTTCTTAGTATAAATTCCATTTAAAAACTTAAATACCCTTAGTTCCATCACTTCCCCTCTATTATGATTTTTAAATCACAAGGGGGGGGGGGTATACCGATTTGGTGTGTAAGAGGGTGCCATAACTCTAAATACGTGACTTTGTTGAAACATGGTGATAGATCTTAATGAAAATGTAGACTATGGAATTATTTTATAAATAAGAGATTCATGGATACCTTGAATTCTATTGTATTTGATCACAAAAATATCTGACGCTCATGTGTTTAAATGGGCACAAACATTATGTCATTGGGGTTGGGGTAGATCTTGGTGTCAAGGCGTGTTCTCATTTTTAAATGAGGTAGAACACATAGGGATTTCATCGAGCTTTGTGATTAAGGATTTGAAATGGTTCAATCATTGATTTTCGCAGGACATATATCTGGACATTTTTTGGGTGAACAATGGCTATGATTCTATAAAATACATTCATATAAAAAATTGAAATATAAATTGACCATAAAGCTTCATATGAGTGTCTATTAAAACTCCAAAAGAGGTTAAATAGAATATAACAAAAAAATTACCCACAAAATTATTATTTATACTTGTATATTATGTTTTTCATAACCCAAATAAATTTATTAATCCTTTAAAAAATTTCCAAAATTTATTTATAATATACATGGACAACTCTGAATAGTCTATTTCACCAATAAATAACCAAATATGAAAACATTTATGAGATGTATTTATATTTTATTGTATGGAAAACTATGTATCACATTGGGATCCCATTTGAATCTTCTTTCATTGAATGAAATGTTTTTATTAAAAACATGACTTATATCATAAAAATGAGGAACATATCATAGATTTCATTGTAAAATAATAGAATGTATTTTTTTAGTTTCTATAAATTCCCCCCATAATAAAAGTTTTTCGAATACACAATATGAATCTCGGGGTAAATCAATCACTTTATTTCATTCACTATATAGAATAAAAGTTCTTGGAGTAATTCAAATAGGAGGAAAGACACTAAAAAAATGATATCCACTCAAAGTTTTCACCATCTTACAAACATCAACATTGGCGTAACACCCACATGCAACTGTTGTATTGTATATTAAATTATTTTCATTTATTTTAGGTTTTCCGCATTTTTTGAGTGTTTTAGGGAGCCTTCGGAAGCTGCAGTCCTATTCTAGAATAGCTCGCATCATGAAGAAATGTCTACGGAATGAAAATTACCTTGTAAGTATACATATATTATAGGAATAAACCATTATTCTGGTGATGTGGGTACCCATGTTGTGGTGTTCCATTTTCTACAGGATATCATGTCATGAAAAAATATTTCATATCAGGATGTTCTCCTAGAATACAATAATTTTTTATTCATTTTCTTCATTTTATTTCATTGGGTTTTAGACCATTTGGCCACCTTTCTCCTCATAATTAATTGTTCTAACACACAGGGGATATCACTATTATCACTCTTTTATCCCAATATCCATCCTTTTCTACTCTCTATAGTTATTTAAAGTAAACCCCATTTTGTCAATCATTTATTCTTCTTCTTCTCTCCTTTCAACATTCCACTCAAGTATATCTATCTAATAATATTCAAAAGGACATAGGGGTGGAAATTGAGGTCCTTTATTGGTTTAACCATGGGGTTTGAAATGTTTACTAATTTTAAAGGTTGTTTCCCTTCTAGGTTGGGATTTCTCTATTGAAGGTCAGTGGTAGAACATAGTTTATGGAAGATTTTTCTATGTAATCCCAATATTTTTCCATTCATAAAATTTCTGGGAAATAATAATACATTTCTTATTAAATTACTCTTGTTTTAATTTTATGTGATGGGTTAAAAATTAGTTTACCGGAATTTTATTCTTTTAAAAAGGGTATTCATTATGAATTTTATGTGTGGCATTGTATCTAACTATTTATAAAAGATAATAATATTTTCAGATTACTAAGTGGAATTTTTAAATGGTTTTAATTATAAATGAGAAATTTTACACCACTTTATTTTATGAATGAGATTAATGTTTTTTGGAGTAAGTTTCAATAAGAGAACTTATTGGATTACTATATGATTTGTAAAGAATGTTTTAAAGGAAATCTGTTCTCTCTTCTCAATGATTTATAATGGATGATTTAAATATCGGTATTTATCAAAAGGGAAGAGAAATTAGGATTTAGGTTTCATTTAATGACACGTCTACAACTTTATAAAATGAATCATTTGAGGATGTGAAACACTCATTTTTTATCATTATTATTGTTTATCCATTTTTATAATGTTATCATTATTAATGTGATAGATATATTATATGTAATGATATTTTTCTTCAGGTGAGGTTGTCTAAGGTGATAATGAGTTATTATTTATGCCTTTTGAATTCATCTACCTTGACTATATTCTTACATACACATTTATTTAGTCATGGGTAAACTGGAAACTATGTTAGAGATCTTTATTTATGATAAACTAGTTACCTGACACACATTCTAATTTCCCCTGGTTGTATGGTTTTCTTAGGCTAGGGGAGTGTCATCGGTGAGTCTTGTGTGGGTAAATCGGGCAGCCAATGTATTTTTTGTGCTCTATAGGCATAATATTGGTACCATTTTAAAATGGTATCACTAGTACCATCTCATATTAGGACCTTACGTGTGACCCATGAATCCTATTCCATGAATTCTATATCCATGTAGGTGATTCCTATTTTTTTCTATTTGCATATCTTTTTTTCTTATTATTCTGGTAGATCAAATAATTTATTTACACTAGTTTTGTTCTTCAATTTTTTGGTTCCATTTGGATAATGTTTTCCTCTTTTACCATTTTGTATGATCCAAAATTGTTTTAAAATTTGTTTTGGAAAATAATTTTAAAAAATAGAAAAAGAAAAAGCATATTCATTATTAAGAATTATGAATTGTTGAAGTAAGGTAAAAATGGGTTTATTTTTAATATAAATTAATTTCCTGCATATATTGGTTTTAAGTTTTTTACTACTATGTGTAGAACCCTCATATTAATTATAAAATATAAATGATATAGTATTTATGGTAGAAAATGTGTTACTAGGATTCTTTAATGTTATTAAAATAGACAAATATTTTTTTCCAATATTTGTAACTGGAATTTATGAATTGTTTTATGAAAGGAATTACATAGACACATTAGGGAGATCCTACTATGATTAACTTCTCACAACCTACATACACACTCATGTGTGTATCCAATTTAATATTTTATATTGGATCCAAGTTTTATTAGCATATCATATTTCATTACCTTGTTTTATTGATGTGTGAGTTGGGATGTTTTGAAAAACTATGGGTCGCATAGATGTGATCTTGTGGTATGGTTCAGTTTTTCATTTTATTTTGGAACATTGATGTATCAAATAATATATCCTCACTTTTTACAATATCAGTGTTCCATTTTATTTTTCTAGGTGGTGTATTTATTTTTGGATTATGTTTCATGTTAATAAAAATGAGTAGATTATTATTTATTTTTTATGAATAATTGGGATTATTCATTTATTATATCAATTAATTTTTATAATGTACCTTAAATGTGTGGATTCCTAAAATATGTTTTATTTTATTTTTCTTAAATAATTACCATGTTGAATTACATGATTCTAAAAAAATTTGAAGCTAGTTTTTTTTAATATAAAATCCCACCGAGCCTTATTGTGATTCAGGATGGGTGACATAGAATGTTCTCCATGGTTTTTTCATAACAATCATTTATTAGAGAATATTATTTTAAAATAAATATGGTCTAAAATATTCTTCTTGTGATTTGGGGAGTCTTTTAATATGGTGATAGGAATTTCTATACTCAAAATGATGGTCTGGAATGATTATAGCTACCTATTTCATGGTTGGAGCATCATATTTCCATGGGTAGTTAAGATTTAATTCTAGTATTTTGATTTAATTGTTGATTGGTTTTTTTTCTTATGATATGATAAGAAGGTATTCTAATCGCCAATGAACTGTGAAAGTGGTTTATGTGGGTTTTTTTAGATTTGGGGTAAAAATGGAAGAAGAAATGAAATTTAAAGTTAGATTGCCCATACTGATAAATAGTGTGGAGATCATTCATATTTTTTATAAGAAATCATAGATTATGTTACACAGTTGATGCATGGCCCACTAAACAATTTGACCAAATTATGCATTGCTTTTCTCACCTCCCATATTTTCTATTGTGATCTATTTTGGTTTTTGGTTTCTCTAGAGGTGGTTCTCACATCCTCGGTGTGAATTAAAAAAGTTTTTATGGTGTTTTGATGTTATTAAAAAGTATTTTGTTTCATTTGGGGTATTTGTTTTATCTATGTTGATTTTTTAAAGCTTCAATTTTTATTAATGATAGGATTTTTTTTGAAATGTGTGATTTTAAATATATTTTTCTAGATTATTTGAACGTAAATTCAGAATTTTCAATCAGAAATTTAATTATGTGGCTCATTACATTATGGTATTTGGAAAAAATAAATTCATATTTAGAATTTAGGTAAAATTTTATGAATGAATCAATTCATATTAGAAATGGTTTTTTAAAATTTTAAAAGGACAGTGAATTATTTTATGAATATTTTTTTATCTTAAAAAGAGATAGAGTGCTCGATTTATTTAGTGTGTTCCTTGGTAAAAAATATATTTCAAAAATATATTTTTTGTTTGAATATTTAATTAAAATAAGTTATTTATTGATTTAATGATTTATTTTGAATTGGTGAATTTACATATACACATGTCTCCCTTAGTTTTTAATTGAACCAAATAATTTAAATTATGAGTCTATATTGATTTTGTTCAAGTGTATTGATTTTTAAAAAATTTATAATTGAAGGTTCAATAAATAATGTTTAAGGGATTTCTCTATTGAAGATCATCTCAATGAATCCTTCCATTTCTCTAAGAATATCTATTCAATTCTGAATTCTACCCATACTCAAGAAAGAGTGATGGATTTGGATCATTTTTACTCACTGAACATATCCCATAATTCATGACAAATATTATACACTATTTCAATGGGGATCAAGATTCATCATATGTAATGGATTTGTAAGAATTTATTTAGGGATTCCTAAATTATCTTAGGACTCATAAGGATTTATGGGGGAGAGAACTATAGTTTTTATAGTTCGATTATGCTGAGTGTGGTGGTACACATTGTTATATTCCCAATATTTTGTGTTTATATCTTGAGAGTTATTCAAGCGGATGTTAATTTAGTGGTTCAAGTTGATGTGATACATTGATCATATCCCAGTTTTGGTTTTATTTTCTCTAATGAAATTCATTGATGTCCTGAAAAATGATTATTTCCATTAAATAGGTTTCTCATTGATATCCTATAATATATTCACAGTGGTAGGATATCTTTCTAAGAGGTATTTAAGATGGATATGAAGGAAGAAGAGAACCGGTATAGGAAAAAATTAATGGGTGAAACCTCAGTTCTATCATGTATGACTGACAGAAGCTCATCTTGTGTAGGAAAGAAAGTAGACTTTCCCAAAATTGGATATGCAAGTGGGTGAGGGTCACTATTCTATAAAAAATCTTATCCCTCATTGGTTGAAGAGATATATTATTTGTATTCCATGTGGGGTTCTAGGTCACTATAATCCCAATTATTTTAATGATCAGAGTATCTATCTATATTTTGGTCATTTAGGTCATCATTAAAAGATTTGTATGCTTGAATTTTTAGTAACTACCTCGTGTAGTTTTACATTGGTTTTTTATTTATTTTTCTTGTATGTTTATTGGATTCCCTTTTATGAATTTGTGATTTTCTTAATGAAACATCCTTTCCCAGTGTTCACATGATTCTGTCTTGGTCTCATGTTAAGCTATATAGATACATTCACTCAAGAACACCTCCAAATATTCTATAGGAATACAAATAATGTAGAGGTACTAATCCATTCAACTGTGAAACTATTCTTTAAAATCAATGTAAGTAAATAATATAAATGAAATAAACAATCATCCATTTCTTACATTAGAGTGCACATAAACAAATAAAACAAAATATTTTAAAGAAATATTCCATGCATAATAATAAATTCACACAATAATAGATCTACCACTCGGATGATCATATATACAAATTGACATGACCAATAATGCATTGAGAAGATATACTACCATCTCAGGGCCACACTACACTCCCATTTTCCATATACCCATCAAATTAGGCAAAATCAATCAACTGAAAATCCTCTTATTAAACTTATAAAATTGATATATGGTCTTCAAATGAACTAGTGTTCTTATGTAGTGTGTGATAAATACATATAAATAGGTTCTCATAAAGTTCCCCATCCCGAATCTGTCATATATGTGTAGTCAAAATGAAAATAAACAAAGAAACAAGTCAGAAATGTGCGTTGGATGTCAAGTTCTAACCATGACACTCTGAATGCAAGAGAGTTAGGTCATCCAATTACAAATAGTCTACTATGACACCAAATCATATCTACATCAACACTATTAAAAAATCCACCTCATCCCCTCACCTCATGTTATCACACCTATAAAATTTCCCATATCCAAAAACTCAAGCTAACCATTATCTGAATATTCAACCAGATTCTCAAAGGAATGGGGAATAGTCTTATATCCAAATCCCAACCCACTACATCATCCCTCAAGGTAGGTTCTATCATAAATGATTTACTACATACCAAAACATATCACTCTCACACCGTTTGGAACACTATCATGACCCAATCCTACTCCAGGTATAAGCAATTTTCCTGGACATATCTCAAAAAGGAAAAAGGCCTCATTTATTCCCATTAGGACTCCACCTCCCTGATAGTAGTCTAGCTAGTTTTGTCTCACTCGTAAAAATATTAGGACTCAAATTAATCTCTTTCACTAGGTACGACATATAACACAAGAACATGAAAGACTCTACATGTAGAAACACATAGTTTCATATCCAACCATAAAGCTCTGTAGTTGATCCAATGGTCCTATTCAATAAACACTTATCCCCTCACCATTTATCATGTATTATATAACCCATAATATAATCCTCTAAATTCCTGAGACACATCACGGTTCTAAATTGTTTATAAAATATTGCATCTATCACTTATCAATGACACCACTACCTATAGGTTCCTCTGACCCATACCACAAGTCTTGGTCCAAACTCATTCAACCCCATTAAATCAATTAGTCCTTATAACCAAGTATTATCCTAAGGTATTATAATATAATCCCATTAGAAACTCGATTAAATGTCCTAATTAGTTTATCAGATGCCCAATCGGGTCTCATATCACATCTCCTAAGTGAGATCCCTCTACTAACCACCCTTTAGAGATACCTCTCCATCAGACCCAAACACATTTTGATTGTCATTTCCCAGTCATTGTTCTCAAAAATACCCTGACCACTCCCAAGAGGGTGTCATTCCCAAGGTGTGATCTAAATGGTTATCTCACCCATTCCATTACACCTAAAAATATCCAACCTATCAATCCAACCTACATAACTCATCCTATGAAACTCACATAACCACATGAATCCCAAGATCTATCCAAGGTCTCTCTTATTTTCCATTGATTCCATATCCTCCTTAGAGGCATAGTCTCAAAAAAATTCCCAAAACTCTCAATCTGACAATGAACACATTTACTATTCATGGGAGGCTAAACACCATCCCATATCTTTCTCTAAGGTGTTCTTAGAACCTATTCACCAGCTGGATCCCATTCAGCATGTATACAGTTATGCAGCCATTTATAAATATGATTATGGTCTCGTATTATATGGACCCCCAACAATTTCAATGGTGTAACCATCCTCTCCTAGCTTCTCCAAGACTAAGAAAATATCTTACACACTCCCATGAACCTAGATAATTCTATACAAAATAAATAATTAATTGAAATGTTTATAATTATTTATTATAATATCACAATGTGTCATAATCATCTAATATAACACCATGCATAAACATATCAGGAATAATTCTTGAAACCCCATGTGTTTATCCTTATGTAACCTCCTCTCTCCACTACACGAAATAGCTCAATATCCTCACCTGACCACAAAATACTATGGTGTAATTAGAATCAAAACCCTATAAAATATAATAATCAATCACCAATTTGAAATAAAAATCAAAAATTTTAATAATTGAGGGAGTAATGTACATTATATTATATCAGTAATGGCTTCATAACATTCCCCCTAGTATGGGGGGATCTATGCGAGGAATGGGAGGAGGAGATATCACTAAAATGACCTCTTCAAGATTACACTATTCATGAAATCCCCAATCCCTTGATGGTAAAAGGAGAAAAACACTCCTATAAAAAATAGTTTAAGGCTTTGATCATGGAAACGCCAGGAGGGTTAGATCATGAAATTAATATTTTCCCAAAAATGCATAGAGAAGGAAAGGGTTACAGTGAAAATAACTCCTATAGAGGAGAGGACACACTACCTCTATATTTTTTGGTGTGACCATTATGCCCATGTGGGAAAATTCCCATATTTTAGTACTGCATGTAATGAGTATAGTTTCGTGTAATTAATAGTTGCGAAAATATTTTTTTAAAGATCTTTGAAACTGGTTTTATTTCTCAGCTGTGATCTTTTTAAACCAAACATCCCTTCTTCCTTATTTTAAAAAATATTCTCAAGATTTCATGATTCTTGGATTCATGATCTAAATCCCAATTCATAAGAAAATCCCAACTCTGGGACCAAATTTTAAAATCCTCATAAAGAGTAAGGGCCCAAAATTTCATGATCCCTCACAAAATCTTCACCATATTTCCTATAATCATTAAGAAGCCTCGGTTGTTCTATAACCATCCATATTGACCTACCATGGTCAAATATTCACCATTTACTCACAATGTTCCTTATATAACAAACGAACAATATTATAGTGTGAAAATACCAATTCTATGGTGTATTATTAACAAGATGTAATTTTTATCCACCCATCACCAATGAAAACACTGATATGGTTTTCTCTTACACTTATCTCCTATGATTCATAGAGGTTCTGTCAAGAACTTAATCATAGGTAATATGGTGCTTCTAGCTATTATATTCCACTCACAACAACATATTACAAACTTTGGATATCCCTAGTATAGGAATAGTCAAGATACACCCTTTATGTAATCCCATGACACAATAATCTTAGGTTACACCTCACCATACCCAATCCTATGAAAAATCACATGTACGATTACCTCTAGCTAACTTTTCCAAGAGATACTTGATTGCATCCTTCAATGTGTCATCACACCACCTCACCCAATCATGATTCCCTAATTCCCAAATGCATTTAAAAATCACTTAAACACCCACACTAAACTATAAACCTGTATTTATATTTAATTTCAGGATTTGATCACTATTGACCACAAAAATCAGCATGCTCTCACATTATCCATAGTACATGTATTCACCTGATGATACTCATCAAATAAGGGGGTGAGGTAAAACCCCAATAAGGGAAGGAATAACGGACATGAATCAAAAATATATGGGTGAGCCAAATTTGCTTCATCATATCATAATAATGGTATCAATATCAAAATCATGATGGAAATAGTTGATAAAGTCATGGAATGTGACAATGCATAAAAATGATACATCATATCACAGTGATCAAATACCACACATAGTTTTGAAAAAAAATCTTCATTCATGTTCTCACCTAACATATGTGAAAAATAATAACATCATCATTATGAACAAATATGTAATCATTTTCAGTCATAATAAACATTGTCTGATGAGATACATCACATTTACTAATGCATTGGAGGGATATATAATTATTACCCCACCCATCACATCATAATATTCACATAATCAGACATCTCAAATAGAATACATAACAATATTATTCATGAAATACCCTATGGAAGGGAATTTGTTTCATAAGTATTTCAAAAAAGAATACTTTCATCGGAAATATCAGTGCTCCCAATTGAATGACAGAATCATATTTTTCATAAATATTATCATTCTTTATATAAAATTAATATTCTAATGGTCAGGTTACTATTCTTAATGATCGGGTTACTATACCCAATAGTCATGTTACTATTTAAAAAGTTAGATTACTATTCCAATAGTGAAATTTCATCCAATAAACACCTCTTAATTACTTCATTAAATATTCACCTCACATTATCTGAAGGATATATATTTACATTTTCTATAATTTTGATAGGTTTTTTAATATTATTATTCATTTACATAGTGTGGTTTATGGGATGGATGATTTTAGAATATTAATGAAATCTATATTTTCTAAATATTATATCTATATATTCAACATTTATCCCGTTGTAAGAGTTTCCATTTTAATGGTCTTAGTCTTTGAGTAATGTAATAATTTGAATTAATTAAATGATTTATTCTTATTTTCTCTATGAGTTTTATGTTCATAATATTTTATAATATAACACATGTTTATTTAAATAAATTAATATCATTTATAAACTCCAGGTTGTTATATGTGAACATGGAACCATATTGATTCCCTCACACAAATTATATAATGATAGTCTACATGGTTCTTAACACAACTCGAGTATCATTAATCCTAATAAGGTCCCATACAAAACATTTTCATTAATGGGAATTCGTGAACCCAAATTGACCGTACAATTTTACAATGATCCATTTCCAATGCCACCACCTTCTACTGAAGGATTTTTTCATTCCACAAAAAACATCGGTCCATCATTCTCATGACATCTCACTATCTCCCTACCCCTGAATCACTTTTTATGATTTTTCAAAAGAAGAAAAATTATCAATGGATCATTATATACCCTATTAAATGATCGAAAATGTAACTAAAACTCCACAAACCCAACATACTCATTCCCACACAAACTGGTACTTTCACCCAAAAATCCACACCAACACATACTCGCTTCCTCATGTAGAGTAATCCACTAAGTACCCTCTCATAGGTTTGTGCTTGAGATCCTACACGATGTTTCCCAAACCTAGTAGATGAATACTCACATATAACCTGCTCACAAAACCTAACTCATGCTCTTTTGGGTCTCACCCCAAACAAACATCAATCATGTTCCTCTCCCACCAACAATTCTCCTCATACATTTCAATCACATCATAGATGCCAAGGAAACTAACATGCTCTAAGGGTAACCACATGGTCACTTATCTATTGGTTATCATTCCAAAAACAAGAGATTGTGGTCATGATCCCACTACACTAATGAATGTTCATCCATAACCAATTGGTTCATGATTCCAACTAATCCAACCTTAAAACCAAATCATTGATACTAGGGATATTCTTTGTTCTTTACATCCTCATAACCCAAGGAAGTTACGTGTCTCTTTAAAATGGCTCAGTTTGTATAATTAGGGTTCCTCAAAAAATATACGTGCGAAAACACCATATAGTTTATTTTTAACACCACATGTAACCAAAATATATCCTCAAGAGAACCCATTCCCTTCCTTAGACCATTCCATATACATTAAATGATTCTACTAACCAGCTAAGGGTCCCTATAAAAGTATTACACAAGGGATTGTGTAGATACCACTAGAGAGTATCCTACACTAGAACGCATACAGCCTAACATCAGATAGAAGATATATGCTCAACTGAATTTGATTCTAGAAAAATATTATATAGGAAGATAATATATATATTTTGTTTTACACTTTAAATAGTTGAACCCTCATTCGTGAAATCAATATCATGAAATGGCATGTGTGTCATGTGATTCATATGTTCCAAAAATGAATCCTATACATATTCATATTCAATAAAAGAAAAGGTATATACCATAAATAATAATATCTTTTAAAAAATATTATTGCAAATTCATCTTAATCATAATTTAAAAAACCATGAATAGTGATCTCATCACCCTGGTAATAAGGAATCCCCACTAGAAAGGTGTTCATGAATCACTTGTACTATGACTATCATAGGCTCTTACACATTCCTAGGCCTCCTTTATACCATCTCCAAAAATTGTAATAAGAAAAACACCTCTGATGCCATTTATAACACCTCATCCTAATGTCCACTTGACAATTCCCTAGCCTGGTACTGAGCCGAAGGTCTGTGTGCACTCAATAAAACCTCATCATATATCATTGGTTGTCTACTAATATGGAGGGACTAATATATATAATTGAGATAATAATTCATTTAATCTGAGTAAAAAATGAAAAATATAAAAGAAATCATCCAAAAGAACCTTAAGAGTACACATAAATAAATAAAACATAATTTTGAAATGAATAATAATATTAAAAATTTATATTTTATAAAAAATGAAACCCCAAGGGGATTATCCCATAAAAAATGAAAAAAGAAAAAACAATACACACACTAGCCTTATATCCATCACTAGGAAACACTATAATCCCAATCATCATAGATAAGTCAAATTGTACCATCCTAATCCACTACACATCCTATTCTCAGACCTATAAAATAGACATAACTTCTACAGATGCAATATTATTCCCATATAGAATCTAATAAATACATATCAGTAGGGTATCTCCCAGTGTCCCTAGAATATGACCCAAAATATGTTAATCTATGAGACAAATAAACCAATAAATAGGTTCCACATGTTCATCAAACATTATGTGCTAACAAGACCACCATGACGCCATGTGCAGTAGTTCATTGTGTGATAAATAGAACTACTTGAATAAAAATCATGCATGCTTCATTTTCATGTCAAGATACACCCCCATAATCTCACCTTGTTTTTTCATACTTGTAACCCATAATATACTTGATGACTTGAAATAGGCATCATCTATGACCTCGACCTGCTACTTGAAGGAATAGGTTATCATGTTGTGTCAAAATCACAACCCACTACCTAATATCTCAAGGTAGGTTCCATTATCTATTCATTATGTCATTCCACATCCTAGTGCATAAGTTTTACAACATTCATGACCATATCTTATTCAAGGTAAGGTCCACTATCTCCACCCAATCATACTCAAGGAAACTTCCTACTTCATGTTCATGAGGACTCTATATCACCCAGGGTAATCTAATAAGTTCTATCTCACACATTAAGAGGTTAAACCTAACAATAATATCCATTACATTGTTTTTTTCATATCACAAGAATACACATATAGTAGAACATTGGTATGGGTCCCACCACACATCTCTCTGTCTAATCTTAGGGTTCTAGTACCTTGATACCAAGACCCATGCCTCAAATCTCATCACATCTTTCTCAATAGGGAATACATGGGGTCTCCTAATCCTATCGGAGTCTCTTTTCATCGACACCATCTCATGTCCACCACCAATCAGTAAAACCAAAACCCATATTCTACATTCACCTAGACTACAAGACATGGTCAAAATTATCAAAAACCCTCAACACTCATGTTCCATATAACTAAGAAATTTTCTGAGCTATCCCACACTAAACCCCTTGGTATCCTAATGTCATGTCAAATATAGTTTCCATGACCCACACCTTGGTCTTTCCTCATATCTCCTAAGATAGATACCTCAACACAATTAAAAACCTTCTCTTTCACATCCCATATCTTCTTGAAGGACTTTACCCACACACATTTCTTTTCAATATTCAAACCACTCTCAAGAGGGTGTCACTCACTAGAAATGAGATGAATGATCATGTAACCTATCCCTCCATACCTAAGACAATATTTTATATCCCACTATTTTAAAGAAAACATCATATTATCCCCACAACAACGCTCCAATCCTAATACTAATACAAGGACTCCCATTAACTCAGTTGGTGTTATGACCCAAACAATTTCAATGATAATTTATCCCTAAAAATATGTGTTATTTTATATTATAAATTAAAAAATTATATCTATATAATAATGATGTGAGTATATTTTGATGTTTCAACGTCAGGTTTCGATAGTTATATGATCATAGGAAACAATTCTTATAATAATAATTTTATGGTTATTATTAGTGTTATGAATAGAAGTGATAGTGGTCCGTTAATGCATAAAGATGAGCTAATGGCCTCATCTAGAAGAGTCTTGTTGTTCAAGGACCATTTATCAGAACATTGGATGGAGGTAGCATCTTTGGGATTCGTTCTTCACCAAGACCAAGCTTAGCTTCAGCAAGTGAGTCATGAACTAAATCTCTAAAGGGAGAAGTTTAGGTTAGTGTAAATTTCCACTTGGGCGATGTTAGCCGAGCTACCCCATGAGTCTATCAACATCCTAAAACTCACTCATAGGTTGTATGCGGGTGTTATAAGGTGTTATGTTTTGAGTACTTACTTAATTATTATATAATAAAATTTTGTAAATTAAATTTTTATTCCATCAATTCTGTTTTGAAAATAGTTTTTCAAATAAAATAAGGCAAATTTGATAAATTGATTTATCAAATAGAAATTTTACTTTTCATAAAAGATATATTTATAATAATAAATAATGGTTTTTTGAGTAATTCATATTTTAATGAAATAGTATTATTAAAACTTTCTTCTTTTAATTTATATGACAAAATAGTGTTATTTTTTTCAAGTGTTAGAAATTATACAATGCATTTTAATATGGATTTTTTATCCACTGTTATTTTTAATAAATAAAGTTTTTTCAATTTAAAAAGTAAATTTCTTATATATAGACACTTTTTATGATAAAATTAGAATCATTTTTTAAATTATCAATTCAAAACTAGGTTAGGCTGAATTTATGAGAATTTGCAAAAATAATTTTTTTCAGTGAAAATTAAAAATAATGTTTGAATTTTTTAGTATGTTTAATGAAAACATAATGATATAATAATTAGTTTAAAATTAGGTGTAGACCGTGTTGATTATAATAACATACGAGGTGTCCCATGTGGCCAATACCAAGGGAAAAATAGTGGGACAACCCATGGATTTTAAAATATAACAACAGAGTTGGCTAGGGTAATCAATAATAAAATATATCTCTTTTACTATAAATACCCACCCATTTCTATTTTTGATATCTTTACCAATTCATCCAATACGAATATATGATAGTTTTACCTCCCAATGAGTCTTTCCATGGTTTCTTCAAGCCCCCAAGGTTTTAATATTTGTGTTTTAGGAGTTACTCTCCATGATAAGGGAAACCTCAACTTCTCTTTTCCTTTCAAGTTCCCTTTTTTGGTGGTATGTCTCTCAAGTTTACATAATTTGTTATTATGTACATTTTATTATATCAACTTACTGTATTAAGAGTATTTTATTATTTGGAGACGTTTTTGACCACTATTTTTAATGTTTTCTAGCACCATTTTTCATACCTGTTGTGCTACCATATTTTCTTCTTAAAATTTCACTCTTTTTCTAAAGAAATTAACTTATTTTCTTTTGGTAATACCCAAAAAAAATTATTTTCTAGTTTTATTCATCCATATGTAAAACTAAACTATTTTTTTCTGGGATTTACATACATGAAACCCAACTTCCTTTTTCATGGGTAAGTTAAAACATAAAGATCATGCATTTAAGTATTTTTTTAAATGTCATGATTTTGATATGACCTATTTATTTTTTTCTCCACTTTTTATGTATAAATTTTTTTATTATGACTTAAATGGGTCAAATTAATTATTTAATATGATGGTTTCACTTTGATTGTTCTCTAATTAATTGGGTATAAGATTTAATCTCTAGAGATCACAAGTTTTATGATACCTCTGTGAATAACCTCGGTGATACCTTAATGATAAGATTTTGTGATATACTTATGAATGACTCAATTAAATGTTATAGCCACATATCCATGTTAGGATTCATGTTTTTTATTGTTATATTCCTCTTTCTCATTGATTTATGATATTTTTAATGTACATATTGATAATTCTCCTGATCACATGAAATTTTTTTCTTGTGCTTTCCCTTGTTGTGCATTGTGCTCGCCCTTTCCATTAATGTACATTTGTGATAGAGCCACATCCACTTGATCATATCCACACATGGATTTATTTTCGAAGAAAACCCTTACTTAATATTTTTGAGAAAATAAATCCCTATGTTGATATGAACAAGTGGATGTTGATTTGGCCCAAATGTACCTAGTGGTAATAACTCAGACATGGTTCATCCGGCCTAACTCGGCATAACATAGTACACAACAACATTTCTTGTTGCACTACTAGTTTGGAACTCATATGGGATATTTTTAATTAATCACAAAGTTTTTATTTACCATTATGAAGGATTTATATAAATTGTAATTGTTTTCAACGAATAACATATTTAAACATGATTTTTTAGGACATGAAATTTATTAATAATAATATGATTATTAAATTAAACAGAGTTCTCTCTATGGATTTAATCTTTTCTAAAATTATGGGATATATGAGAAACAATGTAAATAATGAGTATAATAGATCAGGCATTGGAGGCCTCCCAATTTAAGATTGTATAGAAAACTTCATGTGAATGACGAATCAACTAACTCTAGTTATGAGAAATAACTTAAATCGAGTTAATAGACCAGATTCACCTTGATCAAAAAAATTTATGTTGAGTCCTTTATAATTTGACAACCACATTCTTTAAATGGATCTACCAACCCATTTATTGTTTAACAATAGATAACCACTGTAGAAAATAAATTTTTGGTAATTTATTGTATGTACCAAGGGAAAGTCACCCTGGCTATGTGATTCTAAGAGGTAGATGTATATCAATGGTGTAAAATGGTTAAAAACACGAATCTAATTTGTTGTTATTTATGCTTTTAGGTGGTATTTGTTCATGAGAATGTTTTTTTTAAATATTCTTCCATTCAATGAAGACGAAAGTAGAGAATGAATCCCTAGAGATATTGTAGATAGAAAATGAATTGGTGGGAAGCTATGAGATGAACTTCACATGAATTTCCCCTTACACCTATAACCTTGTCATGGATCTTAATGGGAAGGTTAATAGATTCTTCGGTTGACTAAGACCCCATATATGGAAGAATATAACCAACCAGGACTATGAATAATATTAGGAGATCATGATTATTGATATAAAAGTTGACATCAGGTTCAGAGAGATACAGTGGTCTCATAGGTCGAATTAAAAAACAATTAACGGAACCAAGAAAAAGGAGTAACATTGATCACAAAAGAGGATTAAATCAAGTGCATAATTCCATGTGAAAAAAATTGGAAGAATAATTTGGGGAACTGTATACTCACGAGAAGGAATGGTTAGAAGTGTGGAAGAGATATCTATATTTATCAGAACTATTTTTGTGTGTTTAATCCAAAACTTCTCAATAATAATGAAAATGGGATGATGGTGTAGGTCCTTCATGAAGTCCTATGATACCAATCTGGACATCTCAGGAACTTTTCCAATCCCTGTCCAAATTCAATGTTAAAGGAAGGTAATCACCATAAAACTCATCAAATTCAATGAGAGAAACATCATTCTTTTTCTATAATAACATCTGAAGTTGAATCTCCAAATGATGTGGTGACAAGTACTCTAATTATTGTCTCATAGCTAGCAGGTAAATTATTTCATTCTTATTCTATGAATTCCATTATTTTCACAAATTTTGCAAAGAATACATTATCTATCCCTGAACTTCTATAATTGCAGTTATCAGTCAACACTCCTGGAGGTATTATCCAAGAATAAATAGTGTATAGTAACTCAAATATTCACTTTGGCGATCACAATCGCATCTCAAATATAGTAGTCATTCCCATTCTGAAATTCGATATTATACTAGGGATGTACTGGCTCTCAAAGTACAATGATATGATCAAATGATGATGTAAGGAAATATTAGTTGTATTGAATGGAAAACCTATTATTGTTCTCAAAGGAGATATATCTCGACCTAAGATTTGTCTATAAACACTAGTCATCACCTTCTTTATGGATATGATTAGTGAATATGAAGAAAAAAAATAAAAATATAAGAATAGATAATATCCCAATCATTCCAGAATACATTAATGTATTTCCTGAGGAGTTACATCGACCTTCCATAGAAATAGATGAATATTTATCCCTAGAACCCATGCTTGGATCCAAACCGATATCAAAGACCCCATATAGAATGGAAAATTTGGAGCTTGAGGAACTAAAGAATAAACTCTAAGATCTTTTTGAGAAGGGGTTTAGCCCACCAAGTGTGTGTCCATGGGGAGAACCTTTTCTCTTTGTGAAGAAGAAGTATGGATCAATGCAGTTATTCATATATTATAGAGAATATAATGTGATCATAGTGAAGAATAGGTACCCTCTTCAAATAATTGATGATTTACTCGACCAGCTTCATGGGGCTAAATTATTTTACAAGATTTATCATTGAACATGTTATCATCAATTGAGGGTGAAGAAAGAAGATATTACAAAGACCACTTCTGATCAATCTATGAGCATTATGAGTTTGTTTTTATACCCTTTAGATCGACTAATGAATATGAAACATTTATGAATTTTAGGAATAGATCCATTAAGAACATTCTTGATATCTTTTTGGTAGTTTTTATAGATGATATTATGATATATTTAAAAAGTTGCGAGGAATATGAGGATTATATTTGTATTATGTTATAAACTCTTAGAAAGGAACTACAATTGGAAACATTCATCAAATGTGAATTTTTTTTACATCAAGTTTCATTATTGGGAAACATTGTAACCAATGAAAGAATATCAGTTGATATTACCATGAAAATGGGTATAGAAGAGTGCCCTCATCCTATAATAGAAACTGAGATTCGTAGTTTTATTGGATAAGCATGATATTATAGGATTTCTATGAAAAAATTTCATGCCTAATAATCCACTAACAATTTTAACATGAAATGGGGTCAATTTCATAGCTAAAAAGGAGTGTGAAAAATCATCAAAGCACCGAAGAAGAGATTGGTCACTTTACCCATGTTAACTCTACCCTATATTGGAGAAGTATTTGTTATTTTTAGTGATGAATCTCTAAAGGGGCTTCAGTGAGTCCTTATGCAAGATTAAAAGTTGTTCGTTTATGCTTCTCTACAGTTGAGGACTCGTGAGAAGAACTATCATACACATGACCTTGACAAAGAATTGGGTTGTTTTTCTCCAAAGATATAGATACTCAATATTTATAAGGAGAAATGTGATATAAACATAGACCATCAAATATTGACTAAAATTTTCTTGTAAATGAAATTGATCATGAGATAGAGGAGATGATTATAACTTCATAAAGACAATGGTGGTTCAATTCATTATCATCCTGTAAGAGAAAACAATTTCCCTGATGCAATATGTAGGAAATTCCATGTTGTGTTGGAAATGATGAGGATTCACGGAGATCATTTTATTAAAGTCCTAGCAAAAATGGAATTGGGAATCTTAAGGGAAGGGATATCATCAATCCTATCCCAAATGGATTATCCACCATCATTACTAGAGAAGATCATGAAATCTCAAATAGAATATCCACTATTAGAGAAGAAGATATAGTATTTGAAGAATCATGGGTTTCCTGAGTTCAATATTGATGAAGAAGGTGTACTAAAATTTGGTACAATGATATTTGTTCGATATATTCTAAAAATAAATTAAGAATCGATGGATGAATCACATTGCTCTACATTCTCTATACATATTTGATTCATGAAAATGTATTGGGACCTTCATGATCATAATTTTTGTGATAACTTGAAAATGGATATTGTCAAATACACTAAAAGGTTCCTCGTGTGTCCACAAGTGAAGGAAGAGAAACAACTTTTTAAAGGGGTATTACGACCACTATCTATACAATTATGGATTTCGGGCAATATCACAATCAAAATTTTCACTAGTCTCCCAAAAAAAGCCGAAGTAAACAATGTGATATGGGTAATAGTGGACCATCTCACCAAGACTACACATTTCATCTCTATTTGGTGTGATTTCTCTTTTGACCAATAATCCATGATTATATAAACGTAATGGTAAGGCTTCCTGGGGTAACACTGTCCATCATATCTGGTAGTGATCTATGGATCACAATAAAATTATAGATTAATAGTCAACATGTTCTAAGTCCCAAATTAAATTTTAGTAAACCCTATCATCCCAAAACTAATGACCAATTTGGAAGGACTATTCTTACAGTCGATGACATGTTGAGAACTTACTGAATTTAATTTGAAGAAAGATGGGATCAATATCTCCCATTAGTTGTGTTAACATACAAAAACATCTGGAATTCATATATTCAAATGGAAACCTATGAATCTTTATATGGGAAGTGATGTGGAACTCATACATTTTGGGATGAACCTATTAGGATAAAGCTACTTGGTCTTGATCTTGTACAAGAGATAATGGAAAAGGTTCATGCCATCCATCCACACAATAAGGTTTCTATGAGTTGGTCGAAGTACTATACTGGAAACTATCAAAGGGACATGTAGTTTTATATTGGTGATAAATTATTCCTCAAACTTTTACCTTGGAAGAGAGTCGAGTAGTTTGGGATGAAAGGGAAACATAGCCTCAGGTACATTGGCCCCTATGAAATCCTTCATCGCATAGTAGTGGTGTCCTGTCGACATTCTATTCATCCAAATATATATCTTTTTCATGATGTATTCCACATATCTCTCTTGAGTAAGTACATAACTGACACTCAATGTGTTCAAAATCTTGAGGTGGTACAACTGAAACATGGCCTATCTAATGAGGAGCATCTGATGGAGATTTTGGAATATATATTTATGATTTTATGAAAAAAAGAATATCTGCCTCTTTCAAGTGATTTTGAGGAACCAAAAATACAATAAATCCACATGGGAACTAGAAGAAACAATGAGGAAAAAATAATCTCACCTTTTTTCAATCGAGGGAATGAGCTAAAATTTTGGGGATGAAATTTCTTAAGGGGGTACAAATGTAATTACTCAAACATTTTGAATGATTATTTTTTCATGAAAATGTGTGTTATATTATATTATATAGAACAAAACTCTATCTCTAAAATAATTATGTGAGTATATTTTGAAATGTGACCATCATGGTTCGACCATTATATGATCGTTGGTCAATATGAATGTTTGAAAGCATACTCTTAATAATAATTTACTATTATAGTTGTTTTTATAAATATTAATGATAATGGTAAATTAATGAAAAAAGAAGAGTCAACAGCCTCATCTAGTAGGGTCATGTCTAATGAAGGATATTTATATGAACATGGGATGTAGGCAGCATCTTTGTTATTCCCTCTTGATAATGAAAAAATGAGCATGAATAAGGCACTTGAATGAATTCTCATATGAGGGAAGTTCAGGTTAGTGAAAATTACTACTCGAGCGATGATAGCCAAGTCCCCCCATGATTCTATCACCATCGCACTCCACACCCTTAAGTTTTATTTGAGTTTTATAAGGGGTTATGTACTAAATCCTTAGTTTCTTAATGTACAATCCCTTTGTAAAAATTAAATTCTTAATCCATCAATTCAATTTTGAGAATTGTTTTTTGGTAAAAATATGAAAAATATGAAAATTTGATTTTTCAAATAGAAATTTTACTTTTCATAAAAGATATGATTATTATAACAGATTAAGGTATTATGAATAATGATTATTTTAATGAAATAGTTTGATTAGAATAGTCTTATTTAAATTTAAATGATAAAATAATTTCATTTTTTTCAAGAGGTATAAATTGTACTATGCATTTTCCATCCTTTATTATTTTTAAGAAATAATTATTTTTATATTTTAAAATAAAATTACTCGTACTTAGAGAATTATTATGATAAAATAAAAATATTTTTTAAAATCAATATGTAATAATTTTTTACGGTTAATTTATGAATTTTTTTTAAAAATATTTTGATATTTGGTGAATAGTGAAAATACAGTTTGAGTTTTTCAGTATTTTTAATGACGTCATAAGGATGTAATATGTACTATAATATTTTTGTTGACTCTGGTAGATTATAATATCAAAATAATTGTACCATGTATCCAATAAAATTTTCAATACCATTGTTTTTTCAAATACCATTAAAAGGTTTTTCAAGAAAATCAATAAAAATACCTTACTTTTGCTATAAATAACCCCCCCCCCCCATTTTTCATTAGATTTTATTCCCAATTAATCCTCCACAAATATATAATATGTTTACCTCACAATGTGTTTTCAATCCCCAATGGTCCCAATCTCTTAGTTTTAGGAGTTACTCTTTATGGTGTGGGAAACCTCAACTTCCCTTTTTTCCTTTCAACTTCCATTTTTATGTGGTATGTATTTCAAATTTCCAATCTCTGCTCTTTTATCCATTTTATTCTATCCCTTTATAGTATTAAGAGTAGTTTATTATTTGTAGACCCTTTTCCCTTCTCTATTTGATAATTTCTTAAACCATGTTTCACACACGTTATGCTTCCGGATATTTTTCTCAAAATTTCCCTTTTATGATTAAGAAATTACCTTATTTTATTTTTTGAATAACCAAAATATTTATGTTTTTGGGGTATTTATCTTATTGAAAAATGGTCTGCTTTATTCATTGATTAAACTACATGAAACCCACCTTCATGTTTCAAAGGTTGGTTGTGATATAAATATCTAGTGTTTATGATTTTTTTTAAATGACATGATTTTGATACGAAACCTGTTTCTTTTATTCTCCACAGGTTATGTCTGAAATATTTTTTTATGACCTATGAGGATAAAATTAATTAATAAACATCACGGGTTAACCCTAATAGCACACCAATCCATTGGTTAATGAATTTAATATCTATATATGTCTTGTTTTACGATAGCTGTGTGAAATCCCACGATAATTTTCATGACCCCACGGTGATAAAACAATATGATATGATTATGAATGAATCAGTTAAATGTTTTAAGAAAACATCAATATTATTTTTAATGTTATTTTTATTTTTATATTCCTGTTTCCCATTCCTTTATGATATTCCTAATGTTTTTATTGATAATTTTCATTTTCACGTGTTAAATTTTTCCCGTGGCTTCCCTTACTGGGCCTTATACTCACCCTCTCCTTTGATGTTTGTCTGAAGTTATTAGATGCAGAAAATATACTTAGTATGAACCTTGAAGAATACTTTAATGTGGAATAGATATTTTTTTGTTTTTTATTTTTTATATACATTTTTATAAATAAAATAAACTATAAAAGTTCCTCTTTTTTTATAATGTAATGAAAAGTTGTGTAATAAAAAGGTGGGATTCCAAAATTAGAACCTTCTCCCCCTTAGAGATATAGTGGTTGGGTGGTCCCAAAATACTCAAAATGATAAAGAGAACTTTTCTAAATAATTTGAGGATAAATTATATTCTATATCTTCCTCTAGACAATTATTGACCCATATTCACCAACCTGGTCCATTTATTCCCGAAATTTTAAAATAAATCAAGCATATACATGAATATAGTCTTATATTATATGGGAAAGATTCCTCTGAAATAAAGTTACCATCATCACCAAGCTCTATAGAGCCTCATAAAATCTCTTATACACTCATGAAAACCTATATCAATCCATACAACTCAAATCATTAATTATAACAATTTTAATTAATTATTCCAAACTAAAAATGATTAATACTAACTTAAAATCTCACTATGAAACAATGTTACATGAAAACTACCTAAACAACATGCATTAATCCTCATGGAACCTCCTATAACCATTGTATATGATATTTACATCATCCTCACTCGATTTCACCATTATAGATTCGAATTAGAAAGGAAACTTTAGAAGAAATCCAACCAAATCATTGGATTGTAATCAAAACAAAAAAAGGATAAATTTGGATGGAGGAATATACATTAAACCTATATAGAAATTCCTCTAGAATATTACCCTAGAATTTTGTATCCATATATTGAAAAAGAGGAGTATGATTATCTAAAATGGACTCCTCACAACTCATATAATACCAAAGACTCCCAAACACACGATGGAAAAAGGATGGAAACATCCCTATTAATAAATAGACTCATGCCCCATTCCTGTAATGACCCGGTGGGTCATTTCATAATGTTAACCATAAATTTAAAACATCATAGAGCTACTAATTGTTGTGGTATGAAGCAATAAACCATATAGAAGGAGTCACTTCTAATCTTTAATTCATCATGGACATCATTTATAAATAGCATAATACCCCTATTATAGTTCTTCATAGTGTGACCAATGGGTCACATTATGAACTCCTGTATAATAATTTTTTCATTATGACCTTCATGATTTTATCTACCACTCACTTAAGTATCCATATGAAATAATAAAACTAGTTATTTATCTAAAAACATATTTTAAATATTTATTAATTATTATATTCCTTACCCAAGTCTCAATTCATTAAAAAAACATCTCCTTTATTAAAATTCAAAATACTTTAAAAACTAACAACCCTAAAATTCATGGGTTATTACAATTAAATATTTTTAGGTAATTTCTTATAGTTGTTTAATTTTGGGGTCTCTTTGATCATTTTTTGATTGTTCTTATTATTAGTTTATAGGATCTTGTTTCTTAATTTTTGGATGTGTCATTTCAACTATGTTGAGGATTATTTTGTTATAGGAATAACATGGGGATAAAAGTAATTTTTGGGGGGTAAATATGATGTATGTGGTAATAGTTCATATTATGTATTGGCTAGTATTTGTTTAATATTTTCCGGTAGTTTCAATGATTTACTGTTCCAGGTTTGAGGTCATAGTTTACCCATTCCATTCCCTTTTTAATCGATGTTTAGAACCATGTCACTCTTAGATGATTATTCACGTGATTTTATCGATGGTTTCATAGTTTCATTTTTCAAATTTTTGTTTTTTATTGTCGTTAATATTTATATTTGGATTTTATAGGTACCCAATTAATATGTCCTCTTGTTGTTAGTAAAGGATTTTTTATTCTCCTTTATTTTTTATAGGTGATATCTATTACCTTGGCACTCTCCACATAGAATTTTTCACCTTTATTTTTTCCATTTTAGATGAATTATAAATTATTGGGAGACCTGTGTTGGGTCTCTATCATCTTATAGTTATACATTAATTATTTGTGGTTTGGACTATGTTTATAGATTCTTAGTAATTTTTATATATGGGGTTTATGTTATTTGATAATTTTTATAGGTTTTATGGAACTCCTTTCCATAAGACCCTCTTTAGTTCATCATTATCCAACCAACCAATTAGATTTATGTGTTGAGGTCTTCTTGAATACAAATATTATTATGAAAAAATTATATTGAGGCACAATGATTTATGGTGGATAAATTTCTAACATCCCATTTCAATTTTTCATATTGAATGATTATAGGTAATTTTTTGTTTTTTATAATGTTTCCTCAATTTTTAGGTGTCTTCAGGAGCACCCAGATGTTATAGTATAGTAATGTAATAGATCAATAAATAAAAAAACACACACCACAATGTGACTAGGTCAATGAACCTCGATTTTATTTATATGACTTCATGATCATGACGTATGATTTAATTATGTGACATTCCCTTCTCTATATACTACCATGCCATGATGAAATTCAACCCACCATGAAATCCCCTAGGAATAATTTTATTATAGTGATTTTTCTCTTTTACACTTTTTGTTTTTAGATCATTTAGAATTATTTATCCACCAATTTCATTCATCTAACAAGCATGGTATCTCTCTCTTCTTTTTCCATAGTGCTAAGATCCTTCCACTCAATTTCTAATTGTATTCTCATGGTAAATATCTATTTTCCGAGATTTTTTTCTTCTCGTTCTCTCTCTTCTCATTTCCATTCATTTTTACTTCAGAAAACTCTAAATTCTTTAGGGTTCAATATCTGGGCTTTGGTTGGTCAATCCATGGGGTTTGGATGCTTAGGTCTTATTGAGGCTGTTTCCTTATGTGACTGAGATATCTATAATGAAAGGGATTGGTTCTTCCTGGTTTAATGTAGGTGTTTCTATACAATAACATTATTTTTAAATAAATTAAAATAATTATTTTTAATAATTCATTTTATATGAATGTAATACCATTTATATTATCCGTTATGTGTTACAAATTGATTTCATTTAAATTATATCTTGGAATAAAGGGGTTCCATTATAATTTGTACTACTTCTTTGTAACTCAATGTTTATTATTTCCATGATTTTTTTTTGAATTCATATGAGTCTTATTTTAAATGGTTTTGATCAAGATGATTTAATTTTTCACTAGTTTAGTGTATGAAATAAGGAAATTATTTTTTTAACAATTATTTTGGATAAACCTGTTTTTCTCATTCTAGATGATTTTTAATTAACTTTATATATGAAATATTTGTTGTTTTCTCAATTATATAGTATGATTTAATTGTTGATATCTTCAGGAGATTAAAAGAGACTCGATATTCTATGTTGGGGATCATTTAAAGGTCTATTTCTCACATTCTAAAATAAATGATCTTATATGGTGAGACCCTCGTTATATAATGTTATTCTTGTTTCTTTCCATTTATTGCTGAACATTTTTTATGTGATTATTGTATTATATGGAAAGGGGTTTTTTTATGACTTTTTTATTGATCTTTAATTTATTGTTTTCTCCCCTCAACATTGATTTCGTCATGGGTAATCAGGTATCTAAATTATAGGATATGATTTAAGCTACACTAGCCATATCATAAAATAGCTAGTGACCCCTAGTTGTATTATCTTCTATATATATTATATTTCACTGAATGAGGTCTATTAGGATAAATTGGGTTAATTATGTATTTTTTTACATGATGTAGGCCAATTTTTCTTCCCATGTTTTTGTAGTATCATTAGAATCTTCTCACATTAGGGTATATGTTGTCACATGTGACACTTATTCACTGATCGACCCTTCAACATAAGGTATACAAAAATTGTGATTGTTTACATACCACATATGCTTATTATTCTTTAGGAAATTTTAATTAATATACCTTAGTTTAGTTCCTTTATATCATAGTCTAATTTGGATTTTGATTAACTATATTATTATTGGGTATGTCTCCAAAATGGATTTAATGATGGTATCGAAAAGATGTTTCAAAAAGAGATAAACAAATGGATTATTCAAGTCTATCAAATAAGAATAGTTATTGAATGAGGTAAAATGGATTTTTTTATTAATATTAAATTCCTTCATTTCATATTTTTTATAGTTTTTATAATATATATATATATAGCATGCATATTTTATATATAAAAAGGAAATGATCAACTCTTTATAATTAATATTTTTCCCTAGTCTCATTATTGTAATAAAAATAGAAAACAATATTCTCTACTATATTTAGAACTAGAATTTATTAACTATTTAATGTAATGAATTACATATACTACTTAGTGAGATACTACTAGGATTTTTTTCTAAAACCCCATATACACAATTCCTCTCATGATTTATATAGGTTTCATGTTTCATTTATAGGATATAGTTCTTTCCCTTAGGAAACTAGTGGTTGATTTGGGTGGGGTGACTGATTTCGGGTCACATTGATGTGTTTTGGTTGTATGTTTTTTGTTTTGGTATTATTTTTGGGTGTCTTTGTATCACTATGAATACCAAATTTTAACTATTTATAGATTCTATTTTATTATTTTATGTGGAGAATTTATTTATATATGATTTTTTATATTGATACAAATATGTTGAATCAAATTTATCAGTTATGGATGATTTGGTTTATTCTTTATTTTTTTTTATAATTTTGGATTTTCATGGATGTCCAACGTATGTATTCCCCAAACCTGATTTGCTATAATATATTAGTTTCCTTATTTACTTTTTAATTATGGAGAAATAATTCTGAATGGGATTTTCACGATGCTTGGACACTTTTTTGTAGACCATGGGTATCAATAATGATCTTCAAGCCATGACCCAGGTCGTTTTAAGTGACATAGAATGTTGACGTGGGTAGGTCCATGACTATTTATTAAGAGTTTGAGATATAATGAGAGAGTGGATGGAATAAAATTCATCTATTATACATGTTTTGATTAAAGTTTATTTTTTTCACTAAAAATATTGACTATATTTGACTTACATGGAAAAGTACACAATGATCAATATAAAAGAAACCTAATCCACATTACTATTTAATGGTGATGGTATTTTTCATAATTATATTAAGAATTCGATTTTCAAAATCTGGCTACTCCATACACGAGATTACCAAATAAAAATATCTGAAATCACTCTCCCAACATTTGATTTTTGATTCAAAATTCATTATCAACTAAACACCATCATCACAGCACCACCAGGATTCCTCGGGACACAGATCCTCAAGCAGTGAGGCTCCTCGTTTTGTTCCCCCGATGTCAAACCACCTTGTCATTTCTATATTCATACAATTCCCGCGATAACCCTACTGGCCATCACCTCTATAGCATCATACATCAAAACAGAATGATGCCTCAACCTTTCCATCGTCCATACACCCTGTCATCACCGTACCCATTCTAAGACCGTCATGTCATCATCGTGCCCAACTGAATATCATCATCAAACTCATTGTTCCATCGACGCTGACATCACCACTTGAAATTTCCGACAAGGTTGAGAGGATCATCGCCAGTCGTTTTCCCATCACAAGCCTGGAAACAAAGCACCAACGAGAAGTAGAAACATAGAAAAACCCCCTACATTAGGAATACCATGTAAAGGAAGACAACATGCATGAGAAAATAGGAAAATGGGGGAGAGGGAGGGGAAGGCCCCATATACTCCTCCCCCTCTATATCCCTAGAGAGAGAACCATAGGGTAAAAGGGAGAGGGAGCCACTACTGCTTAGAGGCCGATAGTGGTTCGAATGAATCTGGTGATGCTATTTCTAAATCATTATATGTAGTAATTAATTCACTAATGAAAATTAATTTTATCACTAAATTATCTTCTAAGTCATGTAATACAGGAAATGTATTATTAGGTTTTATAAAACATAATACATATTTAGGCTCGTACACTATGATGTGTATAAGTGGGTTGTATATAGAGTCGATGTGTCATCACTATAGGACAAGGATTATCTATTTAGATGTGGGGTATGATTGAATCAAGATAAAGGAAATTATATAGGGGGTTTTGTTATGGATAAATTGATTTTCAATGTTGATTCTTAGGAAACACTTCGTTAAAAAATATATGTGGTAGAATCATGGTATGAATGATTAAAAAAACTCCCATTTTTATATTTTTTTCATCATTTATGAAAACTATATTTTATTTTATTCAGAAAATAATAAATTAAATTAAATGAAAGAATAAAAGAGAAAAAATAATTTTACATAGTTTGACTTAACTAGGTAATTCAAGGATAATTCAAATGAAATATGACAATGAACTGGAATCACTAAATCACATTGTTTTAAAATTTTATGAGAAGAATCATTGTCGCTCCTAGTTGTCAACCAGTCACACTTGAGAAATCACTTCTAAAAAAACTCACTTCTCATCCAAAATAATACATTGATGCCTTATATTAATATTTATTTTCTTAAAACTAAAATGGGTGTGACATGATTTCCAGGTTTTATGTAAGAGATTATATACCCAATAGTTTATAATTGTTTTGTAGACAATGTCTTCAACAACTGTTATACATTACGAACTACTTTGGCTTTTTGAACCAGTTGTTCTCCATGAACATGATATCCTTCATGAAAATTACTCCCTTTATAAACTATAATCCATTGGAAAATACCATTTTTTTTATAAAAAATCCCTTAGGAAATTTTACATGATTCATGAACTAATTAAGATTCTCAAATTTCAATCACATTAAAAACTACTACATGTTTCAGGGACCCCATTTTATCGCAAACTTCCTCAAACTTCACAAACTATTATATCCTTTTAAAAATAATTTTTAACCTCTCAAAATTCATTACTTATGATCTAATAAGTAATATATTAATATTTTTATGGATGTTACTAGGGGTCCCCATATAGGAAAAGAAACACAAAAAAACATATAATCTTTAAATTATTATTTATGTAAATCATGAACTACTCTTTGGGTATTTATATCTTATGAGTCTTTACATAGCACTCATTCCTCATTGACTCTTCTAAATAACTTCCCTTCAACCTAAAATGATATAGATCCTTCATAAAGTAACCTTGTTATCTTAAAACAACCTATGTGAATGCATAACTTCTACATAACTAGATGACTTATCCAAATGTCATTCATTCATTAGGCTACATGACCTCATCTACTTTCTATGTTTCCCTACATGGATCCTCTAAGAAAATACTCCCTTTACCATGAAATCAAATTTGATATTCTTACAAAATTTTCAACCATAAAATTGTCCCACACTGGGAAAAGTCACCACTTTTATGCATAATGTTTTGACACCTCCAATTACATATATATCCACATTTTCTAATTTATTTTTCAATTAGAGCAATTTTAATTTTTCAACTAACATTTTCAAGAACCATAACAAAATAAAAACACTAAAACTACACCTTGAGTGATTTTTTCGAAATAATTTCAAGTACCTAGAAATTATATTATTATTTTTATTTAAAAATTTATCAAAATAATTTTTTTATGCAACATAATGGCATAGTAACGTTTTCCAAGATTTATAAACATATTCAGAACAACTTGACTCGTATGAGGGAAAAATTAAAATATCTATGAGCTACATGTATTTTCTTTTATTATTATTTTTCCTATATCTATGAAAGGAATTTAATATTGAACCACGAATTATATTTCTATCAAGTCATATTTTTATAGGTTTTTAGAAAAAATAATATTTCTATCTTTTATTTTATGCTATTATTTTTCTAATTAAATGAAAGGAAAGGTTTGGTGAGAGAAAAATCAACTTTTACTCTCGACACCCATTAAAAGAGGTCAACTAAATAAGTTTTTTTACCTCTTTATTTTTATTATTCTCAATTATTTTTCATATATCAAGAATATAAAGACATGGTGAGAATATTATTATCTTCTACTCAAGATGCCCATTATGCGTTTTAAACATTATGGGTTTTATATCTCATCTCTTTTAAAGATTAATGTCTTTAAAATAAGTCCTTTGTCCTTTTGTTTTATATTTTAGGGGTATATTACGTGGATTGAAAGTATTTTGATGATTAAGGTCATATATAATTAAGTAATTGTGTGTTTTTATTTGAAATCAAAAGGTAATGATTACTTAATGTGAATGATGTCCCCAGCATGCTTATAGAGAACCTCATGGAATCGATTCACATAGTTTAAGATTTCACTTCCAAAACAAAATTAAGGGTTATGTTTAAGATAATGTATATTTGGATAGGGTTATTTTATTTTTCATAAATATGGAATTCAAATAAAAATAATGATATAACCAACACCAACATAGCTGTCATTGGGGAGGAAACAATGAATGTGATTTACGCTTATAATTCATAGACTAGTGAGTTGTATTAAATTTTATGTTTTCGAATAAGAGAATAATGTTTTTTCTAGTTTATGATCATATGACATGGAGTATAACGATATAAAGAGGGGCATATAACCAGTTAACATAATTTCCATGACATGAATTTTTAAACACTGGTTTGAATAATTGAAATAGAGGGAAAGTTCATGATCCAAATGGATATTTGAGAATAGGATGTATTTTCATATATTGAAAAAATGAAAAAATGGTTATTTATTTTATAATATAATGAATTAGAATTGGGAAATTATGGGATGATAATAAATAAGATGTCCAAATCACTATGCACATTAAAATGGAATGTATGTAATTATTATATTATACCAACATACGAAGGATTCCCTCTAACTTTTTGAAATTATAATTTCTACTATAGTAATATTAAATACATATAGTGTTAGAGAGTATTTAAATCAAGAAAAATATATGTCCTTAGCTGGGTATATGTAGGTTGTATATGTAGATCATGTGACATCACCGTGCCAAGTGGATCCCCTGGGATCAGATGTACTAGATTCCAATACCCGTAAAAGGTTTTTGAAAATTCAAATACTCAAGGAGAAAAAAAGGTATATATGAAGCGATTTTCCATAGATATGAATATTTTTTTTGATTCAAAAATAATGTTATAGCATTAAAAAGTTTGGATGAAGGAATGGAAATAAGTGATGATTTATAGTAAGGTATATGATTTTAAATCTAAAAATAACCATATATAATAGCGTAATTAGAATAATGAAAAACATATTTTCTATTGGATAAATATTAGATCATTCTATAATTTAAATGAGAAAACAACTACATGGATTGGTCATCCCATGCACTAAGATGGTTGGGATGAAGGAATAAATGAAATAGGGGTTCATTTTGAATTTAGGATTGAGATTGTAGTTCTAGACATTACTATATATCCTATGGTAATTTGAATCTAGTAATACATTAATCTTATGTGGGGAATTTAATTTAATTCATACTGCATGTTTATTTAGACATATCTGACATGAATTAGTAAAATCATACACTAAGATAATTTTAATGAGAAATGTGATAACGGTATAATTTGTTGCATGATCCAATTTAAATGTTTTATAAATTTCAAGGTATCACATATGAATAGGAATAAATATATATGAATTTCTATAAAAGGATAATTTTCCTTTGTTTAGGTGAACCTTGATATTAAAATATGATCAAGTATGACCATAAACACTAAAAAATACCATGAAGTGTTGATCTTATATAGATTAGGCTCTTAGATAATGGTATTTACAATGTTTAAGGTGAAATAGAATACGACACTTTATTTTTTAATGATTTATGGGAAGGAATATAGACTATATAGTTTATGGTTATGTTATAAGAACCACATTTAATTCACTTTTGGGTTATTAAATGGGGATATAAATCCATAAAATTTAAATACATGAGTTAAATACCTTAAGTCATGTAGTTTAAAATTAAGAAATAAAAAAATCATGAATTTTAAATTCATTCAATAGTGACTTTGTGAACCAAATGTGATGTTATGAAAATTACTTATTCATAAACCTTATATTTATAGGGTCATTATACTCTCCTCATCCACTATAATTATGGAATAGTCCCCATTAATGTATACCTTGTGTATGATATCGGTTATATTCTATTTGGGTTTTAATTTCAAATGATTTCTCCTAGGTATCAATGGAATATTTATTACTAACACAAATTTTATTTGAATAAAAGTAAAGTTAACAAGATTATTGTTTAATGACAGCACTACCCAATTATAATGTACATCAAGATTTGGTAATTCCAGAAACCATTTCTCATAAAGATACTTTAACTCATCTAAATGAATCTTAATACATGTAACATAAGATAGTTAGTCCCAAATTGTTTTTAAATTTAATGGAATCTAAAACATGATTGGAAAAACACTTCATTATCATACACCAGTGAATATGGAGTCACCTATTCAAGGGTGCATGTGGTTTTGTGTAAATACCATAATGAATTAAGGGGTCTATAGGATTATCAAACCAACCATTATTAATCTAACACACCACATAATCTAGATATCCACATGGCCTGAAATGTTTTCCTAATTTCCATACACTTGATACAAGCACCTGGGTATCAAAATAAAATCATTAATAGTTGATTCATCATTATAATATAATTAAACAACATTTATATTCCCCATGTATTTCATATTAACCATACATGTTTAGAATTCCAATGCACATAATTATTCTATTTTAAAAATATATAATGAACTAAAAGTGTTATAAAATGGAAATATTAAATCACAACTTATAAAAAACACACTATAAACATAAATAAAGAGAACCAACATCCAAAAAACAATTATACCAAATCATGTTTGTGGAAAAAGTGATTGATACAATATACCCAAAAAATTACTAAGGATCCCAAAAATAATCCATGTGAGTCAAGAACCTTATAATACCTAGTCACAAACAATAATACATAAAATAAGGATGATGAATATTAGTATGGGAATCCAAACATTGTGGCACCCTTTCCATTACTTATATAATGGAAATAGAAGTCTCTATTTACCCAATGGGTACATTCAGTGTGTTATAAAAATCGCAATATAATACCACCATGAATATAAATAGTTAATTTTAACATGAAAACTATTATTTATTATTTAAAAACAATGGTTTGAAAACTCAAACCATAAAAAATTCATAAATCCTTTATTTCTATTAAAATTTTCTATGTTCTATAAATAATATGAATAACTAAATCATATATAAATTATATGTAATAATAGAATTAATAACATAAAAGTCAAATAATAACATAGGTAATGTGTATTCACACATCCCAGTCAACTTACAAACAGAAAACACAGGATTAGACTTGTATGTTTATATAAATTATGACTATTATTATGGAAAACTAGTTTTCAGGCTTGAACCTAACTATTTAGAGACATCAAAATGCCTCACCTATGTACTAATATATCTAATTACCTCACACTAAAAAAGTAAAAAACATTCCATATATATAAAAAATCTACACTATGATAGTATCCATCTAAGTCACTAAGTCACCAAAAGGTCTCCCATGTGTCATCATACATCATGCACAAATTTTAACATAATCACAACCATGTTAACAATTATACCCATAATCAAAATAGTATCATTCACATAGTGAAATCCATATTAAATATCCCTTATATAGCAATAAAAAAATAAAAACCTCCATTTAGGAATCTCATAAAATACATTTTAGGCATAAAACTGATTTTGAAGGAAATTCATTTGAAAACCCCATTTTACCACACAAAAACAAAAATTTGAAAAGAAAACAAATAATATCCCTTCAAAACCCTTATCAATCGTAATTAATCAATTTAATCTTATAAAATCCTTGTACCTTTGGTGTTCCATTTGAAAAACCCATTAAGTAGATACACATTCCTTACAACATATAAAACTCATTTATTTTCTCTAAAACCAAAACAAATAAGAATAAAAGGTCCCCAAAAATCTATACCATTAACTAAATTTATTAATCCATTAACCCTAATCTAAGGTTCATCCCCTATGACTATCTTGGGTTTTAAGATACATATATAATGGAAGAATAGTTGATGAGAGGAATAAAAGAGGAGGATTCTCAAATAAATCGAGGATTTCTTTAAGAAAGTCCACAAATATTGAAGATAACTAACCATGAAGAAAAAAGGATAGAGAAGCATTAAAAACTAAATATGGGTGGGAAATTTTAATACATAGAAGAGGGGATAAGAATGAGTTAATATCTATAAGGGAAAAAATTCATTTAATAATTTTATGTAAACCATGAAGACCCTATTTTATGGACTACATATTCAGGAAAAAATCTTGGGTCACACCTATTCACAAAAATGATCTGCATGGTTTCATAGAGATCTATCATTGTTCTGTAAATCAATATTTTACTATGAAATCCCAACTAGAATACAATATTACACATTTTTATTATTGAGAACACAATTATTACTAATTGTGATTTAATGATCTGACCAATTCTGTCATCCACACAATTTTATAGTTCAACCCATGACACCCAATAACACAAGAATATATAAGATAAAAAAATATATTATTGACCTAGGGGATTTTAAAATTCGATATACCATGCGACTCTCTACCTCAAGAGAGTCTTAATATTTTTGTACACAAGAAAAGGTGTGGTAAAAACTCCCACACCCATTCCTCATTCTCCCACATCTCATGGATATAATAACACTTCCAAATCAAAAATACTAAGTGAATTAACATTCCACAAAACACATTAGTCTACAACTAGAAAATATGAAAAGCATCATAATATTTGTTTTCCAAGAATGCCTCCAAATCCTACCAATTGATCATAAGGGATGGTTCTAGATATAAATTATTTAACAAAGAATCATAAAATACATCATTAATATAAGTCATCCAAGGTGGTAACACCAACCAATATTCCACATTTCTGAGAAACTCCACGATATGAAATAGATCGACATAACATTGTGCAAAATCACTGTTTCTCCCCATTCGACAGTGTCCCAATAGGGGAAAATACATTAGAAACAACCAATCACTAATATCAAACTCCAAAAACATGTTGAATATTATTATAATCTTTTTTTAACTATAAGATATCACGAACTTATTTTGGATAAAATAAAATTTATATTTCATATCTTAAATGATGTTTAGGCCCAATAAAGAGTTCTCAACCAATTTCTCCCAAAATAGAAAGATCGACACATTTTCTCATAAAAATATGAAAAGGGATCCATATTAATCAAATCTTGATAACTATTGATATAATAAAATTCATCCAATGGTTCATACCTCTAAAAATAAACATCAAAATGAATAATTCATGATCGAGGAATATCCTCAAGAATATGGATAAGCCACTCAGTCTGACCTTCCATATAAGGGTGATACATTGGGCTTAACTTTAAATAAGAACCAATCATCTCCAGAATAATGTAATAAAAATCAATGTGAATCAAGGGTCTTGATTAGAAATAATGGTCAACGTAACACCATAATGCTATATAATCTCTTTAATATACAATCATGTGATCTTATCCACAACCATAAACTATTTGATATAGTGAATTTGAGTCTATTAGTTAACCAATAAATAACCATCCTATATAATCTTTGAAAAATATATTCTATGGTAAAAAAATCAATAAATACATAGATATATCATCCTCTTCCCAAACTAGAATAATAAGGGGATTAAAAATAATGGTAGTTCTTTAATACTCATCATTGATCCTAATATAGGTAAGGCATCGAGAGAAAAAATTATCAACTAACTCTCTCATCTCAGACCACAAATAGTAGTTTTTCAAATACTAAAACATCATTTTATATCACGGTTGGATGAAAAAACTATATTGATTCCCACCCTCTATAAACTCCCACCTCAAGTCAAAGGGAATGACAAGACTTTGCTAAAATGGACTAGAATCTTTATTTTACTGAAACTAACTAACCAATCTATCCTCCAAAATAAAACACTAATAATATTAAAAAAAAAGTTTATTTATCCTTCTCAATATGAATTTAATTATACAAGGAAATTAAGACTTATAAATAAGATAAGAACACTTTATTTTCTTCTTCTTCTATATCCAATTTTATCTTAGAAAACAATCCCATTCTTATCCATTCATCATATCATTCTATCACTGTTTAAGGTGGTAGTTTCATACTCAATGAGTTAGATACCCCATTTCCCTATCCATGCAGAATAAGTTATGTAAAGTCAATAATTTTATAGATAATATAAACTATGTATCTATAATTATTTTGGTTACTCAAAGAGAAAATATTTTTCAAAATTAGATGTTGTGAATATACTATAAGATTCTAACTAAAAATGTAGATGTTTATCATCCTCAAGGTGTGAATATCTACTTCTAACTCAATGTCATTAGTTGTGTAATTATTCTTGTGTAGATGTGACTAGTAAGATTAATATTCCACAACATAGTCATATTGAATCAACACACACCCTAATCCTAAACTCAATGAAAAATAATTCATGAAAAATAATCACCTGTAGGGGGAAAATGCATGTAGTCTCCTCAAGTGACTCGATGAAATATCGACTTTCAAACCCTAAATCACATGTAATCGGAGATGGATGTTCCTCTCATTTATAGATCAGGTGAGTCATGGCATCATTTGACCATTAATGGGTGTATTTTTTTCATCCTATTCCTCCAGAAACGAAGGATGAAAAACCCCCCAATGAAGCAATTCCTACTCATGCTACGCTTAACAAATCCAAAGGAATTTCTTTCCTCGTAGTGTTCAATGGGTCAGATCTCCTCTAAATATCATATTTGAAACATCCTTTGTGCAAACAACTGGATGATGGAGGATTATCAATCAAGGCCAATCTTGAAGAGCTTCAAAAAAGATGTCAAATGGGTAACTTCTTCATTATGGGATGAATATCCTACATAAAAGGTGATAAACCCTGGTCTTACTCTAATATTAAACATTGTATTGCTCATTATTGGGGTTTTTTGAATTGGAAGCTCATACCTATAGGGAAGAGATATATTCATATACTTTCTAACTCCTAGGATGAATTAGACTGAGTTTGGAAAATAAGGAGTACTCAACTCAAAATGTTTCTATTTTGTATTTCCGATTGGGGTTATGCTTTCAATCCAAACACACATAGGACAGTACAGCCTAGATATTGTTTAGATTTAATGTTCTCAATTGGTATTTTTGGAGAGTAAAGATTTTAAATGACATATCCACTTCGATAGGCATGCCCCTTAAGATTGATTAGTGAACATTGAATAGTATGCTAGGCCTCTTGGCTAGATTTATGAAAGAAGTGAATTTAGAATCTATGCTCCCGCAGAGTATCACCTTCTTTGATAATGAATATATAATGGAAGTTATAATTGAATATGATTGTAATCCCCTATTTTTTGAACATTGATATATCATATAGAGTTCTAATTTAATATGTATAGTAGTGAAGAAATAATTTACCAAACTAATTAACTCTGAAGTGATTGAAATTAGAAAACAAAAGAAAGGATATGAACATACACATGATAAACATGAGCCCTCTAGGAAGAAATATGAGAAGTGGGTGTAAACAGCAATGACGTTGAATTTTAATGGGGATGAAGTGAGGAAGTCTTGGGAAGAATTAGTAAAATAGGATGATGATGCAGCTCAAGAACACTGTTTCATTGAGGAATTAGAAAATATTATTATAGAGATCATTAAAAATTATCATCTTGAGCCAGAACCTATGTTCACTAAGTAAAACATAAAGGTTACTAACTTTTCCAAGCACTCCAATGACTCTTTAAAATCACCTACTGAGTTTAGTGAATACAAAATTGAGGAAACTATTCTCCTTGATAGTGATTTGGCTATCTAGTGTGATGGTCTCCCAATGTACATAGTTAATGGGCGAGTGGCCTTAATGGGGCCTCATACAAAACTGCTCTTTTTTAGGACCATACCACCCATTCTAAATTTCATGATAATAATTCTAGCATTATAAATATTTCTAATTTGGTGTTTTACCCCACTAATCTTACTAAACAGGATAGTATTACTACATATGTTGAGGTTAATTTTAGCCCCGTTAACTCGATTTCAAGTATAGGTAGTGACACACATCATGTTCATACCAATGATACCAATGAATTCACCCGATTCACTTCAATCTCAGATATTTCTCTACCTATAACATACTTGAATACAGTTCTGGTTGAGTTCTCTTTGACTATTTTCAAAAATAGGCAATTGACTTCCCCCTTAGAAGCTAAATTACACGATCCTTTAAATGTTGGCTGTAATATAGATACTACTGACATTTATTATATTTATACTATTAGTAAGTCGGGAAACAAGTCCTAACCAATATCGATAAAAAAACTCTAGCATTTCATCGAGGAGGAAGGGTTCTGGGAATAATAGAAACGGATTTCCAACCCCCCAAAGAGGTTCTAATGATGATTTTGTTTTGGAATTGTTAGGTACTTTCAAACTATGACACTATTATTGTCCTAAAAATAATTATTAATACTCATCATCCCAACGTTTCTTCAATTATTGAACCTAAGATCTGTTTCCCCTATCTTTTTTCTCATCTTTTTTAGTCCAGATATAACTTCTTATGTGTGTCTAAAAACAGTTCCTCTATTGAATCCGTTTTTATATTTACTCAATATACTCTTCAGAATGTCAATATTTTCAATATTTTAGAGAATGATTGCACCTGTGATTTTATTATTGATCACTCACATACTTATTGTTCTTTAATTTATGAAAATAATTGATACCAATATAGGAGACATTTTTGAAATGACCTATCCTACTTAGGAAATAGTTTTAATGACCCTTGGTTTTTGGTTGGTGACATTAATGTTATCCTTTACCCAAGTGAGAAAATTTTACCAAATGACTCCACTATATCTACAAGAGTGTTTAAATCCTCTATTGAGGATAATTGTTTTTGAAATTAACCATACTTAAGACAAGTATACATGATACAGAAGATAGTATAATAGGGTGGTGGCTAGAAAATTGGACAAAGCATTCACAAATTATATAAACCTAGATAAATGGAACACCATTTCTAGCATCACCCTCCCTAAACATAATTCTGACCACTAATACTATCATAGTCAATCACTCTATCAATCACAAGAAGAGGGTTATTTACTTAATATATGACAACACTTAGTATCTTATTCCTAATTGTGATAACATTATTAAACATTATTGGTATTCCATGATTCAATAAAATTAATCTTTTTCTTGTTCCATTTAATTAAAAAATATAAAAAAGATCTTTAAAGGTTGGTGTATTACCAAATCCAAACAAATTGATAGTCATTTAGAAGTGGAACTTACCCAACTTCAAATCACTACTACAAGCACTAAATATTTCTCGATTCCACAACATGTAATTAATATTACTACAAAAAATTATCCTTGCTCACATTTAAAGATAATATGTGAAAAAAAATTGAAAACAAATTGGCTCACAGATGGTGAAAAAAATAATAAATTATACAACTCCCTTCAATTAATCAGGAAAGGTAAGAGACCTATTGCCTTCCTAAGAGATGGAAAAAACCACATTGATACATAGGACGGTAATGTCAATCATCTATTCTCTTATTTTGAAAATATCTTCAATGATCCTACCACCAATAAGGGCGTTCTACCTAATATAATCCTGGTAGTGGTAAATAATGAGGAAAACACATTTCTTACTAGAACCCCTCATGATCATGAGATTAGAGACACTCTCTTTATTTTGAATCCAAAAAGTGATTCGAGACCTAATAGTTTCAATAATCGCTTCAATCAGAATTTTTGGGATGCTATTCAAACTAACGTTTGTATATTAGTTTAGAATTTCTTTTCTAATGGTATTATTCCTTATAGGTTGAATGCACAGTTTCTCTCATTGATCCCCAAAGTGGAAAATTCCTTATAAATTCACCAATTCAGACCCATTTCTATAATCAATACCCTTTATAAAATCATCCCCAAACTTCTTTCTAATATAAATTCTTCTATTATTAATAAAATTATTTCATGGAACCAACATGGATTCATTAATGATATGTCCATTAAATATTTTATTTGTCTAGTATCTGAATGTACTAACAAATTAAATAGAACTAACAGGGGTTGTGATATTTCTATTAAGCTTGATATCTAAGAGGCTATTGATACCATGGAATGGAGATTTATTTTCATGGTTCTTCTGAACATTGGGGTTAACACATCCTTTATGAGTAGAATTAAAACTCTTTTCAACTCATCCAACATATCAATACTTATTTATTTATCTCCTAAGGGATACTATAAATACACTAAAGGTGAGAGACAAGGTGACCCTCCATCTTTAGTTTTTTTCTCAATTACAGAAATTACGTAACAAGATTGATCAATCATCATATCAGGAAATACTAGCCTAAGATGATTAAGGATTCTATGAATTTCAATGTTCGCACACACCTATTATCTATGGATTATTTCATCCCTTTTTATTAGGGGATAAACAGAATATCCAAAATCCTAAATGTTCCCTCTCACACTCTATATACATTTTTTGTCAAATAATTTGTTGGAACAATTCCATTACATTTTTTGGTAAAAGGTTTCCCGCTAATAGAAAATCCAATATTATTAATGATTTATGTATTAAAGAATGATTCCTTCCTTTCACCTACATTGGTATTCCCATTTTATGGGGAAAACCCAAATCCTGGTACTTTTCTAAAATTGTAGAACAAATCCTCCACTAAAATTCATCTTTCAATGGAAAATACCTCTTTATGGATAATAAGATTCATATTTTAAAATCTACGATTGTATATAAAATTCTCTACCCTTTGATGATTTATAAATGGCCTACTAGTATTCAAAAAAATATTAATATAGACATAAATAACAAATTTTGCAGTGGAATCACAATTGAAAATAAACTGATGACTGTTTCTTGGGTTATTTTTTGCCAACCTTTTGGAGAAGGGTGGTCTCAGTATAAAAAACTAAAACTTTTTAATGATTCCTTGGAAGATAAACTCACATGGAACCATATTCATTACAACTATGACTCCATTACATTCCTTTAAAATAGATTTCATGACAAAATGAAGAAGGTAATTTTGAATTACATGATCTCTTACATTTGGATATCAAGTAAGAATTATTTTTCCAACATCAAGTCTAACGCTAGATGGATTGTGAGCAAGGACTCTTCCATAAATTTCTTGCTCGAAAAATGGACCGATGCTCCTATAATCTCTAAGATTTCCCCCAATCAACATCTTGATCACACTAATTATATGATTAATGATGTTGTTATCTTTCATAGCTTTAATATGCCCAGAAAAGAAAAATATTCCATTAACAACTACCCTTTTGCAGACACTGGCTATTTTTTTTATTTGGGAACCTGCTCATAATGGCATCCTCGAAATCAAAACATTTTAAAACCATGGATTTATTAATTTTGAAAATGCATTTATTTGTATTAAAAACTTTTATAAATTATAGTTAAAACTATTGAGATTCACTAGGGTTTGGAATATTTTTTACAAGAGGGATCCCACTAACACTTGACTCAGTATTTTGGAATCCATAATTGCTATAAAATTCTTTTTTTCAACCAGCATTGTGAACACATTGACCATATTTTTCTTCCTTATGATACTACTACTCCTCTGTGGAATTATGTGATCAATTTGATTTGAATGCAGCCAGTTTCTTAATAACTCAATAAACTCTCAACTTTATATTGTGTGGATCATGAAGCCTCTTAGCAAATTAATATCCTTTTCTTAACATCCATTTGTGAACATATTTATCTGGTCTTGTGTGATAGGAATTATATTATTCATAACAAATACTCTGTTAGTTTAAATGAAGGTCGGGTGCGGATCCTCATTTCTATTTGGGAAGCTGCTTAGATTCAATAGGGAGTTTCCAACACTATAATGAATAGCATTGGGATTCTGCATCATCTTAGGGTTAATGGTATCAATCCTCATATTAAATAACTTTTTACGTGTTCTGGAAAGCTCTACTCCAAAGACGGAGTAATGTTATTTTTGATGGTGTTTATAAAGGAAACCTAGGCCCCTAGGGGTGTGGCTTTATTTTCAAAAACCACTATGGGAAGCCTCTTGTATATTTCTATGGCACTTATTTCAGCTCCTCGACTTTGTAGTCTTAAATGATGAGCGTGATCTATGATATCCCCTTCATCAATCAATATGGTTGGAATAATATCGGGACTGAATGTGATTCGACTACCATTGGTAAATTTATTTGGAATGGTGTGATGCACCTCTAGAGGCCTCTTACAACATACAGGATAGACTATCTTCATTCTCTCATTGGCTTCAACTATATTATTACGCTTTCCTTTCATGAAGAATACAATGTTGTAGATGGTCTTACAAATATGGGAGTCAGCCCTATCACCACCTTGTTGGATGACCTCCATAATGATTTACTTTTATTTTACGATAGAGATTATAAAATAAATATCGTGTTTCAGACTCATGTAATCCTTTTTTAATAATAATTTTTTTCTTTGGTTTTTGACCAAGGAAACACATTCTTAAAAAAATGAAAAATAATTACCCGACTATAGAGGGAATAGAATTTAAGCTAAATTGAATCTCTAATTCAGTTCCTTAAATGATATATGAAACATATCATCCCAAACACACATGACCCATTTATTGAGTCCATGATATCAAGGGAAAATCCAACATGAAAAATTCCTAAATGAATTTTGTATAATCTAGGTAATTCCAGGAATCTCGTAATAACAAGAACATTATTGGGATACTCTTAATACATCAATTCATAGAGCTAAAAAAGATCCACCAAGATACCCTTTTCAAATATCAGTTATCCCAAAAATCAAATTCATAAATCCATAAATAATAATAAATACTTAACACATGAGTTGTTCATTCAGAAGGTTCTTAATAAAATGACTATATTGTCCTCAAGTTCTTCCCTCTACATGGAGCATGCTTGGATGTCACCCAAAAATACAACTTTAAAATAATCATGTTAGCAGTGAAAAATTTTATTCCTCGGGGATATAAAAGTCCTATGAGCATTATTATTGATGTATAGAATCCCAAAATACTTATAGTTAACATACCTACATCTGAAAGTGATCCAAGGAATATTCACATCTCAAACCCACAACTAATTGTATCTAGATCTCAAATTGATTTATGAAAACCACCATTCTACCCAATGTTAATTATTGATACCATCAATCTGGGGTAATGATAATTTTTTTTGATTGTTACCTATTTTAGTTTTCAATAGAGGATTCAATGTTGGGGGGCTTCCATCCACCTTATTTGTATAGATAACTAATGATTCCCTATGTGACAAACTAAGTTGAATAAATACCATTTTTCAAGATCTTATAACTATAATTTAACATATTTCAGATTTGAAGGTTCAATCCTGTAAGAAGTTATGGATATATGTATTTTACTAGGAACCCATTTATTATATATCTCTCTCTAGAATTAGGAAAACAACCAATAAAAATCATCCATAAACACTTTATGAAACTTATCTACAACTCGTAGAAGATAAAAAACTAAAATATAATCAATAATATCCAATAGAGAACTAGACAACTAGTATAGGATGAATCTAAAATCTCAAAAAATAGCTCCATACGTCAATGTCATGTAGTCTCACTCATCCGAAAACACATGCGCATTACTGTTAAGTTATAATTACAAGATAATATGATGATAAAAATATTGAGGCTTAAAAACTGATCATTCAATATTTTCTTTCATTTAGATTAATAATTTCCAAGTAAATGACCATGAAATCCAACCCAGTTTCCAAATCATAAATTATAACCTAACAATATGGACATTTAATCCACTACCCATTATTTTATCTTAGAAAAGTGAAAAGATCCATTATCAATATCATTAGCTCTAACTATAACCTAAAAAAACATTCAAATATGAAGAAATAAAATAATGGGATGTTCTTGAGTAAAACATGTTGATATCTTTATATTAAATGATAAATACCACCTCATAGTGGTTGGAGTAGTCTAAAAATCCTATAGATCGTGGTCAACTACATGAAAACATCTAGAATCAGTTGAAGTTTTTGTTTTCATAGTCAACTATTAATCCCCTTTTTTCTACGAATAGGGTGTCACACTATCAATTTCACCAGATAAAACATGTCATATTTTCGTGAATGAAGGTCTAACTCTGCTACTCTATGCAGGTTCTTAGAAAAATTGTTGGATGTATCCGGAATATAACATTCCAAACTGACTGACTTTGAAAAACATATCAATTTTGATTTCCACATGGCCTTATATCTGACACCCTGGTACCCCAGAGGCTTCTGACTAGTAGTGAGGGTATAATGATCCTATGATCCCATGTATAATTCATAGTTAAAGCAACCAATCCAAGGACCTAAGAATATGAAGATATTCATGGGTGACCGAATGCAATGGTGTCTCGAGCAGGGTGTGAGATATATTCATTAAGACACCACCAATGGTTTCTACATCATTCCAATTCATGCTCATTATAAATATAATTACTGTGATAAAATAAATGTAAATAAATAAATATAATAATCCCATCAATTGAGGTTACTCATGGGTACCAAACCATTTTTTTCTTCTTCATCCTGAACTAAGTGTATACACCAAATGAACCTATAAAAAAGTGATAAGGTGTATAAATGGTCATCATAAATAGGGAAACTAGTGTAGATTAATCTATGAATGTGATTTGATTTTTTTCCTTATGAACTCAGTTAATAATTCATGTGATTTAACAATAGGGAATCTTTTGTAATCATGGAAAAGTAACAAGAAAATCTAGAATGGTACACTAATCTTAAGAATCCTAATCCATAAAAAAATCCCAAGTGTTGTTACCGGAGTTTCCATACCATGTAATACAATTGAGACCACATAAAGGAAACCATCGTATCACCCTCAATATGGTGAAATAATAACCTCTTAACCCATCCCATATATCTCACATAGGGGACAAAGTATCAATTAAGGCATGGAGTAAACATATTTCCCATGATCTCATACATAGATTCTCCCCTAGGAAACCAATGACACTTATGAGTATAAATAATCCACCTAAACCTATCCATAGAATCCTTAAGTCAATAATTGTTTCCACTCTTAGCTCGTAAGTAGGAAATTATTATAAATCAGGATCACATTTCATCCATAAATATTTTCAATATAAATATTTTGAAAAATATAGAAAAACCATTTTATTCAAGTCCAAAAATTATAGAATAATTTATATGTAATTGAGCTTAAATTATAAGAAAGGCACATTTAATAATCATTAGTAACAAGGATAAAGACTACATTAATGGTCACAAAGGAATATCATAATGTATAAGGATAATATGATAAATTTAAACATAAGGCATAAGGCATAAGGAATGTAAAATATATCTCGATGATTAAGGGACACTCTCAAGTCCATTCACTTTCTATAGTGCATTTCGCATTCCACCATAATTATTGAAAGGGAAACCACACACCTTAAGGCGTGTTTTAAAATTAAATAGAGTCAAAAAACTAACAAGGAAGGGAATACCCATAGGGGTGACCCCCCATCATGGAGAATGTCTTAGATGTGTTTCGTCATAGGATAAGGTCACAATAAGCCTGAGAAACCATTCAGATTAATATATTTAAAATCATAGTGTAACTACTTGAATGTTCAGGCATGCGTCACAATTGAGAATGATTTAGAATGTAACAAAATAAGTTCAAGAAGTTAAACCACCTACCATATATGAGGGATGACCCAAAAGTAGAATACCAAGGTTTGATTTTGTCAGGATTGAGAAAAATAGAAGAAACAAATGAATTATAAAATAATAGGGAAAATTAGATCTCACCAAAATAATATATAAGGTTGGACAACAATGGAAGAATGGATGAAAGAGTATTAAGTATCTTACCGTTGCATATCAAATTCACCCAATGACACTCAGTTATAATAGGGAACATGAGTGTAAAGACCCATAAAAACCAAGGAAATTTTTTTCTCTTAATTTTCTTTGTAATTTTACAACAACACAGTTTTTGACGGCACCTTATTCTGAGCCCCGGTGTGCCCGGAATCATTTTCCGAAGATTAGCTCGGGTATGTTCAGTGAACGAACAAGCGAGTTTTTCTAACTTTTGAACCGATGCTTGGAATTGAATTCCGAGGGCACCTATGGAATCGTAGCACTGGTATTTGATTAGAAACGCCTTTTCTGGAGTTGTGTTTGCTCGGGTGTGGTTTTTAATTTTTGGGGTTAAGATAAGAAATAAAATAAAGTGGTGCGACAACTTTATTTTATTTCACATTAAGCCACTTAAATCCACTTAAGCTAAGTTATGCGGATAGGGTGGAACCCAACATATCCTACCCACTTGGTAAGATATTTGTGAGGTGGGGCCCTCACGAGCCCCACCGTTTCATTCCCTCTAAGTAACACACCTGTGAAAACCTCTTTTAAATGAAATTCAACCGATGCGTTTTCTTAAATTCTAAACGCCCCTATTAATTTGGCAGTTAAGTCGTTACCATTAATTCATCGAATTATTGGTTGGTTTCTTAACTTTGAATTTTTCTAATTGTTGGCATGAGAATAAAATAAGACCAACTCATGTTTAACTTGAGGGTGGCTTGTTAAGAGGATTTGGAGAAACTCTAAAACTTGAAGATCATCATCCTCCTTCACGAAGAACGCGAAGAACGAAAAGAACGCTAGCCTCCGACAAAGGCCGATGAAGAACGCCGAACCCTCAAAGATCGACGACGCGACACCGATGATTCTCCTTCTACGACGCTTCTTCCGCGATGTTCCTTCCCCGCGAAAATCTTAGATCAACAACAGATTGAGGTAGGGGGTTGCAGCTCTTTTAATTCTTTTTTAATTATATCCTTGACGTGGTTTCTTTTGGTGCATATTAAATCTTTGTGATTTTAATCCTTGAAGTTTCTCTACGCAATGCCGTGTACCGCGACGACAGTGACGCCCCTTCCGTGACCCGACGATCCTCTTCTTCCGCGACGGTTGAATCCGTGACACGCCGATTCTCTTCTTCCGTGACGGATGAATTCGCGACGAAGTCACGTTCGACGATAACGTTGAGGTAGGGGTTCTTGTTCATCTAAATCTTTGTGATTTATACACGCGGTGTATGATTAAATATTTGTTGTGAGACTTTTTAAACCGCCTACGCGGTGGGTGCAGACTAACGAACAAGTCTGAACCCACCGCCCTATTCGTTCATGGTGTGCGGAATGGTGTATGACGTCATAACAAGCCGCACGGGCGATGCGAGGTCCTCGCAGTGAATGATGGGCCCCGGGAGGGCCATTGGTGAAGCCTTAGACAAGGCGCAGTCCCGCGATAATGCGAGACCAGAGGGGGGGACGGGACGTGGCCGGCTGCCACGTCCGCTGGCAAGGGCGGCCCCACGCGGGGCCGCTGCTTCTTCACGCGAGGGCAGCGCACCCCCCGCTCTGCTCGGCCGTAACTGGCCGAGCTGACCCGCTGGCCAACCGGCCAGCGCTAGCCAGGTCGTGCCCAGGCCGGGCCGGGCTGGGCCACGCCGGTCAGGCCGGGTCGCGCCCAGCCGGGTCGGTCCGGACCCAGACCCCCCGTTTCCGGACCCTTTTTTCTCTTTTTCCCATATCATGGGCTAAGGACCTCCGATCAATGCACCGCCAGTAGCGATGTGATCCTTGGATCTAGACGGTCGTTTTGACATATTACACTCATGGTTTTGGAATACTTTGGGTTTGGCCGGTTTGGTTCGTACACGAAACCAACCGGGCCCTCAGAGCGGAAACGCTTATAACTTGAGCTCCGGACGTCCGATTGACGTGTCATTTACTTTGATGGATTCCTCTACGTGAGACGGATCTTTTGGCTTACTCTGCCTGAGGTTTAGACGCAGGTGGTGTGCGGTCGGTTTAGTTTTGACTTAGAAACCAACGGGGCCACTAGGACGAAAAAGCCAATAACTCTCAGAGCGTGCGTCTGATTGACGCGCCGTCTGCAACGTTGAGTACATGTTGAAAATATAGAACTTTTGGATACATCAACTCTGGTCTATGTTTCAGTTGATGTATCAGCCTCTCGGCTCGTGGTGTGGACCCTCCCGAATGAGCTTGCTGTGTGCGGGAACCCTAGAGCTGGCTACGACGACGACAACTGTGCAGAGATCCTCAGTGGATTCGACGGCGACGACTACATCACTCAATGATCCGACGTGGATCAGTGCTACAGATCTTGTGTGGGTCTGATCCTATGTGGGTCAACGCTCAGCGGTCTTGTGTGGGCCAGCGCCTACAGATATTGTGTGGGTCCGATCCTGTGTGGGTCTTTGCGGGGGTTAGTTACCTATCAATCCTGTGTGGGTCAGATCCTTTGTGGGTCATTGAAGGGGTTAGTACCTATCAACACTTTGTGGGTCCGACGACATAGATGAATCAGTGGATATATCTGATCATCTCTGTCGTCATACGAAGAAGTATACCTGTGTGAGCTGAATCCTGTTTTTCTTTCCTTTGTGGATTGTGTTGTGCTATCCTGTGTGAATTTTGTTTTTCATTCCTGTTTGGACTGGGTTGTACTTGAGCTCGAATGTTGGAGTGGAACTTGGAATTGATGACATAGCTATATTTATGGGCATATACCTAAGAAGTGTCAAATGTTACTTCTTGATTATATCTTTACTTTTTGGATTATCCTTTGTGGATTCTGGGAGACCTTCGGGGGTCTCGGGGTCCCTATTGAGTAGCTTATAATAACCCCTGCACGGGCTATGGCCACACTACGTTGTGTTGGTTATATACGACGGACAACGCTGATCGTGGTTGAGGCTTGCGAAGTAGGACGGTACCTGGAGGTGGACCACTAGGCGGGACGTAATCAGAGCGGACGGTTGGACCCGAGGAGCTGTGGAGGCTATGTGTACCCACCCTTCAGGTGGGACTTCTAGTGGATGGCTCGACGTTTCGGCTTTACTTTCAGTTGTTTTTTCCCTTTCTAGTTGTACTTTACTTTCAATTTGGGTTTGTAATCTGTCCCACTTACTTTTCCGCACTTACTGTTGTACTTGGTTTTTAATTAGTTTTTACATCTAATGCTTGATTGCTCTGTGGTGTTTATTTACTTTACAAAGGAAATGCCTTCCCTTTTTACCGGGATTTACGCCTTGGTGCTAGTCGCCAGCCCCTGTCCAATGGAAGGCGGGCTTGGGGTAGTCACGGCATGGGCCCCGAGGACGGGTTGTGACAAATTGGTATCAGAGGTGTTCGGTTCTACCGTAGAACATGGGACTCTGATCTTTTTCTATGTGAAGCAACAGTGTTAAGCGTATTGGGTGTGGTTATCAGTCCAGGGAGTCCAGTGTTAGTGCGGTGGCCGACGTATCCGTACACCGGGACCCTGAATTCTGATTTCTGACTTAATGCATTGAAACATTAATTTCATGTGTGTGTTTCATGTTTTCTTTGTGATTACTTTGTGTCAGCTCACCAGGTATACATTTCTCACTGTGGCACACCTGTTTCTTTTTCACGATGGCCCCACGATGGCATCCATCTAGGGTTTTGAGAGTTGAGCGTGACGATAGCCCATCGAGTGACGAGGCCTCGGTATAGGGCCCTTTGACAGTAGAGGCACCGACGGTACCTCTACCCTCCGAGCCACTGAGGCTACCTGCCCCAGCAGCTGACGTTGCACATCGCCTTAGTGCACTGCACGAGTTTCAGCGCCAGTGACCGCCGAGGTTCCGCTGGGAGACGGACACCCAGGTAGCCGAGGACAGGCTGGAGGCAGTTATACGGGTTTTCTGGTTAGTGAGGACACCGGCAGACCTCATGGTGATCCTCGCAGCGAGCTTACTGCACGCAGCAACAGATAGATCGTGGAGCTTGATGCTCCAGGTGCACGATGAGGCATCTCTTCTTTGGTCGGACATTGAGAGCCTCTTCCGCTCAGAGTTCGTCCCAGCCACCCTCCATGCAGTGCGCATCCATGAGCTTCTTCAGCTGCGGTAGGGCAGCTTGACGGTTGCCCAGTACTCGGAGAGATTTACTGATCTCTCACGCTACTCGACAGACATGGTACGGGACCCATTCTTCCGGGCCTGGACCTTTGAGCAGCGATTGAGGCATGAGATCATGGCATTTCTTATCTCCCTCTGCATTCCAACCCAAGCAGGGGTGCTGGAGCGAGCCCTTTTGATCAAGATCTATCTTTCTGAGCCTTCTTCAGCATCGAGACCTACCATAGGGCGGCATGTAGCAGAGTCTTCCGCAGCAAGCAGTCGGCAGATGAATCATGGGTCCAGGCAGACCATACCCTCAGGCAGACGACCTTAGGACACTGGCTCAGCTATGTGGGGCACACAGTGTCGAGCCAGTCTTTCGAGAGGCAGGAAGTACTATGCATGCGGCGGGCAGGGCCACATGGCTCGTGACTGACCAAACCGACATGCTGAGGAGCAGAAGACGGTTGACGGCCAATCGAGGCAGATGCAGAGGGTCGACCGTGGCAGTCCGTAGGGAGTAGGCAGACGAGGCAGAGGAGCTGGCCGAGCAGCAGGTGGTGGGTGACGCTTTGAGGCTCAACCACCACCACCACCAGGAGGTCCACCCCGACCACAGGGAGCTGGCAGGCAGAGACATGCACATCTCTAGGTAGTGGAGGCCTATGACCATGGTGCGCCTGAGATGATTCAAGGTACTATCTGTGTCTATTCCACCCTTGTTGTAGTTCTTATAGACACATGAGTGAGTCATTCTTTCATAGTCGTTTCCCTTGTCCGGAGCTCGGAGATTCCGACAGAGCCATTGGCACGATCCTTACGGCTAGAGACTCCTACGGGAGCAGACTCGACGATTACGCACTGGTGCCGATAGTGTGAGCTTACTCTAGGAGGCGAGAGCTTCGGCTGGGATCTTCTTGTAATTGCGTCGAGGCCTTACGACGTCATCTTGGGAATGGATTGGTTATCTAAAGTCCATGCTCAGATCGACTGTATTAGGAGGAAGGTGTGATGTGTACGCACCGACGGGAGCAGGTTCACCTTCACCGGCGAGAAGAGAGCCTTCGCAGCACTGGATGGACACTTATAGAGTAGAGGACAGCCCATCACTCATCAGTTGGCTAGCCTTATCCTAGGAGCAGTTGATGTGCAGAGTCCTAGTTTTCCTGCAGTGGTGGATCAGTATGCGGACATCTTTCCCGACGACGATCTAGGACTACCTCCTCGTAGAGAGGTACACATTTATATTGACCTGTACCCCGTGACAGTCCCTATATCGACTCTAGCATATCGGATGGCCCCCACTGAGCTTCGAGAGCTACGGATACAGTTGGAGGACTTGTAGGGCAAGGGATTCATCCGACCTAGTGTTTCACCCTGGGCTTCCCCGATATTGTTCGCCAAGAAGGCGGACGGGAGCTTGAGACTGTGTGTTGACTATCGTCACCTAAACCAGGTGATAGTGAGGAACAAGTATCCGCTACCGAGGATTGATGACCTCTTCGATCAACTCAAGGGAGCACGGTGGTTCTCAAAGATAGACCTCAGGTCAGGCTATCATCAGCTTAGAGTTTGGGACGAGGACGTGCAGAAGACGGCCTTCAGATGTCGGTATGGCCACTATGAGATCTTGGTTATGCCCTTTGGCGTAACCAATGCTCTAGCGGTGTTCATGGGCCTCATGAATAGGATCTTTCAGCCATACCTTGATTGATTTGTCATATTATTCATCGACGACAATTTGATATACTCGACCACTATGGAGGAGCACGCCTACCACTTGTTGGTCGTACTGGACACACTCTGAGAGCACCAGATTTATGGAAAGCTCTCGAAGTGTTAGTTCTGGTTATGCGAGGTCCACTTCTTGGGACACGTCATTTCAGAGGTGGGAGTTGCGGTGGATCCCACGAAGATCGAGGCAGTGCTATCTTGGGAGCCACCCAAGAGCGTGATGGAGGTGCAAAGTTTCTTGGGACTAGCAGGATACTATTGGAGGTTTGTGCTAGACTTCTCCAGTGTTGCGGCACCACTCTCAGCATTGAAAAAGACGGGTAAACCCTTTGTGTGGTTAGACAGATGTCAGCAGAGCTTCCAAAATCTGAGACAGATATTGACCAGCGCACCTATATTGAGGTTTACGGAGGAGGGGATAGGGTACGTAGTCTACTGCGATGCATCAGGGACCGGACTCAGATGTGTCCTGATGCAGGAGCAGGCAGTGATTGGCTATGGATCATATCAGTTGAGGCCGCATGAGTAGAACTACACCACCCATGACCTGGAGTTAGCAGCAGTGGTCTTCGCTCTGAAGACATGGTGACACTATCTGATGGGCGAGTGATTTACAGTCTTTTCTGACCATCAGAGTCTCAGGTATATCTTCTCTAAGAAGGACATGAACCTGAGACAACGATGATGACTCGAGTTCCTCCAGGACTATGACTTTGAGATAGTCTATACTCCTGGTAAGGGGAACCTAGTAGCCAATGCTCTAACCAGGAGGACGGGCATTCAACTACTTGAGGAGGCGACAGAGCAGCTAGCCGTTTTGCAGACATACTTTGTGGATAGAGATGGAGCATCTTTCCTCCAGTCTCTCACAGTCACTCCTCCACTACTGCAGCAGGTCAGAGAGGAACAGCGTGGGGATGCCAACTGTGAGACGCGGCGTGCGCAGATATCCTCAGGACAGGCACCTGATGGTTTCTCCTTTGGAGCAGAGGACGACATTTTTTTCAGAGGACGTACCATGGTACCCGTTGCTTTACGGGAGGATATGCTGAGAGAGTTTTACAATTCTCTTTTGGCGGTACATCCGGGAGTGGCGAAGATGTACCAGGATCTCAGACGACAGCATTGGTGGTCGGGCATGAAGAAGGTTGTGGAAGAGTTCGTTTCTCGATGCCTCACGTGCCAGCAGGTGAAGGCAGAGCATCAGGTACCAACGGGCTTGGTATAGCCCTTGGAGGTCCCGGAGTGGAAGTGGGATGGAATATCTATGGACTTCATGACTGGACTTCCACAAACTTCCAGAGGAAATTACTCCATTTGGGTGATTGTCGACCGACTCACCATGTCGGCTCACTTCTTACCCATCAGAGATCAGGTCTCAGTGGAGAGCTTGGGGCGTCTCTACATTCAAGAGATTGTACGGCTTCACGGTGTTCCATCATCTATCGTCTCCGATCAAGATTCTTGCTTTACATCCTGGCTTTGGAAGGGGTTACAGGAGGCGTTTGGGATGCAGCTACGTTTGAGCATTGCCTTTCACCCTTAGAAGGATGGTCAGACAGAGAGGACCATTCAGACTCTCGAGGACATGCTCCGCGCATGTGTTCTCGACTTTGGTCGTAGCTGGGAGGATCACCTAACCTTGGTGGAGTTTGCGTACAACAACAGCTACCACTCCACCACCAGTATGGCACCATGCGAGGCGTTGTACGACCGACCATGCAGGTCTCCTTTATGCTAGACAGACCCTGGGGAGTCAGCACTTGTGGGACCAGAGATGGTCAAGGCCACGAAAGAGAAGGTCTAGGTCATCCAGGAGTGGATGTGGACAACTCAGAGCAGGCATAAGTCTTATGCTGATAGGAGGCGGAGGCCACTAGTGTTTGAGGATGGCGACCACGTCTTCTTGCATGTCTCACCTCGAGGTGGATTAGGGAGATTTGGCCGAGGCGGCAAGTTGTCTCTACGCTTCATCGGACCATTCCAGGTCCTTTGTAGGATTGGTGAGGTGGCTTATCGCCTGGCCTTACCACCTCAGTCACACCGGGTGCATGACGTCTTCCACGTATCTCAGCTGAGGAGATATGTGCATGACCCGACACATATCATTGACCATGGGGAGAAGGACGTTGATGATGGGGCGACTTTTGCGGAGGTCCCAGTGGAGATCGAGGATCGACAGGAGCGGGTCCTACATTGGCGATCGGTCCCTCTAGTGTGCATCATATGGCAGCACAGGAACCTCCAGGAAAGCACTTGGGAGCGGGGGGCTCAGATGTGTGCTCAGTACCCACATTTGTTTCCCTAGATTATGATGTATCTTTACGGGGATGTAAATCCCTGAGGTGGGAGTAATGTAAAGACCCGTAAAATTCAAAGAATTTTTTTCCTTAATTTTCTTTGGAATTTTATAGGAACGTAGTTTCTGACGGCACCTGATTCCGAGGCCCGGTGTGCCCGGAATCATTTTCCAAATTTTTCCTCGGCTACGTTCAGTGAATGAACGAGCGGGTTTTTCTAACTTTTGAACAGGTTCTTGGAACCAAATTCCGAGGGAACCGATGGAATCGTAGAACTGATATTTTCTTTGAAATGCCTTTTCCGGAGTTGCATTTTCTTGGGTGTGGTTCTTTAATTTTTGGGGTTAAGTTATGAAATAAAATAAAGTGGTGTGACAACTTTATTTTAATTCACTTTAAGCCACTTAAAGCCACTTAATCTAAGTTAAGCGGATAGGGTGGAACCCAAAATATTCTACCCACTTGGTAGAATATTTGTGAGATGGGTCCTGCACGAGCCCCACCTATTCTTTCCCTCTAAGTAACACACCCGTGAAAACATCTTTTAAATGAAAGTCAACCGATGCGTTTTCTTAAATTCTAAAGGCCCCTATTAATTGGGCAGTTAAGTCGTTGCCATTATTTCATCGAATTAATGGTTCGTTTCTTAAATTTGGATTTATCTAATTGTTGGCATGAGAAAAAAATAAGACCAACACATGTTTTACTTGAGGGTGGCTTGTAAAGAGGATTTGGAGAAACTCTAAAACTTCAATATCGTCATCCTCCTTCACGAAGAAAATGAAGAATGCGAAGAACGCCGGCCACCGACGAAGGGCGATGAAGAACGCTAAACCCTCGGAGATCGACGATGCGACACCGACGATTCTCCTTCCGTGACGCTTCTTCCAAGACGTTCCTTCCCCACAACAATCTTCGATCAACAACCGATTGAGGTAGGGGGTTGCAGCTCTTTTAATTATTTGTGAATTATATCCTCGATGTGGTTTCTTTTGGTGCATCTTAAATCTGTGTGATTTTAATCCTCGGAGTTTCTCTACGCAATTTCGTATACCGCGACGAATGTGACGCCCCTTCCGCGACGTGACGGTCCTCTTCTTCTGCGACGGTTGAATCCGTGACACGAAGATCCTCTTCTTTCACGACGGTTGAATCTGCGATGAACTCGCATTCGATGATAACATTGAGTTAGGGGTTCATGTTCATCTAAATATTTGTGATTTATACCCATGGAGTATGATTAAATATTTGTTGTGAGACTTTTAAAATCGCTAACGCGGTGGGTGTGGACTAACGAACAAGTTTGAACCCACCGCCCTTTTCGTTCTTGGTGCGTGGAACGGCGGACGATGTCATAACAAGCCGCACGGGCGATGTGAGGTCCTATCAGTGAAGGACGGGCCCCGGGAGGGCCTTTGGCGAAGACGGCGCATTTTTCCGACCACCAGAACTCGTCTGGTGGTCCGCGGAGCAGCCCGCCGGCGCGCCTCGCCGGCATGGCGATGGCGGCGCCCAACGCACTGCCAGGAGAAGCCAACGCGGCTGAAGCCGCGGTGGCAACGCGCGGTCCCACGACCACGCGGGACCGGAGGGGGGGAAGAGATGTGGCCAGCTGCCGCGTCCGCTGGCAAGGGCGGCCCCACGCAGGGCCACAACTTCTTCACGCGGGGGCAGCGCGCCCCCCGCTCCGATCGGTCGTAACCGGCCGAGCCGACCCGCTGGCCAACTGGCCAGCACCATCCGGGTCGCGCCCAGGCCGGGCCACACCGGTCAGGCCGGGTCGAACCCCACTAGGTCGGACCCGGTTCAGGCCGACCCAGGAGGGGTTGGGCCAGGTCGGTCCGGACCCAGACCCCCAGTTTCCGGACACTTTTTGGTCTTTTGCCCATATCTTGGGCTACAGACCTCCGATCGACGCACTGTCAGTGGAGATGTGATCCTTGCATCGAGGCGGTAGTTTTGACATATTACACTCAAGGTTTCGGAATACATTGGGTTCGTCCGGGTTGGTTCGTACACGAGACCAACCGGGCCCTCGGAGCAGAAACGCATATTACTTGAGCTCCGGACGTCCGATTGACGTGTCGTTGACTTTGATGGGTTCCTCTACGTGAGACGGATCTTTTGGCATACTCCGCCCAAGGTTTAGACGTATGTGGAGTACGGTCGGGTTGGTTTTGACTTAAAAACTAACCTGGCCCCTGGGACGAAAAGGCAAATAACTCTCAGACTGGGCGTTCGATTGACACGCCGTCTGCGACGTTGAGTTCCTGTTGACGATACAGAACTTTTGGATACATCAACTCTGGACTATGTGTTCGTTGATGTATTAGCCTCTTGGCTTGTGGAGTGGATCCTTCTGAACGAGCTTGCTGTGTGCGGGAACCCTAGAGCTGGCTATGGCGACGACGACGACTGTGCAGAGATCCTCAGTGGATTCGACGACGACGACTATAGCACTCTGTGATCCTACGTGGATCAGTGCTACAGATCCTATGTGGGTCTGATCCTGTGCTGGTCAGCTTTCAGCGGTCCTGTGTGGTCCAGCGCCTACAGATCCTGTGTGGGTCCGATCATGTGTGGGTCTTTGCGGGGGTTAGTTACCAATCGATCATGTGTGGGTCAGATCCTTTGTGGGTCATTGCGGGGGTTAGTACCTATCGATCCTTTGTGGGTACGACAACATAGATGAATCAGTGGATATATCTGATCATCTCTATCGTTATACGAAGAAGTATACCTGTGTGACCTGAATCCTGTTTTGCTTTCCTTTGTGGATTGTGTTGTGCTATCCTGTGTGGATTTCATTTTGCATTCCTGTGTGGACTGGGTAATACTTGGGCTCTGATGTTGGAGCCGAACTTGGAATTGATGACTTAGGTATATTTATGGGAATATACCTATGCAGTGTCTAATGTTACTTCATGATTGTATCTTTCCTTTGTGGATTATCCTTTGTGGATTCTGGGAGACCTTTGGGGGTCTCAGGGTCCCTACTGAGTAGCATATACTCACCCCTGCACGGGCTATGCCCGCACTACGTTGTGTTGGTTGCAGACGATGGACAACGCTGATTGTGGTTGAGGCTTGTGGAGCAGGACAGTACCTGGAGGTGGACCACTAGGCGGGATGTACTCAGAGCAGACGGTTGGACTCGGGGAGCTATGTAGGCTATCTGTACCCACCCTTCAGGTGGGACTTCTAGTGGACAGCTCGACGTTGCGGCTTTACATTCAGTTACTGTTTTCCCTTTCCAGTTGTACTTTACTTTCAGTTTGGGTTTGTATTCTGGCCCACTTACTTTTCCGCAGTTACTATTGTACTCAGTTTTTACTTTGTGTTTACTTCTACTGGTTTCTTGCTCTGTGGTGTTTTTTTACTTTACAAACGCAATGCCTTCCCTTTTACCGGGATTTACGCCTTGGTGCTAGTCGCCAGCCCCTGGCCTATGGAAGGCGGGCTTGGGTAGTCATGGCACGGGCCCTGAGGACGGGTCGTGACAATGAGAGATAATTCCATGACTATGATGAGGCCAAAGGCGAGATCAAGTGGACGGGATATGATACACGTGTTAGATAATAATAGAGGACGAAGATGTTTAATGAAAATAAAGGAAAAGTTTAATTTCCCACAAAATTATGAGGCACATAGCTTGGATGCCCAGTTCACCAAGCTGTTCACCAACTATTCTCATTCTCTAATTAAAGAGGGGTCACACAGTTTATTCCATCAGATTGAGAAACCATGTGCAAACCGTGACATTCCCCACTATAAATAAAACTTAGTAATGTGCATGGTCTTTTGGATCCTCTCATACGGTTAGTCTAAATAATGTAATCCCTTCTTAAACACTAGAGTCATCCAGACTGTCTTTCATGGGGGTTCCCGGTTTCAGAAACAATGTGCACCCTAATCGACCTTCTCCAGCCTTGAGATTTTAAATCCCTATGGCCCCAAATCTCAACAGATCAACCGAGGAAATCCAATGGGATTTAAAGATGACTAAAATCCACACCTTTAAGAGTTATTTCTCCCATAAATTAATTCAAAATCTCATATTACAAAATGGACCATCCACCAAATGAAATGTGATGTTCCATGACAAATTTTCATCTGGAAAAAATAATATAAAACTAAAACTTCCCACCATATATATATTTTTCATGGATAATATTTAGAAAAATGAATAAAGCGACATTCAACCAAATTGGGTTGGAAGATTCACTGAAACATTTTTGTCGCGTTTTGAAATTCCCAATACACATTCAAACATCACTTAATCAAATTGTTCAAGAGTCGTTAAACTCGATCCAACCCTCACTTTTAAATTGAACACTGGGATGGAGCATCCTAGAGCCCATAAAAGAGAATACCCAATGACATCATCTTCTCTTTAACCAGCTGGCCTATGGTGCTTTCCCCAATAGGTTTTACCCTTTGTAAAAGGTCAACTCCTGGGAATGGTATCTCCACCATTGGAATTATTTATTTAAGCATTCCCCTAGAATTCCAATGATTCCCTTGGCATGACTCTCACCCTTAACGAATGATCGAGCTAGATTTTCATGAAAATACTCAACTGACATCACTAAACTCAAAACAATTCAACGATTCTCTAGATGTGGTTCCCCAAAGACCATATATAAAAGGGATAGATTTCATGTCAAATGGTCTCTGGTCGAATACCCTCAATGCCATCAGATTAGAAGGTTGAGGTATTTAAAAAATCTAAACTAGGTTGCCATTAAATATAAGAACCTCACGATTGTCTTTGAGCATGCTAACTAAATCTGGTAACCAGATTTTGGTGATGACTCTAGAAAAAATTCACACTTAAGCTATCATGAATCATCATGAATGGTGGTGCATACATGATCCATCACACTTGATCATCACCCCTTTCAAAAATTTCTTATGAGCCTGGTTAAAGATAGGGTAAAAATCAAAATCCATTATAATGAACCAAGGAGATGATAAAATTAAGTATATAACATGAATATATAAGTTAGATGTCAGTAAAAATATAAAAAACCAAATATCAATTACACTGCCTTACCCAAAATAGCTTCTTAGTTGAACTGAAGTCAAATGGGAACAACTGGTGTCTACGAGTCTGGCCAGGACGTTCTTATTTGGGATCCCAGGTATCACATAGGACTAACTATTCCTTAATATACTACCATACTTCTGGATCACACACTAATAGATCTCACTCATCAATCCTAATAGTATTTAAATTTAGTGTGGTGTATAACCGATGTTATCTTAGTGTACTTGGATAAATTCATGATTGGGAACATGATTTTCATTTTCCCAATCGTACACTATGAGGATTTGAAAGATTTTAAAAAGGTATATGATATACATATACTATAATATAGGTGATGTTCAGGGTACATTTTCTAACCAATAATACCAAACTATAAGGATTAATACCATTCATACCATTACTAGTCATCTTCTTTTAAAAGGAATCAACCCAAACCTCTCACGCATCTCCCTTAACCAGTCACAATTCCTTCACTACATGAGGCATTCCACGATTTCTCATTCACAACCACTACTCTTCACCCCTGACTAATTCCATTTCGAAATGTTTCATACACATTCCAATATTCTATCATCTTTCTACCTTGTGAGCACTATTAGATTAGAAATCACACTAGCCTCATTCACTTCGAAAAGTATCACTAACTATTTCAAAAAGGTCCCCCTCGATTGGATTCCTTCCACTTGGAAGGAAAAAATTTACAAGAATTAATGTAACGATCCATGTCCTATGTGATTCATTATCATCTCATTTACTAAGAAAGGTAGTTCATTTGACGTCGTACGCTCCTTTTCCAATGAATATAGTTCTAGACATGACCACCATGGTGTTTTCAAAAGTTAACCTTGAGATAGAAGGAAAACTAGCCTCCTAAAAGCATGAATCAAAAGATTCTCCCTAGGTGTATGTGTGAAACCATTTTCAAGTTATGTCCATAAGTTTTATATCATCAGGAATAAAACCATTGAACCAACCATCATCTCAAAACACATGTTTCACTTTCGATTGTCATCCTAACTATTGGGATGAGCAAAACATTCCTCTAAATCATCGTTCTGTATATGATGGATAAGACCCATCACTCTAGGATAACAGATTAAGTCTCAAATGATTAAAACCAAACTCAAATGGTTCATTCTAACATTAAATCACTTGAGGAGGTAATGTTTTTACCATAGTATACAACCTAAGGTTTCACCAATAAACAAGATATCTCAAGCACTATCGATAGGAATATCAGACCTATGTATTTCAGTATCTGATGTCCTGTAAAAAGCACTATGCTAGGTCCACACTATCCCGTATGACTGAAAAAACTGGATGATGATATCGAAACTTTTCCACCACTGTATAGGATGAAACCAAGGGCCACACAAACTACTCAGCATTCAACCATTCCCTAGGCATGTCTAACCAACTAAAACTGAGAATTTCCCAATGATCCAACACATAAAATGTTCAAAAACAAAAAAAAAAGAATTATAGTAAAATGATTCATTTAGAAACAAAGAGTCCCATGTGAGACTATGGAACCTGAATAATACCACAAATCAAAAACAAGTCACAAACATCTTGAAAGGTTTAATGATCTGAGGGAACTACCTACAATGAGCTATCCCATTATAAATATTATAAGAATCATCCATGTAAGGATGTCACACCTAAATAATCACTAGGATTAGTGGCATGTCACTTGAGTTCAAACTAATAATATTGGGAATAAGTTTAATTATCACGTTACTATTTCATGGTATCTACTCAAAGAAACATTTAAACTACCGTAACCTGATATTTAAATCCATAACACAACTTAAGATTCCATTTTATGTCCTTACCTTAACTCACATTTAATTATATAAGAATTTTAATGGTTCAAATTAACATGACGAACCAGTTAGGGAAAAAATTATACAATGTACATTATTTAGGAAAACCACAAGGAAACATAGTCATGTTATATTAAACTTCCTTTTAACAATTATTTATTTAATATACATAATGTCAAAATTAAAAAAATTATCCTATAAATTGTGTTTATCAAATTTTAATTATCCAAAAAAGTTTCAATGTTGGGATTAGTTAAATAGATTTTCAATTAAAAAAATAGGGAAAAATACCCATTAGGTTTTAATAGGAATTTAATTTAACTAAATACTCAAATAAATATAGCTCCATTTAGATAGTATGTCTGTTGTAAATTTATAATGGATAATGGAGAAGTAATATGCAACCATAAGCCTCTATGTGAACCCACATAGGTGGTTATGGACACATTACATGGACATCACTACATGGCTTAAGCATACCCCCATTGGTTTGGAGCTAATTCGTATAAAGATAATGGGATCTATGATGGTCTCACTGATCCATTTTAGGTTTAACTAAATGAAACCTAAAAAATTTAAGCAATATGGTTTAAAAAACCCTTAGTTGTACATTTCATAAGAAACATTCCCCAACTGACCTACATGGGACCAATTGGGAATTTTTGAAATATAAACATATGGGTCATCATGTTAAATAAATAGAGGTACAAGCCCTTATAAAAAAAATTTAAAATTCATTTTATAAAAAATTTGAAAATATTTTATATTAATTCAATAGACCTTATGTATGTAAGGCTCATAAAATATTTTTCAATTATATGGGTTACCAATTCTCAATTTATAAAGGACCCATATACGTTATGGATTATAGGAAGTCTCCCATTTAACCACCACTAATTTATTTAGGTTAAGAAGAAAAATTTAATATATTTATCATTTTACACCCGTAATTAAGTATATAATGAACATCAATAATGGTTTAATTATATGAGTAACCAACTCCAAATTTATAGGGCACCCATACTCTTTATAAATTGACAAATGCAGCCCATGGAATCAAAACCAATAATTTTAAATCCTAACAGACCAATTTCCAATGGCTCAAACATATCAGGATTGGTTAGTAGTGAATCACCATAAATCTATGTGGGAAAACACCATTCAGGTTGTTGTGGGCACTTTAATAACCATTTTATCACAATTATTATATTTAATCTTGATAAACATAGCTACAATATACATCAAAGCATATAAATAAGCACATAAGAATGGAATATAAAAGATAAAAAACTAATTAATCACCCAAAAATGGAATACAAGAAATGTATGTTAAATAAATTATAGAAACATGATATACATGTAAGAATAATTGATAAATCACACATCATATTTTACCAAAATTCATGATAATGAAACACCTCTATAAACATAAAAGTAATAATGTTATTAAAATTCATAACACAAAATATGATATGTAGAAAAATATCACACACGAAATATAAAAAAAATAAATGTACTAATGATTCATTCTATATGGAATGGAATATACATTGAATGGGAATACCTATATGCCTATAATGATAAATGTAATTCCACACCCTTCCCAAAATGGGGGAAGGGTAAATACTATAATCTCATAAATCGTTAAGTAGTATAAATTACTCCAATCACTTAAGGTGAAATAACAATCAACACAAAAATGTATAGTATAAAAAATCATCCCTTCTATTTCCACTTGTGCCATTCCATAGACATGGTTTGATCACCCCCAAGAAGGGCTATTTACCAAGAAACGACACATTACTACTCTACAGTCTACTATCTCAAAACTGTTTGAAAAAGGAAAAAAGAGGACCTGGTACCCCTTTGTAATGTCCTAACCGAGCTAACTTTGAAAACAATAGCCAGACTAGACGCCACAAGGAATCTAACATGTCTCCATGTATGCGAAACACTACCAAATAGAAACAATAGCCTAATGGTGGTGTAGTGGGAGACTGTACCATCATGGCCAGAGTAGAACAACTATATAATAATAAGGTAATCAATAGAAAAAAGAATAATTATTAATAATAAAATGTAATGTAATGGAAACTATATATAATAATATAATAAAACAAAAAAAATTTCATTATTACATATAATAATATATTTATGTTTTGTTGATGCTAGAGGGTATATGATGGAAAGATAAAATTGGAATTACAAAACAATAAAAATAAACAATGATAAATGATAAATCCATGTCAATTATGAGTACTAGTTCATTACTATGTTAATATTCTCCCATATAAAATACACAACACAAGAAATCAATCCAAGGACCTGGGGACATGATGATCTTCTAGGGTTCCCCAGTGAAATTCAGTCCCAATAAAGGTATGACATTTAATCAGCAGGCCACCGCTAAGGGTGTCTAGATCAATCAATTTTAGGTATTATAAAAATGGGAACTATGTAAAGATTAATATAATGAATTAAATAACATAATCAAATGAGCCTGGGTTCCTCCTAGGTTCCCTATCATTTCAACCATATTCATAAAAAATATATGTATAAACTAAAGGATCCTATAAAATAAATGAAAACACGAATAAAAGGGTGTTCATAAATAAATAAAACACTTTATACATACCCCAAGAATGTGATTTGGTTTTATGGTTATGTCCATAGGACCTCAATTAACAATTATAAGGATATAATTACAAGGAATCATGTATCAACTAGGAAAAGGAATAATAAAATACAATATGGAATCCTGAACCCAAGAAAGGTGATCTATAACGGAATCCCAAGTGTCACTATAGTTGATCTTGTACTACCCAATACTATAGATCCCATCCAATGTGACCCATAAGGGTTCCCCCATATCACCCTCAACATGGTGTATGCATAACCTCTAGGATCATCCCAATGATATCACATATGAGACAGAGTGTTACTTATGGAAAGGTATAATCATATTTCTAATGATATCATCCATGATTACTCCCATAGTGAATTGGTTTCACTCGTGAGTATAAATAATCTACTCAAATATCTTGTCCTAGAAATCCAAGTATTACACCTAGTACATCCATCAATTTCAATACCAAGCAAGGTGATCCCATCCATGGCATCCTTTAGCCAGGAATCATGTTCTCTTCCATCCTATAAGTAGGTAAATATTATAAATCAAGATCACATGTCATCCAAAAGTAATTTCAATACAAACATTATAAAAAAAACAATCGAAACCATTTTATTAAAACCAAACAACTACAGAATAAGGAATATGAAATTAAGCCTAAATCATAATAAAATACATAAGTAATAATCATCACACACAAGCATAAATTATAAAAAAAACAAGAACAAAGAATAATGTATAGCATAAAAATAATATTCTAAACATATACATAATGAAAATGGCATAAGTCATATAACATAAATTATGATGATTAAGGGCCTATCTCAAGGCCATTCAATTTATATTGTAAATTTCACATTCCACCATATTTATTACAATAGAAACCATACACCACATGGGGTGTTTAATTAGTTTTAAAATTAGGGAAATACTAATAGGGAAGGTTACACCCACAGTAGTGACTCACATCAAGGCGAACATCCTCAGATTAGTTTTTTCATAGTCCATGTTCAAAATAGACATGAAAAACCATTTATATTAATTTATTTAATATATTAAAGATACCACTAGAATGTTCTGGTGTAAATAAAAATAGATCAGGCTATATTTTGAAACAAAATATTAGAAATAAAATATAACACCAAACATATACCATGGATGATCTATATGTCCAATATCGAGGATTGATTTGGTCTGGTTCGAGAACAATTGAAGAATAATATGAACACCCTAAAAATAGTGTGAATTAGGTCACACAAAAGTACAACAAAATGATGGATTATACATTAAAAATCTGATTAAAAATATTAAGGACATTACCATTGCAGGTCCATCCACTTGAAATCACTAAATTCCTACGCCAAAAAGGGAGATTGCCTTATGCCTATGTAGAGGCCAAAGGGGAGACCAATTGGAGGGAAGAGGCTGAATGCATGGAAGAAGAAAAGAAAAGGATTACGTTTAAATAAAATAGGTATAAAAGAGTAATTTAATAACCTTCGATGATTTTCATGGTTTTACAACATGGTTGGCCAAGTCGTGCACCAACTATGCTCTTGTTGCTGCTTAAGAAGGGGGTCACACAATTCAAGTGCATGGTTTGGGAAACCGTAACAAAATAGTTAAATTCCCACTATCCAGAAATTGTATAAAAAATAACAACCATGGACCTCCACTTACAGATTTGACCAGACCATTCATGTCCACTCAGTCTACTTGAGTCAGCCACACATTGTTTCTCAAGGACGTGCGGTTTCATAAAAAATGTGTGCCCCTGGAACCCTTCTCTAGGAATGAGGTTTTGCATCTCAATGCTCTCAAAATTCAACATATCACCCATGAAAAACCTCATGCCTTTATAAAATTATCTATATAACTTATTTAGGAAATAAATCTCTAATAATTCCATTTTGAATCTCAATTCCCAAAATAGACCATCCCCCAAACTAAAAATTCATGTTCCTTCAATAATTTTCATCTGGTCCACAAATAGAGGATGCTACACAGAATCCCCACAGTAGAAAAAATTGTGGGATCCTTATTTCACTTGGAATTAGTGTAGACTAAATTTATACCTAAATATAATTTTACTTCATTGTTCTCTTATGATTACAATGGGGATTATAATATGAGTGATGCTTGTTTCCACCACTGCATTAATGTAATTCCTCTTACTTATAATTCTAGCCGGAATACAAACTATATATAATTTTTTACATAGACGATTCACTATTGAGCCTATTTAAACTCACTAAATAAGTCACTATTATAACCTCAGTATCAAATACCTCAATGTATTTTTGAAAAAAGGGGGAATATGCATTGACCAGATCTCTAGATTCAACCCAATTTTAAAGTATCCATCCTTGAAATAATCATTATTCTTGAACATGGGAGAAAGGTGAAATGACTATTTGAAATGAGTTCACAATCAATTAGAAAAGTCTTTCATTTAATAAGGTCAAAAAAATTTCTGCCATTCCCTCCATGAATTTTTTCATATATATTCATTGATTAAACATCTTCTTGAATGAGATAACTGAGATCCTTGAACAAGATGGGTTTACCTATTGAATCCAACCACTTTTTTTATTGATATGTACCAACATTTATGTGGTGATGTTTACATTAGAATACTACAGTGACTTATGAAAATTATATATATGTTAAATCCTTTCCCCCCACTCATCAAGCTCCTGTGGTCCTTTATCATAATGGGAAAGTAGTGGATTATTATTAATAAACTATTTCAAATGGTCTATTATTCTCCTTATACCTATTACACCATCCTAGGAAAAATATTAGATGGTCTAGATTACTGGTTCAATTATATAATGTTCTTAAATATGGTTAGCCTATGGGAAATGCTCCACAAATTCTACTATTTGATTCACATGGGCCTTTCTGGGTGGCATGATCGATAAAAAACAGGGCGTAAAACATGATTAATGAAAACATTTATTTCCAAAATAATTAGTTTATTAAAAAAATCATTAAAAAAATCTTAAGAAGTTAAAAAAATAGCTATAAATATCATATAGGTTAAATAATTAAAAAAATAAGCATTTACATACTATTCACTGTTTGGTTACATGGCTAGGACAACTATGAACCAATAATGAAAGTTCAACTAGATGGAAATAACAATGACAAACAATATAAATTCTCACCAATAATAAATGCCAAAAAATATACAATCTCACCAATATAAATTGAAATAAATCTTAAATCCATGAAATCTTTTCTCAATTAACCATGGTAAATAGAGGTCAGACATAAAGAAGAGTTGTCCATGCTCTTTGTCGTACCTACTTCTTGAGATCTAATAGTTGTATCTCTATTGTACCTCTACTCCCATAATAACAAGACGTCACTGATTCCATTTTTTAGTGAACCGTATTAGGTAAACAGGTCATGCCACTTGGTTTCGAACAAAATAAGGCTCAAAGAGCCTTCCCAGATGACACATGATAAATAAAATGACAAGGGTATCAAAATACATCCATTTGGAATAGTTTCACCCTCTAAATATAATAACAACATCATGGAATCCACATGAATGTCCATCATGACCCGTCAAAATGTGCAATACCCATGTGCATAAACAATCAGTTTCAAGATACATAATGAACAAAATATACAATAACATTGTAATAGTATATAGTAACTTATTAACTCCATACTATACGAATAGTAAAAAGTCATAAAAAGTAATAAACCCCATATATATACAAAACAAACCAAAACATGGTTAATAATGATGTTTTCAAAACAAAATAACCCAAACATCACCAAGGGTCCCAAAATTCTATATATGACCCGAGTCTCTTTATGATCCATGTTCACCACAACCACTATATCATAGATAGAAGATGAAAATTATAAAGTCCCACCAAACAACATAATTCCCATTCCTTTACTTGTATATTATAAAAAATACTACTTTTACCCAAAAGATATTTTGAGGGTGTGTGGTAAAGCGTACAAGGATACTACCATGGATTTATATAATGTCACTCACTATGAAAACCATTACATCAAGGTTAAAATGAGTTTTTAAAATCACTTTCAATGAAAATAATGATACATAAATTGGATTATTTTAATCAAGCTACATTATAAAAATATAATTAACAACTAAAACACACACACACACACACACACATACATATATATATATATATTATCCCTGAACCCAAATGCCTATATTCTAGGCCTAAAAATTTATATTTAAATTTCTTTTACATATAATAATAAATGTGACGAAATTTTAACCATCAAAAGTACAATATGAAACAAAAATTTTGGATCATTGACTTAATCATTGAACTTTTAGGTTTAGAGTTTTAGATATTTAGGGAAAAATCATACATAACAACACTCATATCTTTATGTGAGATTTTTTCACACAATACCCTGATTATATTATTCCATATTAATACATTATCATCATGCAAATGAAATTATAATAGGTATATCTTACCTAACAAAATTATTTATAAATTGGGGATATGAAAAAGAATAAGGGTGAGATAAAATGACCATTATGGGTAAATAAGGGAGATAATAATCATAAGAGTGAAAAATATGATAATAAGGGTTTGATAACAAAATCAAGTTCATTTTATCAATGTAAACGTTTTATATAAAAAAGTATATCATAAACTCTAAAATAATGTCATAAATTTAATAATTTGTAATAAAGGTGAAAAGAAATATTCATTATCAAAGTTTCATAACATTTTCATGTTGCATCATAAAGAAAAAAATTCAAAATATTTAAACATAACCATTTGAAACCTTATCTGAGAATAATATTTTGATTATAGCTGGAAGTGATCAAACACATGCCTCTAAATGTTAACATTTCCATTTTCAATCATGTCCATGAATGATATTGGGAGTATAAATAGAATTAATTGTACTCAAACATCGAAACATGAAAAAAAATACATTCACAATCATACCCATGCTTATCATCAGCAAATCATGAGATTTAGATATATTATTACATGTTTAATTGGATTGAAATAAGGAACACAATCATTAGATAATCATGATTTATTAATTTTTATTCCATAAGGTTATTGAAACATTTATCATTTCATCATGGAATAACCTATATAAAGTAAAACATGTTTCTTCATCATTTCTTCAATATAATCAATAACTTTCCAGATAAAAATAAGGTGGTATCATTTGATCATGTCCTCATTAAATAATAAATAACATTAAAGGATTTTCTCACAGATGAATATAATATAAAAATATCATTGAAATATTTATAGAGGAAAATACCATTTTCATTTTGAAATCACATATCTAAAATATAAAAAAAAAATTCATGAATATTATAAAAAATTTATTTGAAAATGTCAATAGAATCATGTAATTGGAAATTATAATAAAATATTAATCATGTCATCCAGACAATTAATCCACGAAATATATATTAAAATAAGGATTTTTTTAACACCTCAGGTAAAAATAAATTTTACCAATAAATGATAATAATACTATTATAAAACGTTTTATAAAAAGATAAATATTGGTAAAAATGAATTTTTTAAATCATTATAGAATAGTAAAAAATTATTGAAAACATTTTAATGAAAATATAAACATAAAAAAATTCCCAATCAAATAGGAAATAAATTTCACTTTTATTAAAATTAATTTACAAATCAGTTTATATACCAAAGAGGTGATAATAAATGTAAAACATTAAAACCCTTGAAATAACTAGTGAAATGGGATATCCTTTTACCTAAATAATCATATTTATTTTTACAAAATCAAAATTCATGTATAATAAGTATATATTTACTATTAATAAATTTTAAAAGAATATTAATACTTTATTTAAAATTTAACATTCTTTTATAATTTCCAATTATCCTTTTATTATCAATTCTTCCTTGAAAACGATACTTGGGTGAAAAGAGATCTAATTTATATCCATGATTCAATTTGATGGTTTTTGTACACGCACCTTTATCATGATTTCATAATATATAATATATAAATAATTAAATAAGTATTATATTTATTCATTATAAATTCTTTAAAACTATTCATAGAAATATATGATGAAAATTTAATTACCTCACTTCATTGAGATGATAGTCCAAACGTATTTAAGGGTATTGTTATCACTTTTAAATGAATAGAATAAAACAAAGTAAAATTATAAATCAGCATCCTTGAATAATAATTATTCATTAAATATATCCTTATTACCACTCATTTAGATCAGAAATTAGTAATGAATCATACTGTTTCATGGTGGTGGTAGTCCACATGTCTGCACAAGGGATGTCATCGTTTTCCTACAGATGAGAAGGTAAGAAGGTAAATAACATATTATAATTACACTAGAATAATTCTTCCCAAAATATCAAATATAAATATTAAATACATAAAAATAACCAACCATGAACCTTAGTGATGAGAAATGAAAATAAATCAGTTCGCATGGTCATGGTCTATAGGTATGCATGAATGATGGTTTTGATTGCCATTTAATGAAAGGTGATTTGAACAAGGTTTTGAAATTAACATAATAATACCTCATTTTTGGGGAGTCTATGATATTATTTTATTTTAATGGTTATGATATATTTTAAGAAGGTGTAGTAAGAGGTAAAATGAACATTATTGATTATTACCATTACTTTCTCAGTGAAGATCCTCCATTATTTACACCTTAAAACTTCTAGGTTAGTCTTTTGGTGTGAAAAATACATCTAGAAAGTGGTTAAGAATTTTAATAACTGGTTTGGGATGATCTTGGTCAATCTACATGGAATAATAAGTGTGGGGAAGGGAAGACAAACGGTTTCCATGTATAAGACAGAAGGGGGTGCCCTTGAAATTTATTAAATTATTAAATTAATATAAATTAATTTTCATGTTAAATTGGAAACAAAATGATATATTTAAAACATAATGTATGTAAAATTCTGAATACACTTATCAAATATATTTTTGAAAATATTAAGTGCTTTGTTCAGCACATAACTCTTAGTTTTAACCCCCCCCCCCCCCCCCGCCATCATGCCCCATTTACCCTTATGATGATTATTGCAACATCAAGGTTCTGTAATATTTTTGTGTCAATAGATTGACTATAAATTAGGATGTGATCCTTATTTTTATAATGGTTTATATTATATATTATATCCAATTAACATGTCTAAATATAATATTTTTATGAAATTTGAAAAAGTTAATTAAATATTATTTAACATGACATACCATTAATGAATTTTTCAAAACTATTCTCATAGTTGACATTAAAAAAAATAATGGGATTATTTTGGATTTAATATAAAAATTTAACAGATCACAAATACATTATATTTATATAAAAAACATATTACCCTATAACTCACCCAAAAAATGTTACATTGAATGTTTTCTATATAATTTGCCTGATTTTTCAACTGGTTGTACAAGCATTGTGTCAGTGTTGAGTAATAATTTAAAGAAATTTTTTTACTAACTAGAAATAAAATTTAATTAAATTAATAATAAATTCATATTAAAATAATAATTATGGTTAATAACATGTTTTTTTCCCTATAAATAAAATTTATAAATATTAAAAGCAAGAAAAATATATTTTTGAATTTTCCATTACTTCAAATATATAATGGTATTTTTCAAAGAAAATGTATCTAAAATTAAATTGTTATATATTATATTAAGGTTTTGTAAACTTATAATCATCCAAGAAAATATAGTCAATTTTATAGTTTATTTAGAATCCTTATTTCATATTTTTACCCTTGTTCTAACTATTTAATCCTTACTATAGTGACAAAATTATTAAAAAGGATATTATTCATTGTGAACAAAAATAAGAGTCCAATTTAAAAAAAATTAACCCCATGATTCTAAATTTTAAATTCTTTTTATAAAAATATCTTCAAATTTTTTGTATTAATTATTTTTAAAATAATCCCACAAAACATGATGAAAACAGTTTTCTAGAAAAATACATTTTATGTATTAAAATGTTTCTTTATAAAAAATAGGAATATTATTAATTCAAATGAAATTAATTCTATTTTATATAAAAAATGGATTATTTAAAATTTTAAAACATTAAAAATAAAATACGATTATAAATTCCTAAAAATAAAAAAGAATTCTTTCTATAAATTCAGTATTTTTTTATTATCCACTACAAAATTTATCTTTTCATAAAAATATCAACAAATTCATTTTAATAAAATTATTTTATTATTATTTCCAAATTATATCATTTTTATAAAATAAAACCTATAAATGTTTAATAAATTATTTATAAAATATATGAATAAAAATAAATAAAAACTATTTTCAAATAAAATGTATTTTAGAAGTTTAAATTTAATTTAATAAGAAATATGTTCTTATTTGTTAAGAATTAATCAGTAAATTTGTAATGTGTAGAAATTTTTTGTGTCTGTGTATATATATATATCATATATGAATTACTCCAACTCATACCCACAAATTCAATGGCTAGGTTATAATAGTTAAATTTACATATAAATATCTTTCAATCATTATTGCTCGGTGTTGGGTGTCTTTTATGCTATAAACATATTATTATATTTAAAATATCAAGGTATTATATTCTTCCCCAATAAATAAATTTTACACTAAAAATTAATCCTTCATCATTATAATTCAAGGGATTGATATTTTTATATGCAATTTTCAAAAAACAGCTCTATAAAAAGGGTCAATTAAACATCCATTTGAAAAAATGCAAAGAGAAATATGATGGCCATCTAGAATAACAAAAAACTAGGATTCCAAATTGGATTACATTAGTGAAAAGATAAAATATTATCATAGAGTATAAATTTAATTTCTAAATAATGTTGTGGGGTGATATATAATTTGGTCATGTGAAAGATAATGAACACAAAATAATGAATTAATAAGATATGAAAAAGGCCATAAATTCATTTCAAAATATTGTAAAAATATATCAATTTTAATTTATGACGGATTAATTTATTAAAAAAACTAATAATATTTTAAAATACAAATACTTAATTTTATTTTAATCCGTAAATGATATTTTGTTCATTTATTTTGTGTTTTAATAAGTTTCCTCCATTATATCATATATTATTCCAAAAGATGGTTATCTTTGATGATTCTTTATCTTCCCTAAAAAAACATTTTTAATAGATATTAGGATCTTGAAAAGGATTAAAAGATAATCCACCTGTGTTTTTAAATCCAAAATTATTAACACAAGGTATGATAATATCCAAAATGAATAAAATTTCTTATTAGTAAATAAAACATTTACACCAAATTTTTCACAATAACACCAAAGGTTCATATTAGATCATTCCATAAACAAATAACTAAGTATACTAATTGACCTAATTAACCTCACTACTATATAATGTTTTAACCAACAAGGTTGTGTCATACCATTCATCTTATATCCCTTAAAATGTAATATATATTTTTTAAAAATAATAATTGATGTTAAACATAAGGTTTACATATACCTCAACCCAATAAAACATCTCCTAATATATCATTACTCACCTTAAAATACCATAACATAAACCCTCAATGTTTGTTTCGGTTCTAATGAAATTATGATCAAATTTATACTTTTAATGTCATGATAGTTTCTATAAATCTTAAGTTAGCCTCATATGAAAACGTCATTATCTCTAATGTCATCAAAACCATGATCTGAAACAAACTATATCATCCCAAAACCTCAATTCCATGATTCCAGTGCTAAAAAAATCATTATATTTCTATATTTGATAACAACTAACATGGTCCAATTTTATCCATCCAAAACATATATCATCAAACGGAATCTTTAAATCACTTATATACCCAAGGAAGCATTGTGTTTAGAGTTTTAAATATTTGGGAAAACAACTATAAAAATTACTCTTTAATTTTATTGAGAACATTTCCCAATATTCATATATTTTATTATTCCACATTAATTTATTATCATTACCCACTTGAAACCCTTTTAGACATATCTTACTAAAAATAATTCTTTAAAACATGTGTAAAAACATAAGAAGGGTGTGATCAAATTCGTAGTAAGGGTAAACATGAGATATATCACTCATAATACATCATAAGATGATCATAAGGGTGGTATAACATATTCAAGTTCATTTACTCAATGAAAAATAATCACACCCATAATATTGTAAATCTTAAAATTCAAAATCAATTCATGCCAATAAGTATGTTTTATAAGGGTGTTAAAGTATTAATCATCATTCAAGAGTCATATCAAAGCCATGTGACATCACAAGAATAGAAATTAATAATCTCTTAAACATGTCCATTTATAATCATGTACATTTATAATATTAAGTAAATATATAGAATTTATCAAACACACATCAAAATTTAAACATATCCATTATCAATTGTTTTTATTCATAATTGTTTGATAATATTTTTATGATATCATAATCACAAATCAAATTGAAAACATATCCATTCACAATTATGTACAAACTTATCATCTTCATCTCATGGGATATATATATATATATATATATATTAGATTATCCAATCCATTAAAGGTATATAATTGTCCCAACCATTAGATAATCATAATCCATTTATATATAAGACTTATGATAAGGAAAAATTTTATCATTTCTTCATAGATGAACTCGTAGAAAATAAAATGGATTTTATATGATTTCATCATCATAATAAATAACCTTATTATAAAAAATAAGGATGGAATCATTGGTTCATCTCCACAACAATAAATAAGTAACATCAGTGGATGATTTCAAAGCGGAAAAATCCATTAAAATATCACTATAACATTTCATCTGGAAAATAAATTTTCATTTTGAACTCAATAATTTAAAATCTAAAAATTTACAAAACATTTTTTAAAACATTTTCATCAGTATGAAACATGGAAAATTTTAATTGAAACTTAAAATAAATGGTTATTCGTGATAATACAATATGATATTAGTATGAAATATGTTAATGAAATATTAAATTCACACATTTTGCATGAAGTACATCCTTTATAAAATAACAAGAAAAATATTTTTAAAAAGTTATATAGAAATTAAAAAATTGTTAAAAATTACATTAATCAGTCATTGGAGAATAATAAAAAAACCGTGGAAATTTTTAAATAAAATACGGATTTGGAAGAAAAATATTATGCACCAACGATGAAATTAATTGAACTTTTTTTATGATATTTTTAATTATTTTATCTACCAATGAGAAGATAATGGAAATAGAAACCTGAAAACCTCATAAATAATCAAAATAGAATAGAATTTTTTTTGGATAAAAATAATATAATATATGTCAATGAGAATTTAACTTTAAATAATATCAAAATAAAATAAGATTATAAAATAAATATGTTACCACATTTTCAATATCTGAATAAAAATATCTTCAAAGATATAAACATATATGGAATTTTAAATCCACATAATTTCCATCGAAATAACCACAAAATAAGTTCATGTGAAGTACATACACCATACAAAAGAAACAAGTGGTGAATATGGAATATATCTCCTGGAAATAAAAGTGAGATGAGAAAACTCTTTACCTAAACTATTATCTTGATTCCCACGAAGTTAAGGAAGATTTATAATAAATATATATTTATTATAAATATTTTTAAAATATTTTTAATTCATTATTTATTATGTACCATTCCTTTATAATTTTAAATAGTTTTTTATTAACAATTCATCCATAAAATTGAAAATTGGGTGAAAACTGGTCTGTTTTCCATGTATGATATGGTTTGATGGTTTCAATAAATGAGCCTTGGTCATTGTTTCATCATCACTTAAATATTAGTCATTAAATAATTGTAATATTCATCCATTATATATACTCTTAAAACCATTCATATAAGTCCATGATTAAAAAATGAATTACATCACTCCATGGAGATGGTAGTCTATAGGTTTAAATGAATGATGTACTCAGTATTTTCATTAATGGAATGAACGATATGTAATTTTTAAGTCACCAAAAAAATAATTTTTATCCATTACTTATATTTGTATTACCATCATTTAAACTGTAAATGAAAATATAATCACATCTCTTCATGGAGGGGGTATTCCACACATATGCCATGAATCATTATAATTTTTCCAATATATGGGAATATAATAAGGTACATAATATCATATAAATATTGAAGAATTAATATGAAATCAATATAATAAAAAATTTAAAATAACTAATAATAAAAAACAAAAGGTAGTTTTTGAAAAACAAAATAAATTGATTTATGATGTGGTTTTCCGTGAGTATAAATGAACGATGGTTTTATTTCCAATTATATGAAAATAGTATGGCAGATCTGACCATTAATAATGATAAAAAAATTATCATAATTAAAAATCACACATATTATGAGTGATCTTATAATCTGACCTTTATCCCATATTTTTTTATTGTTGATAAAGGATACCATTATCAGTTATTTTTGGCATAGATTATGGTAGCCTTTGTCAATAATTTTTAGCACTGATAAAGGGTTCCTTTATCATCACCTTATTAGCACTGATAAATGATGGATTTACCAATGATATAAAATTACAATAAATCCACATTTTATTAGTGCTCTTTTTGAATCTTATAAAAATTTAAAAAATAAATATTTTTAATGAACCAAAACACCCCCCCCCCCCCAAATTTTCATTGCTCAAGGCCTCCTTTTTTAGTGATATATACTCTCTAACCAACCATCATTCTCCCCCAAACCTTCTCAAATATTCCGTACACTCCAAAAAATTCCCCAGTGCTAGAATAGCTCCCCCTAATACTAGCTCACATAGGGACTTGATCCTACAACCTCCCTTCAGTATTTTATTTATATTTAACACTCCACCAATCTTGTTTTGTTATTTATTTTACAACATTTATATTTATTTATATATATATTTATAAGTGATTTATATATATATATATAATAATAAAATTTATTTAAATATAATATATAATAATATTCATTTATATATATATATAATAGTATAAATGTTTATATATGTTTATTAATACACACAAATATGTATATACAAACATAATATATACATTTGTGTAATTATATATATATATATTCATATAATTTCATAATGTCTAAAAATTGTTATATTTTTTTTAAATAAAATTTGAAATAATTAATTTCATATGACTTATAGAACTATTTTTAAAACCCTTTTTAAAATAAATCAATATAATGAGATATATTTTATCCATGACATATATATTATATATCTAAACCTTTATATATATGTTTATAAATATATATATATATATATATATAATTTTGAATTTAAATATAAAAATTGAATAATGTATTTATAAATATTTATTGTAAATATATTTATATAACAGATTTAATGATAATGATATATCTATAAAAGTGCATTTATATATAATTTTTATACACAATATTGACACATGTAAACATACACGAATATTTACACACACAAGTACACATTTATATTTCCCACATATAAATACAAATATTTACATATATATATGTATTTACATACATATATTATAATATGCATATAAATATATATTTATTTATTGACACACACGTGTTTACGAATAATGATTACTTGTATAGGTATATAAATACATATTTATGAATTTTTATAAGTTAAATAAAATGGATTTTTTTATTAACTTTATGTAAAATGAATTATAAATATTTATTTCTCTTTAGTTAATATATTTAATTTTGTTTTATTTTAATATATTTAAATAGGTATTTATTCAATTGATTTATTATAATTAAATATAAAGAAAATATGTATATATTTTATTATTGAGAAAAATACATTTTGAAAGGTGATTTGATTTTGAAAACTAAAATATCCATAAGAATGTAATATAAGGGAATAAATTCAATTTCCCCTAAAAAAGGGAAAGAAGTCTATCTTAAATGAAGCTAAAAAATAATTAAATGTTAAAAATAGGGTTTCCAGACTACAAACTCCATTTTTGAGGATATTGGTACTATTTTTATCTTTAACAATAGTGAAATGAAGTTTCCTATATTAATATGGCATAGATATCCTCATAGGATTCAATTTGATATGTGGTCGAGCGAAAATAGACACTGGGATCAAAAGTTATGGTCCTCTAAAATTTACTTCATGTTTTCAACTAATCTAAGACTGTTCATTAATTCATTGCATTTTTTTCATCCATATATTATTAATTAACTATTATTTGATAATAATTATCAAATTATAAATTCATATTATTGTTTAATTATTTTATAAGTCAATTTTTACTAAATATATTTCATATTGAGTGTAAATGCATATTTACCCTTATCTACACAATATTTCAAAAAATATGATATATTTATATCAATATCAATATATTTATATATTTATATATTATTTTTAATGAAATATTATCTTTTTATTAAATATAATCTTTAATAGTGCTAATAAAAAATCATTGATAAATGGGGCGCATTATTAGCATGGGAAAAAATCATCGATAAGGGATCCCACATTATCAATACTTTTTTACTAGAACTCATTAAGAAGACCATTTATCAAGGTTTTTTTCTATCATTGATAAAGGAACCCCTTTATCAGTGATGTTTTATTAGTGTTGATAAAAGTTCACACTTATTCATCACTTTTTTATTATTGTTGATAAATTAACCCCTTTATCAATGAATTTTTAGGACTTATAAAGCCTCCGCATAAGGACTTTTTTATCCCTGATAAAGATCCCCCTTTATCATCTCTTTTTCTAGTGCAGCTAATGGGGGATTTTATCAATGCATTAATGTAGAGATGATAGAGCATAGTGCTGGATAAACCAAAATCTGTATTAGTGAAAATGAGGTGAATGATGTTGTTAAACTAACACAATGACATATTATTATATGATATATGATGATATTAATATATTTTACGGGTAACAGACGAATTGAACGAGGTAGAAGAAGAAGTAAAATGAAGACATTCATTGAAGATGATAAGATCAACATCAAATAACACTTTTAGCTTAAAAAATAATACATCTAGGATGGAATTTTGTTGGTATGAGGACCTCTTGGATGTGTGGGGGAATTTTGGGAAGTTATTTGGTTAGAGTTTTTATATATTAGTTCCAAAAAGTGTTTTAGAATCAGAGGAGTTTTGGTGTCCTTATATAATATAGAAGAGGGGAACTCTTGGAATGAAATAATGTGTTAAAATAATTAAATTTTTTATCTTGTTCATGTTGAACCAAGATGACATAGTAGGAATATATAGTGATTATATGTTTCATAATCACATAAAATATAATATAAAACATTTTAGGACACTTCTTAACACTAATATCTTAGTTGTAACCCAAATGTTATCCCTTTTTATTATTAACAAAATATCAATGTGTTTTACTCTTTATGGGTAAATAAATTTACTATAAATGATAAAGTGAACAATACTTGGATTATGGTTGGTATTATTGGACATATCTCATTTAATTGGATGAATAATATATTTTAATGAATTTTAAATCATTTAATAAATTAGTTTTTCACATAAGATACCATTAATGTAATTTTCAGAACATTTCACATAGTTGACCTTAAAAAAATAGCAATACATTAATTTAGTTCAAATATAAACCTTCAAGACATAAATAATACACTATATTTGTCTAAAAAATTATTTGGATACTATAACAAACACAAAAAATTTTAAATTGTATGTTTTTTAAAAGTTTACTAGATTTTCATACTACTTTCACAACCATGGGGTCTGTGTTATGTGATCATTTAAGATAATTATTTAATAACTACAAAATGAAAATAAATTAACATCATAAAAATTATTAATCATCAAAAATATTTTATTACTTTTGATGAACGTTTTTATACCTATCACACAATATTATAAATAGTTAAAGCAAGAAAGATACATTTTTTAGTTTTCCATTACCTGAAATATTATAATTATATTTGTAAAATAAAAAGGTAAAAAAATATTTGATAATATCTAAAGTTATAGGTAGAAATAAACTCATTTTTGGATATATATGAATATATATGTGTTGAATGCACAACATCTTTGAATCTTCACTTGTGGATTCGGTGATAATAACCTAAAATTTCAAAATGTGACCCACGTTTTTCTATTATAAGGTACAAAATAAAAAGGAAATAATTGATCCCTCACATACTCAACATCGTTATAGGTTTATATTTTTTATAATTAGGACTAAGCCTTAACACCAAGTTTCTATAAACTACTATTTCATAAATATCACGATTATATCCCACTATACCCAACTTTTATTATTTCACAATAGGCCATCAACATCATCCACTTAAAATCCTTCTAGACAAAATTAATTTAACATATTTTCTCATATACTGGGAAAAAAGAGATATAATAAAATGGCCATCTCTCATTATTAGTAAAGGTAAACATAGGATATATTAGACCATGATTATTTGAAGGCATATGAGATGAATAAGGGTATGTTATCATGAGCATAACAGTCGAAAATGATATCCTATATATCAAAGATCAAAATCTTGAGTCATGGAAAAAATCAGGTATTTTTATTAGAAATAAGTCATAAAAAATTCATAGATCATGAGTAATTAACGAATAACATGAGAAATATTATTATTTCATACACAAAATAATATAAAATAATTTCCATATTAGTCAAGGTTCACTTCCAAGACCATCATAGAGGATAAATTACATTATTGAATCAAGTTTAATCCTCATTGTAGATCTTTATTGTTGAACCAGTTTCACTCCCTATATGAGTCATTTCTATATCATGTGATATAAATCATTACCCAATGAATTTTAGTGATAAATAGTTGTTACCAACCATATAACAAAAACCATAAATATGTGTTCCACAAGAATATATATCATTCAACATATCATAACCCCGGGAAATAAATAATATTCATAAAAATAATGACATCATAAACATAAAAAATTAATAGAAAGAATAAGAATGGAATAATTGTATCATATCCATAGCAAGGAATAAATAACACAGACAGAAGTAATCTTAGAAGGAAATTAATTTTAAAGGATCCTCCTAAAATATTTCCTTAGGAAAATATCTTTTCCGATTTGAAATTGATTTATAAACCACAAAAAATTTTGAAAACCATTTTAATTGAAAATAAACTTTATAAAATTATAGATAATTCTTCATAAAACATTTTAAATAAATTTTATATCCTTATCCTTGAAAATTAATAGAAGATATTTTAAAATTATTTTTTAAACCATTTTTATAAAAAATTGTTTTTGAATGTAACAAATTTCTGAATGAAGAGAAAATAATATTACCTGAAACATATAATAGAATTAAAATAAGGATATTAATGATATTACATGTCAAAGGGAACTATATTCACCTTGTAAAAAAATATTGGTTTATTACATAACATATGTTGCTAAGAAGGAAAATTTTGTAAAAAATTACCTTATTGATTTATAACCATAAACCACATGAAAGGGAGATTGTTAAATAGATATGTAAATATGATTAAATTTAAGTTTAAGGATCATATATTACATTCCTTTTAATTATATATGCCACAAAAAATAATTGATTGGTGTGAATGGTATTAGTCTCACAAAAATAAAAGTGAGACTTGAAATATGAATACAATTACCATATCATTGAAATGAGAACTAATAAAATGAATAGATTATGTGTATTAAATATAAATCCATATGAAAATGTGTAAATTTTACATAATATAATAAAAATTTATTTCAGACATAATTATAGAATGACATAATCATTGAAACAGTAGTTTAACCCAATAAATCAAAAATTGATTTGAAAATTCTCTTGCCTCAAGTCTCAACTTTTTATGTTCATGTTAAAACCTCATGTATAATAAATATTGATTTATTATAAATTGATTTCATAAAAATTTAATTAGCATACCTGGTATGATTTATTTATAACATATTATCACCCATTTATTATTAATTTTTTATTAAATTCACTATTCTGGGTCATTACTGATTCATTTTCCAAGCATGTTTTGGTTTGGTAGTTCATGTCCTTATATATTGAACATGGTCACATATTTTCCATAATTTTATTATTTTTTAAAATATTATATACATTAATTAAATACATATTTATAATTATTCATCAAAATTAGAGAGATAAAAAATGAATTACACTGTTCATGGGTACGGTATGTCGTACATACACCTGAACATTGTTTCCATTTTTATCAAATAGAATGAAATACTTTTTAATGACAATATACCTTTTTAGAATAATAATTACCTTATATACCCAATATTTTCATAAAATATTTCCTTGTTACTATCCATGTAAAATATTAGTTAAAACGAATCACATCGTATCTTGGTGATTGTAGCCCATACGTACTTATGAGTGACATTATTATTTATAAAACAACTATATCACAATAAGGTAGACATAATATAATCATTAAATATTTGTAATTATAATATAAAAATTATATTTAATGACTTATCCCATCATACTACCCATCCATATAATATGGCGATGAAAAGTTTATTGTATCGCTATGTGGAGACAGTAAGTCATTCGTACGCACGAGAGATTCTTTTTGTTTGATAGTAAAGAGGTTGTATAATGGTTTTATCATAATAATAAGAACATTCCATCATATTTAGTATAATTAATTTAATATTTTACAATAAAAATCAAATATTTAGTGGAGGTAATAGAGAGTAGAAAAAGAAAGTGATCAGTTAGAGCGATTACATCTTCTTTCAACCATATGCATCGGATAACCTATAATTGGATCTAGGGTTGGACTTTTGACAATAAAAAACCTATATAATTTGTATATGTAATTTTATAAGAGAAATAGTTAGGGTATGGTCGATATAAAATTCTCAAAATTATGTGTGGAAGTTATGGAGGAGATTCCCATTTACAATTGAGGTGAGTGGCACTTTTGAAATTTCTCATATGATTAATTTATAAAAAAATTAATATCAATAAAAATACAACCAGAAGTCCACAAATTCATAGATACGATTATATAGGGTTTTAATCTCATTACCCAGCATATTTTAGAAAACTTTTTGCAATATTTTAAACATTATTAGTTTGATTAATCTTTGGTAAACAAATTTTATTTTTACTATGGTAACAAATCTTTTCATGTTAAAAGATTGTAATTTTTTATTTTTATGGTCTAAGTTAACCATAAATGATCAATTTATGAAATTTTAGACATTATCATTATATTTATTTTTTAAAAATAACTTTTACTATTTCTTAATAATTTAATAATTTAGAATTTCGTTAAATTGTCAGTAATGTCAATTATGATATTATTCATTTACATTGACTCCATATACAACTATTAAATGTAAAAAAATTATAAAATAATTATTTCAAGACCATATAATATATCATATAGATCTTATAATTTTGTTTTAGACATTTAAACATTAATATTGAAAAAAATTTAATTCATTAAAATAAATTATTCTTATTTTTCTGTTAATTAAATAAATAATGTATTTTCATTTCACAAGTAGTTAAGATAACAATATAATATCCAAAAAATAAAAATAAATTTATATAATAAAAATAATTAGAATAATATCAAAATAGACATTTTTTCATTAATATATTCATTTTTTCCCTATGTGGACACAAAAATGATATTAAATACAAAGGGATTTACATTTGGTAACTATATATGATTTTATTCATATATAATTTATTTTCAAGGAAAAGTGTTCATTTAACCTCTACGAATTTTAAATAATGTTGTAAAGGTAGAATATGGTTCATTAAATAATTTTATTGACAAGTATAGTTGAGGTTTATACACTAATATTTTGTTTTTAACCTCTATTTAATACATTTAACTCTTACAATAAAAACACGGATTTTTACACTTTTAGGGTTCATATAGATTCTATAAAATAACAAACAACCAATAATAGATAATTTGTGAAATTTTAAACCTTATACAATAATTTTGAAAATTAAATAATTTTAACAATTTTATATCATTTAATCAAATATTATTTATTATTAAATATTCATAATGTCAATTTTTTTACTATTTTTTATATTGAATTTAATAATATCAATATTAAATTTATAATTCAAAAGCACAATTTTATTATATCAATATCATGTCACAATAACTAATAAAAATATTTAATGACATCAATTAGGTGAAATTATATTTATTTTTAATATTTTTAATATCATTTATTTTATATATCCATTAATAAAACATTTACTATATCATCGTTGTGTGGCCATTTAATGTAATTATATATTAACTAAAAATTAAAATTAAATTACAAGGATGTATATAAATATATTATCATTAAAAATAATATTTATAATAGAATATATATTCTGAGTAACCATATTTTTAAAATGTTATACTTATTAAATATATGAATTTGATATCCTTGAATTATCTTTGAATAAAATATTATAAATTTCATAATTCAAACAAAAATACTTCAAATGGTTATAATTTCTACACCTAGATGATTATTATAAAAAATAAGTCTTCAAATAAAATTGGAGAAAGTTTCAGGGTAATTTTCTAGTTCTTATCATTTTATTTTCTACACTTAATTACATAATTAAGACTATACCGTTGAAAAAAGTACATTTTTTACTGTTCATACTAACAAAAAAGAAATGGTAAATATTTATTAAATTTTTTATATTATAAACACCAATATAAAATTTATTTTTCAAAATTATAGGCAAATAATTTGCAGAATTTAATTTAAAATTAATCTAACTATTATGTTATGATGTATAGTAATAGAGAATACATTCATTATAAATTAAACCATTACAAATACATAAATGTGTAATGGGTTAAAAGGACATTGATTTCCCAGTAATAAAAGTATATGGATAATGTTTTAATTTAACATTTGTCTTTAAATATTTTTTTATTTGAGATGAGGAGTTCCTTTACCATATATACTATTAATATAATGATATGTACTTACTTTAAAATTTGAGATTCATCATTTAATCAATTTCCACCACCAAATCAAAATTTTCTCCATACGATTCAAGATTAATTTTTCACACTTAAAGCACTAGAATTAATGTATAATGTATCTCATAATCCAAAAAATATTAAACATATATGTATCCTGTCATGAAAAATTAACAGAAACCAATGTTTTTAGTGCAAGATAATATTATAATCAAAAAATAAACCATTAAATGATGAAATATGATTTTATTCTCCAAAATTCAACAACAATACCCAAAGATCAACATATACCATTGAATAAATAATTAACCATAAAATTCCTCAAAAATATTAAAAACTAAGATTCAACCCCAAAAATATTAATGATTTGATCAGATATTCATCTATGATAAATTTTAAAATTTATCATCAAATAACATCAATTTATCTTAATGACACATACAAAAAAGTAATTTCTGTAATAATCCTCAATCTACGGTAACCATTTTCATCAATAACATAAACAACCATAAATCCAAAAATAAATCACATATGCTTTAAAAATATAATTCAACCTTTATTCCTTGAATAATATCCCAGTGTGTTCAATTTACCTTTATTATATAGGGTTTTTAAAATATTGAACATCTTTTGAAATAAAAATATTCACTTAACACCAAATAAATTTCTAATTACTAGGTTATCTATATGATAAAAATTATGGTCCTAAAATGAACATAAACATTATCCATAAGATTTTTATCTAAAAAAATAATTACAAACCAGGACTTGAGGTAGGTTATTGGTAAGAAATGCACCCTTGTCACCCTTATGTTATCGGTTCAATACTTATGTCCTTATTGGATGTGACATGTTGTTACCCAACCTACAGACTTTACTTTTTCTAAAATTATGTTAATATATAATTTTAATATTTCATAAACATGATAGTAATAGTAAATATATAACAATAACATATTCAATATTAAATAAATTTCTTAACCTCAAAGGTTATCTCAAACCATTAATTTTTCATCCCAAAATGAAATAACCCTTAATTTCCTAAAATATATTAATTCATCAAAAAATACCTTTAGTGGCCTTAAAATATCATATATCAAAACCTCAAAGGGGTTTATAAGTATATAAACTTACCATCTTATATAACCATGATGGTTTATATAAATCTTTTGATAAACTCACTTGAAAACATCATAATCATAAAAGTTATCGAAACCCTACTATGAAACCAGATGTAACCACCCAGAATACGTACTTCTGCATTCGGTTCTATGGAAAAATTTATTAAAAATGTGACCTAATTTCTTCCATAAAAACATAAAACATAAATCATAAAATGGAAATAATGGATCACTAACATACTCAAGGGCCATTTAGGGCTATAGTTTTATATAATTAAGACAAACTATTGAGAACTCAGGTTAAAAAATAATTGTTTCATAATAAACAACACTATATCAAACTATACCAAACATTTAATATTTCATAATTGTTAATCAATATTATACATGTAAAATCCTTATATAAAATTCATTTAGTATCTTACCTTATATACTAGGAAAATTAAATATAACAAAAAATTTATCTCTGAAACTCATTAAGGCTAAACATAAGAGATATCAAACTATGATCGTTTGAAATATTATAATGAGTATAAGGGTTTCTCATAATTAACATAACATATGAACATTATTCCAAGTATATAAAAAACCAAAAACCATGAGTTTTATAATAAAACATTGATGGTCATAAGTCATTAGTCAGAAAAAAATAACATGAGAAATGAGATCGTAACATATGATAGGTAATTATAGAATACACATAAGCATAGAAAATCATTTCCATATTAATCATGGATCACGTTCAAGACCATCATAACCGGAAAATTCCCTTACTGAACTGACTTCAAACCTAATTCCAACCCTATATTACTGAACTGGGCACACTCTTTGATCTCGTACTATCTATCTCATTATAATAAAATATTTACCCAATGAATTATATATAGATATTGGATCCCCTCATTGCATAATTAATTCTATAAATATTTCTTCCCCAAGAATATAAATCATTCATTATATAAAAACCCATGAAAATATATAGAAATCATATACATAATTCCATTATAAACATGATCCATTCATATAAATAAAAATAATAATGGTATACATCGATTATATCACTATTATGGCATAATTAACACCAAAATAAGTTTTCTTTGATGAAAAATAATTTTGAAATATCCTTTTAAAACATTTCTTGAGGAAAATATCATTTTAACTTTGAAAACACTTATTAAATAATAATAAAATTATGAAACGTTTTTTATTGAAAATAACATTAAAAATTTTAATAAAGAAATCATTCATGAAATTTTAAACATTTTGAAGTCATTTTACTTTAAAATTATTGAAAAATAATTTAAAAAACATTTGGGAGACATTTTTAGAAAACATGGATTTTCGATAACACAAATTTCTGACCGAAAAAAAATAAAATAACATGAAACTTTTAATACCAAAATAATAAGTATATTCATGATATTACATGTCAAATTTTAGCATAAAAACCTTATAATGGAATATAGGTTCAAAACATAACATGTTTTTTAAAGAAAGAAAATTGAGGCAAAATTACCTTACCGATTTGTTAAATTTTATACCGTAAACCACATGAAAGAGGGGTAATAAAACGGATATGTAGATACACCTAAATATTCGTTTTAGGATCATATATTAAATTTTTTGGTAGTATATACACTAGACAAATTAAATCTATTTGTATATGGCATAAGTATCATAAAATATAAATTGACACTACAAATACCCTTATAATTTTCATATAATTGACGTGAACATTAATCAAATTAATTGATTGTGTGTATTTGATATAAATACACATCAAAAGTTCAAATAATCATTAGATAATAAAATTTATTTTATACTTAATAATATAATGATATAATTAATGAAACTGTAGTTTAACCCAAAGACTCAAAAAATGAGTTGAGAATCCCCAAACATCAAGTCTCGACTTCCTTTGTTCATGTTGAGACATATTTTATAATAAATATGGATTTATTATAAATTTATTCTATAAAAATATATTTATAATACCTTTTATGATTTATTTATAACATATCATCACCCTTGAATTATTTATTTGTTATTAAAATCACGGTTCTGTGTGATTGCTTCTTCATTCTCCAGGTATGTTGTGGTTTCGTAGTCCTGATCCTTGTACGTTGACCATGGTAACATAGTTCCAAGACATTTACACATTTTTTAAATATCATATATATTCATTAAATATATATTTATAATCATTTATAAAAATTATAGATAGAAAAAATGAATTACAATGTTCATTGAGACGATATGTCGTACATGCACATGAACGTTGTTTCCATTTTTCATCTAATGAAATTAAAGAATGGTAAATAATGATACATATTTAAAGAATAATTATTTTGTTATATATATCATATTATTTCATAAAAATTATCCTTATTACCATCCATGTGAAATATAGGTGAAAATGAATCACCTCGCATCATGAAGATTCTAGTCCATACTTATACACGAGCAAAGTTATCATTTCTAAAATTACTGGATGATGAAATGATAGAAATAATATTATTATTCTAGAGGAATAATAATATTCTAAACATCATATATTATCACTAATAGCATCATAATTACCATCCATATAAATTTGTGATGAAAAATGAGTTGTATCGCTACGTGGAGACAATAAGTCGTACAAACACACGGGTGATTTTTTCACTTTTTTGTTTGATGGTAAATATTGTGTATAATGCTGTTTTAATAATCATAAAAACATTTAATAATATTTATCACAATAAAGATATTATTTTATGACAACTGATATTTATTTTTAGAAGGTAATGATGAGTAGAAAAAGAAAGTGATCGGTCAGATCGATTACTTCTTTGAAATGCGTCCTTTGGATCTCTAATAAAGGGATCTATGGTGGATATTTAGAGAGTAAACAACTTATATAATATGTATAAAAAAATTTATAAGATAATTATTCAGGTTATGGTTGATATATATGTCTCCAAATGATGTGTAGAAGCGAGGGGGGAGGTTCCCTTTTATAATTGATGTGAGGGGAACTTTTGAAATTTCTCTAAATATTAGTTTAGTAAAAAAATATGTCTTATAAAAAATACCTCCAAAAGGATATTAATTATAATATGAGTTAATAGAGGGTTTTAATATCATTACCCAATGTATTTTAGAAAATATTTTTTGTTATTATATACCTTGTAATTTTTATTAACCTTAGTTAACCCATTTTAATTTTAACTATGGTAACAAAATATTTTAATATTAAAAGATTTTAATTTTTTGTTATATAGTTTAAATTTTCCATAAATGATCAATTTATGAAATTTTAAACCTTATCATAAATGCTTTTTTATTTTAAAAAAATATTTTTATGATTTTCAAATATTTTAATAAAATATAATTTTGATAAATTATAATTATGGTTAATTAGGAACGTATTCATTTAATTTGACTTCAATATATCAGGAAAAAAGGTAAATTAGAATATAATTATTTAAAAACTTTGTAATATTCCATATTGGAATGTAAAATTCATTTCAATAATTAATAAAATAAAATAATACAAAATGTAATAATTTCAATGAAATTTATCCTATTTTTGTTAATTAAATAAATATTGTATTAGAATTTCATAATCATATAAAAAAATTATATAGTTTCTAAAAATTAAAAATAAGTTTAAATAAAGAATAATTTCAATTAATATTATAATAGAATTTTTTTTACATATCTTCAGTTTTTTCCAATTTAGACACAGAGAGATTAAACACAAAGAGAGTGTCATCTTTTAACTATCGTTGATATAAATAATAAATAAGTCCTTTTAGGGAAACGTTTACATTTAACCAAAAAAAATTGTGCCCAATATTTTATGGTTCTAAAAATATTCATTTAATTATTTTTTCACAATTTTAGGTCATAGTTATACTCTTATTTCTTTGACCATTATTTAATCCATTTAACTCTTTCCATGAACAATTGGATTTTTACTCTCTGAGGGTTCATATATTTACTATAAAATGACAAATAACCCATAAATAGATCATTTATGACATTTTATACTTTATCCCAATCATTTGGATGAATCATATTTTTTTAGTAGTTTTATATAATTTTTAAAAGTATTATTTTCTATTAAATATTGTAATGGTCAACTTCAAGGAATATTCATTAAATTGAATTTAATAATATCAATATAATGATTTTAATTCAATAAAACAAATTTATTATGTCCATAACATGTCGAGGTCATAAATAAAATTCATTGATTGTATTAATTATCTCAATTTATGTTTACATTAAAATTTTTAATATCATTTATTTGATTTTTTATTAATAAAATAATTACTCCATAATCGTTGTGTGAGAGTTTAAGGTAATTATTTCTTCACAAAAAATTAAAATCAAATTATCATTATGTTTATAATTATTTTATCTTCAGAATTACAATTTATAGTTTATGATATATTCTAAATAACCCAATATTAAAAATAATGTAATTATTAAAAATATGAGTATGACAACTTTGACATTTCATTAAATAAAATAAAATAATTATCATAATCTCATCCAACCTGATACCAATGGTTATAGCTTCAACACTATAATTATTATGGTCTACAATAATATTGTGGAATGTGTTAGGGTAATTTTATAGTCCTTATAATTTTATTTTATTTAAACATAATTACCTAATTTACCCTTTACCATTGTAATAGAAATTACCAAGGTTACTATTCATATTGACATAAAATAAAATGTACTTATTTAATAAATTTTGAACATATGAATCCAAATATGGAATAAATTTTTCAAAATGATACAAAAAGAATTCTCATAATTTAATTTAAAATATAAAAGAAAAAACGTAACCAAAAACAGTTTTCAGTAAAATATCTTTTTAAAATATAAAATACTTTATACTAAATTCATGTATAAAAAACATTTAAAAATAAAAATTAGTATATTATAAATCAAATTTTACTAATTATATTTTAAAAATAATTCAAAATACAATTCTACCATGAAAATACTTGAAAACGTGGTATTTTTTACTATTTATTGAAAACGAAAACATTTTAGATAATTTTAAACATTTCACTATTGGAATGTTTTGATATAGGAATTTCAAAAATGATGGTCAATTAGTCAAATAATTTTTATAAAAGATCCAAATAATTTATAATAATAATATAATTTTTACATAAAAACAAATATAAGACATTTTTGTTGAAAATATGTTTTTGATGAATAAAATGACAATACATAAAATCTAGTAATTATTAACAAAGAATTAATTAATACATTATCATTGAGAATAACCATAAAAAAATTAATAAATTCATTAGTACTATCAATTCTATCTAACTTAGTGACATTTTTAATTACGGTCAAATCATAATATTTCATTGTTCATTTCAGCTCGATTTTGTGTATCTCACACACTTTAGAACATTGTTTTTTCTTCTTAAATCTCAGAATATTATTGAATGTGGTATCTCTAAAGCTAACTTGTTAAATAATTTTATTAAAACTACATGTATCCAGTCACATATATATACAAGTTCTTATCTTACACTAATAGTGTTGATACTTCTACATCCACTATATTTATAGTAATTTCCTTTGATTACTTGTCGTATCAAAGGGTTATAACAGTTCTGAGGCAATAATGATAACCTAGAGATACTAAAAAAGTAATATTAATGTAATTTCATATGATATAGAAATATCATACTAATGGGACATCATTTATGTGTGACTATCTAATGGCGGGGTATCGTAATCATTGAGACTTCTTCTCATGACATTCGCATATAGTGATCTATAGTAGTTGAGATCACGATGATCAACATACTAATAAGAGACCCACATGTTTTGGGTTTCATTATTTGTTTCTATATACATACATGTATACATTTATCTTATCTTTAGATCATTATCATTTTTTCCTATTGATCATGTACTTTGATGCAAGGTGAAAAACATGATAATGAAGTCATGCGAGGCAGTTTTTGTTTGTTTCATACTTGGTGGTGTGGAAATGGTTAAATGCCCAATATAGGTTTTTTTCTATAATGATGAGGAAGTGATATCTCAATCCAGGTTGATCAGGATGGTAGTACATTCAAAAATCCATGTCCATTTTAGTTAAAGGTAAATCCATCCATATAGATCAAAAAATAATAATACATAAAAGGATGATGAAACATGGGTGCGTCCCCCATTATCATATATGATATGAAAAAAAGATTATATTAAACAATGTGTGTTCGTAGGTGTGTTGTCATTGAAATAAATTTTATTTTTCTTTTTAGGGGCCATGATGGGCTTCTAGACTCTATTTTTATCTGTGAATATTATTCACTTCTATTATGATAAGGGCCTAGAGGTCACACACATGTGCATGTCCGATAATATGACCTATTATAGTGAGTAGAAATATATTACATAGTGGGATCCACCATGGGTCGGACTATTGTAAAAGTTTTATGAATAATTGATTAGTAAATAAATTCATTATAATTAATGTAATAATAATTGGATTTAATTTATTTAATAAAATTATTTTCATGTGTTTAAGTATATAAAGGTAATAATATTATATGAATGAATACTATTATAATATTACTTGTTTGTTTAGTATTATCAGGAAGTTACAAGTTGAATAAATTGTGTAGGTTTATCACATAATATATTTAATATATATTATAGGTCTATGATAAAATATAAATAATAATTATGGTGTAGTTAATTAGTTATAATTAATTATTTACGTCCCTATGTTTTTGGATATTCAATTCACGGTTGCAGGAACCCCTAATCAGGTATTATGTATATCAATTATATAATTGTAGAGAATCTCATTCCAAAGGACTATTAATTAGTTAAAAATTGGATCTCCTATCTCCTTTTGAATCTAAGAGATAAAATCACTCAAAATGAACAAACATTCCATTTTCACCTCTGCAGATCGAAGGACGGTGATCGTCGGAGCTTTGTGCTAGCACCTGGAATCTGAATAATGACACATTCTTAGATTCATGATGTGTGTGTGGATGATTTATATGGATTCAAAATTAGATTCTTGGAGAAACAGCCTCTTGTGACTTTCCACAAATGTGCACGCGTCAAATTAAAATGAGGTACTTGTTTATTTAATTTTCGGTGCTCTGACTCAACCACACGAGATCATCAGACTATATAGTGGATTGGATCACCATAGAAGAAAAAGTTGCATTTATCTAGTGATAAAAATTATAAAATCCTCAACCCAATTACTTTCTCTATGCACCTCAGTAAACTCAATTGGTATCAGAGAGATCATTTGGGTTTTCTGAGTCTATAAAAATTATATTGTTTTAATATAACTAGAGTGTATTAAAAGGGTCCCAATGGATCCACCCACAAACTGATACAATATTGGATGGACATGTCCTGGCCATTCAGAAAAAATTATGGATCAAATGTGGTGGTTTGTATTTAGGATATTAAAATTTCTATTTTTATGTTTTGAAGAAAACATTCCAATTATTTGATCATGTTTTTATGAATTTCGACTACCCAATGTTACTGACTAGGTTCTGGTATGTGTCCGACCAATAAAATAGTTAATTCTAATGGAACAACTATTACACACTCTTTGAGGAATATTTTATTTTATTTTCCATATATTAACCCTGAAATAAATGTTTTTTTAATTTTTTGATATTTTGAATTCAAACTTGCACAAGACAAAATTGGAACCCCAATTATCCATGCGAGTGTAGCGAGTCTAACTGGACAAGAGATGAGAAATTAGAGGAGAAAAAAACTATGGGGATCTACCTTCTTCATCCTCATATGTGGACCCCCCCTCTCACTCCATCTTTCTATGGTGAGACCTCATGCAGTTGGATGACTCCCCTTCACCACGCGCTGACCACCCTAGCATCCCCATCTTCATCTTACGCTCATGATCAACTCCCTAGTTAGGCCTACCCCTAAAGCCTTAACCGCTTCTATCATAAGACCGAATGATCCAAACCGAGTGTTCTCTATATAATCACAACCTGAATGTGGTCCTACACCACACCTTCTCCACTGGACGTCGTCATTATCCAGATCCCGGTCACTATTGGCCCCTGCCTCACATGCCTCAATAGATCTTCTACCCTCCCCCTCTAGCGGGGTCCCGTCATTAACCACTAGAGCTCCTTTATTTGGTTTACCCACATGTCACCCCCTCAAAAAATAAATCTCATGTCACTCTAACACCTATCCTCTACATCATAAATCGAGCTTATAAACAATCATGTTGAAAGACGAGGAAATTATGGGATGCCTCCTGTAGATCTGGGCCATACCACCCTCAGGCCACCCCTCTCCCTTGTGTTATCCATCTACAAGTATCCCTTACTGGTGAATCTTGCAAGGGATACTTCTTCCAATGGCTAATCCCCCTATTCTAGATCCCTGTCATGTGAGGTAACCCATGCCGCTACTAACATGGGTCCTACTAGACCTGATCGTCCCCTCCATGGGATGTGACATTTCTACCTGACCCAAAACAGGTTTCGATACGGTTTCTTGGCCCAATATATGCCTTTGTAGGGCTTTAAATTCCATAAATTGCATGTGGGGTTATGGATCCATCAAAAAATGGCCTAGGTGGGGTGTTGGGGGCCTTGGTTAATAAATATGATCAAAATTAATTAATTGGATTAATTAAATTATAGTTTTAAAGGAATTAATTAATTTTTTTTTTTGAAATTAATAATATTTTAATAAATCTAAATATTAATTTAATTTAATGTTTGGAATTTAAATTAAATTATATCTAAGAATAAATAAAATAAATTATTTGATTTTATGTTAATTCTTACAATTTTTTTAAATTACCCTGAAACATTGCAATTTATTGTAGGTTAATTTTCATTAAACATTGATTTAATATACTGAAAATACTTGTGAAAATTTACCAAGACAAGAAAATATTGATGATTTTTTTAATTCATTATTACATGTGTATGATGGTTGTAAAAATTAATTAATTAAATGGAGTTCTGTAAATATTATTATATTCATTCAATATGTATAAGGTTATGTTAGTCTGATTCATATATTGTAAATTGTACCCATAGACCCCCTCATATGTGCACAAGTATTTTTGTACATTGATGATGATTTTTGAAGATACAAACCCATCTATGATGAGGTAGAACTTTATAAGAGAAGAGAATACAATGGACTTGGGGTGTGTTGCGACATCAGTCATGAGTCGACTCAGTTATGAAACCCCCATATTGGGAATGTTTAATTATTTTGAAATGTAACAATCACAATTAGATGTTCAAGACTACTCAAGTATATTATTTTCATTATGTATTGATTATTTTTTTTCTTCTCATGGTTTCTGTAATATCACATAAAATAATAATCATGATAAAATACATAAGGATGCGAAATATATTTTTCTATTAATTCATGATTAGTTATGTGTATGACAATGTAGATTGAACATATTTAATAGAAACAGATTAAATTACTAAATAAACTAATAAAAACTCTCAATGACATATCAATCCATTAGCATTCCATTGCTCAAATTTGAACAAAATCGGGTGTTCGGGGTTCTTTTCACCCAATGTTGACAGTGACTCTTATTACTGTGGAGTTCTTAAGATAAAAATGGGTTGAATTGAAGAAAGATGTTAGAAAATAAGTATCCAAATATATCTTGACATCACATTACAAGAAATTCATTTTGTGAGTCATGTTACAATTCTAAGAAACATGGAATTTACTCAACAGTTCAAGGAACTGCGAGTTAATTTGGTTTTTCAGCATAGTTCCTACCTAGTAAATCTCTAATTAGTTATGTATCCAAATCTTGTAGATGATGATGGTAAGTTCCAAGGATACCTTCTACTGTAATACTCAAGTGATGGATTATCCTAAATCTAATAGTGAGGGATATTGAGGTTCAATAAAATAGTGGGAGACACTTAAATAATTTAATAATTAATTAATAAATGTGTCAAAAAGGTAATCAATAAATTGTAATAACTAATAAATTTATTTATTATGTATAAAAATAAAAAATCATCAACTCCATCAGAACATTATCAATACGATCAATATCTAATAATGAAAATATCCTGACCATCCATAACTTGTAGGAGTGATACATGCACTTTTACCTAGTATTACGTCAATAAGAGAATATTTATGTGTTTACGTCCTCACTTCATGTTTTTCCTTCACCTAGAGAAAGCATGATGGATAAATAAAAGTATAAAAATCATGTAGGTGACACACTAGATGTTAAGTGCATCATGTTTTCATCTATTTCTAATAAATTGTAGAAAATGAATGAGGCCGAAGATTCCTTCAACATTCTCACTCATATACAAGTATTATATCAGGAGAGATCAATGTAGGAAAGATGTGATATTTAGGTGAAGGTTAGAATAAGGTAATCAAGAAAGAATTCATGTACTCATGATGATCAAGAACATTGAATGTCTCAAAGCACTTGGGTTCAAAATCAATTTAGAATAAGAAAATAAACTCATTATTACCTCTTTACCATCAACATTCTCAACATTCATTATTAATTAAAATATAAATAATATGTAATAATATATTTCATATATGTTTATTTTAGTTTTTATGTTGATAATCCCACTGGAAGAAAAAAATTTAGAGTAGGGAATAAAATGAAAGGTTACACTCTTATTTTAAGTATTTCTATCATTGAAGGAAATTTTACATTATATACAAGTTTTGTATTTGTTAGGGAATGTGGCTCACACATGTGTATTCATATAGTGGAAACATGTATAATTATGAATAATAAAAAAGGTTAAGAAGATATTTGAGATTCAAATGGTGTGATTCTAGATACCATAACAATTATATATTAGATTATTAATTTTACTTTTGGTTTAGTTATTTTATTAAATAATTGTTATTATGTACCCTATGTAACCAGAAACAAAGTCTCAGTGTCAATTATGTATATAATATAAATCTATTTCATATTTGAAAATTAATGTTTTATCTTTTATGACAATTAAATGTGTTATGGTATGGGGCATCTTAAAAATGGTTTATATATACTAAAACATGAAAGCTCGATATTGAATATCAATGAAAAAACAAGTGAGCATGACCCATATAACTCTTAGTTAAGGAACATCATGTTTGGTTATGTAAAATAGAATTTATTATAGAAATTACCTCAAGAAGGGAATTTGGAATCTATCAAGTTAAAACCCTCTGATGTATGTCATGCTTGTTTTCAAGGGAAAATGACCAAAGCACCATTCTCTAAAAATGGAGAAGGAGCCACTAAATTACATTAATTAATTCATATTGATGTATGTGGTCCATTTATAGTAGATGGAAATTGTGAGTTTTCATATATTATAACTTTTCTCGATGACTATAGTAGGTATTACTATATATACTCAATGTGGTATAAGTTAGATTATTTTAAAATGTTTAAGGAAAACCATCATAAATTATAAAACTATCTTTTTAAGAAGAATAAAATTTTTTTCTCAGACTATGGTAGAGATTATCTTAAATAAAATTTAATTGATCACTTAAAGGTGTGTGGGATAGTATCCCAACACACTCCTCCTTATACACCATAGTGGAATGATGTTAGTGAAAGGTGGACTGGGGACTTGGAGGACACAGTAAAATAAATGATGTGTCAGAAAACACCTTCATTATACTTTTACGGATACATCTTGTAGAAAGAGTCATAAACCCTAACTGAGTTCCAATTGAAGCCACCGGCAGGATTCCATATGAGTTGTGGTGTGGAAAGAAACCCAATCTCTCACAGTTACATGTATAGGGATGTGAGGTTCTTTTCATTACTCAACCAAGCTAAAAATTTACATCTAGAAGAAATAATTAAATATGTATAGGTTATCCAGAGAAAAATAAAGAATATTACATATATAAACCTTCATATGGAAACATTAATGTGGTAAGAAAATACATATTTCTAGAAATGGAACACATTTCCATTAAATATTGTTATAGAAATATTGGCTTCAATGAATTTAATACTCCAAATTCCATAGAGTTGATATGGGAACAATTTCCACAATATATAGTGGGAGGTCAAGAAATTTTTGAGACAAAAGTGTTGTGTAGGTCAAATAGAGAGGTTATCGAACTAGAGTGTTATTATTTTCTTGTCTCCTCCACTACTGAGGCATTAGTCCTAAGGGATAGTGAACCTATAAATCATATGATATAAATAGAAGGTAAGGATGTTACTAAATGGAAATAATACCATCATTTAGAGATGGATTCCATACACCAAAATGAAATTTGGTTTTTGGTAGACCTTATAGATGATGTAAAACCAATTGGGTGAAAATGGGTATTCAAGAAAATGATGGACATGAATGGTATGTTTATTAACTATAAGGAAATATTATTAGCAATGGGTTTTAGAAAACATCAGGGAATAAACTATAAAGAAACATTCTCACCAGTATCAATTCTAAAATACATCAGAATATTTCTTTCCAAAGAATCATTCCAATATTATGAAATTTGGTAAATATATCTCAAGACTTCATTTATGAATGTTAATTTGATTCAGGACATCTTCATGCCTCAACCTAAAGGGTTTATTTGGTCAAATAATCTGAGTAATGTGTTTATGCTGCATAGATCCAATTATTGGTTGTAAATAAAATCACATACATTGAATGTTTATTTTGATGAGGCCCTAACATAATTTAGTTTTTCAAAAAAATTAAAGTGAGCCTTGTGTTTATAATACTGTTAGTTGGAATTACCTCTTTTTTATAATGTTATATGTTGATGACATATTAATTATATGAAATGAAGTGAAATGATTATAGTTATTTAAGACATAGTTAAATTAGTGTTTCTCTATGAAATACATATATTAATTATCGTACAGTAGGGGATAATTATCTATCAATATAGATCACAGAGGCTACTTGGGAAAAGTCAAAGTAAATATATTGACATGTAACTCAATAGGTCCATTATGGAATAGTCCATGTAACATCTTGTATCTGGGTGCCACTCAAAGGATCCCCATACCTAGTTGGCCATAGAGTCTCAAGTGAATTTCTTCGAACACTAGAGGCTACCGATTAATAGTGAGGGCCTAGTTGTGATACTTGAAAAACTATTCCATCATTGGAAGAATATAACATAGAAGAAAAAATAACAATAAAATAGAGAATGTAGTAATACTAGGAAATAGAATTAAACAATGTAAGATAGAAAACATAACTACCATATGTCATTATATCAAAAGAATAATAAATCATGTCACGTGATTTAGTAAAACAACAAAAAATGTCACACGATATTAATAATAATACATGTACCAAAATTAATAAATAGACATAATAAACTCAGAATCATTACATGCCTCAACTTAGTCCCATGCTCTCTTCCTCGTAAGTATCAAATCAAGTACATGAAGAAGGGTCATTACCCTTATCGATACCAACAATAATATAATATTCATAGGCCCAAAGCATGGCCCAAATAGGGTGTGACAATAAATCCTCATAGGCAACCACCCATGGTTTGTGCCAATATATCATTGAATATATATAACAGGTTGTGTGCAATAATAAAAGTAGTAAACTATGATGTTCTCACAAGTAAATGGTCTTACAAGTATATGTTCTCATTTATATTCATTTAATGTTCATTTACCATTCAATTACATTATATTATATAATTCTCAAGATCCGACCTAAGCCTAACGATCCCCATATAAATGTATGCGCAATAGATGTCGCAAAATACCATCTAAACAAGTGTAAGTGTAGACTAAATCCAGGATTGTGCTTTGTCTTGGAAGACGCATCATAAGTCATTCCATTTAAATATTCAATAATAAGTAAATTTCAACTCATGATTTATAACAAACTTCCAATAGAGATCATCCATGGAATCCCTCATTGTATTCAGTGTTCACTCAACATTTAAATAAAAGTCTCCATGAGCCCAACCACTCCATACGTGGCTCGCTCACGACATAACATGATGATTCCCTCTTATGTTCATACATGGTATTTTAACTGAATCCATGGTTCACCCAAGGTATAATGTGTAATATTCATATAAGCCCGACCATGCCGTTTAACCTGAGGTTATGGGTCTCCCATTTCTATTTACCAATTTATCAGTTTATATAAGAAGTCACACATGTAAATTAAACTATTACATGGCTTTAACATCAATAAATCACGTGGGAAATTCATCTCACTCGAAACACCTATAAATTAAACTATTACCTAGAATATAATTTAACCAACTTACTTTTGAACAACCCAGGATGGGAAAGATATGCATTCCTCATAGCCATCATAATATAAAAGGTCATATATGGTCATCAAAGGGAAACACACCCTTGGTATGGACATTAATCATGGTTAACGACCCTAAACATGCATCAAATCAATTAATAAATTACCTAAAAAATATTAGGAAATAGAAATAGACAATATTCATTCAGGGTGAGACCCTAATAATGAGTGAACAACAGTCCAACACATATATTCAACATGAAAATTATAGAAATACAGAAGACCTCCTACCTCTTGCTAGTATGACTCTCCTCATCCAGTTTCAGAGTCTTATTGGACCTTGAATGGAGTATATCGATTAAAGGATTATAAAATTTCATTTTTTGATAACTAGGTAAAGATAAGAAATCATAATGAATGTTTCGAGGGGAATCGATTGCTCACTCAGGGGAATCCATTTTATCCCATGGTGATTGAATCAGTAATTGAAAGACAAAACATGGGTCCACCATGTCCTTAGATCACATAGGTAAACTTTTCATCAAATGGAGGGGTGATTTATATATTTCTAAGAAAAATTGATCTTCTTCCTGATTTAACACAAAAAAGTACATGGCATGTGAATCATACTACACGCCATGTAGTGTAGAATTTTGTATGGTTCCTGGCCAGACCACTACATGGTGTACATCTTGATTATACAACATGTAACCCAAATTACATGGTGTGAAATTAGGTTACATGGTGTGTAACCCTCTTCTTCTTCCAGATATATAATCAGAAAATAAAAATAGAATATTCATACCTCGATGGAAGAACCAGGTTATTACAAACATCCCCCATAAATCAATTGATCCCTGAATTTCACTTCCAATGGTGATGAAGAAGCACCTGATAATAATTGAACACACTGAGCACATACATTAGACTCCCACTCCTAGTTCTCATTCAGTGAATGACTATGCTTTCATCTCACCTATACTAGAGGAACTAATCAGCCTCACCAAACCTTCATGCTCTTGTCAACTATATGTATCGAATTCTCCTCAGAGGATGCATCAACATGAAGTTAAACCTCATCTGGATGAGAAATGTGATAGGGGTATTGGTGATAGAGGCATATCTAATATACATGGAAGATTTTATTCATGGGTCAGTACCTCTATGAAAACTACAAATGATAGGAAATCGACCCGACTCTCCCATGAATATCGAACGGTCTGACGTATCTCAGTGAATTATTACCCTATCTCTTAATCCTCTTGTGTTCTAACCTCTGTGCAACACATAGGAAAACCCAATCCCAACCCTTGAACACTAGAGGTATTCTTCGATGATCGGCGTAATATTTTTAATGAGACTGTGTATTATCCATCTGCTTCCAATTCATCTACACTTGTTTAGTTGTCTCATGTACAAGACGAGTTCCCAGCATTGGTGCCTCTCCTGCCTCCCGGAAACATAGGGGTGATCGACATGGACAACTAAAAAAATACTCATATGGTTCCATATGAATAGCATCCCAACAACTATTGTTATTGGAAAACTTAACATGGGGTATGTGTCACTCCAAAAAACCAACCGAAATCAAGGACATATGCCCGAGGCATGTCCTCTAGCACCTGAATCGTGCACTCTAATTGACCATTTATTTGAGGGTGGTAATCCATAAGAAAATTAACCTATGTATACAGTGCCCTCTATATCCCTTTATAGAAATAAGAAGTAAACAAGGAGTCTCTATCTGAAATGATAGAATATAGAACCCTGGGATGTCGTAAAATATCATAGATGTAAAACCTCCAAAACACATCTACACTGAATGGTTCCATGATCGTTAGAAAATTTGTAAACTACTTTATACTGTCAACAACAACCTATATTACATCATTTCTTCAAGGTGACCTCAGTAACCCCATCACTAAATCCATAATGACATCATTCCATTTCTACTCAAGAATGGGTAGCTATGGTAAAAGTTCGGTCGGTTTCAAGTGTTCCACCTTCACCTTCTGATAGGTGGAAAATATAATGATAAACCCTGCTACATTCCATTTTATACCCATCCACCAACAATGATGATGTAACTCCCTATAAATTTTTTGACACCAAGATGAACTTCCCAAATTGTGGCAGGAATGTCCAGCACCATCTCCTTGCACATGTCAGTTGAAACCTATATGTGACCATGTAATCATAGAACTTCATCCTCACCTACAGTCTAACTAGGATGAGGAATCTCACTTGAAATACTCACCCATAGAACTATGCATTCAGAATCTGATAGTTGCTTCATCCTTACTCTATCTAGTAGGGTAGACGTAACATATAAAGATAAAATAAATGTTTTTCACTTACTATTGTGAACCTTGAAATGAATCTCAGATAATAGATCCACTTGCATCTAATTGTTACTAGGCACCTCCACTGAATGTATATGAGTCATCCTTCTGAATGCATTAGCCATTGAATTTTCTTTTCCTGGAGTGTAGGAAAGCTCAAAGTCAAAAGAAAGAAGGTACTTCACCCACCTTCACTGCCTCAAATTCATACCACCCTAGTAAATATATACATGAGACTTTTGTAGTCCATATATAGCCCAAAGTACTCTCTCAATAAGTAATGTCTCTAATAGCAAAAATCATGAACAAACGCAGCTAGAACAAGATCGTGTGTTAGTTAATTCCACACATGTGTTTTCAAATACTGAGATTCATATGCAATGACACATTCCCCTTTCATCAGAACCTCTCCAAGAACGATACTAGATGCATCACAATACACAGTGTAACTCATTCCTGGCTCTAGTAAAATTAGTATAAGTGCTGAATTCAATCATTCAATTAGCTCCAGAAAGGCCATCTCACATGAATCTGTCTAGGAATACATTACACCCATTTTAGTCAGACCCTTAAATGATGTCTCTAAGCATGAGAAGTCCTGTATGAAATGATTGTAGTAACTATAATGCCCTAGAAAGCTACAAACCTCAAAGAAATTCATGGGATTCTACTAAGATAATACTTGCCTCGCCTTCTCTGGGTGCATAGATACTCATATCTCCAAGATGATGTGACCTAGGGACAAAATCTGATCCATCCAAAACTGGAACTTTGTGACCATAGCTTATCACTGATTCTCTCTTAGTGTACTCAAAATGGCCTCAATATGTGTAGCATGGTCGTGTTGATAGTGAGAATAGATCAAGATATCATCCAAGAAAACGATAAAAACGAGTCAATAAAAGGATGAAACACTCAGTTCATCAGTGCCATAATGACTGAATGTGAATTCATGAGACCGAACAGAATGTCCAAGTACTCATACAGACCATAATTTCTCTGAAATGTTGTGTGAGGTATGTATGATGATCTAACACGCATGTGATGATAACTAGTTATTAGATCTATTTTATAGAAAACATGAGCACCATAGATACGGTTGAATAGATCATCTGTGTGTGGATGAGGCTACCTGTTTATGACCATAAACTACTTCAATTTCTGATAATCAACACATATCCTGAGAGTATCATCAACATTTTTCACAGAAAGGACTGATGAAAACAATGGAGAAGTATTGGGTCAGATGAAACCCTTAGCTTCCAAATACTTTTGTTGTCACCTGAGATTCTGTTGCCCCATCGTAGCCATCCTATAAGGAGGAATGGATTCCAGTGCTTCTCCTGGAATGAGCTCAATAGAGAACTCTACCACTATCACCAAAGGTAAATGGGAAATTTCATCTGGGAAGACATCCCAGAATCGATCAAACACTAGAGGGAAATCTTCCTAACATGTCCCATGTTCGTCAAGATATAAGCTCACGATTTATTCTGTCATCCCACACAACCCATGATGGTCAGTTCTAGCTCAGACTTCCATGAAATTCTGATCACCATTGTTGAAATGATCTTCCCTCTAGTGTTATAAAGCACACCAAGTGGTGATAGAAATCGACAAAAGATTTAATGGACACATACCAATCCATTCCAAGAATGACATAAAAACTGTTCATCTCTATGACATAAAGATCCCATAGGAAGTGAAACTCTCCATCCTCAAGGGGGAACTCCATGAACTGACACACACATTCTATTCGAATCCCTAATAGAGTTTCTAGCATCATTACATCATCAAAAGTAAAAACACAAAGCCTTAGTCTCTCCACAATGGGCATAGACATGGAACAATGTGCATCCCCTTTATCACAAAGTGCATAAGATAAAACAGAGAAGACTAGAATAGTACCTCTGACAGTAGCGGGTCTGGGATCCTACTCCTATTCATTCTGTTGAAATGCATGTTTATGACCTATACCATGGCCAATGAAACTTCTTAGAAACCCTGAGCTAATCCACCCTACTATCACAAAGAAACTAGGGTTTGTATACCACGACCATGACCACCACCTTAGATTGGACGTCCTGATGTATTCTAGTTCCCTGACTGGTGAGAATCTACTAACCCAACTCCTGAATGAATAGTTAGTGCAGACCTACTCTCACTAGATTCTAGTGGAATCTTCTAATAGAATCACTGTAGATAACCAATATTGCTGCAATATTGGCACCTGATAGGGTCTATCTCTCAATGTGGTCTTATATATATAATTCTTCCACACTGGTAACACATCACTTAGATACCGGAAGATATGTCCTGACTACTAGCATCACCACAAGAAAGATCTAGATGATGATTTCTACTACTGGCCAAAATAGTACCCGGTCTTGATTTCAAACCACCATAGCTCGCACATAAAGATTACCTCACATTATGCTTGGTAATCAGCACCTGATTAACTATAGTAGATTCAGTAGTCACACATTAGATATTTACCTACGATCGAATGTAATACCTGAGACCATCCTCCAAACACCTATCCTTTGGAAGTTCTTCAACCATCAGAATAAGCGTGAAGCATTGGAGCTCAGTAAACCAGGATGAGTAATCCATAACTTATAATGTTTATTTCTCCAAATGTATAATCTCATGGGTTTTATCGGCCCTCAACATCATTGTATATAAGTAATCATATAATACTCTCTAAAAATATCCCATGAATTTTCCTAATGATGACTCGACTGAGTGATAACATCCCACCATCTCTTGGAGGAATCATGTAGCATATATGTAGAGAGCTTGACCCTCCACTCATGAGGATTCTCTAGATGCTCAACAATCAATAACATGGCCTCTACCTATGAAACTGCTACCTGTGGTCCTCCATCCCCCCAAAACATGGGTGGATACTATTGTTGGAATACTCGTGGGGCCCACCATGTGGTTCATGTGTTGTCCAGGTTTTATCGATCGCCGATAAATAAATAAATTCATTATTATTAAAGTAGATAATAATTGGATTTAATTTATTTATTTAGTGTATATAAAATTGATTAAGTAAATAAAAGGACTAATGTAACACCCAAAGCATCCATGGTACGCTTCTCTTCGAGTAATATAATAGCTTGTGTTTTACGCAACATCGAGTTCTAGCACACCACGACCAATCAGACTAGCCAACATGAATAGTAATACCAACCTTTTGAAATTTTATAACTTTTATTTTTTAAAATGGACATAATTTATCATTCAGAATATCTAAATTAGATTAGGGTGAATTTTTTGTATTTTTCTGAAAACATTGAAATTTTTATGAATAGTGAAAACACTGTGTTATTGGTTAAACCGAATATTTATTTAAATAAATATTTTTTTATTTGAATTTTTTTAATTCAAAATAGAAAAATAATACTTATATATGTTAATTATAATTAATTTGAATCTTTTTATAATAAAATAAGATGTATAAAATTTTATTGAACTTTTAAATGTCTTTTACCCACCTTCTAGGCACATTTTAAAATTTGCATAAAATTAAATTTTACCACTTATGTGAATTGAATTTTAAAAAGCTGATAGACATGGTTTACATAAAAAAATAAATTGTGGGTTAATAGGGGAAAATAATTTTTGGTGAATAGTACCTTTTGAATTTTATTTCCCACGGTTAAAAGTAAATAAGGTAATTAAAAGTAAAAATGATATTATAATTACCCTAAAACATGTCCGAATTATATTGGATAAGTGTTTTTCAACCAAAGTCTACCTTAGGAATAAAATATGATCCTATTTGATTCTTCTGTACTAGATTAGGACATTTGTTATTATTTTATTTAATGACGAGTTAAAAGTGTAAAATTTAAATTGTAATAACTAAAATAAATTAATATAGGGTCATACATTAGATAAATTCAACTATAAATATTCAATATAAATCAAGAATGAGTTCATATAAAATTTTATTTTATTTATAATTTTTAATCATTAAATATGTATGTTTAGTTATGACACAATGATGGTTAATAATTATTTTATTAATGAATAATTAAAATAATTGATATTATAAATATCTAAATATATGTAAGTTGAGAATTTTGATGAATTCAAAAAAATTTATAGACTAATATTACAATTTATTATTGATTTAATTTATTTTTTTCTAAGTAATCATGTTTTGATGACTTTCACAAAAACCAAATACTAAATAGTGTCGAAATTGACATAAATGAGTTTTTTAAAAAAACTATATTATTAAATGATATAATATTACTAAAAATATAAGGATCAAAAAAGGACATATATAATGATATATATGTAATTAATTAACCAATTGATGTTCTCTTGGAATTTTATAGTATGTTTATTATCCATGTAATATAAACATACAAGAAGACTTTGAAAAAGTTAAACTATTTAACAAAGAGTTAAATCTAAATGACAAGGTTAATATGGTGACCTAAAAATGTCTAAAACCTATTGGTTGAGTAGATTTAGACTCATACCCACCATATACATGAAATGAATCCATTTTTATCCATTATAAATCGAAAATTATTTTATAATAAAATAATATTTCATGCTTTTCCTAAAGTGACACTCACCTCTCTTATAAACCGATACTTCCCCTTCTTTCAAAATAACACCTCCAGATCAATTTGGTTTGGCCAAAACCAACTCAAATATCTTACCAAATACCCTAATTTCAACCAAGTTTCATTAATTTGATCATAAATCCATCCTAGTGAGACCTTTTGATCAAATCAAAAGGAAGAACCCGAAGAAAAAAAAATAATTTCATCACCTCTTTCAATGTTTTTTATTCTTACACTTCATCTTTCTGTGTTGTTTCCATACCAATGTAATAACTCTAGTAGATTCTATATAATGTGATGTTATTATAAATATGTAACAACCATATTCATTATTATATCCATCCTATGAAGGACAATATCACCATAGGTGTGTACGTATGGCTTTTCATCTTTACGTCGCTGTGTAGTTTGCTATTCAACACTTCATAATTTTTATGGGTATAATAATGAGTATAATTGATGTAAATAATAAACATAACATGTTTATTACTCTTTATATATGATATACCATCCAATTACATATTATTTCACCATCATTAGAATGATATTGTCGCTCGTGTATATGTACAGATTACCGTCTCCACGAACGCGATGAGATTCATTTCTCATCGTAACCATTCAAGAATAATTTTCATTTTATGATTTAAAATAATGTTTAAGAACTTAATATAATTCTAGATATGAATCCAATACATCCTACCCATAACAAACCTGAATTTCATAACAAATCATGTAAATTAAAATGAATGAGTTAACACCTGAAACAATGATACAACTGAAATATTATTAACAAAGAACTATTATAATATCATATATGATATCATATTTATGTATTTGGTTCATTTATAATATAAAAAAATTTATTTAACTATTATAAAAGAGGTTAACATACCCTCGACTAAGGAAATGTAAAAGGTAAGAGTTTATTTTACAATCTCTTTATTTATCTGAGGTTGTTTATACGTTAGTATCTACTGGGACTTCATTATCCTCCACATCCGTGATCCGTAAAAATGTATTTCAAAACATTTTTACTATTTACTATAATATTTGATAAATTAATTTATACCCTTGTTTGATTGTTTTAAATGATTTTAAAGGAATCATTCATTAATTTTCCAAACAAGGTACTTTATGACATTTTCGACAAATTAAGGTATGAAATTTTTTAACTTATATAGTGGGTGTAGAAATATTATGTTGTTATAAATCCTTAGAATCTTCCCTTAAAATATTATAATAATATTTTCCAAATAAATGTTTTCTTTTATAATTACATGTCTTTTAAATGATTTCAAAATAGAAATATATATTTCACTCAAATAGTATTGATTTCATCTAAGTCAACATCCATTGATGGGTTTTACACTTTTTTGATGTTGGTTTATTATGATACAATATTCCATATTATATTGAAGGATTTGTGGTATGTTTGACTGTGGATGTCTTATTTTTATACCATTCATGTTTTATCGTAAAAGTAGTAACCATTTGTATGTAACTTTTGTTACGAATTTTTTTCTATGTTTCAACCTTTTCATATGAGGAATGAATTGGACTTAGTGTGTGAAGAGTGGAGCCCGAAATACCTCCTCGATGCATCAGTAGGTCTCCTGAGACAAACTAGTGTCTTGACATATAGCCTTGACAAAATATTATTTGTAGTCCTGGAATGAGGCATTGACTATGTGGTTATGATGTCCGGCATTATGCATTCCATCATTATGAAATTATCTATTTTCATTAAATGTTATTATTCGGATAGTTGAATATCTATGTTAATATGTATATGGAATTATTTGATTTATATTTTCTATATTATGTTCATTTTTAGGTTTAAAATTATATTTTAGTCTTAAACATTTATTTAAATGTTTATGCTTATTTATTAAAGTTTTCTCTATATTGTTAACCTTATTGATCATCTGATGTCACCCCTTTTTATGTTTTATTATTCCCAGGATGTGAATAAGTATATTATGATTGACCTGCAGGGATAGACTATGGGATATGAGTGTGTTCCAAGGAGAAACATTTTTTTCTTTTTAATAATGTAATGTAAATCTTATGTATGTATATAGTACTTCTAAGGCTACTAAACTGATCAGTCATTTTGGACATGATCCCTTATGATCATTCCAATGTTATGTAATAATGCACTAACTCTGGGTAATTAGGGTCAGGGTGTTACAATTGATAATATAGGAAGTTTAGTACAAACATTGGAAACTAGATTTAGAAAAACTCAGATTAGAGAACATTACCCTTAGATAAAAATTCAGTATTAGTATAGAAAAATATTCTAGAATTTTGGTAATGTAGATATTTTGGTAGTTTTCTAAGAAATTCTTCCTTGTCTTGATACGAGAAGGTAGATGTGGCTCTGGCACAGAGGTACCTAGGATTGAAAACATTGAAAAGGAGTTTCGGGCTTGACCCAGGGAATCCTGGTACATTAAAACGGGCCTTGATGTACCCTTGGTTATGAAACTCTTGAGGGATATGCTTAGGATATTTCAAATTTATTTACAAACCATTATGAAGGATTTATGAGTTAATTCTTCCTTAAAGAAAACATTTTCTTATGATTGTTGATTATATGCTTAAACTGTTCAATTTATCTTAGGTATTTTACTAGTTTGTAATTATGTATTTTGATTCATAAACTAATCTAGTGTATGCCACTGTTTTGAAATAGATCCTAATGGAAGGAATGGAAACAATATCAATGCACGTAAACAATGTAGGGATTCCACTCCTGCTCAAGATAATTATAGTGGAGTCGGTGATGAAACTATTGCTGAACATATTATACCCATTCTAGGAAAACTCACTCAGGTTATGAATAATAACCTTACCCACATGGAGAACCTTGATCCACAATGTGGGGGATCAAGTTTAGACCACTAAATGAGGGAAATACCACCAAAATTCAATGGGACTACAAATCCATTTTTATTTGAGCAATGGATTAGTTCCTTAAAAGAAATTTTATGCTTATGGGAGTACCAAAGGGGAAAATGTTGCCATGGATGTTTTTCCCTCAAAGGAGATACAGATAAATGATGTTCATTAATTAAAAACACAAACGAGGATGATGAAGTATTAAATAGGTAATGGAGGATGTTTAAAGATATTTTAATAGAAAAATAATTTCCACATTACCATCGATCGGATATGGAAATACAATTTATGACTCTAAGGGAAAATGAGGATTAGGATGTTTCAATGTATGAGGCTAACTTTACATGGTTAGAAAGGCATGCTGAAGATTATATACATAACCCAAGGAGTAAGATTGATCAATTATTAGATGGGATAAAAATATTTATCCATTGATAATTAGTCTCACAATCCTTATCATTATATGAATATATAGTCTCATGTTCTTTCAAGATCGAAAAATTAATCTCTAAGTCTTACGAATTTAAAGAAAAACAAGATATGAAGAAATTTGTTGAAAACTGTTGAAATAGAAATAAGGGGAAGAAGGGAAATGTTGAATTTTAATCTTGCAATAAATATGGGAAGAAACACCTCGGTACTTTCATGAAGGGAATGGGATTTTGTTACAAGAGTGGTAAGAAGGCCACCAATAACGTGATTTCAAGGTAAAGAAAAAGTTTTTTAATGTGGAATACTAAAATTTTAAAGAAATGGGGAATAATGGAAATGAATTTCCTCAGCACTAAGGAAACATACCTCGAAAAAGGACAAGGGACCAAGGCCAAGCGTATGTGGTCACTACTGCCGAGGATGAAGCTCCTAATGGCAAGGTGGTAGGTACTTTAATGGTTTCCTCAAATTTATCCAATGATTTATTTGATTTTGATTCATCTCATTATTTCATTTCTTACTAGTTTTCTATGAAATTTTGATATTTACAATTTTATTTAACAAGGGAGTTATCAGTAAAAACTCTTAAGGGAAGTGTCATTGCAACAATGTTTTGTGAATCAGTTCCAATTATGGCATAGAAACATTCTTTATTTTCTGATCTCATCAACATAACCATGATTGAATTTGATATAATCATTGGAATGGTTTGGATTTCAGACCATGATGTGAAAATTTATTGTAAGAATAAGGAAGTTAAAAACTTTTATGATGATAATGAATACCTTATCTTTAGTGTAGAAATATCACCATATGATTCTTATCTAGACCCACCCCCAATAGTTTTACTAAATTGAATTATTGGGAGGAAGATAGTAGAATTACTATGGGTGAAGAAATGATTGTTCAAATAGATGACATACCTATTGTTCAATCATATTTTGATGTGTTTAAAAAGGATTTAAATAGGCATCCTCCAAAATGAGAAATTGAGTTTTCCGTTGATTTAATTTCTATTTCATAGCCCATATCAAATATCCCTTCTAGAATAGACACTATGAAATTAGTGGAAGTAAAGAAAAAACAAGGGGAATTGAGTATTAAAGGATTTATTCTCCCTAGTGTTTCTCTATGGGGAGTTGTTGTTCTATTTGTTAAGACGAAAGATGGATTGATGAGGTGGTTCATTTACTAATGGGAGATTAATGATATTTTAATAAAGAAAAAGTATCCCATGCCATGCATTGATGATTTATTCGATCGACATCATAGAGCTCAATTTTTTTCAAATATTGACCTCCCATTTGGATATCATCAGTTGTGTGTGAAGAAGGGATACATTCTGAAATCTGCATTTCAAACTAGGTACGGGCATGGCGAGTTTACAGTAATCCATATTGGACTGACTAATGAACCATCTTTTTTCATGGATCTAATCAATAGTGTTTTCAAGGAATATCTTGGTGATTTTTTAGTGGTTTTTAATGATATCTGTGTATACTCAAAAATCTATGAGGATCATGAAAATCACTTTCACACTATTCTGAAAACCCTCAAAAGAAATTAATTATATGGGATGTTTAACATGTGCAAATTCATAAATCAAGATATTTCATTTCATGGCCATATTGTCTCTAAGGATGGAATCTATGTCGATCCTTAAAAGACCATAGAAATCCACCAATAGCCAGAACCGACATGTATAACTAAGGTACGCAGTTTTATTGGTTTAGTAGGTTATTATGGTAGTTTCATCCAGAATTTTGCCTGATTGGCTAACCCATTAACCACACTCACACATAATGTGGTTAAATTTTATTATACAAAAGAGTTTGAAAAATGTTTTGATGAATTGAAGATAAGATTATTCAATGCTCTTATTTTGACTCTTCCATCGGGGAATGATGGGTTTGTTATTTATATTGATGCTTCAAATAAAGGATTGGGTTGTGTCCCTATATAGAATGGTAGGGTTATTGGATATGTATCACGGCAACAAAAAATTCATGAACAAAACTATCCCAGTCATGATGTTTACTTAGTAGCTGTAATCTTTTCTCTGAAGAAATGGAGACACTATCTTTATAGTGAAAAATGTGAGATTTGTAGATTCTTTGAAAATAAAGGACATGGAGTTTTGAATAAGATGATATTTTAAAGAGATCCTATGTTCATGGATCTAATAAATATGTATATGGGAATAACCTTGGAAGGGGAAACATCAATACTTTTTCTAATGGATTCCAATCCATTATTACTATAAAGGGTAAACATTTTACAGACTGATGATGAGGAGTTTCAAAAAAAAATTAAATTTGTAAACGATGGGAGATTGATCGACTTCGTATATGAAGATGGAATTTTGAAATTTGGGAATATAATTTTTGTTCCTCACATACTTGATCAAAAAAGGGAATTGTAGGATGATTCCTATTGATCCAATTTCTATAAACACCTTTGTAGCACTATGATGTATAGAGATTTGAAGAAAAAAATTGTGTAGGACAACATGAAGAGGGAGATTGTTGAATATGTGTCAAGATGTATGGTTTGTCAATAGGTGGAGATAGGAAGACAACATCCTATAGGAGTCATGAATCCTCTTCCCATACCTGAGTGGTAATGAGATGATATTACGATGGACATTGCCATGGGGCTACCAAATACTCTTATATTGAATGATCCAATATGGGTCATTATTTATCGTCTTACCAAGTTTTCACATTTCGTTGCTTTAAGAGAATATTGAACACTTAAATGTCTAGAAAGTATATATGTTATTGAAGTTATAATACATTGTATTTTAACCCAATCGATTGTTTATGATCTTGATCCCTATTTTACAAAAATATTCTGGAAAAGTCTTCAGAAATCCCTAGATATTGAACTTCATTTATGCACTTCCTACCACCCTCAAACTGATGGACAATCAGAATGGGCTAATCAAACAATAGAATACATTTTCAAATCTTTCTCACATGACTTTCAAGGTGTGTGTGATCAATATTTACCTCAAGTAGAATTTTCATATAACAATATCTTCCATTCAAGTATTTAGATGGCACCATTTGAAGCGTTATATAGAAAGTGATGCCACACACCAACTTTTTGGGATGACGTTGGTAAATGAAAACTCGTAGGCCCAAAATATGGTTTGGAAACAATGTAAAATGTAAGGATTATCCAAACCCACATCAAAGAAGCTCAAAGTAGGGAAACAAGATATGATGATAACTGATGGAAGGATTCGGAATTTCATATAGAAGATCATATTTTCATGAGGGTATTTCTATATAATGGTGTCATACGATTCTATAAGAAGGGTAAATTAACTTCTAGGTACATCAAACCTTTCGAAATTCTAGAGAAAATTGGAGTTGTATCTTACTGTTTTTCAATTCCTCCAAGCCTCTGCAAAGTTCATGATGTGTTCCGTGTATCACTGTTGAAGAAATACATGTCTACCCAAATGCATGTACTCACCTATGAAAAAATAGAACTGGAACCTGATTTGTCTTATTGTGAAGATCCGATCAGGATTATTGATACCAGAAAACAACTATTGAGAAACAAGATGACTCGTCTTGTAAACGTTCTATGGAGAAATCGTATGATGGAAGAGGCAACATGGGAACTCAAGGAACTTATGATGAAGAACCACCCGAGTCTTTTTATGCAGAAATATTTTAGAAATTTCAAGGATGGATTTATTTTTAGGATGGAAGAATCTAACACCCCAAGCTTCTGTGGTACGCTTCTCTTTGAATAATACAATAGTATTCATTGTACGCAACATCGAATTCTAGCACACCATGACCAATCAAACTACCTGTTATTAATTGTAATACAAAATTTTGGAAATGTTATAAATTTAATTTTTTTAAAATGAACTTCATTTTTGGATTTATAGTATCAAAATTATCTTAGGGTTAATTTTTAATATTTTTATGAAAACATTCAATTTTTAATGAATAGTGAAAAATACTACGTTATTGTTTGGAACCGTCATTTTATATAAATAATGTTTGATTTTATTTAAATTTATTTTAATTAAAAAAAAGATTCATAATACCAATATATGTTCAATGTAATTCATTGGAGTGATTTTATAATAAAATTAGATGTATAAAATTTTATATATGATTTTAACGACTTCTACACACCTTCTAGGCACATTTTCAAATTTTAATAAAATGTAATTTTACTACTTTTATGAAATCAATTTCAAAAATATATGAGACACAATTGACATCAGTAAGTAAAATTTGGTCTAATTGGATGAAAATAGTTTTTGTTGAATAGTAACTTTTGAATTTTATTTAACACAGTTAAAAATAAATATGGTAATTAAAGGTAAAAATGATATTATAATTACCCTACCACAAGTCATAATTCTATTGAATAAGTTTCTTTCAACCAAAATAAACCTTATAAATAAAATATTATCATTATTTGTCCACATGGATTGGATTAGGTCATTTATTACTATTTTATTTTAAGAAGAGTTAAAAGTGTTAAATTCCAATTATAACAACTGCAACATTTTTAATATAGGGTTATACATAATTAAATTTGACTATAATTATTTATTAGAAATACCCAAATATTTCCTACATGACGTTATTTTATTGAAATTTGTAAACATTAAATAGTTATGTTTATTTATGACACAATGATGATGCAGTAATTACCATATTAATGAATGATTAAAATAATTGATTTTATAAATATCAAAATAAATTTAAATTGAGACTTTTGATGCATTACACTAATTAAATAGGTTAATATTACATTTTAGTATTTATTTAATTATTTTTTTGAATTAATCATGTTTTGTGACATTCAGAAATACCAAATACTAAATAGTGTAGAAAATTACATAAATAAGTTATTAAAAAAATACAATATTATTATATGATATATTATTTCTAAAAATATAATGTTAGGAAAAAGGACATAAATAATGATATATGTCTCATTAAATAACCACATCAGGTTCTATTGGAATTTTATAGTAAGTTTATTAACCATGTAATATATAGATAGAAGAAGACATTGTAAAAGTTAAACTATTTAACTAAGTGTCAAATCTAAAAGATTAGGATAATATGGTGACCTAAACTTCTATAAAACCTATTGGTTGAGAGTATTTTTACCCATACCCAACGTATCTACGAAATAAATTCATTTGGAGCCATTATAAAACGAAAATTAGTTTTTAATAAATTAATATTTCAATATTTTCATAAAGTGACCCTCACATCTCTTATAAAAAGGTATTACCCCTTATCTCAAAATAACACATCCAAATCCATTTGGATCGGCCACCCGCTACTCATATATCTTCCCAAATACCCGAAAATAATCCTAGAGTAATTAAATTGACCAGAAATCCAACCTAACAAGCCATTTTGATCAAATCAAAAGGAAGAACCTGAAAAAAGAGGTAATAATTTCATCACCTCTTTCAAAGTTCTATTCTTCTTCAACAACCTATTTCGTTGTTTTTTCTATACCAATGTAATAACTAATTTACCTTCTATATATTTTGATGTTATTATAAATATTTTACATCCATATACATTGTTCTATCAATCATATGAATTACAAAATCCACCATACGTGTGTAAGTACGGCTTATCATCACCATGTCGTGGTGTAATTTGTTATTCAACACATCATTTTTTGGATGGGTATAATAATGAGTATAATTGATGTAAATAATAAATATAAAATTTTTATGATTCTGTATATATTATATATCATCCAGTTACATACTATTTCACCATCAATAGATTCATATTGTCACTCGTGCATACATACAGATTACCGTCTCCACAAACGCGATGAGATTAATTTCCCATCATAACAATTCAAGAATAATTTTGATTTTATGATTTAAAATAATGTTTAAGAACATAATATAATTCTAGATATGAATCAAATACATCCAATCCAAAAAAAAATAAGACTTACATAATAAAACAAATAATGTAAAATGAATCAGTTATCACCCATAACATTGATACTACAAAAAAATTATTAACAAAGAAATATTAGAAGGTCATATATGATATCTTATTTATGTATGTATGTGTTTCTTGTAAAATTTAATAAAAAATATCTAACTATTAACAAGAGTTTAATGGACCCAAAATTAAAGAAAAATTACAAGGTACAAATTAATTTTACAATCTCTTTATTTATTTGATGTGGTTTATAAGTAAATATCTACTGGGAATTCATTATCATCCACATCCGTGTTTCATAAAAATGTATTTCAAAGTAATTTTACTATATCCTAGAATATGGGTTACACCCATTTATACCTTTTTTTGAATTTTTATAAAATGTTTCGAATGGAATCATTCCATTATTTTCAGAACAAGGTACTTTATGACATTTTTGACAAATTACGGTATAAATTTTTTTTAACATATACAGTGGGTGCGTCTATTTTACGCCATTATAACTCCTTCATGGCTTCCCTTAAAATCTTATAAAAATATTTTCAAAATAAATTTTTTTCTTCTATAATTACATGACTTAAATGATTTTAAAATAGAAAGAGATATTTCCCTCAAATAGTTTTGATTTCATCTATGTCAACATCCGTGGATGTATTTTACACTTGTTTGAAGTTGATTTATTATGAGACAACCTTACATATTGTATTGAAGTTTTTTTGATATGTTTTACTATGGATGTGCTATTTTTATATCATTCATGGTTTATTGGTAAAGAATTAACATTTCTTATGCTAGTTTTATTATAAATGTTTATGTTTTTTTCAACATTTTTATATGAGGAATGAATTGGATTAGTATGTGATGGGTGGAGCCAGCTATAACTACTCGATGCATAGGTAGGACTTAAGAGACAAACTACTTTCTTGGCACAAGGCCTTGAAAAAATATTATTTGTAGTCTTGGCATGAGGCCTTGACTATGTGGTTATGATGTCTAACATTATGGATTCCATCATTATAAAATTAGCTATAAATATTACATGTGATTATGCCACACATATAATGTCCATGTAAATAAGAAAATATCATTATTTGATTTATCTTTGCCATATTTTTCTTAATTTTAAGATTAAAACTCTTGTCTTTTAGTCTTATACATTGGCATTAATGTTTATAATTATTTATGAATGTTTCTTCTATATTGTTATCCTTACTGAGCATATGATATCACCCCTTTATTATATTATATTTTCCCTAGTATGTGAAGAAGTATATTATGATTGACATGCAGGTATAGGCTATAGGATAAGAGTGTGTTCAGAGGATAGACAATATTTTTTTTCATAATGTATTGTAAAACATATATATGTATCTAGTACTTCCACGGCTACTAAACTGATCGGTATTTTGAAACATGATCCCTTGTGATCATTCCAATGTTAGGTAATATTACACCGATTATGGGTAACTAGGTTCGGGGCATTACAACTAATATTATACAAATGGATATTTTTATAATATTCCATGTTTTTTTAGTATTAACAAGTGTTATGAGTCAAGTTAATGTATCATATTTATCAAGTAATATATTTAATATATATTAGTGGTATGTGATAAAATATAAATAATAATTTCTGGAAAAATAATGTTTTTATAATTAATTCTATATATCACTTTTTTAGTATATGTTTAATGCACTAGGGTTGAGAACCCTAATCAGGTATTATGAATTTCCAATATATAAGTAGAGAGAATATCATTCTAATGGTATCTTCATTTGTCAGTAGTTGAGAACTTATCTATCCTCATAAATCCTAGTGAAATAATCTATAAATATGTGTGAACGATCGATGTTAACCATCACATATTAGAGGTTGGTGATTTTGGTGATCATCGTGGCATAAAAGTTAGCATCGAAATATACGCTAAAACATGGAATTTGGCCAACGGTGTGTGTAAATATTTGAGAAGTGTTTTTGGATGATTAAGAGGGATCTAATTTTAGATATTTTAGGAAATTATTTCCAATGAATTGCAACATACCTGTGCACCTCAAATATTAAAAAGTTACTCATTCATTTAATTTTATATGCTCTGATTTAACCATGCAAGATCCTCAAACCATACCGGGGTTCAGACCGTCAGATACAATGTAGTTTCACCACTCCAATGATAAAAAATTTAAAAAAAATTTCCCAGAAACTTTGGTTCCATTCCCTTGTACCATTATTATAGATGATTTTAATCCTTATTTCAAATTTTTAACATTGTTCTATCTATTTTATTCTTACCATGGTGACAAAATTTTTACCAACGTTACAATTATTATGAATAAAACTAAAAGGTAACTAGTTTCTAAAATTCAAATTCACAATTCCAAATTTGTAATAAATTTTATCAAATTTAATTCCAAAAATTTTCATAATTTACTTATAAATTAAACCCAAAAATCCTGATGAAAATTTGTATTCTAGAAAAATGAATTTTAAGTATAAATATGTTTTTATGATGAAATTTGGACTAATTTTGATTCCAATGAAAATAATATGGATTATTTTTAATCGAAAAGAACTTATTAAATTTTAATGAAAATTAAAAAATTAAAGGTTAAATTTAAAATATATCAAATTAAAATATAGTTTTCTATAAAATTGTAATTTTCTTACTATTCCTTAAAAAATGAAATCTTTAGATAAAAATAAAAAAAATCAAGTCCATAATAATTTTTCTATACATATTTTAGAAATTACTTCCATTTTATAAAAAAAATCTCCATGTGTAATATATTAATTGTAATATCTACACATAAAAATCAATTTTCAATGACAAGTTATTTTTTTAGTATAAAATCACTTTATTAAAAGTGTAGTATTTATTTCCAATGAATTTATAGATATATTTATAATGAGTAGAAACAATATATATATTTAAAAATGGGGTTATGCCTATTTAAAAAATCAAATTCAATGACTTTGTTATAATTTTCATATTTAAATAATATTATCATGTGGTAGTTAAAGCTTGATGTTGTGTATCTTGTTTGTTACCAAACATAGTCATGTTTTCAAAATATTATGGTTCTATTGTATATAAATAATATTGAAATATGAAATGAATAATTTCAAACTAAAATAATTAAAATTTATAATTATTAATCATAGATCTCAATCAAGTTTCAAACATTCAACACGGGATTTACTTATGAGTCTAGGGAAACTAGGAATTAACTCATGGAACTATAGAAAACATACATAAAATAAATAATTCTATGATTCAACCAAGTATAATTGTTATTCTAATACATCCAATTAAATCACACAACCTAATTCAGAATTATTCGCTTTCCAAATAATAATATACCCTAGGGATACAATAATCAGAGTGACTAAGTCGCCCAAGGTCTCACATGTGTCATAAAAATTCAAGAGAAAATTCCATCATTGAAAAAAAATTGACAAAAGGATACCATAATCAAGATAGTGTCATTCACAAAGTAAAAAACGTCTTTTAAATATCCTTTGGAAATCATTTTAATCTAAAAATATAATTTTCAGCATTTCATCAAACACTTTTCATACATAAAACAAATATTAATTTAATATTCATTTAAAAATATTAATTTAACTAAATAAAGGTAATAATGATAATAAACAATAATAAAAAATCCATCAAAAACTCATAGAAATAGTTATTAATAAATTTAAATAAATATAAATGCAATAAACAATGTTATTCATGCGAAATATCCATTTAGTTGAGGTACATTACTCATATAGAGTAAAACTCATTGATTTCATCTAAAACTACAACAAATAATTAGAAGGGACCCCAACCTAAAACATTTAGTAAATTAATTAAAAACCCATCCTTAACCCTAGGATTAACTCCCAAAACAGTTTATGGTTATGAAATCCAATGTAAATGGAATAATAGGGTAGCAGAAGAATAATATTAGAAGCGATGGGAATTGGAGACAATCATCCATGTGATAAGAGGATTGTGTGAGTAAAATTATTAGAAGCGATGAGAGGGACTTAAAATCAAAAAGGGAAATTTTAATTTTATATTTTTTTGATAACTAGTTAGAAAACACGATTTAGGCCGAATAGTGAGGAAAATAATGTAAAAACTATGTGGTCCACCTCTATTCACCAAATGAGCCACATTTTTTCCTATAAATCCCATACTATTTGGTAATCCATGATCTAAGCATGAAACCCAAACTAGAAGACCTGATTCTATATTCACAAAAATGGGTGTATAGTTATTACTTATTATGTGTTAACTCTACACCCATTTCTGTTTCACCCAAAATTTTATATTTTAAGTGCTAACTATAGAAAAATATAGATTTATTAAAATGATAGTACAGATCAGAATAAATATACACCAGATGGTATTTGGTTGTTACATCTGGGATAATATTTCCTGTACATGTCCACTAGTTTCTATAAAATTTTAGATAAGGTATTGTTTAGAGACACTACATCTCATTTTATAGCCATGTGACAATAGGATAGTGTATTGGAATGAATTTCATACATGGTATATAACACTTTTATCTCATATTAATAGGATTTTGTGATTTTATATATGAAAATTCTCAATGGGACTCCATATATATATATATGGTATTAGATTTCACAAAAATAATCAAATCATTTGTTCTAATCTAATTTAAAAATAATCCTTCAACCTATTGGGAAAATAAGTTAGCATTAGTAAGGACTTAATAATTATTTGAGCATATTGATCCATGATATCTATTCACTATATGAAAAATGTAAATGACTATTTTATAGAATCATGTATCTTCAAGGTTTGATCGATGAAATTGACATTAACTTGACACACATGAAGGTTCTTTGAAACCTTTGCACAGTCATACATCATGGAACGTCAAAAGCAACCAATCCTTTATATTTGATGAATGAGTTTGGTTCCCTATGATGTTTGACAACATATACACCAGCATGTAATTCCTAAATAATAATTAGGGTCACAAATACTTCAATTCAGATAATAATTACCCTATTAAATAATTCTTAATGCATTTTCTGTGAATTTAATGAATATATTGAATTTTTTTTCTTATTAATGGATCTTCCATTTTCTAGATAACACCTATTAAAGAAATCCATTTTAAATATAATTTTATATATAATAGATCCAGATGATTACAATGTTGGATAGTAATAATGGGTATCTATTTAAATATAAATAGGTATCAACCTCACTAATAAGAGAGCTTTGTACTTGTTTGATGTGTACACCATGTTCCAACATTATCTTCCTAAAAAATAAGGACTCTTACTTTTCATTACAACTAAGAATCACCCTATAAAAGAATATTTTATAATGTATTCTCATGGAATTTTAATAAGATGGTAATTTTTTTCCCATTTATGTATCTACTATTTTCTATATTTCAATTATAGAATAATTTCATTTTTATGATAAATTACTATTTAAGACATCTAGCTAATGGGTATGATAGGTGGTGAGGATAAGGACCCATTTTAAGATAATGTAGATCAACTATTGGATTTAGTTCCCTATAACTAATTTATATTACTAATATATTCAAAAACTTAAATATAAATAAATATATTATTACATGGTGATGGTTTTTCTATGTACAATTTATGTGGTAATATCAAAAGAGTATTAATCATGTCAAAAGTTTATATTATTTTCTAGCTTTAATGGGAATATTGAAAAGATATGTCAATATTATTAAAAAGAATGTATATGGTCTAGATTACATCAATCTAAAAGGACACCACTGGTGTTTCACTCTCAAGTGTTAAGGGGTAAAAATAGATAAAGTATTATTCACATGATGCATATAGTTGGTAATATTTAATATAGGAAATTTTGAGAAAAACCCTTCTAATGGAAATTTCACATGTTATTGGTTATTGGATATTTTAATTTATGGACATCTATGTTATTAATTTTAATTGATATTATTTGTAATCTATATCAGGAATCACACACATTGATGTGTTATTAAAAACCAGGATGACTTATGTTTGCAAGGTAGTAGGGTATATTGGGTGATGTTATAAGTGATATGAAATCAATTGTTATGTTAACAAAGAGTCTTTACCTTTTGAGTTATGTAAGATAGTACCTCTATCCCATTGATTGAATATTTACTATTTGATTAAATCCATGGTCATTGTTATTTATCGCCAAGTTCATTTCAGGTAGTCAATGAATGATAAATCAAGGATATAGGTTGATGGCACAATGTATAAAACTTTCTTTATGATATATCTAGAAAAATGTATTATATTTCACAATATGTATCGGTATGAGGTTATTATCATTTAAAATATTACTTCTTTCCCTTTAAGAGGATTGATTAATTTCTATATGATAATCTTCGAAATTATACAATCATTCCAAATTCAACTGAGAAAGAGACCTAAAGTGTAACACACTTAGTATATCTTGAATTCCAATTAAATTATATTTGAATTTAATATTATAATAATTTTTTTTCTCAATACCAATGAATAGTTATTATTTAGGGGGTTTTCAACATATAAATGCAATCAAAAGATATTCTAGTTAGAATATAAATGAGTTGAATATTAAATAAATATTATTTCTGTTCAATGAATATTATATTTATTTACCTCTTGTTAATTATTTTCATGGTAAGGAATTATTATTTACTTATTCAATAAATATATAGTTATTTACAGTAATATTAATATAAATATTAATTTAAAAACTACTAAAAGTAATATTTCTTTAGTTATTGAATGAATAATATAAATACATTTGTAAATATTTATTTGTAAAGGTTCAACAACTGTCAATGAGGGTTCATGGGTTGAGAGGGACTGATAGAAATGATGAATTTTTATATCATTTAAAATATATATATATATATTTTTCTAGAATCTATTTAAATTTTAATGATTTTTCTATGTCATTGTGTACAATAATTATATTATTATTATTCTTTGACATAAATAATACTTAATGTAAATAAATTAGTTAAAGGTCCCTATGAAATTACTAATTGTCTTACACTAATAATATAAACTGGATTATATAATTTCAATGAATAAGATAATATGAATTCACAATGATATTTTATTGAGTATTCACTCAAAACCAAGAGATACACTTAAGAACACTTTCAATAATGAGATAACTTTATACCATCCTCCATCTCAAGAATAAGATAAAAATATATAATCATTCAATACCGAATGAATTCTTTTTGCAAATAGTGTAGAATTATTCAAGACGATTATTTCCCATGATAGCACTGAAAATAAAAATTAAAAAATTATGAGATTTGTGGAGCCTGTGTCAAAACCACTAGAGAAATTCTTATTTGGATTATTCACCATAATTAATGTGTGAAAAAATATCAATAAATTTATTCAACCAATAAATAATTATCAAGAAGATGTTTTTTTAATTAATAATAAATTAGAGATAAAAATATCACATCCTTTGTTATTCTAGGGTAGCTATCATCTAGTTTTTAAAATTTTATTTGAAGAAGCCAATGAAAAATATTTTTGGGCAGGTGAACATTAAATTCTAATTCTCATTGAAATGTGAAAATTTTATTAGACTGGTCACATTTTAAATTTAAATTATTTATTATGTTTTGATGCGTTAAAATTTTGTTTCTTGTTTATTTCATTCGAAAATTCCCATTATTTAATATGAAGGTCAATATAACTTGATAATTCAATTCTATATGATCTGGAATAATCCAAAAAGTTTATAATTCATAAATATCCTATCTAGAAGTGTCAAGGATTCTGAATACTGAACAAGGAAGCACTGATTGTAATAGAATAGTACACATCTTGTATCTATATTCAACCATGCAAGGAAGGTCCATGTAAATAACAACAAAATGTGTGGGGAGTTAGTATATAACACAATTACACACTATTTAGTGATTTATAGTTAGAATATAGAATAACAGGTTATATAGTGTGTATTTGGAATACACATCATGTAACCCAACGTGGTTTGAAATCCATGTTGTCAATATACATGGAATGTAATTAAAAATGATGTTGTATAATGGCTTTCTTTCTAATGATATTGAATTACATAATGTACATGGGGTTATGTCTTCTGTACACTATGTGCAACAAATAAAAACCCATGTGATAAATATATCATGTTCATAGGAGTGTAGTGTGGCTGGTCAGTAATGAATTACACATCATGTAGTTGGATTTACATGTTGGGTAATTTGGAATAACTCACCTAAATAAAACACTGAGATATGAATGATGTGTGATTAAATACATTGATAGAATTAATTAATTAATGAAAAAAACTATATAGTGTGTAAATAGTTGTACATACCATGTGTAATGGTTTTTTAAATGAATTACATGACAACATATTTTGATGGGTCATGTGGGATATTAAATTTATAATTAATTATTTTTTACATTATTCTTTAAATATATGATGTATATACTTTTCATTCATTTAATTTAATATAAATGAATCTCTATCAGTACACACTATATATATAAATTAATTTCATGCGGTCAGACACACTACACAAACTACACATCCAGACCCACAGAATAAAAAATCATGTATATTGTGGCATATCGTGTAGGTTTACATGTTTGGTAAGTGCACAATGCATGAAATGTGCCATGCACAACATTAATTACATGTTGTTTCATGTGATGGAACATATGTTTCGATAGTTAGACTCCAAAATGGATTTAAATATAAGTACAAGGGTACATGATTTTCCGCCTCTATTACATGTCGTGTAATTATTTAATTTTAAGTTAAAATTAACTAATTTTATTTATTTAATATTATAGTGGATGGGAATGAGAAATATTATTTATATAGTTAATTATGTTAATTGAACTGATTAAATTATTAATATAAATTATTTATTAATTTATATGATTTATCTTGAAAATTAATTTTTCAGGATTAATTTTAGTTGGTTTAACTGCATAGTCATTCCATGCATTGATTATAATGAGTTTGATAGACTTATTTATGTGTTGGGTTTATATTTAATTTAATTATTTTTCATGTGAATTTATAATAAATTTATTATCAAATTAAATATAATGATCTGTATATCACCCCTTCCTCTTTATTGTGTATGGGCCTTTGTGACCAAGATTTATTTTTGTAACCTCAAACTCATGGTTCACCTGCCCAGCATGTGAGGGGTCATATATAATGGAATGTTCTCTAGACGGTGACAGATGGTTCCTTTCCAAGATTAGGTGAAACACATAGAAGAGATACCAAGGATAAAGGTGTAATGTTGTAACTCAATCAAAGATCATCTCATATAATTACTCCCAGGGTTGAAAAGTTGGTTTATCATTTCTGTAATGAATTATCCAATAGTTAAAATGTCATGAGCATAATTCTTGTTATTTTTTTCTACTGCATGGTTATTGACTTATTTATTATATTTAATGTTTACTTTATATTTAAACACAACCACATTATGTAATTGAAATAAAAAACATGATAATATAATACACAATAAAAGTATTGTATATAAATTAATTTTTTAAAAATAATGAATAATTATTTAAAATAAATATAATATTTAAAATAATGTACAGAGAAAAAATAAATAATATGTATCGATAAAATTAATAAAATAATTCAATAAAAAATTAAGGTTGTAAATTATTTCATCACATGAGTTAGAATTTAACCATAGTTCAAAGTACTTGTTTAGACCATGTCTGCGTTCTTTCAATTATCAAGAATTTTTAAAAAAGTATTGGGTTAACATTACCTAGTTTAAATCAAGGGTTCAATGCATATAAAATATTTGATATTACATAGAAGTAACTATTTATGACATCTGATTATAGGATTTCATGATAGGGGAGACCACTAAATAGATCAAAGAATCCTTGGTTAATATATTTTGAATATCACCTACTTAAAAACCATCAAATAGTTTATCATACCCTTGCTTGGGTCATAATAAGGGGAATATGGGTCTTTTCCACTAGAATATCTATGTGATATGATATTAAAAATATAATGGTATGTTTTATTCAGATTTGGTAATATTGTGGGAGAATAATAAAATAAAATTTATTACATCAAACTCAGTGATCAATATAATCTACTAAAATCAAATATCTTATATTATAGAAAATTTAAAAAAATACAAAAGAATATTGTGATCATTCACGGATATAGACCATGTAAATATTTTAAACCACGTATCCTAGTATCTATGGTTACATTACTAAATTGGAATAAGATACAAGGAATCACATCCCGAATGACCAAATAGTTTAGCAGTTTTCATAAACTAGACACATTCTTGAAATTCATGTTATATTTCTTACATAAAATACACAACTAATTTTTTTTGGGAATTCCATAATTACCTTTAGTAAATCCTTTTATATCATTCACAGAACATATCCTCTGGCCCTAGGAAAATTTTATATTAGGATTTTTTGGGTACAATTACATCAAACACGCACATACACCGCACACAGACAGGCTTAAAAGGATTGTCATAGCCCTCCCAAGGGATTAGTCATCTAGCTACCCAATTTATTACATCATATATATTATTATGGAAGTACTAGTGGGAATATAAACCATTACATAGCCTATAGGCACAAATTTTTGGACCTAAGGACCATTATGTGAATAGTACTTCTATAGTACATGCCTGCTTCAGTACCTGCCGCTACAACAGTCAATACCATTCACAAGATGGTTTAAAAATACTAGATAATAACCAATTAAGTTTTTAAAACCTTATTCCTTCTATAAATACCATTTAAAAAACATTTTAATTCTACTACGTATAATCTAATTAGGTTTAGAAAACTCATTTGTCTTTTTAGACCTACAGGTGCATCGAGGGGCTACCTATAACTCGCCCCGCCCATTTTATGCATGTCCATATAATTAATGGTATGAAATTATGAAAAATAATTTAAATAAACAATTCCATTAAAAACAAACATATTAAATTTTAATACTTTCCCTAATAGAGTGATAATAATCAGAAAACTGACTAGAGTAATATCGTAAATGGTGTCAAAACAGATCATCCCCATTCAAACTGAACATAAAACATTTAATAAAATATTTTATATTTTATTATAAAAAATCAATTCATAATTACTCATAATATTAAATAAAGTATGTTAATGTAGATTTAATTATTGTAATAATATTATTCACACATTCTTAAGCAAAATACACTATTCACATTGAAAATAAATTACATTTTTAAAAAACTGAACAATTAAAAGAAAAAAATTTTATTTGAAAATAACCATGTAGATTGATTAAGCAGTAATGAAAGAATTGCAGTGTCATGGTAGATATAAAATTATCTTATTCTATATATTTTAATAAATATTCCTTATATTTTTCAAAAAATTATTTAAAAAAAATTGTTTACAAGAAGAAAAAGTATTTCTATCAAAACCATTTCGTAATAAGTGAAAAATGATTATAAAATGATTTAATAACTCATATCAGTTTAGTAAAAAATATTTTCGAAAAATTTATAAAAAAATTCTCATGCATGATAAATAAATATCTATGGAAAATTCATAAAAGATATTTTTTAAAATAATGTCTCTTAAAAATATCATATCATTAAATTGGAGATTAATATAAAACTTATTTTTTGCATATCAACTAGAAATCCCCATAAAACATATCTAAATTTAATATCATAAAATAAATTTTAATTTAATTATTAATCGTATTATGAGAAAATCCATAAAATAGATGTTTACCCCAATGAATGGAAATTGAGTTAAAAATCCTTTACTAGTTCGAAATTAGTGGATTCTTATGGCCCATAAAAAAATAATTAGAAAATGAAAAATTTAATACCTTTAATATAATTATATTTATGATATTATATATAAAAGGTATTTTAATATACAATAAACACAAAATATATGTGGTGAATAATGTATATATCACCCATAAGTAAAAGTGACATGAGAGACCATTTCTGGACATGTCCCTTTGTTTTGCGGATTATAACCTATTGTGTAAAAGTTTAAATGAATTTATTAATTAATTATATAAATATATTAATATTTATAGTACTATATGTTATAATTTTATAACATATTACCACCCATTCATTAATATTATTTCATTGTTTTCATTGTTTTAGGTGTGTTCATTTCATTGTTTCATTATTGGTTAATTTGTTTATAATTATGTATTTTCTTGTTAAATGGAAATAATACACCAGAATTGAAATTAAATTGTATTAGTGAACTTATATATGTTCAAATGGTCTCATATATATTTTTTTATAACGTGATGTTGATTTTTTTGAAAAAATGTTAATTAAAATTGTTTAGTTTATTTTTCTGGTTTTTCCAACAATCGTGAACTTATTTTTTTTAATATTATTTATATATTTTGGATTTAAAACATTAAATATGTTATAAAATTACGTTTAAAATATTATTTGACCATATTAATAATTTTATTACTAGACATTAAGTCACTAAAAGAAAAAAAGAAAAATCATTATTCATGGAGATGGTTGCTGATAATAATATGGACAATGGATTCGTTTATTTGAATAATAAGAGGTTAAAACGGGCTTCATATAAGATACATCATTTGAAATATAAAATTCCAGTATTTAAATGGTTTTAGAGTAATTTTGTCTTAATGGATAAAGGGGTGAGGACAAGGTAGTATAAGAAAATAAAATAAGAGATGTGGTTTGAGAAAATTACCACTTGAATATCACCTCCTTAAAAGATCCCTTAAAGACCTAGGAATTTTTTTTGGTGAGACCATTAGAAATTATAAATAGGGATTATTTGTAACATAAGTTTTTTATGATATTTGATGATATTAATGTATTTTTATGGGAAATAGGGGGTGATTGTGATATTTATACTTATGGAGGGGTGGTTTTAAGTGATTAAATAATGATTATTTTATATTTAAATCCAACCAGATATGGGTGGCATTAAATCCAGAAAAACGTATTCTTTATTAATGATTTAATGTATGTATATGGGTTATAAATATACCAATAATATATTTTTATATTATTTTTTATTTATTTTAATATTTCACCTTTTAACCATAATATGTTTCATTATTTTACATATATTGTGATAAATTAGTTTTTACCCCGATAAATATTTTATGCATAAAATTAAAAATGACCTTAAAAACTAATTTGAAACTTATGATTCTAAATATGGAATCCATTTTAACAAATTCAATTCAAACGAATTTCAAAATTATATATAAAACAAGACCCGTAGTAGTGATGAAAAACCGGGTTTTCAAGAATTGTATATTGTAAGAAAATATGATTTATATTAATTCTATGAGTTATAATTATCATTGTATGAAAATAAATTAATATTTAATGATATATAATCTATAATATTTTTTAATTCATTACCCATTTGTGAATATTTTAATTACATAGAAATTAAAAACATTAAATACCTTTAAATGTTTTTTTAGAAAAATCCTGTATTTAAAACAAAAAATAAACTTATTTTAAAATGAAATATAAATCTCATTAAGAAAAATTTAAATTGTTGAAATATAACTAAAAAAACTTACATTACTTGAAACCAAATTCAATAGTTAATTAGGCTATAAAATTTATTAATTTATAGAAAACTAATTAAATATTTACCAAAAATGATTTTTTCACTATACACTAATAATTAATCTTTTTAGAAGATCCTAAAAAATTCATAAAAATATAGTTTTTACATGATGAATTCAAAAAATATTTTATCTATATAAAATAAATTTCAAAAATGTATTATAAATTAATTATATTCATTTTTTCATTGAAATAAATTAATACACTCTTTGAATAAAACATATATTTAAATAACAAAATGACTTTACTAAAAATTATGTTTTTATTTTATAAGAAAAAATTAATATATAAAAATGATTTTTAAAATTATATATTTTATAATGTTTCTAATATTATTTATTCTAATAAATTTAATTTCCAGGTTATAATGGTCATGTTAAAATAACTATTTTTTGGAGTTTGATTCTGGTCAGTGTTCTCTGTAACAAAAGCTATCGAAAATAATGTTATTTTAGAATATAGGGGTTATAAATTCAATAATGACCCATATGTTACATAAATTTATATTACTTAAAAATTAATAATATTCATTTCAAATTATAATAAATACATGATAATACCGTATAGGTATAGTTTGTTTAGAAACTGGGAAACATAAACAATTGGTTTATAAAACATCAATATTATCTCCCACGTATTTCTTCATAAGAAGACTCCTTTTTGACATATATTACAAAATTACCTTCTTCATGATCTAGTTAATATAAAAATATTAAAGGCTGAGCTCATAAGTTCAGTAATGTTAAACAAGGAAAATATCAATCTTACCATAATAATAAGACATGAGAACATAACATTGGAATGTCTTATCCAGCAAATAAAAGATCATGATATATTTTCTGGGGAAAAATTTGATTCCAATTAGTGGTCATAATCCTTAATTTAATATCATAAGACTTTATGTTTCTTTTAAATACACATAATAATATAAAATCATATCATATTAGTAAATTCTTTTAACCAAAACAATCATAGAGGAGAAATTCCATTACTGAATTGAGTTCACTCCTCGTTACAACCATGTCTTACTTAACTGAGGTCATTTCTTTTTCTAGCCATGTATATATATTTAGATATAAATATTTACCTAATTCATTGGAGGGAGATATATGTCCCACCCATATCATAATTAAATAATTCTTATGTGTTCCATAAAAAATAAATCATTCATCACAGCATAACACAATGTACAAAAATGGGTTTCTTAAACATCATTCTCCATAATCCATATAAAATAAATTTAATTCATAAAAATAATTCCATCATAAATACAATAAACTCAATTTAATAATAGGGATATAAACATAACCATATTTAAATAATGTCATCTAATATAGAAAATAGTTTTTATAAAACACATGAAATTAATTCTTGAGGAAAATATCCTTTCTTCTTCAAAAATATCTTCATTGCTCAAAATGCCACAAATTTTTAAAAGAATAGAATTTATTTTAAAATAAAAATTATAACTTTAAAGAAATATTCCTGGAAATAATTTTTTATGAAAGCGTAAAAATATTTTCATGCTATATAAGTTAAAAAAACATTCTCGTACTTTTTCCGAAAAATACAAAAAGTACCTCATATCGAATAACAACAAAATATTCCTTGTATACCATTTTTTAAAAGGATAAAAACTAGTAAAGTAGAATTTAAATTTTTTTATAATAATAAAAATAATATTTCATATTTATGAAACATGGATGTGGATGATAAATATACCCTAGTAAATATTTACATATAAACAATCTCGGAAAAAATGAGATTGCGAAATTATCCCTTACCTTAAGTCTCACTTCCTCTGTATTTTCAAGAAACATAGGGATAATGATTTAAATACTATGGTCAACTTATTTCATAAACATATCGATTTTTATTTTATCATATATGACCAAATTATCATCTTTTTTTTAATAACATTTCATTGTTACTCGTTATTCGAATATGAACTGCTCTATGTTCCTATAAAATTTATTTTAAATAAATTCTAGTTATCCCTATTAGTTAATAGTTATATCATTGTATAATGCTATTAAATAAAGATATAAAATATTTATTCATTATTTATAGTTATATAATCATTCATTAATCCATATCATGTTGAATGAATCACATCGCATCATGAAGATGGTAAGCCGTATGTACGCACGAGCAAAAATATCATTCCCATAAATGTTGAGTGGTATGGAAGAGGATGGTGTATAATATTTCATAATAAATATCATTATATAATAATAATATATATTTATTACTTATATCATTATATCTATCCATGTAAGGTGGTTATGAAAAAATATATTACACCATGATGTGGAGACGGTAAGTCGTAAGTACGCACGTGCGCTGATTTCATTTTTCATAGGATAGATAGAAAATAGAATATGGTTATTTCATAATAATAATAACATATCCGTATATAAGTGATATTGTATTTATTACTTAATATTGGAAGAACTCATGAAGAATACGTTGGAGAAGAAAGAAGTTTGGAAGTATCGATAGAGTATATTACCTCATTTTCAACTTGCTTCCTCTAAATCTCATCTTAGAGCACTGAATTTTGACTTTGTGGAATACAAGAACCTCTATAATGTTACTAGGGAATATTATATTGTAATAGGGAAGGATATTTAAAAAATTAGAGGCTCAATGTGAATTTAGTATGTGAGGGAGGATGTGCCCTTTTATAATTGTGGGGTGGGGCACTTTTGGAAACCTCAGAAATATTAATTTATAATAAAATCAATAGGAATCCAAAAACAACCAAAATGACCCAAAATAAAAGATTATATTAGATTAAGTTTCAATCTCATAAACAAATAAATTTTTGAAAAGTATTTCTATCAATTTAATCCTTCACTTTTTAATTAAGACTTAGTTATTCTATTATGTTTTTTACTAGGGTAAAAAATAATTAAATATTAAAAGGGTAAATTATTTTATTATTTTATGTAAAATTTACCAAATATAAATAAAATAAAAAATTTCATACAATATGATAATTATTGAATATTTTTTAAAAAATTACGATTTTTTAATTCATTAATAAAACATTATTATGATAAATAATCAATATTGTCATCTTTGACACTATTAAATTTATTGATTTATAAAAAATATTAATATGACAACATAGCTTAGAACCAACTATTTTATTATAATCCTAATATTTAAAGGTGATTTTGAAAATTCATTATAATAATTAATTATTCCAAATTATATTTATTTTTAAATTTTTTTAACATTTATTTTTTATCTCTATTAATAAAAGAATCACTACATCAATTTTGTGTAATTATTTAATATAATTATTTGTTGAATAAAAATTAAAAATAAAACACTAAAATGAATATAAATTGGATATATTTTATTATAATATTTTGAGTCAATTTTATCTTCTTTAAAATTAAATATTTAAAATGTTATACTTATTAAATTACGAAGGTGAAAAATTTAACATCACATTAAATAAAATAATATATGTGTCGTAATATTATCTTTAAGGCTCCAAATAGTAAATAATTTTTCCCTTGGATGATTATGGTCGTGATGAAATCGACCAATAAGTTTTGGTCAAGTTATTTACTATTTTAATGGATAGTATTACTTTAATGAAAATTATATTATTGATTTTCATCAAGTAAATAAGTTCTGCATCATTAATGTATAAGCTATTAAGGTGATTTTTTATTTCCTAAAAATTAAAAATAAATTACTATGATAAATAAAAATATTATCTTTCAAATAAATATTTTTAATCAAATTTATATTCTGTATAATATTTTAAAAAACATTATATAGTTAATAAAACTTGAGTGAGACATATTCAAATTTTCTTTAAATAAAATAAATTAAATGTCATAATCTCAAGTGGATTCAAATATATAATCTTTTAACACAACTATTATTTAGGTAGAAATACACTCATATAATGATATTAAGAAAAGTTTTAGGGAAATTTTATAATATTATTCTTACCCTTAATTACCAGATTTACCCATTTATCGTATTAAAAACAATTACCTAACATACTATTCATAATACTCAAAAATAAAATAAAGTTATTTACATAATTTCTACATATTTATTCAAATTATGAAATTTATTTTTTAAAATTTAAAACACATATGTTTTAGTAATTAATTAAAAATCAATATCATTGTCAGAATGAGAGAACGAGTTTTTAAAATTTAAAACATTTCAAAAGATTGAAATGTTTTTAAATGAGAATTCAATGAAAACTTAATGCTAATGACATACATTATATTGAATGAAAATAATATGTGCAATTTATTCTTTAAAAATATTAAATATTATAATTTAACAATATAAATTATTTTGATTATAAAATTTGTTTTCACCTAAAATTAATTTTGGATATTTACAATTCCTCAAAACATGAAAATTATCCAAAAAAATATAAAAAATTATTCCAATATAAATTTTTATATCTCACATCGTGATTAAATGATTATTTATTCATATGAATATTATTAATTTATAATAAATATTAATTTAAAAGGGGTTTACTATTAAAACATGTAAAAATTTCCCTTTTAAGAAATAATGGTTTTTATACATCGAATAGGGTTTATTCATACTCTATATAAAAATTACTTATAGGATGAATATAACAAATATATTATTAATTATATAACATATATTTTTAATTAGTTTAATTTACTAATAGTAATTCACTCACTTTATTGATACGAAAATACAAATATATAATAATTGGTAGTGAACGGTTTCACCATACAGTTTCATAAGTTAGTTAGATCTATTCCCACATGCCTAATGGCTACGTTATAATGGCCATTTTATATTAAGGTTTTCCCATACTTAATTTAAACTCATGATTTCAACAAACGGAAGATATTTCATAAAAATTTTTTAATGAAATTATTTCAATCAATCATCTTGGTGTTAAACATTTTCTCCTACATCAATAAATTTAATCCTTTCAATTTATTTTTTTTATTTTTGATTATGGAGTTTTCATTTTAAAAACCCATTATGGAAATCCAATATCATAAAAGGGTTAATAAAATATCATGTTAAAAGGAGGGAAAGGATATTGTGATGGTCCCCACAAAAATGGGTTTCCATATAGAAGGATATTATAGGGAAGCGAAAATTGAGACATTGAAAATAAAACAAACTATCAGGTTCTGATGGATCCTGATAGTGAAAATGGTCAATAAAAGACTAATGACCAAAAAACCATATACCAAATAGCTATGAAAATTTTCATTAATATCTTAAGAAATGATAATAAGAGGATAAAATTTATTTAAAAGTAATTTGAGAATATAAATATACATAAATTGATTTAATAAGTACAATACCACTTTTTTTGTGACTTGATCAATTTAGACATCATTTTTTAATCCAATAAATAATGTTTAAATTTTAATTCTTGAATAAATATTGGATCATAAGATCAATAATGGGACTACTTGTAATTTATTTTGTCTCTAGCTATCATCTTATCAAAATGGATGTCATAGTTTATCCAATAATCATAAATTCTCATATGGTAAAGTAATATATTAATCTATAAAACCATATCTAAATTTCAATGTAAGATATTTCATAAATGGTTAAACTCATGATAATTCTAAAAGATTAAATTCCAAAAAATTGAAATCAAGTTACCTAAATTTTTAAAATCATAATATCATGAATATCTTAAACCATGTGAAGGATATTTTAATCATTACATATCAAATAGGTGAATATCTTCATCATGTATTCTCTTGAATCATGGTAATAAATAGAAGTATCAAAATAGAAGTTTTTGAATTCATCTTTATTCTTTTGTAAGACATAAATTTTTGTATATTTTCTTAAATTAATCATGTAGTAAAATATAGAAAATATTATATACACCTCCAAATAACTATCAAATTTCATGGTCATCGATGAAATCCCATAATCATATCTTTATTATAATCTCATCACTGAGAACATATTTAGTGTCATCCTCCCTTAATCATTTGTTTTCAAAAACATCATTGCTCTGTTCTATAATTTGTTGGGTACCATTTGACACATGATTTCAAATCCTTCAAAAAATAATATAATTGATAATATCATCAGTAAAATACTTTTACAAAATATTTATTGGTTACAAATACACAATAATATTAATCATTCCTCTTTGTGTATATCAATATAAAAGTTTAACCTTGATCCATTTTCTTCTTATATGTATATTCCCTTGAGGAATAGGGAAATAATTTTCATAGTGCCCCAACCAATACAGCTGAAACATTTCATGAATTATTTTTCCCCATGTAAAAACAATAATGGTGGCCTTTCCTTCCACACATGAAACAAACTACCATTCCCTTAAATCAATTACCAGGGTTTTTCTTTCTAAAATTATCACATGTGTTCAAATTATTCAATATTTTATTCCCTAAATCCATTTTTTATCTTTTTTCCTCATCTTCCCTTTCCTTCCTTCAGAACCATAATCCATGGAAAACTATTTTTGTATTTTTATGGTAAATGTAATTATATCCTCATATGATGAAATTTTTTGGAAGAATAATTCCCTTTGAATGATTAGTTGTAAGGACCCAAAATTTTATTAATCAAAATTACTCTTGATCAAATTAAATGTATTATTTTGTAAAATGGGTATATAACATATCCACTTATTTGGTTTTAGGTTTTTGGATTCTAAAATACCATGAAGAATTGTTACCATTGTTAATATTTTCTTTAAAAAATGATCACATGATTAGTATAAATATAGGGCCCTAAAAATCTAATTCACATAGAAAAAGGTAGTGATGACTTCATCTAGTAGAATTGATCCATACGAAGCCCATTTTTTAGAGCACGAAAAGGAGGTAGCATCACTAGGCATTGCTCTTGAAGAAGACCAAGATGAGCTTCAACATGTCAAGCTTGAACGGAACCGCCTATGAGAGAAGTGGAAGTTAAAATATATTTCCATTTGAGTGATGTTATTTGAGCCTCCACAAGAGTCTTTCACCATCACGCACCTTACCCTAATGTCATATGTGGGTGTTTTAAGGATTTACGTAACAATACCCTAGAACTATGATTATGTTCATTATTTTTGTATAGAGAATATACACACATTTTTTTATTGCTTTATTATAAATAGATTTCAAAGAAAAAATAGTATTTTTCATTAATATTAAATTAACAAATCAAATTTGGATGAATTAATGGATTTTGGAAATAAATATTATTTTAATAAAATATTAAATTTAATTAGTTTTTATTATATATAAATGATCACATAATTTTTTATGAATACAATTGTAATTTTTATTAATGTTTTAAAACTATTTTTATCAAAACAGATGAATTTTCGATAAATGATAGTTTATATTTTAAATGAAAAAATTCACATATATAGAAAATTATTTAGATAAAATGAATATTATTTTTGTAATAAGGACTTAAAAATTTTGTAATGGTGAATTTTTCATAATTTTTTGAGATTGTTGAAATTTTGGGAAAAATTATACACCGTTTAATTATATAATGTGTCTTATGATGACATAATGAAACAATAGTGATGTAATAAAGTACTATAAATAAGATTTTTGTCCATTATATGTTTTACCATTAAAATTCTGTGATTTTTGATTTGTCTGATTAATTTTATGATGCCTTAGTGGACCCTTGGAGACTTATAAACCATTTTAACTTTAAAAATGATTTCATAGAGAGTTTGACTCACTTCCACATAAGAAAGTATAATATTTTAAGAATTTCATCCCTTAGCCTTTGGATCACACTTCCAAGTAAGGGATTTATTCCTTTCTCATTTTTTCCAAATTTCGTTTTGTTGTTGTACGCTTTTATATTCAATTAAAATTATTGGGGTATAATTTTTCACTTCCCCCAAACTTCCCTCCTTAATTTTAATGATGATATACCTCTTTCTCTCTCATTAATTCCTCCCATGTACACATGTTACCATGCCAAAATTCCATAAGGAATTTCTCTCTTCTCAATTACATTAAAGAAATTATTTTATATTATGTATATAATGTCCATTAAATATGTTGGGATATGTATTTATATGACCCCATACTTTTCATTTCATGTTTATATGATGAGATACCCCTTTATCTCTCATCAACCATTTCTATAAATTATTATTTCACACCATTATGCTACCGAAATTGCACCATGATTTTCAAATCCAAAGTTATTGTGTAGTGAATACCATTCCCATTTTTCTATCAAGGGTATTCACCTTTATGAACATTTATTTATTGATTATATAGTTTCATGTATGTATTCCACATTCCTTTATTGGGTAATAAAGATGACTTTGAATGATTCCATGTTGTAAGATCCATGTGGCACACTTATGCATGAAATGAAATGATTAAGATGGGAGTGCCCTGATAGTGCTCTAATCCATTGGATAAAGAATACTGTCATGGTATATCAAGTGAAATTAGGTTTTTCTCGTGATAACTAAAGTGTAATGAGGGTTTAATCATTCTAATTAAGGTTTAGTGATCCTTGGCTCATACTAATATCATGTTAAATGTGGTTTCCACATTTCCATGTTATGATAATCATGTTATATCATGCCTTTATGATCATGTTTTTTCTTGTGCTCCAATGATATTCCTATTTCCTAACATATACTATATTCTTCATGTTATTACATGTTTACTCCCTTATTTTTCTTTATAGATCACCCATTTCTTATGCATGTCCTCTGGTTATATCAGGCAATGATAAGTATGAAGGAATTTTTTGGTCATGTTAAAGAAGTTTTCAATAAATCTATTTTATTTTAGGTTATAAGTTTTTATGTAATGATACTAATTTCCCAATACCCTTGACCTCTACATCCTCATAGTTGTGTTAAGTGAAATTTTATGTAATAAATCATGTTTATATTTCTAATAAAGAGTAGGGTTGTTATAGTGGGTGTTAGAGGATATGTTTTGTTATTTTCGATATTAGGATTAGAAAACCCTAGTGAAAGCCTTAGGGATAATAATATGTATAATAAAAACATCCCTAAATTTTTTTGATTGTTTAGTAAGTGATTTATTAATAAAATACATCCCTGTCTGGATACGAGAAGGTATAGGTGGCTCTCATACATATGTATCTAGGTGTAAAACTTGAAAACAGTTATTTGATCTTGACTCGAATGGTAACTAGTGCACGACAACTGGCCTTACTGCACTATTGGTTACAGCACTCCAATCAGATATGCTTTGGTAAATTCATAAGTTTAGTATGAACCATTATTATTGGAATTGAAAAAATTACCCTGAGAATACATGTTAGAAAGTAGATCATGGATAACATAGATAAGTTAATTAATTAAATGTAATTTATATATAATCCATTATTATCATTAGATTACCCATTATGTGTTACCACTAAATTTCTCATTATTCCATCCAATGGACGGTAATATGAGGACTCGAGAAAACTAACCATGAAAATATCAATGCGATGACTGTTCTAATGTGATGGTCAATCTGATGGGAGTGGGAATCACAATATTTTTCACGATACTCTCTTAGTTAACAAAAGTATTGAATTAAAACATGGGTCAAGAGGAACTTTCACCCCCCTAAGAAAGATGAATCCGCAATAGTGGGCTTCATGAGAAAGGGTCTACTACATTTAATGGATCATCTGATCCCTCAATCGTCGAACAATGGATCAAATCCATTAAAAAATAATTTATATCCTTCAATGTTCCTAATAAGAGAAGGATTTTCAAGTTTCTTATCATATGGAGGGTGATATAGATCAATTGTGTACATTGATCCAAAATTCTATGCATGATGAGGAGATCAAGGTTTTGGAATGGATGGATTTCCAGAAAAAAAAATTCAATAAATATTTTCTTCGCACCCTTTGAAATAAAAACAAGTGACTTCCTTTCCCTAAAGAAAAAGGATGATAAATCCATCAGAGAATATAAGGAAAAATTCCCAAGGCTTTCATGATTCACCTCCATCTTTTTCATTACCCTAGAATGTATGGTTGAACACTTCTTTGGTTGGATAAAACCTATCCCACAGAAATCTCTAGGGATCCATGAATTCGATAGATATAATGAAATTTCTTAATGTTCCCCCAATGTCGAAATATTGATCAGTTATTATCAGGTGTATCATGGGGAGAAGAAGTGGAAAGAAGACTTCAATTCTGGTGAAAAGTAATTCCAGCACTACACATGCCAAATGTGTGGAATGAAGCACCCTAGATATTTCCTTAAGAAAATGAGGAATTTATTTAAGTGTGGAAGAGAAGGGCACATAGCTATTAACTGATGACATGAAAAACCTGCTACTGCAACAGCAGAGTGGAATGCTCCATTCAACCCTCAATTCACTGTTCATTTTCTAAACTCCAATGTACTGGGGCACTGTTCAAACTAGTTCCCCATGTCAAGGGTTTTTAGAGGCAAACAATAACCTCCATGGAAGAATGGGATAAATTTTCTCATCACTACCACTGAAGTGAACACTGACAACAAAGTGGTGACATGTATTCTAGTTATTTATTCAAGAATATAGAATGTACTTTTTGATTTTTGTTCTTCACGTTCATTAATATCCCGAAATTTTAGTAGAAAAATACCAACACCACCACAAATCATGGAAGTTATGATGTTAGTGAGAATGTGAAATGGGGAAATCATTGCATTCATTGAATATAACTCTTCCACTATCATAATTTGTGGATTGAACTTCCTTATGAAACTCTTCATACTCCCTCTGGTGGAATTTAGTGCAATTCATGGCATGTATTTCCTCTCCTTATATAAATCCAACATAAATTTCCATGATAGGGATATCACTCTCCATATGGGAAATCGACCCCCTATTTTTTAAAAGTGAAAGGAAGAGGATGCATCTTCTTTGGAACCATAATCTAAAGTTTGGATATTACTTCCCTATGACCACATGTATCTTTATCAAATGATTGAGTCTAGGCAAGAAACCATCCTTGAATACATTCCTATTGTAATGGAATTCGCTGAAGTGTTTCCTGAGTAATTTCATAGTCTTCCTCCTAAAAGACACATTGAATTCTCAATTGATCATATACCAAGGGAACATCCAATATCCAAGACTCCGTATAGAATGAATGTTGTGGGGAATGATGAGCTGTAGAAAAAACTATAGGTGAATCTGGATAAAGGTTTGGTACACCCAAGTGCTTCACCATGTGGTGCAGTTGTCCTTTTCATCATGAAGATGGATGGTTCAATGCGCCTTTGCATTTATTATTGTGAGATAAACAAAATCATGATAAAGAACAAGTATCATTTTCCACAAATTGATGACTTTTTCAATTAGCTACATAGAGAAAAAAACTTTTCCAAGGTGGATTTTCGGTCTAGACAATACCAAGTAAGGGTGAAGAAGGAGGATATCAACAAAAGATCTTTTCATACAATATGTGATCACTATGAATTCATAGTAATTCATTTCAGACTCACTAATGCTACAGAAAACATCATGTAATAGATGAATAGATTCTTTAGAGATTACCTCAATAAATTCAGGGTAGTCCTTATAGTGGATATTCTAATATACTCCAAAACTAAGGAGGAGAATGAGGATCATCATTGAATTGTACAACATACATTTCGAAATGATAAGCTATATGAAAATTAAAGAAAGTGTGGGTTATGGTTCAAGGAGGTATCATTATTATGTCAAATCATCACATGCAATGGGATATCTATGGATCCTACCAAGATATTTGCAATATAGCGATGTATGAGGCCAACATCAAAAACAGATATCCAAGGATTCTTGGGGATAGCTGCATATTATCACTGATTTGTGATAATTTTCTCATGATTTTCCAACCCTATTACCAAGATAACTAGGAAGGGAGTAAATATTTCTTGGTGTGATAGATGGAAGATAGAATTATGGAGTTGAAAAGGAGTCTTATCACTGCACATGTTCTCACAATACCCACTAGTGGAGAACTTTTTGTTATATTCACTACTGCTTCAAAGAAGGTCATGGGCTATGTGTTGATGAAAAATTACAAATTCATTACCTATACTTCGCGGAAATGGAATGTTCATGAAAAAAAACTATTCAACTCACAATCTGGAGTTGGCTATAGTAATATTTGCTTTAAAAATTTGGTGATATTACTGCTTTGGGAGAAGTGTTTAATAAATATGGATCAAAAAAGTTCTAAGAATAAATTTACAGGGAAAGAGAAAATCATGCACCAAAAAAGACGGCTATAGCTGATCAAATAATATTACTTATCAATACATTACCTCCTAGGGAAAGATAACAATGTGGAAGATGCTGTAAGTAGAAAGGACCCAGCGATTCTATCATTGATGAGAATTGAGAAGGTTCTAATCTTCTTAGATTTGATGAAGATAGACATGTGAATCATAAATAAGGGAACATAATCAATCCTTTCACAAATGATTTCTCAACTGTCTCTTTTAAAATGGTTAATGGATGCTAAAAACCATGATGTGGGAATTCAAAAAAAGTGGAAACTATCAGGAAAAGGAAATCCTCAGAGTTCAATGTTAAAGAAGAAGGAATTGTGAGATTTGGGACAAGAATATGTGTTCCATCAAATCCAGAGTTAAAAAATGAACTTTTGGATAATGCATATAATTTGAATTTTTCAATTCTCCTTGGAAACATAATGATGTATCATGATATATGAGATAATTATTGGTGGGATAAAATGATGAAGGAGATCGCTGATTATACATAAATGTGCCTAGTTTGTCCACAAGTGAATCCTGAGAGGCATAAATCTAAGGGGATGATTCAACCATTACCCATACAATCATGGAAATGGGAGAACATCACCATCGAATTTGTCACCAGAAATATGAATACATCCAAAGGAAACAATGCTATCAGGATTATTGTGGATCATTTGACAAAGATTTCACACCTCCTTGCTATTCGAGAAGAATTATCATTGGATTAGCTGGCACATATATATATATATCATAGAAGTGGTAAGGATAAAAGGACTACCACAATTTATTGTATCTGATCGAGATCCAAGATTCGCCTCTATGATCTAGAAGAGTCTTCAACATGCTCGGAATATAGATCCGAACTTCCGTATGACTTATCATCCTCAACCTGATGGAAAATATGAGCGTACTATCCAAACACTTGAGGAGATGTTGAGATCATTCTCAATAGACTTCAATGGAAGATGGAATCAATGTGTTTCTTAGGTTATGTTATCTTATAATAAAAGTATCCACTAATGAATACAAATGGATCCATATAAATCCCTTTATGGAAGACCTTTAGAACATCAGCATGTTGGGATGAAGGTGGGGAAATAAAAATCCTATGTCCAAAAATGGATGAATTAATGTTGGAGATGGTTAAGAAAATCTAGCAACACATTAAAACTGCTCAATGTTGACAATTTAGCTATATTGATAATCAACGACAAGACCTAGAGTTTGATTTCAGAGACATGGTATTCTTTTGTATATCACCATAGAAGAGAGTTATGATATTTGGTAAGAAGGGAAAGATTTTTCCCAGGTACATAAACCCTTTTGATATCATTGATCGCATTAGATTAGTGGCCTATCGATTATCACTCCCACCGAACCTATCTCAAGTAAATGATGTACTCCATGTATCACTCTTGAGAAAGTACATACCTGACCCATTGTATGTACTCAATCCAGAGGTTTTACCATTGTAAAATGACCTCTGATATGAAGAGAAGCTGGTTAAATTCTTAGATCATAGGGTAAAAGTTATACAAAATAAGACAATACCCATTGTCAAGGTGTTGTGGTGAAACCAAAAGTTTGAAGAAGAAAAGTGGGAATTGGAGGAACTGATTAAGCAGAGTTTCCCTCATCTATTTTAGTACGGGAAAAGGAAATTTTGTGGGTGAAATTTCATAAGGGGGGAAGATCGTATCGACCCAAACTTTTACTAATGAAAATTTGTGTCGATCTAATTAAATGTATTATTATTTAAAATGGTAATATAAAATATGAACATCCTTGGGTTTATGTTTTTTGATTTTATAATACTGTTAATAGTTGTTATCATTTCTAATATAGTTGTTTAACAGTGACCACATGATTAGTATAAATATAGGGCTTTAACAAGTACAATTTATTTAGAGAAATGATGTGAATGCCTCATCCTATTTAATTTCTCTATGTGAAGCCCATTTTTCGGACCTCAGAAAGGAGGTAACATCATTGGGATTCACTCTTGACCAAGACCTATCTTAGCTTCAATGCGTTACACCTAAACAGAACAACCAATAGGAGAAGTGGAAGTTAATAGTGATTACAACCCGAGCGATGTTATCGGATCCTCCCCAAGAGTCAATCACCATCACACACCTTACCCTTAGGTCTTATGTGGGTGTTTTAAGGGGTTATATAACAGTACACTAGAACTATGATTATTTTTTTTATTTTTTATAGATAATATACATTCTTCTTGTTATTGTTACTTTGTAAATAGATTTTATAGCACTAATAGTTTTTTAGTTAATATTCAATTAATGAAAATCTATTTTGATGAATTAATTGATTTTTGAATTAAATAATATTTTTATAAAATATTTTTACTAAATTAGTTTTTATTAATTATAAATTATCATATAATTTTTTATGAATTAAATTGAAATTTTTATTAAGGTCGGAAAGCTGTTTCTGTCAAAACCCATGGATATTCGATAAATGATGATTTTTATTTTAAAAGTAAAAATTCATGTATTTAAAAAATTATTTAGATAAAATGAATATTTTTTTTGTAATCATGAAGTTGAAATTATCCAACTGTGAATTTTTCATAATTTTCTGAGAGAGTAGAATTTTTGGGTAAAAATTAAATAAAGTTTAAATATATTATGTGATTTATGACATCATAATGACCCAATAGTGATGAAAAAAATACTTTAAAAAGGGATATTGCAAAATAATATTTTAACCCTAAAATAATTTGATTTTAGAATTTTTTTATTAATTTTATGGTGGCTTAATGGACCCTCCATGACTTTTAAAACATTTTAACATTTAAAATGATATCCTTGAGAGTGTTACTGAACTCCACATAAGAAAGCATAATACATTAAGAATTTCATCCATTGTACATATAAAATAATTTTTTCCACTCCCCTTTGGAAACAACCCTGGGAAAACCCATGTGTTGGTTTGTGGTTTTGATTTTTGATTAGTTTAATGTGTGGTTTCCAAAACATAAATAATAAAGAATTCCCTCTCTTTTCCTATATAAACCCACCCAACCTCCCACAAATCTTCACTCAAAACCCTTGGTGCACACCACTAATCTGGAATAATCTCTCGAGTATCCTACCAAGGCATCCCAATATCCCAAGAAGCCTCTCTCAAGCCTCTACTAAGCCTTTGGAACACACTTCCATGTGAGGGATTTCATCCTTTCTCATTTTTTTCCAAATTTCAATATATTGTTATAAACTTTTAATTTAAATTAATAATGTTGTGGAATTATTCCTAACCTCACCAAATATATCCCTCTTTATGTTTTAATGGTTAGATACTTCTTTATCTCCCATTAATGGCACCCAATTACACTCATTACCATGCCAAAATATTGTAGGGAATTTCTCTCTTCTCATTTACATTCATGTACTTTCTTATATTATGCATCTAAATTAAATTAAATATATTGGGAAATGTATTAATATTACCCCATTAATGTAAATATCATGTATATTTGATGAGATACCCCTTTTCTCTCTCAGTAACCATTTTTATCAATTATTATGTCACGTTGTTATGCTACTGAAATTGCACTGCGATTTTCCAAGCCAACGTCATTGTGTAGTGAATTCCATGACCATTTCTCTATCAAGGTTATTCACCTTTATGAACATTTACTTATTGATTATAGATTTTCATGTATGTATTTCACATTCCATTATCATTTTATAAATTATGATGATGAATGATTCAATGTTGAATGATCCATTTGGCACACATATGCATGAAATGAAATGATAATGAAGGGTACTCCCTGGTAGCACACCAATGCATTGGGTAAATATTAGTATCATGATATGTTAAGTGAAATGAGAGTTTACTCATGATAATCAAATTTCAATGAGGTTTTACTCATGTTAATTAAATTTCAATAAGCACTGGCTCATGCTAATATCAGGATAAATGTTGTTTCAACATTTCCATGTTATGATAATCATGTTATATCATGACTTTATGTTAATTTTTCTCTTATAATCCATTGATATGCCTATTTACTAACATGTACTATATTGTTCATTTTTTGCATTGTTTACTCCCTTGCTAGGCATTATAGCACACTATTTTCTTATGAATGTCCTCAGGTTATCCAATGAAATGAAAGGTATGAAGGAATAATGTGGTCATGTAAAATAAGTTTTTAATAAAGATTTATTGTTTTATGTTCTATGGTGTTATGTAATTTAACTAATTTTCTAAGACATTAGACCTCTGGATCCTCATAGTTTTCTTAAGTGCATGATTATGTAATAAGTCAGGTTTATGTGTATAATAATGAACATGGTTGTTATATTGGTTTAATCCCATCCATGACATGGCTAATATTACACTATATATTATTTACATAGTTCATGGACTATCTTGATAACCTTATAATTTTGGATTCATACTTATGATCATTTTATCCCCCTTTTATATCATACTCAAGAATCATCTCTCCATATCTCATCATCGTTCGTAAGGGAAATATTTTTCCATGAAAAGATATTTAAAATACTTTCATTCCATGTTTTCAATTTCCTACATGACATTTGTTTTTGAATAAATGACCACTATTGATCTTCACCACCAAATATATGAAAATATATCATGATAACCTTTTCCCTTTCATTACCCCAGTGTGAAAAATATACTTTCTATGTAATATATCAATTTCTTAGGTGTGAATGGATTTATAGTTCCATAGAATGATGGTTTTTTTTTATGAATGATGTTTTATAAAATTGTTACACCATTTTTTGGATCAACATGAAGTTCCATACAGGTAAATTTATTACTCATAACCTAAGTTTTCTATCCCATTATTGTTCTAAGTTATTCAGCCACACCTATAGCTCCAAATCCAGTCACAGATCTAGATACATAATCTTTCCCAATAGGGAAATCCCTAAATGGATTAAGTTCCTTGATATGGTTCTCATTACATTCACTATGTACCATTTTTAATAATTTCATACACTAGAATAGATCATAACGTTATGAATAAAAAAATTTAATTTCAATACTAATTAATGTAAATTAAAATTCCTGGTATAAATAATCTCTAAATCATATGTTTAGTTTATTTTTATATATTTCCAAATATTTTCATATGATTTAATTTTCAAAAATAAGTTTTCCTAAATCTAGGTCCCAAAGATTCAACTTATCTTTCATTGATACCAACCATAAACACACTAACAATAGTATCTTGGAGTCAGTGGTTACTTTATTACATTAAAATAATATATAAGGAATCACATATCGAAGGATTTAGTGGTCTAGTTGTCTTGGTTAACTAGATAAATTCATGATATTAACACTAAATTTCCAAAAAAATACCAAATGAATTGTCTTTGAGAATTCCAAAATTCCCCTGAGTGTATCCCTTCATATCAATCAAATAGAACATCCTTATATCCTAGGGAATATAAACCATAAGAAATGGGTGAGATAAAATTCTCAATAATGGTCATGTATAATAAAAACAATATTAAATAATAAATGACATCTATTTTATGGTAAATAACAAAAACACATACCATTTAATAAATAACAAAGAATAAAATATATCTAGATATAATATCATAGTGAAAATATCATGGATAAAAATAACTGAAATCTTATTAAAGGAAATACTTAATTAGTGGACATCATGATCTGAAGAATCATGGTACCTCTAGAGTCAATAACTTTTAACAAGAATATTTAAAACTACTTTTTAAAAACCTATTAGGGTTTTCAACATTCTTATCTACTATCTGTCACGAACCAGACCACGTCGACCCTGAATCGGTCACCCGAGCCAGTCCACAGCAAGTCCCGAGGGGCGTTCCCGATCCCCCGGGGATGGAAACTAGTGTCGGGCATCATGTTTTAATCATTGGGAACGATTTATCCCAAAAAACCAGGATCTGTAAAAAAACAAACAAACAAAATAGACAAAACTAACAACAACAAAAAACTACACAACAACTATACCTCCACGTGACCTCGCGGTCACCTCCCAACTAAACACCAGCGTCACTCCATCATTGAGCGACTCAAACCAGAAAAACCTGAACACAAGGATCCTGCAACTGAAATGGTAAAATATAGGCGTGAGCACAAAAAAGTACTCAGTAGGTGAGCCCAACAACAAAATCCCAAAGCACTTTCAGTAAATAAAGAATCTATAAATTCCAGGTTTGAACTACAAAGTATAAAAGTAAGCTTTCATAATTTTTCACTTGAAGATCAAAACACAAGACATGACCCTTATTCTTTTTCAAAAGTTGAATTCCTTTCATTGGTACCAAATTCATTTAAAAAGGGAATGAAGTGTTACATTTTCAAATTTTACACAAAGAGAATAACGCATTTTCATTTGAAAACCGTTTTCACAAAGTATAACAGTATAAGCTGTAAAGAACAACTGAAAGTAGACAAGAAAGGAAAAAACATGTAACCATGGGTGATCCAAAACATCCATAGGAAACCCATGGATGTACTTGGGTTCAGACTACCTACCGACATGGTACTCCATAGTCAATAACCAACTGGATGCCCTAACAGCCAACTAGTGGCACGCCCCACAAGGCCTTACCTACCAAGGGGGGACCAACCTGTCTAATCGGGGTTAGCGAACAACCATCACTCGATTCTCTAAAAGATATCCAGGAACCCACAGTGGTTTTAATAATACTGTGTAAGTGGGAGGCCCTTACATGTGTGACTCACCTCACCACATTTTCCAACCCCTTACACAGACACCGCTACATGACAACCCTCAAAGGGAAGTCCCCCTGTAGAGATGACCCAAAAGTATGTATATATATATATAATTACTTCACATTCTAAAAAGTGCCAACCGGGCCTCAAAAACCATTTAATACCAAAACATATCCAAGAGACGTTACACACTCCATCACGTTGAAAACCGTTACACACTTAGACCCTCATTTAAGAAACTCAAATCAGCATTTTAGAACTGAAACACATTGGTGTCACAAGTAAAACCATTTTCCAATATCCTAATTCATGCCACTTTTATCAATAGCCAAACGGGCCTCTAATCATTTTTTTGAAGGAACACTGTTTATCTAATGAAATCCCAAAATTGTATTCACGCGTCAAAGGAAAACATTTTTCAACAACAAAAAATCCACACTTTTAGTTTCCAAAAACAAGTTTATAGGCAAAACGAGCATTTTCTCTATTCAAGGTTTTAAGAGAACACCATTTTCCATAAACAATACACCTTCCATTTTACACACACCAAAACCATTTCCAATCACACTTCAACATGTCTTGCACATTTAAAAAAGAACTCATTTAGCTATATCACTAGAAAACCACATAATTAAGTCCAAGAGAAACGCTTCCAGTTCAATGCAAGAATTAAACTGATTTCATTTTCAGCAGGTCACCGCACTAAGCATAACTATTTAATACTACTTTAAATTTACTTAAATTCAATAAAAGACAAGGATTAAATAAATTATAAAGTTAAAGGCAAGTGATGTGGGAGGAAACCAACCTCGACTTGCAGTCCAAACATGACGACGTGACCCGCTTCACACTAGTGCACAAAAACCTGCAAGCCGACGACTCGGTGCGGACCAACGCAAAACATAAAAATAACCAGGGACTCATAAACACAATAAAGTATTGACGTAAAATTATACAAACAAATAAACAAAGCAAACCTCTCCTCGGCACAAAGGTATTATCAACCAGAAGGGTCTGATCGGTGTTCACCAGGGCTACGAGACCCGCAGCTGGAGGCCGGGACAACACCGGCAAGGCGCGGGCAGGCCGGAACGACGCCGCCAGGCCGCGTGCTGGCCAGAACAGCACCGACAGGGGGCGAAAAGTTTGGGACAACGCCGGTAGGGGCGGCGCGGCCCCATAAAGGGAGGCGCTGGAAAGTGCGGCACCGAAAAGGGCGGCGACCGGTGACCGAGATCCAGCAGGAGGCGTGACGGAGCGCCAATGCAGGTGGGAAGCGGAGGTAACTGGCTGGGATCCGGTGGGAGGGCAGTGGTGCGGGGCGGCGTTGTGCAACAGAGGTAGTAGACCGGGAGGGCGTCCGCAGGACCAGCGGTGGTGCGGCGTCGGGGAGGCGACAGGGAGGGCGCGGGGTGGAGATGCAGGAGGATAGGGGGTCGCGGTCGGGAGCGGGGTTGGCACGGCGAGTCGTGGGCGCCGGTGGTCGCGCGAGGCCAGGGGTAGCGGTTGAGGGCGCCGGGAAAAGCGGGAGCCGGATGGGGGGGGGGGTGTGGCGAGGCGGAGGGCCGGCGAGGTGGAGGACCGGCGAGGCGGCCACCTGAAGGAGGGCAGGGTGCACGACTGGGTCGGGGAGAAGGAGAGGGGGAGGGGGCCGCCGCACGGAAGAGAGAGAGGGGGGGGGGGAGAAAGCTAGGGTTTTGGTTTAAAATATATATATATATAATAACAACAACAACATAATAATAATAATAATAATAATAACAATAAGAATACAAATAATAATAATAATAATAATAATAATAATAACAAGAATAATAATAAAAAAATAGTTAATTTAAATAATAATTATTTATAATCAAAACATTTAGGATATTAAAATCACTTTAAAAAAATAAACACACACACCCATATATATATATATATATATATATACGTATACTGACATATGTAACTATATCTAAACATATATAAATATATATTTATATATATATACATACACATCTAAACGTATATACTTATATATAATCACACATAAACATATATATATATATATATGTGTATATATATACACATATATATATACACATATATAAACACGCATGCAGACACACATAAAATATGAATAACTTCAAAAAAAATAACAATAATTTAATAATAATAAATTGTCAACATAAAATTTTTAATATTTAAAATTCCGGGTGAACACACGATCACCCGAGGCGAACGCACAGTAACCGCTAACGATGCGATGACCGCACACCGGTGTGAAACCACCAACACAATTAAACTTTGAAAATTTTAAACCAGGACCAAGAAAGAAGTAAAAATAAGGGCATCTTCGGTCGGGGTGTAACAATTATCCCCACCACAGACACTTTCTGCCCCCAGAAAGTCACCAAGCCAAAATTCGGTCAAGATTCAAGTCCATGCCCAAACGAAACTAAAGGAACCGAAGAGAACTGAGAATCTCGGGATGACCATACTCTATACAGGTCACACCCGAACAATTCAAGAGAAAACTACAGTCCGAGGTTGAGGGGAGAACACGAAGGGGTTCTCCCCACCACAAGAACTTAACTGGTTCGAAAATTTAACACCCAAAACTTACTACCACAAGGAGGTGGGTCCAGTGCGGGGACTCACAACTAATCAAAACTGACTCCTATAGCCCGATCAAAACAACACCTCAGTCGAAACGTTGAACCCTCGACTGTAGTCAACAACCTCCAACACCAGGGAAAACCCATGAAGAAAACCCAATCATTCCCACAACGTCATTTCTCCCAAAGACACTTACGTCTCCAAACAAACACAGTCAAACGGAGGTCAACTCACTCAAAATCCAAACACACCTCTATTAAAAACGCACGATTCAGATAATAAAAATTTAGACAAACAAAACTGTTTGGATTATAATCGAACACGTTCACCCCAACTTCACAACCACACAATGAACCTAAAACTACAAAATATTAACAGTGGAAGAATGAGAGCGAAAGGACTTCTAATGATTTGCTGCCAACACCAAACACAAAACCCGACCCAAGGGATCACACCCCCAGGAACTCTTGAATGTGCACGAGCTTCACCCCGAGACATGTGGCTGGGGCTCTGATAGCTGAAGCATCTCCTGCCTCACAGTCAGGCACTGACATTTTTCCAATCACAGCATCCTCTTAAAGCGACTCTCCTTGTAAGTCATCTCCAGATGATCCAGACACCTGCAATGATGTCATGTCATTGAAGGGGTGTGACATGACGTCCTTGTATACCCTAAACATCCATACTGATGGTACACCATTATACGGCCTGACGAACTGAAAAATGGATTCACTGCAGAGGACTCTTTGGAAACAGATCCATCTGAAACACTCTGCTTGTCAGATGGGAGACCTACATGATCAACTGGATATGGTGGATTGCCTACCGTTTCTTCTCTAGAGACTAATTCAGCTAAAAACACCTTATGCACCAACTTCTCAAAAGTGATGCCCGAAAAAGGGAGGGATCACTCCTTGATTCTCTGGACGAAGACACCCATTAAAGGGAGGAGTTTTCATCAGATCCTGCGACGCTATCTATGGAAAATAGATACAAGATCTTTGAAATTTTCAACACATGCTTTCACATCTATTGCCCATGTTGAGCACACATGAGCTCTTCCACCTTATTCATCTTCCTCGCTTCAAGTATAAACCATCGGACGAAAACGACTTTAAAGAAATCCCACATCATCCCATCTTGCAGTGATGGCGGGGAGAAAAACTCTCACTCGTCCAAAGTTGGACCCTCGGACAAACTCAGAACACCATGCACTCAAACAGCATCGAGAGTTCCCAATGTTATAAAGATACGCTCCACTTCCTAAAGCCATTCTACTGCCTCTAACGGACCATGATCACTATGAAGAATAAGTAAAGTCTGAGAAGGACTAAAAAACCGGGCATGACATACCAGAATCCTTAGGGACCTTTCTGGGCGGCATTTCCTGAGCAACATATGAAACACAGAGCCAAACTGACATCAAACCGAAGCAACATCAATAAAAGCTCCTTCATCAAAAACAGTCAACACAATGACCGAAAAAAATACAAACACAATCCAAAATAAAATACCCTTTTTAAAATCTCATATTCATCTTAAATTTTAAAACCTCATTTTTCTAGACCACTTTCCAAATACCAATCCACTTTCAAACCAAAATCACTTTCCAAAACCATTTCCCCTATTTAAATAAAAATTTAGAAAATAAGACCAAGCCTTTAATTTCAAATAAACACCCAGGTAATCCCATGACCCGTTGCACATGTAGTTATCCACATTCCATTTTTACATTCACCAACACACACATTCCATGCATTCTCACACATGTTCAAATGTTCATAAAGAGTACCTGAGGTTTCACCCCAAACCATTCTCGACCAACTTCACAACAAACACTAGCTTTCCAACCCAAAGTATTTCAGTTTTAAAACCCATTTCACAATTTAACGTCATTTAAAATAAACCAGTCTCATTTTCAAAACCCCTTTTTCATTTCAAAAAATGCACTTACACCAACCAGAACGAAAATTACATTCAACTTGCATCAAAACATCGGAGAGAGGGACTAGCGGTCACACTTAACTTGATGACATGGTAGTATTCTATGCCCCAAGTAAGAGTCATCAACTAGGAGGAATTCAAACCATGTACCCGGACTCCACCTGGGTCACTACTCCATGTGAGATCACGATGTAACATCGGATTCCCTTTGTTGTCATCCCTCAATCCAAAACGAACCAGAATGAAACAATGAATCAATTCCCAGACTACCCCTGGAGACTCAAGGTACGGAACGGCCGAGGGATCATGACGTCCTTCCCATACCTACCTCTCGAGTCCCGACAGTCCTAATCTTCACCTACCGGACAACCCAAATAACAAGGGCCACCTTTGATACCATTTTGTCACGAACCAGCCCGGGTTGACCCTAAACCGGTCACAAAGCCAGTCTGTGGCATGTCACGAGGGGCGTTCCCGATCCCCCCGGGATGGAAACTAGTGTCGGGAATCATGTTTTAATCGTTGGGAATGATTTATCCCAAAAAAACCAAGATATTTTATAGAAAAAAACAAACAAAACAGACAATACTAACAACAAAAAAAACTACACAACAACCATACCTCCACATGACCTCGTGGTCACCACCTAACTAAACACCAGCGTCACTCCGTCACTGAGCGACTCAAACTAGGAAAACCTGAACACAAGGAACCTGTAACTGAAATGGTAAAATATAGGCATGAGCACAAAAAGTACTCAGTATGTGATCCCAACATTAAAATCCCAAAGCACTTCCAGTAAATAAAGAATCTATAAATTTCAGGTTTGAACTATGAAGTTTAAAAGTAAGCTTTCATAATGTTTCACTTGAAGATATAAACATGAGACATTACCCTTATTCTTTATCAAAAGTTGAATTCCTTTCATTGGTTCCAAATTCATTCAAAAAGGGAAAGAAGTGTAACATTTTCAAATTTTACACAAAGAGAATAACTCATTTTCCTTTGAAAACCATTTTCACAAAGTATAACAGTATATGTTGTAAAGAACAACTGAAAGTAAACAAGCAAGGAAAAAAACCATGTAACCATGGGGGATCCTAAATATCCCTAGAAAACCCCTAGACGTACTCGGATTCAGACTACCTACCGGCATAGTACTACATAGTCAATACCCAACTGGCCGCCCTAATAGCCAACCAGTGGCACGCCTCACAAGGCCTTACCTACTAAGGGGGGACCAACCTGTCTAATCGGGGTTAGCCAGAAACCATCACTTGATTCTCTACAAGATTTCTAGGAACCCATGATGTTTTTAATAATACTGTGTAAGTGGGAGTCCCTCGCACGCGTGACTCACCTCACCGCACACCGCTACACAAAAACACTCATAGGGAAGGTCCCCAGTAGAGATGCACCAAAAGTATGTGTATATATATATAATTACTTCACATTCCAAAAAGTGCCAACCGGGCCTCAAAAACCATTTAATACCAAAACATTTCCAACAGACGCAACACACGCCATCCCGTTGAAAATCGGTACACACATAGAACCTCATTTAAGAAACTCAAATCATCATTTTAGAACTGAAACACATTGGTGTCACAAGTAAAACCATTTTCCAATATCCTAATGCATGCCCTTTTATCAATAGCCAAACGGGCCTCTAATCATTTTTTTGAAGGTACGCTGTTTCTCTAACGAAATCCAAAAAAAATTCACACGTCAAAGGAAAACATTTTTCAACAACAAAATATCAACACTTTTAGTTTCCAAACTCAAATTTAAAGGCCAAACGAGCATTTTCCCTATTCAATGTTTTAAGAGAACCCCATTTTCCATAAACAATACACCTACCATTTTACACACACCAAACCCACTTCCAATCACACTTCAACATGTCTTGCACATTTAAAAAAGAACTCATTTAGCCATATCACTAGAAAACCACACAATTTAGTCCAAGAGAAATGCTTCCAGTGCAATGCAAGAATTAAACAGATTTCATTTTCAGCAGGTCACCGCACTTAGCATAACTATTTAATACTACTTTAAATTTACTGAAATTCAATAAAAGACAGGGATTAAATAAATTTTAAAGATAAAGGAAAGTGCAGTGGGAGGAAACCTACATCAACTTGCAGTCCAAACATGACGACGTGACCCGCTTCGTTCTTGCGAACAAAAACATGCAAGCCGACGACTCGTCGCGGACCAACGCAAAACATAAAAATAACCAAGGACTCAAAAACACTATAAAGTATTGACCTAAAATCATACAAACATATAAAAAATGAAAACCTCACCTCAGCATGGAGGTATTCTAAACCAGAAGGGTCTGAGCGGGGTTCACCGGGGTTGCGGGACCCGCAACAGGAGGCCGGGACAACACCGGCAAGGAGCGGGCTGGTCGGAACGACGCCGGCAGGCCACGCGCTGGCCGGAACAGCACCGACAGGGCGTGTGCAAGCCGAGACGATGTCGGCAGGGCGTGGAAAGTCTGGGACAACACCGGTAGGGGCGGCGCGACAAAGGAAGGGGAGGCGCCGGAAAGCGCAGCACCAGAAAGGGTGACGACCAGCGACCGAGATCCAGCGGGAGGCGTGGCGGAGCGCCGCTGCAGGTGGGAAGCGGGGGCGGCTGGCTGGAATCCGGCGGGAGGGCAGCGGCGTAGGGCGGCATTGCGCGACGGAGGGAGGAGGCTGGGAGGGCGTCAGCGGGACCGGCGGTGGTGCGACGTCGAGTAGGCGATAGGGAGGGTGCGGGGCGGAGACGCCAGAGGAGAGGCGGTGGCGGTTGGGAGCAGGGTCGACGCGGCGAGTCGCGGGCGCTGTTGGTCGCGCAAGGCCAGGGGGGAGCGGTGGAGGGCGTCGGGCAGAGCGGGAGCCGGACGGGGGGGGGTGCGGCGAGGCTGAGGGCCGGCGAGGTGGAGGGTCGGCGAAGCGGTGACCTGAAGGAGGGTAGGGCGCACGATTGGGTGGGGGAGAAGGAGAGGGGGAGGGGGCCGCCGCACGGAAGAGAAAGGGGGGAAGCTAGGGTTTTGGTTTAAAAAAATATATATATATATATATAATAACAACATAATAATAATAATAATAATAATAATAATAATAACAACAATAATAAAAATAATAATAATAATAATAATAATAATAAAATAGTAAATTTAAATAATAATTATTTTTAATCAAAACATTTAGGATATTAAAATCAATAAAAAATAAATAAATGCACACACCTATATAAATATATATATTTATAGATATATATATATACGTATACTGGCCTTTGTACCTATATCTAAACATATATAAACATATATTTATATACATATACATACACATCTAAACGTATATACTTATATATAAGCACACATAAACATATTTATATATATATGTATATATATACACATATATAAACACGCATGCAGACACACATACAATATGAATAACTTCAAAAATAATAACAATAATTTAATAATAATAAATTGTCAACATAAAATTTTTAATATTCAAAATGTCGGGTGAACAAACTATCACCCGGGCCGAACGCACGATCACCGCTAACGATGGGGTGACCGCGCACCGGCGTGAAACCGCCAACACAATTAAACATTGAAAATGTTAAACCAAGACCAAGAAAAAAGTAAAAATATGGGAATCTGCAGTCGGGGTGTGATAAATCTCCCCCCCACAGACACTTTCTTCCCCCAGAAAGTCACCAAGACAAAAGTCGGTCAAGATTCAACTCCATGCCAAAATGGAACTAAAGGAACCGAAGAGAACTAATAATCTGGGGATTACCTTACTCTACACAGGTCACACCCGACCAATTCAAGAGAAAACTGCGGTCCGAGGTTCAGGGGAGAACACGAAGGGGTTTTCCCACCCACAAGAACTTAACTGGTTCAAAAATTTAACACCCAAAGCATACTACCACAAGGAGGTGGGTCTAGTGCGGGGACTCACAACTGATCAAAACTCACTCCTATAGCCCGATACAAACAACACCTCCATCGAAATGTTGAACCCTCGACTAGAGTCAACAAACTTCAACACCAGGGAAAACCCAGGAAGTAAACCCAAGAATTCCCACAACGTCTTTTCTCCCAAATACACTAACATCTCCAAACAAACACTGTCAAACTGAGGTCAACTCATGCAAGATCCAAACACACCTCTAAGAAAAACGCACGATTCAAATAATCACAATTTATATAAAGAAAACTATTTGGATTACAATCGAACACGTTCACCCCAACTTCACAACGACACAATGAACCTACAACGCCAAAATTTTCACAATGGAAGAATGAGAACGAAAGGACTTATAATGCTTTGCTGCCAACCCTGAACACAAAACCCGACCCAAGGCTTCACACCCCCAGGAACTCCTGACTGTGCGCAAGCTTCACCCCGAGACATGTGGCTGGGGCTCTGATGGCTGAAGTATCTCCTGCCACACAGTCAGGCATTGAGATTTTTCCAATCACAACATCCTTTTCAAGCGACTCTCCCTATAAACATCTCCAGATGATCCAGACACCTGCAATGATGACATGTCATTGAAGGGGTGTGACATGCCGAACTTGTATACCCTAAACGTCCATACTGATGGTACACCATTAGACAGTCTGACGAACAGAAAAACGGTGCCACTATAGAGGACTGTTTGGAAACAGATCCATCTAACACACTCTTCTCGTCAGATGGGAGACCTACACGAGAAACTAGATACGGTGGATTGCCAAATGTTTGTGCTCTGGAGACTAACTCATCTAAAAACACCTTTTGCACCAACTTCTCAAAAGTGATGCCCGAAAAAGGGAGGGATCTCTCCTTGGTCTCTGGATGAAGACACCCGTTAAAGGGAGGAGTTTTCATCAGATCCTGCGACACTATCTCTAGAAAAGAGATACAAGATCCTCGAAATGGTCAACACATGCTTTCACAGCTATTGGCCATGTCGAGCACACATGAGCTCTTCCACCTTATTCATCTTCTTCTCTTCAAGAATAAACCTTCAGATGAAAATGACTATAAAGAAATCCCACCTCATCCCATCTTGCAGTGATGGCGGGGTGAAAAACTCTCACTCATCCAAAGCTGGACCCTCAGAAAAACTCAAAACACCATGCACACAAACAACGTTGAGACTTCCCAATGTTCTAAAGATATGCTCCACTTCCTCAAGCCTTTCTACTGCCTCTAACAGACCCCGATCACTATGAAGAATAGGTAAAGTCCGAGAAGGACCAAAAAACCGGGCATGACTTACCAGAATCCTTAGGGACCATTCTGGGCGGCATTTCATGAGCAACATAAGAAACACAAATCTAAACTAACATCAAACCAAAGAAACATCAATAAAAGATCCTTCATCAAAAACAGTCAACACAAAGACTGAAAAAAATACAAACACAATCCAAAATAAAATACCCTTTTTAAAATCTCATTTTCATTTTAAATTTTAAAACCTCTTTTTTCTAGACCACTTTACAAATACCAATCCACTTTCAAACCAAAATCACTTTCCAAAACCGTTTCCCCTGTTTAAATACAAATTTAGAAAATAAGACCAAGCCTTTAATTTCAAATAAACACCCAGGTAATCCCATGACCCACTACACATGTCGTTATCCACATTCCATTTATACATGCACCAACACGAACTTTCCATGCATTCTCAAACATGTGAAAAGGTTCATAAAGATTACCTAAGGTTTCACCCCAAACCATTCTCGACCAACTGCCTAGAAAACACCATCTTTCCAACCCAAGGTCTTTCAGTTTTAAAACCCATTTCACAAATTTAAAGTCATTTAAAATAAATCAGTCTCATTTTCAGAAACCCTTTTTCATTTCAAAAAATGCACTTACACCAACCAGAACGAAAATGACACTCAACTTGCATCAAACCACCAGAGAGAGGGACTAGAGGTCACACATAACTTGATGACATGGTAGTGTTCCATGCACCAAGTAAGCGTCAAAAACTAGGAAGAATTTAAACCGTGTACCCGGACTCCACATGGGTCACCACTCCAGGTGATATCATGATGTAACATCGGTTTACCTCCATTTTCATCCCTCAATAAAAAACAAACCAGAACGAAACAAAGGCTCAATTCTCATACTACACATGGCGACTCAAGGTGCGAAACGGACGAGGGTTCATGACATCATTCATGTACCTACCTATCGAGTCCCGACAGTCCTAATCCTCACCTACCTGACAACCCAAATTACAAGGGCCGCCTCTGATACCATTTTTTCATGAACCAACCTGTGTCAACCCTGAACCGGTTACCCAAGCCAGTCCGTGGCAAGTCCCGAGGGGCATTGCCGATCCCCCCGGGATGGAAACTAGTGTCGGGCACCAAGTTTTAATCGTTGGGAATGATTTAGCCCAAACAAACCAAGATCTGTAAAAGAAAAACAAACAAAGAAAACAGACAACACTAACAACAACAAAAACTATACAACAACCATACCTCGACATGACCTCGCGGTCACCACCCAACTAAACACCAGCATTGCTCCATCTCTGAGCGACTCAAACCAGGAAAACCTGATCACAAGGAACCTACAATTGAAATGCTAAAATATAGGCATGAGCACAAAAAAAGTACTCAGTCGGTGAGCCCAACAACAAAATCTGAATGCACTGCCAGTAAATAAAGAATCTATAAATTCTAGGTTTGAACTAAAAAGTATAAAAGTAAGCTTTCATATTGTTTCACTTGAATATAAAAACATGAGACATTACCCTTATTCTTTTTCAAAAGATGAATTCCTTTTATTGGTGCCAAATTCATTCAAAAAGGGAAATAAGTGTAACATTTTCAAATTTTACACAAAGAGAATAACACATTTTCATTTGAAAACCATTTTCAAAAAGTATAACAGTATAAGCTGTAAAGAACAACTGAAAGTAAACAAGAAAGGAGAAAAACAAGTAACCATGGGTGATCCTAAACATCCCTAGAAAACCCCTGGACGTACTCGGGTTCAGACTACCTACTGGCATGGTACTCCATAGTCAATTAACAACTGGCCACCCTAATAGCCAACCAGTGGCACGCCCCACAAGGACTTACCTACCAAGGGGGGACCAAGCCGTCTAATCGGGGTTAGCCAGCAACCATCACTCGATTCCCTAAAAGACTCCCGGGAACCCATGGTGGTTTTAATAATATTGTGTAAGTGGGAGGCCCTCGCACGGGTGACTCACTTCACCGCACTTTCCAACCCCTTATACGGACACCGCTACACGACAACCCTCAAAGGGAAGTCCCACTGTAGATATTCCCCAAAATTATGTATATATATATATAATTACTTCACATTCCAAAAATTGCCAACCGGGCCTCAAAAACCATTTAATACCAAAACATTTCCATCTGACGCAACACATGCCATAACGTTGAAAACCGGTACACTCTTAGAACCTCATTTAAGAAACTGAAATCAGCATTTTAGAACTGAAACACATTGGTGTCACATGTAAAACCATTTTCCAATATTCTAATGCATGCCACTTTTCTCAATATCCATACGGGCCTCTAATCATTTTTTTGAAGGAATGCTATTTCTCTAATGAAATCCCAAAAAAAAATCACGCGTCAAAGGAAAACATTTTTCAACAACAAAAGATCCACAATTTTAGTTTCCAAAAACAAGTTTAAAATCCAAACAAGCATTTTCTCTATTCAAGGTTTTAGGAGAACACCATATTCCATAAACAATACACCTGCCATTATACACACACCAAAACCATTTCCAATAACACTTCAACATGTATTGCACATTTCAAAAAGAACTCTTTTAGCCATATCACTAGAAAACCACACAATTAAGTCCAAGAGAAACGCTACCAGTGCAATGCTAGAATTAAACAGATATCATTTTCAGTAGGTCACCACACTAAGCATAACTATTTAATACTACTTTAAATTTACTGGAATTCAATAAAAGACAAGGATTAAATAAATTCTAAAGTTAAAGGAAATTGCAGTGGGAGGAAACCTACCTTGACTTGTAGTTCAAACATGACGACGTGACCCGCTTCGCACTTGCGCACAAAAACCTGCAAGCCGACGACTCGACGCGGACCAATGCAAAACATAAAAATAACCAGGGACTCAGAAACACAATAAAGTATTGACCTAAAATTATACAAACAAATAAACAACGCAAACCTCACCTCAGCATGGAGGTATTCTCAACCATAAGGGTCTGAGCGGGGTTCACCGGGGCCACAGGACCCGTAACGGGAAGCCTGGACAACACCGGCAAGGCGCGGCTGGCCAGAACGACGTCGGCAGGCCGCACGCTGGCCAGAATAGCACCAACAGGGCACGCGCAAGCCGAGACGATGTCGGCAGGGTGCAGAATGTCCGAGATGACGCCGGTAGGGGCGGGGTAGCACCAGCAGCGGCGGCGCCAGAAAGCGCGGCTCTGGAAAGGGCGGCGGCTGGCGACCGAGATCTAGAGGGAGGCGCGGCAGAGCACCGCTGCAGGCGGGAAGCGAAGGCGGATGGTTGGGATCCGGCGAGAGGGCAGTGGCGCGGGGCGGCGTTGCGCGACGGTGGGAGTAGGCCGGGAGGGCGTCTGCTGGACTGGCGGCGGTGCGGCGCAGGGGAGGCGACATGGAGGGCGTGGGGTGGAGACGCCAGAGGAGAGGGGGCGGCGGTCGGGAGCGGGGTCGGCGCAGCGAGTCGCGGGCGCCGGTGGTCGCGCGAGGCCAGGGGGGAGCGGTGGAGGGTGCCGGGAAGAGAGGGAGCTAGATGGGGGGGTGCGGCGAGGTGGAGGGCCGGCGAGGCGGAGGGCCGGCGTGGCGGCGTCCTGAAGGAGGGCAGGGCGCGCGGCTGGGTCGGGGAGAATGAGAGGGGGAAGGGGCCGCCGCACGGAAGACAGGGGGTATGGGAAAGCTAGGGTTTTGGTTAATATATATATATATATATAATAACAACATAATAATAATAATAATAATAATAATAATAAATAGTTAATTTTAATAATAATTATTTTTAATCAAATCATTTAGGATATTAAAATCACTTAAAAAAATAAATGCACACACCCATATAAATAAATAAATATATATATATATATACGTATACTAACATATGTACCTATATCTAAACATATATAAACATATATTTATATATATATACATACACATCTAAACGTATATACTTATATATAAGCACACATAAACATATATATATATATATGTATATATATACACATATATATATACACATATATAAACACGCATGCAGACACACATAAAATATGAATAACTTCAAAAATAATAACAATAATTTAATATTAATAAATTGTCAACATAAAATTTTTAATATTTAAAACGCCGGGTGAACACATGCTCACCCAGGCCAAATGCATGGTCACCGCTAACGATACGGTGACCGCGCACCGGGGTGAAACCGCCAACACAATTAAACTTTGAAAATTTTAAACAGGGACCAAGAAAGAAGTAAAAATAAGGGCATCTGCAGTCGGGGTGTGACACTATCAGTACCTTTCTTATGACTATTTAAAATAACTAGGTACAAACCAATTAAGTTTGGGAAATTGATTTCTCTCATGAGACATACTAATTCTTCAAGTGGTTATCTATAAGTGGGCACCACCAAAGTATTTCATTTGAAAATAATTCTTCATATTAATCAGTGAAACATAATAAAATTTAAAATTCATATTAAAAACTAGCATAAAAATGTTAATACTTACCCCAATAGAGTGAACATAATCATAAAACCATCTAGAGTAATATATTTAATGCTATTAAAATAATTTATTTATATTAAAACTAATCATAATATATTCTAAAAAATATGTTAGATGGTATCATAATAAATCAATCCAAAATGAATCATTTGACTCAAGAAGTATTTTGATGTAGATTCAAGTACTATAATTTGCTAATTGAAAACTTCTTGAGGATAATACTCTTTTTCACATTGGAAATTTTTTTAAGCTGTGAAATTATAACATAAAAAAATTCATTTAAAATAATAATGTAAACCTATAATGTAATTTTAAAACATTAAGAAATAATGATGGTGGTAAAATGTGCTAACACTTTATAAGTTAAAAAACATTCCTTCTATATTTTTTAGTAAAAGTCTCAAAGAACCTTGTTTATAAAATTATTAATATAACATTCAAAACCATTTTGTAAAAATTAAACCATAAGGAAAAATTAATTTAAACAATAATTCAATAATATATAAAAACATTTTGGTAAGAAATAATAAAATACATTATCATGGAAGGAAAACAATGTTTTCATTAAAATTTGAAAAAGATTTTTTTTAAAAAAAATCACTTAAAAATATCATATCATTGAAGTGAGTATTAATAAAATGATTTATTTATGTGTATAATCTATAAACTAAGATAAAAATTATAAATTCAAAATAATTTAATCAAAAGTGTTTTCACACATAATATTAGTATGACACAAACATTGAATTAGATGTTTAACCCAATGAATAGAGAATGGGTTAAGAAACCCCTTATCACTTTTTAATCAGTTGAATAATATTCCCCATAAAAGTAATTATTATAAAATTAAGAATCTAATACCATTAAGTTAATTAGATTCATGATTCGGTATATCAAATTATAAAATATATACACCACACACACGAAATAATTTATGAATAAGGCATATATATCACAGAAATAAAACAGAGATGAGAAACTACATCCTCATGTTTCCATTTAGTTTTTCCTACTTTAACCTATTCTATGAAGGTTTAAATTTTTTTAATAAATCAATTAATAACTATATTAATATTTATAATACATTATGTGCTTCGATTATAACATCTTACTACCAATTCATTGATAATATTTTATTATTTTCATTGTTTTGGGTTTGTTTGTTTTATTATTTCATAACTGGTTCATTTGTGTATAATTATGGATTTACACATCGAATGGAAATAAAACCATAGAATTAAAATAAAAGGGAATTAATTTAAATCTAAAATTTTAAATGTTACCATATATTTTATAATTATTAACCTAAGGATAATTCATTTGATAAAAATAAAATGATACATGTTTAGTTTATTTTTGGTGATTTTTCTGACCATCACAAACTTGTTTCTTTTTAATTAATATTAGGTATATATAATAGTTTCATAACATTAAAAAATTCATAAAATAAATTTTAAAATATTATAAAACTATAATAATACATTTATAACCAGGATTGAAGTCGTTAAATGAAAATGAAAATGAAAATTCATTATTCACGGAGATGGTAAAGTGGCATAATTTGGACAACAATTTTCGTTTCATTGAATAAGAGGAGGTAATAAAAGGGATGGATATAAGATATTGAATTCAAATATAAAATTCCTATATGTAAATTAATTTAATATTATTATTCATTTATGGATGAATGGGTGAAGATAAGGCAGAACAAAAAAAATAGGATTGTTGGTTTGAGAGAATTACCTGATTAATATCACCTCCTTCAAGGATCACTTAAAGACCATGGAATTTTAATTTTTGAGAGAACAGAAAAAATATGATGTTTTTAGAGTGGTTATTAGTGGTTTTGGAAGACAATTTATGATATTGAAGGATTTTTATGGGAATGGGGGTGGTGAGGGGTTGTAATTATACATGAGGAGGGGTGGTTTTAAGTGATTAGATAATTATTATTTTATATTTAAATCCAACCAAATTTGGTTGGAATTAGATACAAAAAATTGGATTTAAAATTATTGTTTTAATGGATGTTTATGGTTTATAAATACATAATAAATCCATATAATTTCTTATTTTTTATATATTTTAATATTTTACCTTTTAACTTTAAACTCTTTCATTATTTTAACTCTACTGCGTAACTATTTTTTTACCACGATATCTTTTTTAATGCCAAATATTTAAATTGGCCATAAAAATAATTTTGACCTTATTTTTCCTAATATCGAATCAGTTTTAAAGAATATAATTATTGTAATTTTAAATATTATTTTTAAAAAACCCCATATAGGACGAAAAATATTGTTTTCAAGAAATGTATTTTTCAATAAAAATGATTTTCAATTTATTCTTTGACTAATAATTAAATTGTATGAAACTAAATTAAAATTTATTGTCATATAAAATATAAATAAAATTTATATCATTCCCAATTAGGTATTATTTTGATTATTAAAAATGAAATACATTATATACTTTAAAAGAGTTTTTAGAAAATCACCTTTTTAAACCCAAAAATAATCTTATTATAAAAAAATATATAAATTTGATTAAAAATATATTAATTCTATGAAATAAAACTAAAATGATACTTATGTTACTTTAGTACATATTGAAAACATAATTTTACTTTTATAATTATTAATTTATTTAAAGTAAATTATATTTTGACAAAAATCATAACTTTCAATATTCACTAAAAATTAGTCTTTTTAGAAGATTCCCAAAAATTAATCATAAGATAATGTTGAGATGAGAATCCATTTTTCTTTTAATTTTATCAAATAAATTTTATAATAGTTTGAAAATTCACTTATAGATATCTCTTTATATATATAAATAAAAATCACTTTTTGAAGAAAACATATATTTGAAAAAATGACTTTACTTAAATTTATGTTTTTATTTCATATTCATAAATTAATATATTAAAAATTAGGTTCAAAATTATACATTTCATAACATAATTAATACTATTTATTCCCAGTTATTTAATAGTTATGTTATAATGTTCGTATTGAAATAATGATATCCAGGAGTTCATTTATGCTCAGTGTTCTATGAAACAGAAACTATCAAACATAGTGTTGTTTTCAAATCACAGGGTGTTATTGACCATTTCCACCTTAAAAAATTTCCATCATGATAAAGTCATTTATAAACATCACTAATATAATAAAATTAATTCTATGTGTTGAAATCCCCTGTTCCTAATCATCCACCCCACTAAGCAAGAAAATGTGAAATGGATGAAAATAATATATAAATGGAGTTTGATTTTCTATTCTCATAACATTATATAATTTTAATTGTATGGAGACTCGATGATGATTCATAAGGACATGGATTATTACACCATGAAAACTTATCTCCTCATATATAATAAGGATACTAATATGCATAATATAAATGATAATGTCAGTACATAATATTAGTGTAAAATATTATATATATAGACCAGTTAGTGATGTTAGGATTTAATTTGAAAAAAAATAAATTAATATTTTTTAATCATTATTAAACCGTAGATTTTTCAGATTCATCAGGAACTACAAGATGAATAGTATAGAGAATGTCCTTAGCAATATTTCCACTATGATTCACTATATAGATATGGGTTTATCGGAACATAGATTTTTACCAAGTTGGGTGAATAAAGTAAAATAATAGGTTGAAAATCTCATGACCAATTTAAATTCATTGTTTCATTTATAATAACCATCAATGAGAGACAATATATTTAGAGGGAGGGAATCAAGTAGAAGTATTCCTATTTTTCAAGTAAAAAAGGGTTCTTCAGAAGGGGAATTTAAATTAATTGAATAATAAAAAAACATATCCTTCTACATCATGTATATTCATTCATTTGGTTAATATTTAGCATTTTAGTTCTTGGGTATTAAATCATTGTGCAGTTAAATTTTTTTTTATCAAAATCATGTCACTAATGAAATTAAAAAAATATATATGAAGTATAGTGTACTTTATAAAATATATAAACAAGGGTTATTCCCTAGTTAGCAAGGATAATCACATGACTTAATATTACCTAACAGAATTATTATAGTTATACAATTTTTTTTATTAATATTTACTAAAACATTTATCTTTGCGTTAATTTATAAGTAATGAGATTTTATTTCATGTTTTAAATAAATTATGGTATAGTATTTCATATTGAACTAATAGTTTAGTTTAAAATGAATCAAGGATATCCATATCATCTAAAAATAATGATTATAAAATATAAGACTCAAACCAAATTTTGGAATGATAATTAATATTAAACATAAACTAATGTAAATTACCATACATATTCCTAGAATAGTATTCTAAATCTTTGGATCTAAAAGATTTAAGTATTTGTGTAATACTTACTTATTATGTTTTTTTAAACAAAAATTTAAAAATAATGTAAACGAAAAAAAATTATAGATTATGTTCAATAAGACCATATGAACTATTCTAAAGAGAATATAGATGTATGTTTATATATTTTATTAGACTACATTACTAAATTTTTTGTATTCTTTGTGATGTAATAAATATACATGGTAAAACAAATAATATTCACTAATAATGATTGTATGAGAAAATCATAAATATGTATTCATTGATCATTTAGGTAGAGATACTCTTGTACTCACATTTACTTATACAAATCATGGAAATGATGGTAGTACAAGGATAATTTATGGTAATTGTTATATATATTGAAATTATTTCATTATTCTTTTAAATGCATGTTTTGAAAATACAATTTTAACTATTAACAATTTTCCAACTATATTTACTAATTGATATAAGTTATGTTAGAATGTAAGGGGAATAAATTATGTCATACCCCAAGTGTTTGATGGGAACAATCTATTAAAGCATGATTTTGTAATAATTGTACATAATTAAAAAACTAAGTTCATAACAGTTAATAATCATATAGATACTTAGGATATTAACATCTCTAATATTTAATAGTATTAGTGAAGATGGGCTATATTTCGATATAAGGGAATAACTTTTTTAAGACAATGGTTTGATACATGAATTCTATGAGATTGTGGATTAAGTAGTATATGATTTGGTATAAGGAAACTAAACACCACAAGACTAAATGGGAGGTGTTGTTCTAAATAAATATAATATTTATTAAATTTTAAACTAAGGAGATGGTTTTGTATTTGCAAATTTATGTGATATATTCTTTAATAAGAATATTGAATCCCTTAGAAATGTGTAAATTGAAATAGGTTAAGGTTTACAAGATCATATGAATTTTTAGATAGATTTTATATACCATAAATCTTCTTATATATATTAATATATTATTATTTTTGATATAAATCTGTTGATGGGTATTAAATAAAAAATGGTGTTGACGGTATAACTTAGTACTATATGGATAAATTGGATGTTGAATGTCTCAATTGATGCCGAGTAATAGTAGGTGATAAAACCATAATACAATCATCATAAAAAATACATTAAAAATATAAGAGTATTAGAAACCTTCTATGATCATTTTATTTAGAAATATTATGTTATGACCATATTTTTTGAATTAAACCCTGTGAAAATGTTTATGTTACATGACCAAAATGGTGTGTGACAACAAAGATAGATAATATGTTTTGATGTCTGTAGAAATCCATTTAGGGATTGAATCAATAGTAATGATAAACAATATTCATTTTGGAAAAATGTGTGAAATGATTCTTAAAATCATTAGTGGTAGTGATATAGTTTTCCTTATCCGGTATGTTACATTTTTTGTGATAAGGGTCATCTTTTCATCCATAATAATTTGAAACATAAAAATAAAAGAAAATTATACATTCCCAAGATTTTTTTTCTATGTAAAGCCAACCTTTAGAAGTCACCCACCCATTTGACCTTATTTTATAGAAAGATGTAAATAATTTTCACCACACTCATCAAACTAATTCATAATCCTCACACACTCTCCAAAAATGATCATGAAAATTAGTGAATGGAAAGTAATAGGAATCCAATTTGGCCACACTTGATTATGTGGTGTATAATTTTATCCTATGTCTACAATAAAACACTACAAACTCTTATATTTTGATAATTAATAGGTATTATAGAAACTGTATCTTAAGAGATGGTGTTACAGTTATATTTTTTATACAAATAATCATCAAAAAATTGTTTCAATTACACTTTATAAAATTAATCAGTTGGTGACACAAGTTTTAGAGCCAAAGATTGTTTTTGGGTAACCCACCATTAGATTTAGTCAAACATTTATTTCTTATAACTTCACTACCTCATTTTTTCATCTAGTACTATGTTATGTGATTCACCTCTACTAATCACAAGTTCCTAACATTTTTGTTGAAACACCTTCATAATAAATATTCTGATGTTAGTTAAAAGAACAGAAGTGAAATTTCTATCTTCTTTCTTCTGGTATTGTTGATCAAGTAACATGATTAATTATTACAATTCAAAAAAATTATTTCATTAATATTAATTCAAGTAATCTCTTTGATATCCTCACAAGCCTAAAAAAATATTAAATCCTCATATGTGAAATTTTTCTAACAACTTTGGTTCACTAAAGTCCAACTATGGAACAATTTTTCCTTAAACTTTCATTTGCTAAAATATTTGTAAACGTTTCAGCCAAATGTTTATTCTTTATTATCTTGTATAGCTCTAACACTTTATCTTGCACTAGATTCCAAATGAAATGTAATTTAAAGTCAATATATTTCATTATTTCTTGAAACACTAAATTCTAAGATAGTTTAATGGAACTCTGACTATGGAAGAATACCACTCCTCCTATTAATGAATTTCCATGATCCCTTTGGAATTTATTTAACATGATTAATTACCTTTTGATTTATAGGGACTCTTAATATTCTACTTCAATTATAGAGAGTGAAATTATATGATACACTTGAGGAATCCATCTAACCATTTTTCCATAATAAATATTCCTTATACCTAATGCCATGTTTTAGGTATATGAATCTTCAAAAAATCCAAATCGTTTTATACTTTCAAAGTATAATATACAAAAAAATGGAGAGTTTTATCTTTTTATTAATTCAAGTATTATATGATCTACTTCAAAGAATCCCAATAATCACTTAGAGGGTATAACATAAACTGAGATATTACTCCAACTATAAAGGCAATATATGTTTGTGTACTAATCACCACATTAATTATGATTCTGATAGCTAATGCATGTGATACTTTTTCTATATATTAGAAATCATCTTCCATTATTAGTGCATGTTCCTTTGATAACATGAAGTGTCTAGTGTGGAAGGTTGAGAAAGACTTATATGAATTCATTTAAATGTTATAAACAATATATTCGATGTTACCTTTTTATGATAACACATGAATACTAAATTTTCAATCCATCTTTATCCTCATCCCAAATATTTTCATTACTTCACTAGGACCCTTCCTTTAAAATATTCAAAAACATTTATTCTTAAAATAATTAATTCGTGAACATTATAGACCCACTAAAAATATTTCATCCAGATATAGTAGAATTATTTTTTAAGAACCATCATTTTATCACTTCTAATTAGAAATAATATTAGTGTTTAATCATGTGAAACTGTAAACATTTAGGATATTTTCAAACATTTAGTTCCACTTGTGAGGTTCTAGTTTCATTATATATTGGATTTATCAGCTTGAATACATTTCCATCATTTTGATGGTTCTAAAATCCTATGGGATTCATCATGTAGATATCCCCCTCTATGTAACCATTAATAAAGGTATACTTTGAATCCATCTATTCCAACTATATATCATTATAATATATTATAATAAGTATTTTTTGGATGGTGATGTGCTTAAAAAATATTGAATACATTTTATTCAAATTTATTTCTTAATACTTTTTGAAGTATATCACTACTAATCATGCATATAACCTTCAACACATATAATCTCCTTCCTTTAAATGAAAAACACATTTGATCTCTTGATCTCTGATTCATTTTATGATTTCAGTTATATGTAATTTTTTTTGAACACTATATAATTAATTTTTTAATTCATATATGACTCACATTTCTCTTATTCACTATGTCTCGTTGCCAATTTCAGGAATTCTTGCTCCTTTTAATAAATAATAAGTAAAAAAATTCAAATAAATCTGATACCTTTGGACAGACTTCTGAAATCATGAAGATCTTCTCAATTCTTTATGATATTTATCTCTTCCTCATATTTCTATTTCAAGTTCACTATCATTCAAGGAATCAACTTTTGATTTTTGAAGTTCAAATATTTCCCTCAAGAATTATAATACCTTGAGAACACTAGAATATTTACCATTTTCTAAACATCCATTGAACTGACTTTATTTTATGGTATCATAAAACTTTAAGAGATTATGAATATTCCGTCCAAATCAACGTGTAATTTAGTATCTGGATTTTCTCCCCCACTTTTGATTTATACACATTTTCATCTATCAATATAATCTTCTAATTTATTAGAAAATTAACAAATTATTACTTATTACTCATCATCATGTCATATCCTGAAACAAAAATCAATATTTAAATAGCACACAAGGAAATAATCTTTGGATTTTCATCTTTATTTTAATTGTTGTTTTCATTTATGTTATCATTGGATAAAATATTAAATAAATTTATGTGTAAAATATATTTTAACTTATTAGACCATAAATATTCTTCTAAACAATTCTATTGTGTTGATTACTTCCTCCCATATGTTCTTTCATAATTCATAGTTTATAGACATGCATCCTTCCTTCTTGTTAAAAGAAATTTTCATACAATCAACGACTCCATTATTCTCTGTAGTTATATGTATTTTCCTCTCAATAATGATCCCCTTATTTTGATATAAATTTAAAAAGTTTATTCTCTTATACTCTCCTCTATTATCATCTCTTTTCTATTTTAACTTATATAAACTTCCCAATTCCACCATAGATTTCTATAACACAAAACCACTGATGAAGTTTTACTTAATGCTTAATGAAACACACAGATTCATTCCTCATTTCTTCACCAATAAACATGACAGAGTAAATATATCCTCTATGAGATCGAACTAGGGATGCCTCTCATACATCTGAGTGAACAAGCTCCAACTTCACGGATCTGGGATTTTATCAATTCAATTTTAATGGAACCCAGTTTTTCATTCCAATAACATAGACCTTAAAATGTAAAATTCTTGTGTGATCGATATTAAATATTACATTCTCAAGTAAAACCATCATATTATTCTCATTGAGGTGTAAAAATTACAAAAATTAGACTTATGGGTCTTCCAAGGTTGAAATCATGTCCATTTTACTTTATATGAATTTTCCTTCATATAGATTTTAATATATTTACCCATCTCATCCCAACCATGGACCCTTGAGTCAGATTCTAGAATCTACTAATGGTGGCTCTTCTATAGCCTACATAATCTAGCTAAATACATATATGAGGTTCTTCTAGAGAACTATAAAAAACATCATTTCCTTTTATCAGAAGAATGATCCATTCTTTATCAAAATATTTACATTGTATTTTCTTACCTCATCCAAATATAGAAAATTTTCTTAATAAACTATCCATAATACACTAGTCACATAGCTGACCATGAATCAATGATCATTCGTTGGGTAGATGGATATTACCAATTCAACCACCGATGAATCTATAAAATTATGATTTCTATGAAGTAGGTTGTTTCCGCCTTCTATTATATTAATGGAACTTCAATTTCTTTAATCTATTCTGCCATTGAATTTGTTATGAATCCAAAAATTCCGTTATTATCTCTACACATACCATAACTCTATAAAGTGAGATCTGAAATAGTTGTTGTTTTCCATGAACCCTCATTACAAATATATTCCATTTTTTATGATTTTATATCTTAGGTGAGTGTCCCATTCAATATGAATATAGTTCATTTTTGGAAGGAACATAGACTACTCTCCTCTAGAGTTACTCATTGAGGATCTATTTCCAAAGATATTCTAACAACATAACAATATTTCCATTAGAGTTACAAAACAATTTTTTGAACATACCGTCCAATGATTCTTGTGTGTATAAATGTATAATGTATTCCCATACACCATCCATGGACGTAACAATCACTACTCCAAGATAACTCATGATCTTGTTGATTTTGTTCACACAATCTATTATTCGACTTACTTTTGATGACCTCAAACCAAAAAAGTATCATATTAGAATCATATTGCTTAATTAATTGGTATTTCATACATTTTCTCAAGGTCCACCATCAAATCTATTGTAATATTCTTCTCTTATATGTTGAAGGCTACATTCCATGTTAAAGGAAACCTCTATATATCTAGTTATTCCTTATTCATCCTTTCTTATTTACTATTCACCATATTATATGGATTATCATTACACAACTGAACTTATTTATCCTCTTTAATGATATATTCTTCTATTTAAATATTCTTGAAGTCAAATTTATTTCTATGGAACAAACATATTTAACATCTACCTTTACAGATCAAGAAATCTTCCATTAATAGTAAACCCAACTCAAATCAATATAAAATAATACATGAATGAATGATACCTGGTCTACTAGTGGAGTATAAACTTTTAATTTATGATCCCATTTATTTATAGAGGACCATTTGTGTAACCAAAAAAATTGAACCCTAAAACTATTAGAATATCACACTAGCTTGAAATAATGCACTATGGAAAACTATCCTTCAAAAGTTTACACATAACATTATGCACCAGATGACTGGAATACTTAGAAACCAACTAACCACACTAAGTCACACTACTCAAACACTCTATACAAAATAATATAAACATTCACGTTAAGAAATAAAAAACAAATTAAATTTGACACGTTTTATTATATAGTTCATACATTCATATTTCATCCATGGGAGAACACTGAAACTCTCATATTACCATAACTAAAAATAGATTAATATTTTTTAGATAAGGTAATAGTGTTACATATAGATTCATCATACAGCTACAAATTATGAATTCAACCCACATCTACATTATATAATTAACCATATAGTGAAACAATATGAACTACTAAATAGTGTTTTCAGTCAACCCATGATAGGATTTGGTCAATATCTTATTCCTTGTATAAATACTACATCGACCATTTAATACCTTAACCTATAATAGTCTTAAGATAAAATCACAATAATTTTAGAATA